>JAWWMP010000132.1:23973096-24020149 GCA_035047865.1 Dendrocincla tyrannina | reverse complement strand
CAGTGCTGTCGGTGCTCTCGGTGTGTGCGGGCGGGCCCGCGTCTCTCAGCCTGCGGGGCAGCTGGGGGCTGCGCAGCGGGAACGGCTCGCTGTGCCTGCGGGCGGAGGTGCCGGGCTGCGTCCACACCGCGCTGCTCCGCCAAGGCCTCATCCAGGTACGGTCCGCCCGCCGCCCCGGCGCCGAGGGGGTGCGAGGAGCTCTGCAGGAGCACCATTACAGGCGGCTCCATCGCCCCCCAAACACGGCCGTGTCCCGGGGCTGCCCCTGCGGCACTGCTGGTGCGGCGGCCCCGCTCCCTCCCTGCCGTGTGGCACAGGGTTTGGTGGCTGCAGGGCCCTGGGTCCACCGGGGGGGATCAGCGGGAGAAAGGGAGCCCGTGCCCCGCAGGCTGTGACAGGCTGTGGCTTTGACACGGAGCCAAGTGCTGGCACCAGAGACTGCAGTGTCCCCGCAGTCATGTTTACCTACAGTGTTACCTCAGAAGAACGGAAAGCTAAACCCACCCTGCTCAGGTTTGACTTGTTGATGCAAGAAGTTTAGGGACTTCAGGCCTTTTAGCCCATTAAAAAGCCCTTTTAATACTTGCAGGGTGTATCATAACAGCTGGGATTATGTACTCCCACACTGCCTAAGGCAAGTATATTCTGAAACACAAAAACACAACTGTTAAATTTAGAAGATTAATCCCTGCCTTAACGGTTTGAAGAAACTTTTCTGCTTCAGGTTACCACTGTCTCTCTATTTTTTTAGATTTATGAAAGCATAGTGACCACTTTGCTGGGCAAATTACCAAAACTGCAGATTGGTAGCAAAGTACCGTGATAGCAGCATGAGGTGCTTGTGCCTCAGACCTGACAAGAAACGTGGTACTAGCTGGGTCATTGTTGAAATTAGGTGCCTTTTTAAAAAGAAACATGGAAAGTGAAACGTGTACCTGGAACAAGGGAACGAAATAGAGTGAAATTAACAAATTAATCTATAAAACTGATAAATACAGTTATATACTAAAAACATGAAGTACTGTTGTACGTTGTCTGAGTATGTCTTATTATCCCATCTTTTACTGTGGGCCCAATGTTGCAGTTCTTTTGCAGCATATATTTAAAAAATACGTTCTGGATGAATGCAATTTTTTTTCTTCAGCCCTGCTCTGACTAAAGTTAGAGAGGTAAAAGGAGAAAGTGATGCCACTTTGGGCAGGATAATTTTAGCATTGTTCTGTGTTGGCATAGGCTGGGAATCCCAGTGCTAATAATAGATTTCAGAGAGTGTCATTGCCAGATAAAAGAAATAGTCAACATTGCAAAAGTAAATACGCTCAGAGGGGATAGACAGCCATGAGGCTCTGTTGCTTCAACATCTGTGTGCTAAGTGACGTGGTAGCTTGGACAATTAAGGTTTGAAAAGGGCTTTTCTTAAAGTTTTCAAATGTGCAGTAAGTAGGTGGATTTTGCGTGGAGGAAGAGTGAAGGGAACTGTGTCAGTTTCTGCGATGCAAATGTACACAAGGAAAACTGAACTTTACCTGGGATATCTGGTTGTGCTGGGAGGTGTTGCCGTAAGAACTGTGAATAATCATCCGGGAGAAACTGTGACGAATGCACTGACTAATGCATGCAAGATAATGACGTAATGAAAGACTCACATTTAACAGCTCACATTAAGTACACTTACAAAGCAAGAAGATACGGTTACTAATGTAGCCGCATTGCTGCAAGCTGACTTGTAACTTTAGTCATTTTGAACAGCAGTATATTTGGAAATGAGGCTGCGATCATGAACTCTCATGTGCCTGGGCAGAATCTCAAGCCTGCACAGAGGCATGAAAGCGTAGTCAGCCAGCTGGCCAGCAGCAGGGTCTTGCTAATAGGTAGGTGGTGCTTGGCCAATTCAATTGATCGTGGTTGTGGTCACTTAGAACATGTTTATGTGAATACAAGTAAGGACTTGCTCCAAACCTGCTAGTATGGCCATGTGTGAACCTGCTGTGGACTGGAATTGGTTGCTTGGCTGGTTGTGTTTAGTGGGCTCTGCTGAGGCACTGGGTAACCAAAATACTTCACTAGTGGGGTTGCTTAACCTGTGGGCTGGACCCAATTGGTGTCTGGCTAGTTCCAAGCTCAGAATGAGCTAACTTGTTTCTACGTATAGGTGTGTACAGGTAACTAACTCAAGGTCAGCTTAAGCCCATTCTCACTCAGTTTAGCAGAAGCAAGCATTCACACTATTTGCACCAGGATAACTAAGCTGTTTTAAAATCACGCTTTTGCTTAAAGGATAGAATGTAGCCCATACCAAGACACAGGAGCAACCTCAGCAGATTTGAAATCTATCACAGATGTTGTTTAATGCACTCAATCCCTGCCACCATTGTTGTAGCGTTCTGTAAAGCAGCAAATCTGGGTTGTTTGGAGGGAGTCAGTGACATCATTCGTTATTGCAGTGTGTGGCCTCATGCTGCAAAGGGAGGCTCAGCTGTTTGTCCTGAGGTTTCTTCACTGCAGTGAATGCGACCAAAGGTTTTCAAATGCAGCTGACTAAAATCACGTTCCTATTTATACAAAAGCATGCACACCGCCCTAATTTTAGAGACATAGAGCACTGGTCCATTTCTTCAGCATTCATTATCTATGAAAATCATCCCTTTTTGGATTTTATCAAGTGTAGAATTTGGAGGTTTATTACAAGTGCCAAAATACAAAAGTTTTCATCTTGAGTATTTTTTTTTGTATGCTCCTTTTGCTCCTTGCCATGGAATATAGGATTTTTATTCATCCTACAGAAGATGTCACTAGACCAGACACCCAAAAGCTTGCTGCTTGTAATCAGAAGTGAAGATTGGTCTGAAAAGCTGTACCAGGAAATAGTGGGAACAGAACCATTCTGGATAGCAGGACCCATATGTGCAGTGACCTAGTGAAATCTGCATGCTGTTTTTCTGTGTGATTTGCAAATGGCAAACAGCACTGCGTCCTTTGCTTCTGTATCCATGGGATTTTTAATGAGTTAGCAACCCAAAAATTTAAAGCAAAATTTGGGAGGGCCTACTGCAGCAATGTAGCTTAGCGTGCATCTCACAAATGAGGGGAAGGAGGGCAGCAATGGTAAGCTGCTGGATACTAAGCCTGCAAAACATGGCTTAGGTTGCAAGAGTAGGCTGCAAGCAATTTATTTATCAGTATGTGGTTCATTTCAAATTTAGGTCGATTCACAAACTGTGTTTGCAGAGGGATGCTGTAGAGGATTGCGTGTCTGTAGCCTGACTTTAATCTGCCATGCAGGCCATACACTTGAAAAATAGCTCTCTGACACAGAGGTTTCATTACTCATCTCTCTGGATCCTCTTAGCATTGGTTTTAGAGGTATCTTTACTCAGACTCATAAAATATACATTGGATGAAGACATCTTTCTGAATGCACCAAATGCACGTATCTTAGAAAATGTGCTTGTGGAAGATACTTTTGAATTTCCTACCAAAGTATTATTTTCTTCCATGTTCAACCAACGTACTTCAGATGCTGGATTAACCATGATAAAAGCCGGAGATAAGAACATTTTAATAACATTTCATTAGGACTCTGTAGCTCTTACTACTGTTTACATGTAAAATTTAAAAAAAGACATGAGAAATGCACGTAAAGCAGGGTAGTAGTCACTTGAATAAAGTCAGTGCACAGCTTGGCTATGAGTGCACATATTTTGCAATCTTGCAGCGAATCTGTTGCTAACCCTACAGCTCTGGAAAATATTTGCTGAAACCATTTTGTCTGAAGATTTTGCTTTTAACCACTGTCAGTGTAGTACTTTCTTTCAGGCACAATTCCGGTAAGCAATATGTATCCACAGGTAACCTCCACATTAAATCTGTCTACTAGAAGTAGTCATCCTCTTCCATGTATGGTCCAAGTTCTGCACGATGCCATTTCTTGCTGGCAAGTAACTCCTGTAAAATTTCAGTTCTGATGGATATGAGTATTGCATCTGCATTTTCTTATCTGTCAGCCTTTGCATTCATACATAATGCTGTTTTGTCTTATTAGTTGTCACTTTGATTTGTAAAGAACTACTATGAGGGGTCTGTAACTGTGATGCTGATATAGGGGCTGGATAACGCTGCATCTTCTAGCCCATTAGGCAACAAGGGCATGCACTTAATGCAGAAGGTTACAGTGGTCCTGGTCATACTTGGATATTAAAATATATTTGAAGAGACAAAAATTTATGTATCTCAGCTGATAGTTCTGCATTTCTGGTGAGTAATGTAAAATTGTTCTGCATTTTTATAAAATATGCTGTTGTGTATTTTCTGACACTTCATTGTAATGTAGATTTTTCAGGGCAATCAGGTAACAATTCCATTGAGTATTGTATGGTTGTATCAGGTTAAATGGCATTAATTGATGAAATAGTTGATTAATATATTATTTTCCATTGAAATATAAGTGCTCTGCTGAACTGTGGGAACATACATGGAAGCGTTCAAAAGCCTTAGTGAAACTTAGGATAAATATCAAAAGGGTACTTAAGTTTTTCTTTCAAAAGCTTGTGATGTTAAAGTAGATAAAAGTTGTAGTGGTGTGTTAAACTATAAATAAACTATAAATCATGAAGCATCACTTGCAAGTTTTATTTTGGTTATTTTTTTACACCATCAGGATTTTCTAATGGTGTACATCATAAAGTGTCAGCAGAGTTAATTTTTGAGAGAACAGCATGAGAAGTGACTTCAAATTAGAACATAGCAGAAGCAGGGTAAGCCAAAGGAATCTGGTTTTGTTCTCTTTAGTACATTTAATTTCATTACACTCCTGGTTTTCTGCCTGGATACAGCTGACTCTGTCTGGTGTCTTTCAGGTGTTTGTGTCATGCTCCCTGAAACTTCTGGTTCTCCAGGGCCTGGAAGGGGCTTTTCACCAGGCCAGGGTGTGCCTGGCACCACTCGCCCACTGGGGCTTGGAGCCTCACTTCTGATGTGTTCATGTCTCATCCATTTCCTGCGTAACAGGAGAAGCTCTCAGCTTATGCCACTGTAGCTTTTCAATATCCCTTTAAAATTATTGCACAGAGAAGTTTCCATCTAGGCTTAGAAGTGCCTTCATTGTAGTGCTGCCAGTGCTTTTGAAGTCCTGCTGATGTCTTGTTATCCGACCTGGAAATTGCTTGCTTTTGATGATCTGTAGCAGGGCTTTTTACCTCATCTTAGCATGTGCTTGCTTACAGCCTTGAAGCTGGGAGCAATGAACAAACAGGCAGGCAGCTTGAGTGGTTCAGATTTTTTCCCAAATTGCAGGGAGCAGGAAAATACAAGGCTGTCATGTTTGGTGGAATTTAAAAATAGTTGTAGTTGACTCCACCCCTCTATGACTTGCTTCCAGGAACACACTGAGCTGTTGAGCTATTGAATGTGAAGTATATTGTGCAGTCTGTTTTTTACCATCTTTCAAATTCTGCCAGTGCCTTCAGGTGTTCCAAATTTGTCTGTTTTTTTCTTTCATCCACTATTCTGAAGTAAATCTTTATTTTTGATATGAGCTAATTTGTGATGAAATTCTGTTTCAGAAAAATCCAAACAATTTGACTTCTGCAGGTACATCTTCCAGCACTCGGAACAGTTGTATTTAATAATGAAAAAGTCAATAATCTCACAAGTCTATTGAAAAAGTAATTTTGCTTTCGCAGAAGACTTTATGTGGTCATGCATTTCTCCTGAACCTTGAGGACTGTCTTAAAAGCATGGCTTGAACACTGCCACATGACTGATTTTACAACAAGCAACATTTATCATGCCAAAAATGACTAGCCTGTATTAGCATTTAACAGCTTTGCTGTGTGATATATAAGCTGTTTTACTGGTTATGCAGCAATGATATCAGTAAGCTGTTAAGTTTTATTCAAAGGTACACAGAACTCTCAGTTTCATCTAAAAGGGTGGATGCCTGTGAGTAAGAAACAGTACTCAGAAGGGCTAATTAGCAGCTTCTATGTCACATATTTTAGCAGTCAGTGCATTTCTGGAAGGTTGAAGGCTTCAGATGGTAAAGAAGAAAGCTCCTCCAGGAAGAAGGATTGGCAGTACACTCTGAGATTTAAACAAGCCACTCTGTAAACTCCTGTAAGAGCCCATTCGAGGATGATTTCTGCCTCTGATGAAATATTCCTACTTTTTTCCTTGCTGCTTGACAACCAGTTTTTGTGTTTTCCAGAAGTCAGGACTTTTTTCATTAACATCTCGGTATCCATGCATTTGTGATGCAGGGGTTTTTTATGAATTTTGGTGAGGCAGTGATATCGATTTTTTGACCATTAACCAAATGGCTTTACAATCTGGTGTTGATAGTGCATTTACAACTCCCATCCTATGCCTTTTTTTAAATACTTCACACATGCAGGTGGCAGTGATTGAAAATTAGCATGCACATTTTTCAAAGCATTTTTACAAACATGGAATAAAATAGCATGTTAAATATAATGTATGTAAATCTATATAAGATAGTATATAATGTTAAAGCAAGCCAGTTGTTAAAAACGTGCTTTTTAAGTACACATTGTGGGTTTTCATGGTCTGTAACGTTTGTCGCTTGCCTTTCATTGTCTGAATACAATGATCTCAGTGGTGGGTTTTTTATGAGCTTAAATTCTGCATTTTACTACGCATTTATTAGCCTTAAATTTTGCATTTTAATAACAGTCTGAGATTATTCCCCAGTACATTTTGTGTATAAAATTAATGTTATGAATATCTTAAAATTCAGTAATTGTTCTGGTAAGCTCATGATGACAACTTCTGGAGAATACACTGTGTTGTCAGTACAGAGGTCACAGTTTTACTGAGATGACAAGACCTTCCCTTTTTGACGCTTCCCTCATAGTAAGAAATTTGATTGATAGAGCATAGCATGTAGAGGCAAGAAGGCAACCTTCCCTCAGGATGGCTCAAGGAATGATGTATGTTTTGCTGTAGGGCTCCAGAGGGGATTATGCTTCTGAGGACAGTCACTTAGATATTAGAATTTTGCTCTGTTATGTCAATAGATTCGTGTTTATATTACAGAACCTGGCCCTGTTAGTTGTAAAACAAATATGAGGTATGAAACAATTTTTTTCAGAAGATTTCAAATCCAAAGTGTCATGGCTATCTATACTGATTCCTTAAATGGGGAGAAAAATCAAGCCTCATAAGTAGGAAAAAAACACACCAAAAAACTGGGCGGATTTTCTTTAGTGTGAGTTTGGGTATTCAGGGCAGGTAGTTAAACTGTATTGGTACTGTAGAACAGTCAGATCAAAGCAAACCTTAATGCAGCTGCCCTCTCTGTTAGCTGGGTTTGAGTCATGTAGTCCAGAAGAGACTGGTCTTTGTTTTGGGAAAGCAGTTCAGCTGTGCAGCTGCTGCAGAGGCTTGAACTGAGCTGTCAGTCAGTGACCTGGATACCTGCACTCTGACACAGGCTGAAAGTCTGTACCTTTCTGCTGCCTTTGTATGAGGTGCAAGGCTGTGGGTTGTCAGGTCCATGTAACTGATTCCTTCAACCAAGGTGAGGGACATTGTGACCCACCATAAGGTAATAAGTTCAGCATGAAGCCTAAAAGGTTGAGGATGTAGCTTTGACCAACTGTGCCTTTTATTCTTCTGGGTAGTGTGATTAAAAGGAAGAGGGGACATTTAGTGTAAATGCAGTACTGTTCTCAAAGGTAGTAATTTAGTTTTATACCAAAACCAAAATTGTGTTGCTTCTCCTTTCTCTCTTTCTCCGTTCCTCCAAACATAACAATTTCATGTAGCTGTACCACGGCAAGACCAGGTGACAAGAAACAACTGGAGTATTTGCAGTTATTTTAAACCAGAGGTTTGTTCACTACTGTGCCTACAAGCCTAAAATGGTGTTTCTTTGTCTCTTAAAATCCTATTAGTCTTACTTTCTCCACCATTATGAAGGTGATCATGTTTCTGTTCCTCTCATTAAGTCACAAGCTGTCTTGATTTATTGATTAATTTCCAGACCAGTAATTTCTTCAGTAAAATCAAATCCTGCTACCTCTAGTTGGAGTATGAGTCATTGTAGCAAACAGCGTTTTGACCTATATAAGTAAAATATTACTAAAGCTTTTCTTTCATGTGTTATTTCAAAGGTGAAAAGGAATATAAGGACTAACTAAATAAGATGGATTTTGTATTTGCAGGCTGTCTGAAATAAGAAGTGTTCATCTAATGGATATTTTGATGCTTTTCGTGTAGTGTCACTATTACTAAATAAGTCTTGTAATTTTCTTTTTGTTGGTCTGTTGCTAGGATCCGTACTATAGATTTAATGATGTGGTATACAGATGGATCTCACTAGATAACTGGACTTACAGCAGGACATTTAAAACTCCTTTTGACGTCAGGTATGTCGTTAAGATATGTCTAAAATAGTTCTGTGCCATTTTTCATGCAGAATTGCAAATTAATCCATCAGCTCAAAAGCTGCTTAATACTTTTGTATCGAATAAAATTAGGCAGTAATGTGCAGCTGCAAAACCATTGCTACAGAACACTTCAATTGTTGTTTTTCCTTTTTTTTAACTAATTGTTAAAGGTTACATATGAGTTCTCAACTGAGGAAAGATCATGCTTAGGCTAATTGGAGGCTCTCCCATCTGATATGTGGTGTGTATGTGAACATGCCATGTTGCAGACCTGAGCTATTTCAGCTGTCATCTTAATTTCACTATTTAAAGCCATAATGTAGCCACACTAAGGAAAATATTTTGGAGGTAGCTGAGACAAATACTGCTAAAGTTAATGGTGAGATATATTTTTATATTGTCTGTTTCCTGTGTGTTGTTAGCTCTAGGTATTCTAATGGTTTTTCACACGTGATATCTTCTGTAGAAAGTGGCAGAAAGTGAATTTGGTTTTCGAAGGAGTAGACACAGTAGCACAGATCCTGCTCAACAATGTCACTGTGGGAAGAACAGACAACATGTTTAACAGATATGTAAGTAATATGTTTATTTCTGAAGGTTCTTTTGTTTTTTCTTCAAAGCTCTTTTGTTCTGAGCACTTTCAGTGCATTCAAGTGCACATAAAAATAGATGCTTGGATGCAGAAAGTGTTGACCTGAGGACTGCATGTGTAATCAGATAAATGTTAGAAAGGGAAATGTACTTACCATTGCAACAGGGTCATATCTAGGGGTGAATGTGCCTTGTCCTAAATGAGAGGACCAAAGCAAGAGGATCAATTCAGCTAATAATACGTCTTGCTTCTTGGGATCTGTCCCAGGTCCAAGAAAACGTAAGCTTAAATCTGTTATATTAGCTGTAAGTCTACTTACTAATTGGTATTAGAATGGTTTACATGTGAATACTGCAATGAAAATGCACGTGTTATAAAACTTTTGCAAGTATTTCCATGTTTTGTTTTTTAACAGGGCTCTTTATTTTTAATCTTACACTTTTGATGACATTGTCTGGCATTTTTGAACTTAGCCTATGCCAGCATAAGAGTATTCATCGTGGAATGATCTTGAGAGTGGTAAAAGTATTCAGACTAATTGTATAGCTTATGTTAAAATATAAGATTATTCTGGTACTAACATAAGGAACAATCCTTGCATTTCTCTTAAAAGAATCAAAAAATGAAGAGTTAAAAGAAAGATGGTAGTGGAACAACTGAATGACAAATAAAATCTGGTGTCTCTGTATCTCCGCATTTACCATTCTGGCAGGTTTTATTGCAGAAGCACTGAACTGAGACATGAGAGATAGATTCTGCCACCTGAGTCTGTGTGACCTGGGACAAACCACTTAGTTTCTCTTTGACTTAGTTTTACCGTCAATGAAATAAGAAATTTCATAGAGCTTTTACAAAATTGTAATTATTTACTATTTGGACAGTATCTAAATGTTTGTCATTGGCAGGCTGTGTAAAGTTGGGAAGTGGTATTATTTTGTCCATATTTCTGCAACTTCTTTTTGTCTCAGACTGTAACAGTTCACGAAATGGCCTTCACTGTAAAACCAGAATGTACTGCCTTAAATTGAGCCTGATTACTGTGACCTAGACTTCTGCTTTGTTCACCTATTCCACAGGGCAGCAATGTCTGTAGGAAGGACTCTTTGCTTTGTAGTTTTCTGCTCTATGCTACAGACATAAGTGATGGTAATTGGGCTGCCCCCAAGTGAGAAAAAGTTGCCAAGCCTTGGGTTGTCACAAATGAACACTGTGAGAAATAAATCCATATTAGTCATTGAAACCATATTGTCTTGATAGCACAGGATAATTCTGAAATGGAACATTTCTCCTTCAGCCACGCTGAAGGGGATTTTGTGACCCAGAGAGGAAGCCCCCAAATGCTTAATTTGGAGCTGACATGGAATATGTGTGTGTAAATTTTGGGGATAAGAACGCAGGTGGTATGAAATACAGCTTTGAAGCATTCACAGGCAAGGCAGCTCAGCCTTCCGGTAGATGAGCTGGCAGCACAGTGTGAGTTGGAAGGACTCCGGTATAGACCAGATTTCTGAGCTGGAATAAGCTGTCTTTCTGAAGATGTAGATGAGTTCTGAATGAGGAAGAAGGTAAAGATTATCTTGCTGTCCTCGTCCTTCAAGCACTTCTGTGTGCAAGCAGAGTGCTGCAGCCTGCAATGAGGGCTCAGTGCAAGGAAAGTGGTTTGCCCAGAAATATCTTTGTGTCTAAAACATTACTGTGTATCTTCCTTTTTTTTTAGCCTTAAGAAGTCTCCTCTCCTTCAAAACCAAAGCATATTGAGACTGTACTTCAAATGCCTTTGCATAATATATGTATGGTATTAAAATTGCAGTGTAACAGTGATTATCAATCTCATAAATAAATTTCAGCACTGTAGTAATTTTGTTCTGTTATTTGTCCCAGAGCTTTGATATCACCAGCGTGATCAAGGAGGTCAATTTTGTTGAAGTGCGTTTCTTATCAGCCATTTCCTATGCAGCAGAGCAGAACAGATCTCACAAAGCATACAGCATCCCCCCAGCCTGCCCTCCACCTGGGCAGAAAGGAGAGTGCCATGTTAATTTCATCAGAAAGGTAGGGGCACAATTGTCTGTCTCTGTCTTCAGGCTTGGAAAGAGGAATGTACCATGTGCTGTCCTTACAGTTGTGTCCTGAAACTGCAGTGTTGTTTTATATTTTATATTTTCTATTGCAGCTTCCTTCTTCTGTCCCCCCTAGAAACCTGTAATCTAGCATGTTGATAATAGAAGAGGCATAAGAAGGCCAGGCTTCATATCTAAGTGATAAGAATGTTTAAAAGGCTATTTCCATCAAGGAGTCAGCAAGGAGACTTCTGCTGAGAGAACAGAATAGTATTGGGAAATGTGCAATCACTACATTTTGATACACTGGGTGGGTTTAGCAGTGTATGCTGACAGTGGAGTTCACTGTTTCAAATACACCAGTGTGTATTGCCAAGGCTGTAAAACTCTCAGCCAAGCAGCTTTGTGAGTGTTTGCTGTTGCTCATATGCTGTGCTATTTATACTGGGCAGCTTTGGCATGTCCCAAGAAGAGTTATCTAACAGGGAACCTGTTTTCATCTTATTACTGTCGTGAAGTGTGACTTAAAAGTACATATTCAGTGAAAACAACAATGTAATATAAATGAATGAAGATCAGAAACTTTAAGACGTGGCTTCATTGCTGTTAAAACTTACTCAAGGCAAACTATTGTTTGAAGAGCATCTCATGTATTTCTGATAGCTTGGCAGCAGACAGAGGCAATGGCTAGATAATCGTATTTTGGAACTTTTGGGTGTTTTTGCACGTTTGTCTCCACTTAAATGCCTTTCTAGTTAGTTATTTTCAATCTTTTTAATAAAGTCTTTTTAGAGCCTCCTCAAAAAATAACTAGTATCTTGTTGATCTAAACCTGTTTATTAATTCTTCTGAGTCCACCATGTTTCTTAGAAATCACTGCAATGAGAAGCTTGGAAGGAAGAAAGCATTAAACAGCTGTATGTCTTATTTATAGAGCAGAAACGGCTGGGCATGATTTTATGCTTTCCTGAACTATACCTTTAAATTTGTAAGAAAATACCCTAGTTTTTTTTTCCTTAAATGAGTTGTTTGACTGTACTTGGAAGCAGCTTCAGAAATTTCCGGAAACATTTTGAGTTCCAGGTATATGGCAACAACAGCAGCTATGTCACCTTAAAAAGTAAACAAACATTAGGACATTTCTAAAGTAAACTGGCTTCCCATCTGAAAGTAATGGAGAGCTGTTTATACATTTCAGGTGCAGTATTAAGTGAGGTAAACTTACCTAAATCTGAACAGGACTTGTAGCAGAACACAAGCCTGTCACTGGTGATGTACTTCAGTGATGCAACTGTGTTGTTCTTATGCCATACTGTTTCTGATAGCAGTCTCTGCAGTATTATTAGTGAAACCTGACAACCTGTCAGTGATTTGTTTGTTTATTTTATAAAGGGAAACTTACTTTCAGTTGGACTTGTTTTCTAAGAATATGTTGTTCCTGGTTTTGCGTTTGAAATAGGCCCCGTGTTTCCTTCCTGGAAGGGCCTTTTGCAATTTGATAGGCAGGCAGGCAGACTCTAGCGATGCAGGGGATAGGCCAGACTTGTGCAATGTGGTTTGCCCAAATTAGTATGCCTCGGCTGTAAGTTATTAGTCTCTAAATTTAGAACTGTGTGTCACTGTACAAGACTTTAGGAGATCTATTGTATTTGCTTTGGGGCTGGGGCTGTGTGAAACTTGGAGGGCAGCTGAATAGATGTTGTCAAGGGATTTGTTAACTAGAGGTCTGACCAGGTTTGAAAACAGCTAAATGGAAATTAGTGTAGGTACTTCTCTGCCTGACCAGCATTTTATAATTCTGACAGTTATTCTGATGTTAGAACCAGAACTAAGCTACTTCTCACCATGTTTTTGTTCCCTTTGTCTTTGTATAAGAGAACTATAAAAAGGGGAGAGGCAGTGAACATGACTGAACTACACAAACACACCAGACATATGCATCTCTTTCCTTGGACTAAACTGTGGTGTTATAAAAATAGGAGAAAAAGTATTTCAGATGCGATTTTTAATTTGACACTATTCTTTTAGAATACTGTAACCTTTCTAACCGTCAGTTTTCTGCTTAGTTTGTCTTTTGGATGTACAATTAAATACTGACGTTACAAACTAAGATAATTCATGGTTGAATTGAGAATAAAATGCTGGATTCTTTTTTTGATCTTTACTGTTTGTTTCGTTGTTTTTTCCAAGTGGTGTGCAAGATGTTGTTTTCCTCTGTCAGTAATACGACATTTCCCTATACATGGATGTTTAATAGAAAATTTTTTATATAATAAAAAATAGTTTTAGCAGCAGAGTTTTGGTCAAGGAATAAGAAAAAAATACTGTAGACTCTTCTGGGTTTATGGAAATTGGAAAAATTCTTTCAGTGCATGCCAATATTTTATTCCTAGATAGCAAATGTCTTTTATTTCTGGCATAGTATCAATGTCTGTGTGAAAAATAGGCAATTGTAATATAATCATTCTGTATTTTAGGAGCAGTGTTCCTTTAGTTGGGACTGGGGCCCTTCTTTTCCCACTCAAGGAATCTGGAAGGATGTTAGGATTGAGGCCTATAACCATTACCACCTGATTTACTTTTCTTTAAGTCCATTCTTTGGTAAGTCTTCTTTTATTGTTGTGTTACCTTTGGAATACAAGCCATTTTATTGTTAATCTTATTTAACTGTCATTTTAGAAAATGTTCTGTTGGGTTTTTTATGACTTTGTAAAGCTTTCCACAGCACAGCTTTGTAGGTTTTGAAACAGTACTTCAGTACAGACAATAGCCATTAAAAATTATAGAATTATGAATTTTTATATTTTTTTTGCTTGAAGGTCTCCAAATAACTGCAGAAATAAATGTAGTATAGCTGAGGTTAGCACCTGTTCTCCTGTTTTGAAAAATTAAAATTTCTGTTTTATTTGCATATGTTTTCACCAAGACTCCCAATAAATATGTCTCACTTTTATCTCACTTTCATTTAAAACAAAGGCAGAGCTGCTATGGGAGCTTAGTTTTGTGTTGGAAAGACAAATGCGCAGTGAGCTGAGTTTCAAGAGTGCTGAGTTTTCAGGACACAACATGAAGTCTGAGAGAGAAAAGCAGTCGTGCTATGCAAGGATAATTTGTTAAGGCTGCAATTTGAGAGGATAGCCTCCTGCATTCCTGCTACCTAACTTACCAAACCGGTTTCCTCTCTTGCTGTGGTCTCTGATTTTCCTCTCCTTTGTCCTGAAGATCATTTCAGCTGAGCAAAAGTAGTTCATTTTCTGTTGAAACTTTCTGCAGACAGTAATATGCCCCATTGTAGACCACCCGCATGGTTTCTTTCACTGCCTGTGGAGCCCAGTCTCCAGTGGCTAGCACATGAGTCCTCTGCATTGGGTTGAATTTCAGCCCTTGGGAATAGATTTGTTGTGTATGAATAAAAGAGGAAGACATCACTCCATGGCTGCATTTAAAGCTTCCTGAAATAGCTGCAGGTCTTAGCTAGAATTAACGTGACTGGAATTTCCATGGAAAGCCCCAGCACAGACTGTGTGCTCTCTAAAATTTAGTTACAGTGAAAAATATTTTCTGGTCCCTCCCACATTCCCACAACTCCACCTTCTGGTAGGTAAAATCTTACTCTCTAGGTAAGTGGAGAGAGCAAAACTCTTTCATTCTGCAGAGAGAGGCTTAGAACCAGAGCAAGAGCTTATTAGGATTCAAACATAACATTTGAAAAAGAAAGAGTAAATGAACACCCTGAATTATAAGCTGCATATGTACTTTTATTGCTTGCCAGATTTGGTGTCACAGTCTTTTGACCACTGCATCAGTAAAAGTTTCATTGTACCTGATTTCTGTGCCTAGACCCCACAGTTCATGCAGTTAAGAATGGGCTGGAATTTCTGTATACCTTTAGAGGGGAGTGAAGATGCACTGTAATGGGTGACCCTTGTGGGGTGGATGTTTTTTTAACCCTTTCAGCATTTCTGAAAGTTGGTCTTCCCTGGGTAATGCTTGGTGTAATATAAACTTGGGAACTCGATCATTGCTCTTCATTCTACAGGAGACAGTGAAAATCATTCCAGGGCTGAATGTAATTCTTTGCTTTTGGAGGGAGCTCTCTTTCTCTCCTGGGGGAAGGAGAGTTAAGTATATAAATGAAAAGAGAAAGTACATGATTAGAAGTTTGGGTGTACAAGGTACATCTTAGTTCTAGTATTCCTTGTTTTCTGTTTTATCTGCTTTTGCTTATATGTTAATCTGTAATGTTTGAAGTATAGGATTAGCCAGGCTCTATTTGTAGCTATGCAATTGAATTGCTGATGTTAATGGGAACTTTACACTCTTGAGTACCCTTGACCCTGGCTTACCTTTATTCAGTAAGTTATGTAAAGGAGAGGACTCTCTGAGGTAACTGTAGAGAGATCTCAGGGAAGTCATTAACTTTTTTCCTCCACCACACACTGGTGGTAGAAGGGACATAAAGATACAGCCCATCAAGTCTAGACACAGTGGGCCCAATTCATCCCAGCATAACTCCATTCATTTTGTTTAGTGACTCTGGGATGAATTCAGCTCATTTTCTCTTAATACTGGTTTTGTTTCATTGACAAAAGTGATTGTACTGGCTTTTGATTACGATCTTTCCCAAAGAGTACCATGTTCATATGAGTACTGCTGACTAAAAGCAAATATGATGTCTATGGGAGTCAGTGGGAAAAAAAATCCTTCCTAATGAAGTGACCAGTGTCAAGGTCTCTGACTTTTGTATAGAAACTCTGAAAAAAGCACTGGATGGCTTTCAAATAAAAAGAGAGAGTTAAGAAACTTAAATCATATTGTATCCTTCTCTTCCAAGTTGGCAAATGTAAACACAGATGTCAAATGCGCTAAACAAGCATTAACCTTGTAGGTCTGGTTCAAACGCAGCCTGAAAATTGTTAGATTTAATCTTAGGTATTTGATTTTTTTCTTTGATGAGAGATCATGGTGATTAATGGTATATAAACATAACTCTTCCCATTTTTTTCCCCTCCACATAGTAAAGAGTGCTCAGCAGTGGTGTCTTGAAATCGAGTCTATTTTTGATGTAGTCAACTCCAAGCCAATTGCAGGTCGTGTGACTGTGAGCATTCCCAAATTGCAAACACAGCAAACATTCAGTGTGAAGCTTCAACCTGGAGAAGGCAGCATTGTGCTACTTGTAAACATCAACAAGGTAAGGAGGTGTGTGTGGAAAGCTATCCAGCTGCGAAATGTTTCCCCTGGTTTCCAATGTGTCTTTCTGCCTCCATGCCAGTTTTAGGCCTCCCTCCTCTTCCTTACCTTGTTTCTGACATTTGACGACAGTTCTGTACCCCTTACAGGATAGGAGAACCGTTCTTTTCCTTTCTAAAAACTGATGTCTATGGAGCTGTGTTGGTCAGTGTCAAAAAGATCATGAAGCCTTAAAAAAAAGAAAAGCACATCATCATTGACCACTGTTAAAGGAACTGTTATGAGGTACTTAGGTAGATAACCTTGGATAGCCTGTGTCACTTCACTGGCAGCAAGTATCTCACATGCTATTGTTTACTGAACTGACTGAGACCAGAATATACTACAGTATGCATGGTTCTCCCAGGAGAGAGAGAGGAAACATTCCTCAAACCTCTCAGTAGATGCTGTTTCAGGTAAATAAAAGAGCCCTATAAAGAACTTGTGTGGCAGTGAAGTTGCTGGAAATTTTGTGGAGTAGTACTTCCTTCCTTTGGTTTGTAGTCCTTTGGATAGATAAAACCGATGAGGAATTTTGGACCACTAAAGGATGCTCTAAGGAAGAGAGAACTCAATTGAAAAATGATGAATTTAGTATCCACCCCAGTGATGAAAGAGTAAAGAATTGGTTTGCTTGCCTTTGGAGAGTGCTGGGAAGCTGTCTGGTGGCAGACTTAATTCACCAGCATTACTTAACTTCTATAAAATCTGTTGCATATGTTATTTTTAGAAACCATTGAGTTTTATCGTACAGGTGTAATTAAGAAAAGATATATAGGTTTGAGACATAAAGAAAATCAAGGTGTCTGTTCTAGCTGACAAGTAGGTCGGTGTCTTGAATTAGGCAATAAGCCCAGTGTGGCAAAAAGAGGCATGAACTTGCTTAGAAAGCAGGGCCCTAGTGCAGACCTGAACCTGACAGTGCAGGGTCAGGCCAGTGGGCAGAGTGGGAGCCCTGGAGCTTCTCCATGGAGCTGCTGTCTGCTTCACTGCCACGGGACAGTTAGGGTTGTGGGAGTGTGATGTGCTGTGAGAAGGAATTTGGGGCTTCTGACCATTCTGACAGTTAACATTTCAGAGTCAGCCTTCAAATCTTTCTATATGTTACTGGCTCTCCTGATTTTGTGTATTGCTGTGTAACCTTGTGTTTGTTTTCCTAGTTTGACTGCATTGTGTGTGTGTTCTTGAGTTCACTTGTCAGTTTTTTGAGTGGAGAGAAAGCATGTGTTAAAAGGCAAGTACAGTGTTTATGTTCTAGAGTGCACACTCAGTGACCTGCATACTTATGTGCTTTGTTTTACTTTGACACAAAAGCATACAAACATACAATTTTTTTTACTGTTGTCATCTGATATGCAAATTGTATGAGCAATTAAAAATACCCAGTTTCATTTTAAACAACCATTAGTCTCTGCTTAGCCTTTTAAGGGATTACATTAAGCAGGCGCTGCGAAGTGAAATTTCATAATATTTTTGTGTATTTAATTGCCCCATGCCCAACCTCAGAAGAGATCTGTTAATGTAGTGCAACTGCAAGTTCTTGAGGAAGCACTTCCTTCAGAGCAGAGGCAGCAGCGTTTCATTATTCTTTGTGCACAAAGGGCTTTACTGCATGAATTCACATCAGCTGATTTTCGGGAAGCCCTGAAATGTGTTCTCATGTATTGATGAGGCAAACAGAGCCCTTAGTCTGCGTACAGCCTTGTGTGGTGCATGTTAAACACTGAGACCTCACCAGAAATTTATTTTGTAGTTGAGAGCTTATTGCAGATTATGTTGCGGAGTCAGTAGGTGTTTGAGTGGTGCGTATCACCCGAGATGTGTATCAGTCTTCCTGCAGTTGCCACGCAAAGGGCTGTGTTGCCAACATGACAGCATTTTGCTTAGCAGCTAATGGGGAGCATAGGGATGACATCATTAGTGGCCAATGAGACACACCAGTCGTTCCAGGCAGCTGCGAACACTCCCTTGTTGTTGAGGCACACGCTGATTCTGTGCTTCCGTCTGTATCCGTGCAACACAGAGATTAGTACTTCTGCACAAATAGTTATGATAATTCGGTATCAGTGGAGCTGAAATGTTGGTAGATACATTCAGGATTGCATCCAAGTATGGCTACAGCAAAACATGTTTTTGGGCTGCTCTCTGGCCCCATTTTATTTGAAAAGATTGAGGCGCTCCTGGCATGACTCTATTCAGTGCTGATCCCTCCATTGTTTGGTTGCATGCATTATTGCTTTCTTTCCACAATTTTTGTGTTGCGAACTCAACTGGCAAATGTTTGCAACAGAACTAGCAGCAGAAGCAGGCTGATGGAATGAAGATACAAATATTACTGCATGATTAGAAAAATGAGAATGTTGAATCGTTCTGTCATTGTAGAGGTTGTATTTTATGTTTGTAAAAATTATGGAGTACTAATGATGTGATTAGGAAACTTAGAGAAGAAGCAGAAAATACCAAAAAGAAAGAATGAAACTTAGAATTTGTCTTGAAAGCTTGACATAAATGAAGCAGTCACTGTGGTCACACATTACCAAAGTCAGAGTTGAAAACTGCCCCCACTGTATATGGAATGTTGCATGTGATAGTTAAAAGGGTCAGAGAGAGGAAGTGTATGATTCAGAGGCTAGTGAGCAGTGTCTGCTCCTGGCACAGGTATGTGGGGTTGGAGCAGTAGTCTGTCAGTGTGCCTCAGCTGGGACTTAGCAGCAAGGCATGTGCATGCATGTGTATGTGTGCTCGTGGTCCATTGTGGACACAAGATGAAGTGGCAGCCTGGACTTTAGTGGAAGAAAGCATACTTCTCTCTTTAAATGGTCTTCACCTCAGAGCTGCAGCTGTAGCAATCCTAGTCAGCCTGTCACAGCTGAAGCACAAAAACTCATTACACTTGTGGTAATTCACTCAGAGACATCTGAGCCCCCAGGTGCATTTTATGCCTCTTTTTAATACATACTGCTCTGGCTTTCTCTCTTGTGTGTTCAAGACTTCTGCAGTAGAAGCTTGGTGGCCAAATGGACATGGAAAGCAAACTGGATATGACATGAAAACAACTTTTATCATGGAGACAGGATACCAGATTGAGAAATTTTCAAAGGTGAGCCCTTCATCTTAATTACATCTGACATTGCACTGTTACTGCTAGGACATCGTCTGCATAGCAGGTATCTAGAGTTTGTAAATATTTTGTTGAATTGTAATATGCGTGTGAAAATGCTGATGAGAATCAAGAAAATTTTTTTTAATGTCACAATGTATGGTTACCTGTTACCTCTCTTCTGGTAGTACTAGCTTGTATGGATGCCTTTACTTGTATTCAGACTGGAAGATGGCTTACAGTTAGCTGGAAACCTCAGAAAAGAAAAGATATTTCTTAAATTTTCTATCTCATTAAAAAACCCAGACTTCTAAACTTAGTATGCTGTGCTGTTAGCTTTGCATCATGCACTGAAAAATCTTTTTAGATTTCTATAGATTATGTAAAGGTTTTTTTACTGTTTTTTTTCTTGTTAATTCAGTTTTTTAAAAGTTTGTGGGATAGATGCACTCCTAAAAGCTTAACATACATTCATTTATTACAATGTGATAGATGTACTTCAGGTTTAAGAAGAGGCAACATCTTAAATATGACCATGAAGGTGATTTTTGGGGATATTTGCGTAGGGGTTCCTGTAACACATTGGTTGTTTAATTATCTGTTTGGTTTTGCTGAGAACCCTGGAACAGGTAATTTCCAATTGTGCATTAAAAGGACAAATCATAGAGGTTAGACTGGACTACTTACACCAACAACGTGTGGAAACAACCAAGTAAATTTTTGCATTTATTAGGTGGTTCTGATGTGTATTGCTTCACTAAAAACTAATCTGGTCACCAGGCATCTAAAACTGCTATTTGCTGTAACACTTGTTCATCTGAAAAACCCTATGAAAACCCAGTAGCTTCTGGAGTCCTAGTCTTTATAGCCCTTAGTCTGATTATGAAGTCATAATAATAATTCTTTGCTCATATTAGTGATTTAATTTCAAAACAATTAGAAATCCCCACACCAAATAAACACAGCATATTATGCTTGGAAAAACTATTTGTAGGAACTATGGCTATAAAGCTTGTAAAAAGGAAAATTCTGTTATTACTGTGTGAAAAACACACAACGATAGGAAAGCTAATCAGTTCAATTTGTGTGGTTGTGTCAGAATATTTCATAGACATTGTGGCATATGATCATAGGGACTTCATGGTCTACTAAAGATACTCAGAAGGCTCTTCTTTTTTTTCTCCTTAAGGGGAAAGGGGAAGGAAAAAAGCAAATACACCACATGGTGGGCAGTATAAGTTAACGAAGCTTTATAGTGTAAAGTCTAGTCTTGCTTCTTGTGTTTTGTGAATCTCTGTCTCGGATTCTGACAGATGCGCATGCATGCCATTACCCCCCACCCAGAGCTATATGAGTGGAAAAAGGCTCCGTATGCAGTTTTTTCATGTTCTACCACAATTTTCTCTCGTCGGCAGGACTGAATAGCAACATTCATATGGCTTAATAAGAACTTTGAGTAGTTCAGGAGATACAATCAGAGATTAATGTTCCTGAAAGTTGTTCTATTGTCAGTTCTGTTGTCCATCTAGTTCTGACTGTATTCAGGTGAAATATATTTCCCACTCCCACCCTTTTTATTTTTTAAGAAAAAAAAATAGTGGTAAGATATTTCACAAGTGGTTTGTTGCCATATGAGCATCCACTTAACTTTGGACTAAAGGATGAGAATTGTACGTGTGGGAAAACACAGCGTGATCTCATGTCAGATTTGGCTACTCTTATCTGGAACTGCTCTCTGGTTTCTGTCATGTTAGAGTAGTCTTCAAAGCATTAACTAAGGGAATATTTCTGTGTGGCCTTCCAGTATGTACTTTCAGGAGCTCTATAGAGCTCTAGCCAGCTGTGCTGGCAACCTCTTTGGCTGAGGAAAGTACTTATTCATTTCTATTCAGAGTAGCAGAAAACCAAAACAGAATAAAGACAACATCTGTGATGGGATTGGTTTTGGTTTTCCATTTCAATATTTTGGTTTAGGGTTTGTTTCTCAGGATAATGTGAAACATAGTCATAGCCAGAAATTATCACAGAGTGAAATTGGTTTTCTTTGGTGAGGGTCTATCCAGTCCTGTTTGCTGTTGATAAGTTGCTTTTCTTCTTGCCACACCTACATCAAGGAATTTATTACCTCTTTCATTGCCTCATGAGGCATTTGTTTGCTTTTCAGTTCTGTTTCCCCATCTCTCTGTATGCTTGTTTCTTCAGCGCTGTACAACCAGCTTTTTGTTTCATAAGGCTGTTTTATTACTTGAAAGGTCTCAGCCTCTAGCTGTCTTTCCCTACATCCCTCTACACCCTCTTTTCCCCCAGGCCTTTTAGCATGACTTGCAGAAGTCTTTCCTTTTGGCTTTGTAGTTTTCACACTACTTTCATGCTGCGTGCTAATTTGTTAGGTCACTGGGACGTTCTGTGATCTTATTTCAGCTCTAGGCATCTTCATCCTTATTACTTTCCTGTTGTTAAATCTGGGAATGCCAAATGTGATCCACAGGTCGCTTAACTGCGTACAAAGCCTTTGTCTGTGACTTAAAAAGACAGGTATCTGTGTATTCTTAATTATACACAGAACCAGCTGATTGATCTTTGGTGGCTAGAGAGCCTCTTCTGTGTGCTCCAAGACTGGGAGAAATGTTCAGCCCTCGGACAGCAAGCTCTGTCAGACAGATTTCAAGGTGGCCAAAGTTTAGGTATCCAGAAAGGCACATAACTAAGCATACCAGATGTTAGTTGTCTCCCCTTGCCCATGTTTTACCCTACAAGGCGGAAGGAAGTTGCTGTAGGAACAGGAAGACGTGCTGTGTTACCAGATGGGCCCCTGGGGAGCAATGGAGTTGGGAACACAAAGGCACTGATACTTGAAGGCTTGGGAATGTGAGCTGAGGCTAAGGAACTTTTCCTCTTGCTCCTGCTGTATGAGTGGTCCTGACTGAGTGGTTCAGTCTCTCAATATGCCTCAGATTTGGCCAGTTCCACTTAAGCATGAATAAAGTGATATAAACGTTACTTCTGTTAGTGATATAAATACTCCATTACAAATGCACTCTGAGACAGTCCCAACTTGCCTGATGGCGTCCATTAAGAGGACATCCCAAACATTTTGTGGGCCCCAGCTGTGAATCCCATTCCACTTTGTGCCGTAAAAAGGGGCCACAATGGAGACTGAGGAGTTTTTTCCTCCAAGTAACTGAATTCATCAAGGAAGGTAGTTTTTTTTAATGGTTATTTCTTTAAATTCAACTTCTGGTGGTAAAATAAGTCTTCAAAATTCTATGATCTTGTCCTAAAGCTAAGTTCATCATATTGGTCTATATTTAACCAACCCAGTGTGCAATGGGAACACAGCAGAGAAACAGCAGGGCACAATGTCCTCAGTGCATGTATGTGCACAGAGATGTTGAACAGGGAGTCTGAAGTGTCCTCTGAGTGGTCTGACTTTGCAGTTTTTCTCTAGCTGGGAATTTCTTTAGTGTTATGAATGCTGAACCCCAATTGCCATTAATTCATTGCTGTCCCTGAGCAACACTGTAAAACACCACAGGACTTGGGCAAATCCCATTTTTTTTATTAGATCAGTTTCTGTGTTTCATGCATTGTCATAATGCAGAGGGGTTTGGTTTGAGGTCAGTGATCTGCAGCCTCCACTCATGCATCTCGTTTGTCATATGCATTGTTTCTGTCCTGGTGTTTAGTTAATGATTGTTCAGTTGACTTAGAAGCACCAAAGAGGAAGCAAAAAAGTGATTTTCTTTTACTTCCCTACCTCTAGAAATAGTTTTCTATTCTATATGTATGACTTTTGATAAAGTGAAAGTTTAGAAAATGAAGCCCCACAGTGGGATTAGTGTTTTCCTTTTGGGACTCCAGCCCTGTTTGATGTGTGAAATAAAGAATTACATTTTGTCTTAAAGAAAGGTGTATCTCTTGCACTTAACTAGGTTAATTTTAGCCTGATTTAGTGACAGATATTTGCCTCAACTGCAGCTTGTGACAGAGAGAGAACAGGCTGTACTTTACAAACTGACCTTTTGAAAAGGTAAAGCAAATAGTCTGAGGGGAGGAGTGGTCGCTATCTTGAGGGTAGTCTAGAAGACAGGAGGTTTCTTCCCTCCTGACCCAAACCTGTTGCTTGGTGTGAGTTGGCTGAAATTTGCTATTAGCTTTCCTCCACTGTATTTAATTTCTCAGTTATCTCCCTGTGATAATGAGCAACAGGTGTAAGAAAAAAAAAGCATTTTCTTTCTGGCTTGAATAAGTTGAACTGGAACAAGGGTGCAGGAGAAGAAGTAGTTTCAAGTCTCCCTGGACAGGATGTTTTCTGTAACACTTTGCAGGTGCACAGGAGTGAACACGGCAGCTGCTCTGTATCTGCCCCATGGCAGGTGGGCAAGACTCCTCTACAAATAAGGGGACAGTGCAAAGTATTGTTGCAGTGAACTAAGTGCTCTCTCATGACTGTAAAATTGACTGGTTATGTCAGTGCAATCAGGATACCCCTTAGAGCAGCGTTGTTGCTTTGACTGAAGTCAAGTCCCAGGAAAAGTGTGGATTGCTTTCCTAAAAACTTTTATTCCATCTGTAACAGGAAGAAGGAATGTTTTCTTGTTTCAGCATCTGCAGTACATGGTGTCATATATTAGGCTGAAAGAGCAGCTGTAAAAGTTTGGCTTCTGCTTGAGATGTGCTTTTATCTGAAATGGTCTTTAATACCTTACACAAAGTTAGTTACTTAGCTGAACTGGTCTTTGAAACCTTACTGCTGATCTTGCTGTTCAAACACAGCTGTGAAGGCCAGAGGGCCCTTCACTTGCAAACTGCCATTTGTGTTTGCATGCATATCATTTTAATTGCTCTGCCTACTAAAAAGGTATAATTTCAGGTCAGTAAAAGAATTAAGATTTTCCTTTACTAGATGAACCTTAACCTAGGCATTTAGGGACAAGACTTACAACTGAACTGGATTATCCTTCTGTGAGGAGTAAGTTGCAGATTAAAAGGTGTCTCGGATCTAGTGCAACCACAGTATTCCTCTCACTGGTCATCAGCTGTAATTTTGACTGAATTCTGCAGTAAGCACATGCTCAGTCGTTTGCTCTTGCCTTGTCTCTCTCAGTATGATAATAACTCTAAAAAGTGAATTGGTGTTTATTGGAAGAATTCTTTTTAGTCTTGTTACAGTGTGTTTTAAACAAGCAGGAATTTAGAGAAGAGACCATGTCTTTTGACTCCTTGACAAATTCTAAGCTAAATCCTACAAATTCTAAATCCTCTTTGTAATGGTTTTCTGTATTTATTTTGTTTTAATTAATTGTGTCAGCTTTAAATCTAAGTTTCATGTCTTCACAGGCTTATTTTAGGACAGTAGAACTTGTTCAGGAGCCTATTCCTGGTTCACCAGGTCTGAGTTTCTACTTCAGAATCAATGGCCGACCCATTTTTCTGAAGGGCTCGAACTGGATTCCAGCAGATTCTTTCCAGGACAGAGTGACCTATGACAGGTAAGCCACATTTGATGTTCTCTAAGGGTAAAGGATTGTGTTTTCCTCCTCCCGATTATATATACACCCTTCATGAAAGGTTGGCTTTAGCAGGTGCAGCTCCTTTCAAGGTAGGACACTAATTGTTGTGGGTTGGAGGCTTCAGAATTGGGGCTTAATTAACATGAATAGATTTCAGAGATGTTCAAGGCATGTGTGAGTACTGATGGGAAGGTGATTGTTTGCAGTTCATGGGTTACTGGCCTTTTGGGTATTTTTATGGGGACTATACTGTGCTTTGACTGAGCTTTGCTCTGTGTGGTTGGGGAACCAGGACAACAGAGCATGCTGCAGTGTGCATTCACATGCAACTTAGAGACTGCTGCTGTGATTTAAGGAGAAATCTCTGGAGCCTGAAAATGTTAAAATGAGATTCAGTCTCAGTCTTTCTCTTCACTCTCTCATTCCCCATTCTTGCTATGCATATACATGAATATACATTTCTGATCGTGTTTAAAAGAGAATCAGAATTCAAATGATCAACATACAAAGCGAGTAATATCTAAGAAGAAAAGAAAAGAACAATACGATTAATAAAATACAGTATTTCTAAATCTGGCCCTGCCAATACTTCTGTAAAAGGACTTATATGTGTCATTCCATCTATTTTGTAAGTATTAACAGGAGCAAGAATCTTTTTCTGCACAAAAAATTGCTTCATGAGAGCTCTGTCCAGATGTGCAGGCTTAGAAACCAAGAGTAATTTGATCCTTTCTGTCAAAGGTATAATCCTTAGATTGTCTGCTAATGATTTAGGTTCTGTTTTGGTTTTGTTTGTTTTTTTTTATAGGGGTGTTTGTTTCTTTGTTTGTGTAACCTTAGAAACTCCTAAGTGATACAGTTTCACAAAACTTGTATTTTACAGATTAAGGCTACTCTTGAAGTCTGCAGCAGACGCTAACATGAATGCACTTCGGGTTTGGGGAGGAGGAGTATATGAACAAGATGAATTTTACGATATTTGTGATGAAATAGGAATAATGGTAAAAACAATAAACACAGAACAATTATTTAAAAACTGTCAAGTACTTGTAAATGAAAATCTGTTTTAAATGAACAAAAAAAAGATAATTAATACATAAATTCTAATGATCTTTCCAAAGGCTATTGTAGAGTATCGGCCTGAGAAGTTAGATCAATCTATTTGTTGGTTGGTTGGTTTTTTAAAAATTTTTTAATTTGAATGGGTTCTGATTACAAAGGCTGTCTGTTTAATCTGGAAGTGATGTTTTAGAAACTTTACAGAAGTCTATTGAAAATAGCTATTCTTTCCTCAGTTGTGGAAATGATTTTATTTCTTTTGAAAGTATTTTCTCTTTTGTAGCAGTAGCTGAAAAGGTTTGGATTTTTTTGGTGCAAACTTTCAATTTGTCCCAAAGTCAGACATGGAAGGCCTTATCCAAATGGCCATTTTGATCAATCCACAATTAAGCATAAATGTAGCAGTAAGACTAACACCTACTGCAGTCATTAATCCTAGATGGGTACCTTTGATTATATGAGCTTGGAGACACATACTAATAAGTTTTGATTAAGTAGTGACTAGACGAATGAAGGTCAAATTGCATCTGGTATTAAAAATTCCAGGAAGTGTGTTTGGTCTTGCTCTACAGCATAAAAAGCAGGGAAACAGAATTCATACCTTGCTGTCTTCTGTGTGTGCTTGGGAAAAAAGAAAGTTACATCTATTTTAGTCATCTGAATGAGTGTCCTGATTTTCAAGGCTTCTGAGGACTTACAGTTCTTTCATTTTTGACACTAGACACCTTAAATAGGCCACTTAGATCTGTGTCTGTGCAGTGTTCAATGCAAGATTCAGATCCTACTTCACAGCCAAAATAGCAAGTAGATGCAGAAAATCAGACCCTTTTTCTGGTGATGGAGGTTTTTGGTTTTGTTTCTTCTGATGGTCTTGCAAAGGCTTAAAAGTACACTGGAGTCAAACTGTGCTGAAGGAAAACCAGTGATGGCTCACTGGGGGAAATAGTGAGAGAAAGTTTCTTTCAACAGAGAATTTTGACTCCACACAGTCAGTCACTAAAGGATTACGAGTGATTCTTTGGCAATAGCTTTGCTTTTGTGTACAGTGTTAGGATTATAACAGTCACTAATGAATCCATTACCTCCCACTGTCCTGTGCCCTATCTTCAATTTTCTTAGAGAATATACACTGAGAAGAGCTGTGGAAAAGTGTGTTCTCACTGCAATCAAAATGCAGTTGTGAGAGGAGCTGGTCTGTCTCTCTCTGAGTAGTATGGTGTTCAGCAAAGTGTAGTCTCTTACAGACTCCTTTGGGTTAATGTGCTCTTTCTAGAGGTCTTTCCATTAATAGTTGAGATAGACTAGCAGGAATCTCAAAGTTACAGCATTTTGGTAAACAAGAAATCTTACCCATTTCATTGGGCTTCTTCCCTTCCTGTTTTTTTTATAATTCTCCTTCAAGGTACAAATGGAGTTCATTGTTGTTGAATTGAAAGGCTTGTTGTTGTCTAGTGGTATCTGCTTCATCGTTCTTTGAAGAGAAAGGTCACTGTATTTGTAGAGGATCTAGTTTGTTTCTGCACCTCTTACTGTGTAAGCGTTGCTGGCTTTGAGATAATTTTGTATGGAAGTGTTTTCTTAATGAGTACACTTTAACATCTGTTAAGTGTGCTCAAAACCACATCGGAAGAATTAGTCTCTTTTCATTAAGTCATGGAGATATGGTGTCGCACTTGCAAAGTAGTAAGTACAGTTTTTTTCTGCAGATTGCCCTATGTTCATGTTTCTCATTATTCCATTGAAATTTACTCCACTTACTGAGCAGTATTCCACTCCTCAATGTAGGCTGTCAGGATCTGATTCCTAAGGGTAGATATTTTTTAACTCTGATACTGAGGATAAACACAGTGGAATATGCACATACTGAACCCCACGGAGGACCATGACTGTTTTGGTGGTACTTCCCAAGAATAAAAGTAAAACATTTCAGTTTAATTTTTTAAAATAAATGACTTCTGTCTGAACAAAGGATTGTGCATCCCAATAACAATATATTTTTCCATTCTGTAAAATAGTTTACTAACAGATTTTTTTTTTTCCATCTTTCCTTTTCTCTGTAGATTTGGCAGGATTTTATGTTTGCCTGTGCACTTTATCCAACAGACCAGAATTATTTAGCATCTGTAAGAGCAGAAGTTCTTCATCAGGTATTTTGTCCATGTGTCAAAGTTTTGTTTCCTGTTACCTATTTTTGATTGACAAACTATGTAAGTTAGCTTTCCAAAAGTGTTTTTTTGGAAGTGTTTGTTAGTGTATCTTTAAAAAAAATTGCAGTTGTAGGCTAGGCACGTATAATATGCATGTGGACTTATAATTCAAGTAGTAAAAAAGTGATTTTAAAAAAAAATAATTTTTAAGATAAGTAATTTTACTTGACTCCTGAAACTTAAGTTGTATTTCAGGTACGACGTTTAAAATCTCATCCATCAATTATTCTGTGGAGTGGTAACAATGAAAATGAAGCAGCAATTTCAAGCAACTGGTTCTCCATACCTTGTGACAAAAGAGAAGTCTATATCAGAGACTACTTGATGCTTTATGTGAAGAACATACGAGAAATAGTTCTTCGTGTAAGTGATCTCAAGAAGCTGTAGGGGGTTATGCCTTGGCAAATGGCTTTAAACTGGGATTTCCTTTTTTTTTGATTTTAATTCCTTTTGAGAAATTCAAAACAGCATGTTATTGAGAAATTGTCTTTTCCAAGCTCTTCTAAACAACTCTCTAAACTTAAAAGTTATTCTCAGAGTGAAACAATCAAAAAAATTACTTGTGTCTTTAGCATCTTGTGATATGTAAAGGAAGACCTGAAAATATAGTGGATGTTGTTTCTTTTTGCCTTCTAATACATCCACAAATGCCTTTGCTTCCAGTGGACAAAAATCAGCTTGCCCATTAATTAATTAATCTAGATGATTAGGTTTCCTTTATCCTGATTTTGTTGAAGGATACTGGAAAAAGCATCTAATGTCCCTCAGGTCTTTTAATAGCGATTCAAGAAATCCATAAAGATGTCATTTTTTCAGTGTATTCTTCCAGTGTTTGACTGAAGTTTTTTTGCTTAAGCAGATTAAGCGAAAGTGATGCTAAACATTGTCCTCATACTGTGTAGTCATTATATTGTGTGTTTTTGAAAAAACAAAATAATGTTATTCTACAGTACATGAAGGCAATATAAAATACTTTGAGATAAAACTTAAACTGTGAGCATGCATTCCACAAACACCTGGACTCTGTGAAGTCTACTGCGATTTGGTACTAGCCATTTTGCACAGCTTTTAGTTTTATTTCTCCTCCTAGAAGTGTTTCAGTTCTTTATTATTTAATGGAATCTACTTTTACCTAACTTTTTTGTGTGTATGTAGAATGAAATTGGTTGAAAAGTCCCAAATTGATGTCCTGTAACTGTGTAGGGATTGATAAACGATTCTTGAACCACAAATGAGTATTCCAAATTCTTCTGCTAGCTAAGAGACAAAATGCTGTAAGAATTTTGTGCAGTCAGAACTTTCTTCTTCAAAAAGGGGATAAGTTTTTATATCCCTAAAAATGCTAGTGGTCTTTTCCTACCTTGTTATCCCTTTTATATTATGATCTTACTGACTTCAGAGTATGATAGAGTTACTCTAATCTCTGTCCCTTTCAGGATGAGATGCATTTAATGTTCTCAGGCTCATGATGGGAAATTTCCCTTTGCTAAGACAGGCACTCAGTGGCAGCAGTATTACTGCTTGTTATTGGAGGCTACTGGCATTGTCAGTGGAGTTGTTGTACTCTGAGAATTTAGAATGTCTTTCTACAGGAAAAGATGAGATATGAGGTAACAACAAAATGAGGCCAGGTTTGAAAGAACATGCTGAGAAGGATCCTACTCTTGAGGCCAGTTTTGCTTTCTAAATGGTAACGGTGTCTTATATCCCTGCTTAATACATTGATTCTAGATTTCTGTTTTGAGCTGTTGGTAGAGGTATGCTGTGCTGTTTCTGGTGATTGTCTGCATGAATTGGATGGCCAGTGCATGCATGGCAAAGTGAGGTGTTCTGCCTCGATCCTGGGTTTTGGTTACAGTTCACTTGTGTAGCATTGCCATGCAAGAGGGACCCTCTTTGATTTTAAATCCATAGAATAACTATTTTCAGTGCCAGGAGGAACCATACAGTGAAATAACTTCAGGTCCTGTATAATACAAGTCAGCTGAGGAAACCTGTGACTACTAGTGATGCTGGACTGTATAACTCGGAAAGACTTCTAATCTTGAGCTAAAGACTTCAGGGAATCCTGGATATCCTGTAGTAAACAGTTTCAGTTAATTACTAATTACTCATGTTAAAAAAAAGAAAAGGAGGAACAAACTATTTCTTAAAATGAAGCACATACCAAAGTGCATTGCTGTGCTGGAGCCAATTGCTATTGGTAACATCATGACTGGTAACCAACTCAGGCATCTATTTTATTACAAGTAGGGTGCTAAATGAATTGTACCTGCAAAAGGATTCCTTCAGTACTTTGTAGGGTACTGTTAGAAGATTAAGTATTGTAAGTCTACCGAGGCAATAAATAAAGACAGCTCTGAACAATTTGAAATGTAACCCTTCTTGTAGTCCCATATATCTTAATATGCAGAGCCAGCTAAAATGACAATAACCTGTAATGATACCATCCAAGCATTAGAAGCAGAACATCTTGGATTTGTTAGGACTAAATTTAAGTGACTGTTTAATAAGGAGTAAATCATGGCCTTGTTCCTGCAAAAACACTGCAAAAGTAATAATTTTCTATGAAGAAGTCACTCAAATATTAATGTTCATTGAGTTTATTTTTCACGAAGCACACTTTAAATATCCTTCATTAAGAATTTAGAAGCATATAAAGATAGAAAATCTCTTGATGTGCAGAGAGAATCCCTCAGAACAGCAGAGCAAGCAATATCATGCCCAGCTGTCCTCCAAGAATATAAGTAAGAAGCTCATTAAGCAAGTAAAGATGATGAATGGTAGGACATAAAAGGGAATGTTTCCTAGGTGGTGACTCAGAAATTTGCAAAAGGCATGTTCTCCATGCACTTCCCCTTGCCCAGCCTGCCTTTTCAAAATGTGATCTATGTATATAGATGATAAAAGCCAATCACTTTGTGAGGGTGTTGTGTTTTTGTTCTGTTTTTTTTAAATTCCAGGAGGATAGGAGTCGTCCTTTTATTGCATCCAGTCCCACCAATGGCTTGGAGTCAGTTAAAGAAGGTTGGATCTCCCAGGATCCTTATGATACGCATTATGGTGACACTCACTTTTATGACTACAACAGTGACTGCTGGAACTGGAAAGTGTATCCCAAAACTCGTTTTGCTTCAGAGTATGGATTTCAGTCCTGGCCTTCCTTCAGTACGATTGAAAAGGTAAGGCTGGGCTTTCACACCTGACTGTCTCCTCCACTCTCATTTAGTGAGGGCCATGAGTCTCTTCCCAGCAAACTACAGCATCCAAGCTGTAGTTTGGGTAATGTACTACTAGGTGGAGTATGGCACAGGTGGGATAGAGGTGTGTGCTGGTGTGGAAGGAGGGGATGAAACTGTACTGTTTCCCTCCTCAGTGTTCAATATACTTGCCTTGAGGTTGCAAAAGGAACCTGATTTAGATGAGGGGCTACTATGACACTATTAGTTTTAATAGTAATTCTTCTTAATGTATAGCTTAGTAATGGTTGCCTGACATCTGTTTCCTCTTGCAGTATCTAAGGATGTGTGTTCATTAAGAAAAAGAAGAAACATGACAAAAACTGAATTGTGATGGATTTTAACTTTCTGTATTTTTGTAAATTTTAGAAATTTATTTCACTTAATAGGTTGCTTCTTAATGTATTGTATATGAGACAATATTGCACATTGTTTCTGTTGGCTTTAGGTATTATATGTTCTATCTTATTTATCCAATTGGAGCAGAGACATATCATGCTGTTTGTCCATTTGTCTAGGGCATGATGAATATCATGTTGATGCTCATGCATGCAACCAAAAGGAGTTCAGAATGTTCTTTTAAATTTGCTGGGCAAAGTATATTATCTGAGGCATAATCAGAACATTTATCCATATTAATAACAATGACAATTATTCAGTCCAGCCTGAAAAGGAACAAATTTCAATAAAAAGATTTTGTAGAAATTGTAATTACAATGAAAGCTTGGTAGTAATAACTGTATGAATAACTGTATGCTGCATTGTTGTTGTTAGTTGCAAAAAGTTGGTTTATGATCATGTTTCAGAGGCAGGTTTTGAAAATATATATGCACATTATTAGGTTTATAGCCCTACTAACTTCTGTAACTCTTATGTCTAAATGTACTTCACCAGAGTACGTTCTTCCATGTTAATCTAGGGTGTTTCTGATTTACTGTGAATGCAAGCAAAACTCTGAGATCCCTTGACCAAACAGAACCTTAATGAAAAAAGTTAAATGCCTTTGAGCCAAAAGTTGCTCTTCTGGCTTCAGCAGTAATGTCTGTTTCCATCTGTTTGTACAAGGAGTGTAAGCAAAGGCTGTTACTAATTCAAAATCCATGTGTGGCTGCCTAAGGCACTATAAAAATCTACTACTAATTTTAAGGTTTTGCATGTTGTCAGGAGGCTGTAATGGGCATCGTTTTCTTGATATCCTGACAGTCATTAAATGTCCATTTTATCTTTTCATTCTGACACCTTATTTTTGTGTTTTAAAAGGTTTCTTCTGCTGAGGACTGGTCCTACATAAGCAATTTTTCTCTCCATCGGCAACACCATGACAGTGGCAATGTTCAGATGCTTCAAGAAGTTGGGTATCATTTCAGGCTTCCCCAGAGCACAGATCCTGTAAAGAAGTTCAAAGATACAATTTACCTCACTCAGGTAACAGAGATGTCTTCTATATAAGTATCTGCCAGTACTTGTTTCATTAGATTCTGTCAGCAGTTAGAGTTGGGACTGTTCTCTTAGGTAATGCTCAGTCATATAGAAAGTTTCTATACTGAAGCATTTGAAAGCCCAGTTTAGTTTGGAAATAGCTTCTCTCTTATGTGTGGGAGAGACTCCTGTTTTTGTCATAGAAGGGCTGAAATACTTCTCAGGGAATTACCCAGAAACTGGCTTAACTGGGAGTCTGGCAGTGTGTGCTACCATGGTCCCTGTCCCCAGCTGGGCTTACTCATGAAGCTGGTGGAGGATGCAGGGATGGCCTTCCACGGTATGAGGTTATTCCCAGATTTACATGTTACTTCTTGTTCAAGGGTGGGTGTGTTTTGCTCTTCATGTGGCCCCCCTAGCCTTGTTGCTTTGATTTTTTGCCACATGGAACACACACGATTTTGAAACGATTTTTTTTTTCTAGATAATGTAGTTCTCTAAGATTATTAGTAGCTTTTATTTTGTTACGGACTCAGGTATTGTTATTTTAGAGAATATATTTTGGGCTTTTTTTCAGATCAGGAGGCTATATTTTTCTCTTCATTCACAGTAGTTTTACCTCATGCTTGGTTTTTTTATTTGTGATTTCTTTGCAAGTTTTAACAAATGTGTAGTAAGTTTCTGATGCTATTAGGCAAGTTTAAAGTGCTGTTAATTTTTGGTGTGTTTCAGGAATTTCAGAAACACTCTTGATGGAAATAACGGCACACTAAGTTTTTTATGTTTGAGAGTGCTGTCAGCAAGTTTTATATAAAAACAAAGCAGCTTGAGAATTTTAGGCATTCTTGAAAAGAGAACAAGGGGGTTTAAAGTTATGTGATGCTGCTGTGAAGTCTGTGTTGTGTATTAATGTGTTCACACATTTTGAAAGGAAGTAAAATACAATATACCAAAAATATTTTTTTATCGATTTGTTGACCAAGGTGATGCAGGCTCAGTGTACAAAGACAGAAACTGAATTCTATCGTGTTAGTCAGAGTGAAATAATCAAGGGAGAAGGACATACAATGGGAGCTCTGTACTGGCAACTCAATGACATTTGGCAGGCACCTTCCTGGGCTTCCTTGGGTAAGTTTTGTGACAGTCTGGCAAAAAGCACCAACTACCAGTCTTGTTTTCTTTTCCTCATCTGGAAGGGTCAGAATAAGAAGTATGGCTCTTATCTGTCTCTTGGGCGACATTACAAACTTTGAATCTATTTCTGTCCATCCTTTAGAAATACTTTCCAGAAAAGTGTTTTTTTCAGAATCATCCTAATAGGATCATGAAAATGGAAGAGGGTCTAGAACAAAGCAATTATTTTCCTATGGAAGTTTTGCAGCTTAAATTCAGATTTATCAGCCACTAATTCTTAGCCTTGTTTTATGAAGGTTTAGGTTGGAGAAGTTAAAACTGTATGTAACTGTTAATTTCTTAAAAATACCTCTTCTTGTTTAAGCAGCATTCTCATTTCTCCCAAGGAAATAATATCACTGAAGCCAGACAAAGCTGCCTGTTAGGAAGGAATGATGGTTAAGATTGAGGATACAATCCCCCTGGGAGGGGTGAACTTCCAACTACTGTCCCTTTTCTTATGTAGAGTTGGATCCTCCCAAAACTGTAATATATCTTTGAGGTTTTTCCAGAAAAAAGTCTTTGCATTGTTTGCAAGCTAAATTATTTTAAAATTAGAAAGATCAATTATTTAAAAATTGGAGACTTCTAATAAATTCTGTTTCTAAAAGGGAAATCCCTAATTATATTCATTGTCTCATCTGTACAGATGCATCTATGCACCCAGCTACCCTGGGTGAGAATGGTCAGAGAGGGAGGTAGTTGGATAAGAGGGCAAGAAGGACCACCCATGTATAGTTTTGCTGTCTATAATCTCAACAAATTTGGTTGATTTTTTTTTTTTTTTCTTTCTGCCCCCCATGGTAAAATGATCAAAACCTCTCCCTTGATTTGGCAATAGTGCACTGTCAAAAAGCCAACAGAATTGTGATCCTGTTCTGAGCAGATGGGATTTACAGTGTGAAGGCTGGGCATCTAGATTTCTTCTGTAGCCAGTTGGGGGAGAGATGGTTATCTCCAAATGTGATTCGTTGTGTCCTTAGCTGTCTAATTACTGGAATGAATTATCTTGTCTGTGCTGAATTTGATTTTCATAGAACTTCATATGATATCTCTCACCCAGCGTAGCTTCTGAGAAGCTCTTTATAGGAGGTGACTAGCTGGGATTTGGTGTCTAACTTGATGTCAGATGAGGTGAATCACTCTTTGTGACTAAATTATTCTGCTAATATGCTATTCACACATGGTATCTCTGTATATATATTATATATATTATTTTTCTTTTTAGGACACAAAAATAGGGTAATCGGACACAAAGAGATAAGTCAGGCAGTAAGAAATAGGGGAGGAATGAGGAATGTGTGGTATGAGGGAAGTGGCTGTTTTGGGTTCCATTTTGCCTAGAAGTCATTTTGAAATGGAGAACTGTTCTGTGGCAGCTGTACAGGGCTTGGGTCAAGTCTCTTTCAATTATGGGTATTTCTTACATATTCTGGCTTTGAAAGTCTTGGTTTAAGCATTTCATGAGTGTGAAGAAATAAAAGTGAACCAGAAAAAGCTGAGTGTGAAGCTCTTGATCTGTCCTTGGAACAAAACGCAATTTGGCCTTGCTTTGCAAAAAAATTAGCCCACCCTATCTCTCTTTCTCTGGGAGATGTTTGTCCATCTCCATTTTTGTTATTTTTCTTTTTTTTTTTTTTTACTTATCCAAGCAAGATAAGTGCAACAACAAAGGAAAACAAACTAGTAGAAGAAACGGGCTTATTTATTTGAATGTTAAGACAGTGGTCCAACTATAATGCTCATTTTCCATGATTTTCTAGACTTGAGTTAGGAAATGCAATATCCCAGTGTTCCTCATTTTTATGATTCTAGCAACGGGTGATGCTCTTAGTGCCTGAAGAGAAAAAGATGCTTAGAAAAAATGTCTCTTTGTAAAAACAGGTGTATTGATAGACGAAGGGATCATGGAGACCATAAATGTCTTTTTAAGTACAGAGCTGACATCACTGTAGAAAATATATCAAATACTTGAATTATTCATATGTTGTTGAAGTTGGTTTAGAGAAGAGAAGCTCAGCAGAGATACAGCTGTCCCTTTGTTTTGTTCTATTCCCTCAGTGGAATGAGGAAAGGTTTAATATTCATTTAATTAGGCAGTGTGGTAGAGGGATTTTGAAATGCTAATGGCTGAAATTATGCAAAACTTCGGAGAAATTAGTTTTATTTGCACTTCAAAACCACGTTTCTGCATCTTGTGAGATGGCACAGTGGTATCACCAGTAAGTGCTTTTATTTAGATCTGTTATTTTGCAGAGAGCCATGAAGGGGCTTACATAATTTCCCCTACAAAGCAGAAATGTTTCCTCATGAAGTGGGGAGGGAAGAAGGTAGCGTATGTTTATCCTCTTAATTTTTACCTTTAAGATGTTTGCTTGGGATTGAATGAAAACACAGCACACTGTCACAGTACTTCTGCCTTCTGCTCAGAACTAAACAGCTTTTATCACAACTGGGTTTTGACTGTTAGTTGTGGAGCTGGTTGTGCCTGTGTTGAGTGTTTTAGCATCCATGCAGTATGTTTTGGTGAAGAGTGCTGTGATACACATGGTAATTTGTCTCACTCCCACACAAGTATAACCTGGAGGTACACAACTCAGTTGTCACGGGGTTCCCTTGAAGAGATAACTGCGTTTTATTGCAGGCTCAATATTTAGAGCCCCTGGTGAGCCCTGGTACAGCCTATTATGGAGAATAATTGATTGGAATTCATGAGACTGGGGTGAAGAAAGAACTAGCAGCATGTTTCTCGGGTTGCATTTAATGGTGTGAAATGATTAATTTAAAATCATTTCAGGGAGAACTGTTTGCTTTCACTCCTGCTATCAGTGTAGAAGCTTCAGGGAAGAGTCAGAAGAAAGGGTACTGGGGTCTCATTACAAACTTAATTTTAGTTTCCTGGTTTGATACCACAGTGCAAACCCTGTGTTAATATCAGGAAAAAAATGGGGAACTTGGATTTCTTTTAGAATTTATTTAAATGTGGTGGGAGGAAGAGAAGACCGCCCCAAGGCTGTTTTAAGTAACTCTTGCCTCTTGGCTTTGGGTACGCATGACTGTAACAGGAAAGTTTAAACCCAGAGGTTTCTCACGATAGCTACCTGATCTTCAGATTTCTTGCATCCATTTTTGGGGTGGGGGAAGGGTATTTATGTGCAACTTGCCTGTTTTTAGATAAAGAAACGTGGCTCTGGTCTTACGGAAATCAAGACAACAGATGACCTGAATGTTGGGTTTTTTTAATTACTAAGCCTCAGTTTTCTATGCTGTCTAACGTTACTTTGACAATTATATTATCTTTTTTTTTTTATTACATTTCATTGTATTACCGGTTGCTGAAAAAGTTTTTGTTGGAAGACACTTTCTGTGTGAAACTGCTACAGTAGTTGATCTTTGGGTCTTCCAAATGGCTCTAGGTTTTCTGGAAAGGGAAATATCAACCTTAAAAAGCTGATGTGCAGACTAGTGATGTTTTCAAACATTGCAAAACAATAGCTATAGTAGTAGTCGAATGGGTTGTGAAATGGAGCAGAGTTCTAAGTGTGTGGTTTCTTTGTTTCTGTACGTTGGTTGGGGTTTCTGTTTGTTTTCGTTTCCCTGTGGAAGTGTAATGCCAAATTTAATCTGAGTTGTTTCTTCCTTTGTACAGGGTTCTTGAGGATCTCTCTGTCTGCTGCCCAGATAGCAAACCTTCTCTTTACCTCCAGTAACAATGGAAGTGGGGCTGCCATTCAGTTGTAATTCAATTGGAAATCAAGGCACAGCAGAGATTGAGAGAAGGGCCTGTTGAAAGAGAAACACAATTTTATGTTACACTAAGTAACAGAAACTGTCTGCATCAATTGCATTATATATTTACATATTTGAGACAGTTGAAGCTTATATTTTCATCATGTAAATTAAGTTCAGGAAAAAAATTCCAGTCACCAGGCACTGAAACCACAGCCCACGCTGGATAACTTGTCTGAACTCTGGTGGCCTCTCTCTGGGGTCTGCAGTGAGCAGCATCTATTGCACTAACAATTGAAATTCCTGAGAGTCCTGTAGCAGTCCTGAGAGCTTTAGAGATTTCAATCCTCCCAGATCCTCCCTGTCCATTTCTCATACAAGGCCCATTGCTTTTCTTTGTTCAATCAGATACTGCCCTACAGTTTGCTCTGTTTCAGATAATCCATCCTCAGTCCAAATCTCTCATCTTCTCATGTATAATAACCCTGAAGAGTAATTTGTTGGCACTCCCCGTTATTGGCAGATTTGTCCTTTAAACCCACCAGTGTTTTTGGTCAGGAATTCTCCTTGGAATGCCAGAATATGGCTTCAGTCTTATCACCAGGGGATCAGGCCCAGCTAGCACAGACAGGTCCCGCTTGACCAGCCTGATCCTCTGTGACAAGGTGACCTGACTGGTGGATGAGGGAAAGGCTGTGGATGTTGCCTGCCTGGACTTTAGCACCATTTTCCACAGCATTCTCCTGGAGAAAACGGCTGCTTGTGGTATGGATGAGTGCACTGTTCACTGCAAAAGCAAACTGGCTGGATGGCTTCGCTCAGAGTGTTGTGGTGAATGGAGTTACACCCGGCTGGCAGCCAGTCACTAGTGGGGTTCCCCAGGGATCAGTGTTGGGGCCAATCCTGTTTAATATCTTTATCAGTGACCTGAACAAGGGGATTGAGTACACCCTCAGTCAGTTTGCAAGCACCAAGTTGGGTGGGAGTGGTAGGAGGGCTCTGCAGAGGGATCTGGACAGGCTGCATTAATGGGCCAAGGCCAGCTGTATGATGTTTAACAAGGTGGAGCAGTAGGTCCTGCACTTCAGTCACAGCAACTCCATGCAAAGCTATAGGCTGGGGGCAGAGTGGCTGGAAAGCTGCCTAGAGAAAAAGGACCTGGGGGTGCTGGTGGTCTTCAGGCTGAACATGAGCCAGCATGTGCCCAGGTGGGCAAGAAGGCCAATGCCATCCTGGCTTGTGTCAGGAATAGTGTGACCAGCAGGTCCAGGGCAGTGATTGTCCCTCTTTGCTTGGCACTGGTGAGGCCACACCTCTAATTCTGTGCCCAGTTCTGGGTCCCTCACTGCAAGAAAGACATTGAGGTGCTGGAGTGAGTCCAGAGAAGGGCAATGGAACTGGGAAAGGGTCTGGAGTACAAGTTGTATGAGGAGCAGCTGAGGGAATTGGGGTCATTTAGCCTGGAGAAAGGGGTGACCTTATTACTTTCTACAACTACCTAAAAGGAGGTTGTAGCCAGGTGGGGGTTGGTCTCTTCTTGGGTGTAACAAGCGACAGGACAAGAGGAAATGGCCTCAAGTTGTGCCAGGGGAGGTTTAGATTGAATATTAGGAAAAATTTTTTCACTGAAAGGGGTGTGAAGTCTGCCCAGGGAAGCGGTAGAATCATCGTCCCTGGAGGTATTTGTAACGTGTGTAGATGAGGCGCTCAGGGACATGGTTTAGTGATGTACTTGGCAGGTGAAAAGTTGAACTCAATGATCTTAGATGTCTTTTGCAACATGAATGGTTCTGAAGCTCTGTATACTGAGGAGCACCAATACACTGAGTGTATTCATCAGTTTATCAACAGTCTGTTTTGAAGAAGCTCGGCAGCCTCCCAAGAAGTTTTCATTCAGACTCATCTCTCTGGATTGCTTCAGTGCTAGTAATTTGAATGCCAGTGGTGGTTTTTCTGGCAACAGACTGATCTCACAGCACAGTTGAATCTTATATGGGTTTTCAGGCAGATTTGAGCTTTTCTTGTCTGTTCGCCAAGCTAGCAGGTTGTGAACTTTCTGAGAACAAGGTGACATGTAAGGTGCTAAGCTGGAGCTAATGCACTTTGCTCTCCACAAAGTTCATTCCTGTTTATGTGGAATGTAGGCAGAGCATACTCAGGTTGGCCTGGGAAAGTCACAGACACACCTTTTAAAGACTACATCACTCTGGATGAAGTCTTTACTTACGAGATGTTTGAAAGTGCTAAGAGCTTTGCACAAGCACAAAACCACAGAGAGGTAATTAGTTACAACAAAAACATATTACTGAAAATATTTTTCAGCATCCATGGATTTTAAACCTGTTGCATAAAACAAAGAGCCAGAAACAAGAATGAAACCAGTGTCTAACTTTTTTTTCCTTATGAGATGGTGCAGCTGACTTGCTACTTCTTTTTAGTGCCATTTCAATGACAGATAATGGGTGAGCAAAGACAGACTTAAAATGCTGACAGTGGGTGCTAGATGGAAGGTTAATAGAGGAAGAAATGGAAGCAGCTTTTCTTTCAAAATGATTATGTGGCACTGTTGCATCTGGCAAAGTTGCTTTTTTTTGGAAAGGATACAATGTTTGATGGCTTTTCCAGTTTAATGAGAGATTTACAAAGTATGAAAAGTAATGAGACATCTCATTAAAGAGGCAACACGAACTGATTGGCATGTGTCTCTCAGGGATAGTAACTCCCATGAAGTAAACGTTGTCTCTAGATCTTGGCAGATTCATGTTGCCAAGCTCAGAGTTGTCTTTGGTTTAAGAACTTGTTTTTTGTCTTTGTTGGTATTCATATTCCTCTAAGGAAGATGGGAACTGGAAAAGGGGAAGAGAGCGTTTTGTATAAGCACCAAAAGTCAGATTCTGGTGTCTCTTTTTATAGTAGCAGTAATTTGTGGCAGTGCCATCAATGCCAGGGTGTTTGTCTGGATTCTCAACAACATCGATGCTCTAGCTGCTTGCTTAAGATGTGGTATGCCATGTCAGCTTTGTCACTTTTGCTTAAGACTTTATTTAGCTGAATGACAGGGTAGCAACAATAGGACCAAGAGGTAGAAAAATACACCCTTTTGGTGAAGTTCTCAGTAAAGCTTGAAAGAGCATCAGATCTTTTTCAGAGCAGAGCCTTGTGTGGAAGGAAGCAAGAGTGCCCTCCGTGATAACTGTGCATTTGATAGAGATGAAAACGGTGGAGGGGGTGTTGTATTGCCATAGCAGGGCCAGAAAGCACAGGATGAGACTGTGTGCCAAGGCAATATTGGATTCAGTTTGAATTTTTCTTCTTTTTAACCCATTTCAGAGTATGGTGGTAAGTGGAAACTGCTCCATTATTTTGCCCAGAACTTCTTTGCACCATTGCTGCCTGTGGCCAATGAAGACCAAGGTGTGTTGTACATTTATGGTGTCTCAGATCTTCATGTGGACCAGAAGCTGACTTTGAGGGTAAGTGCCACCTCTCACCACTCTTCTGTGCCTCCTGCAAAAATGTGAGAACTTCAAATGAGTACATCTTTGTATAGATAAGCTTCAAGCCGTGTTCAAGCGCAATGAGGTGCGACTCTAGTCTTTAGTCTTCTTAGGGACAATACTACCCTTCATTATATTAGTGTGTACTGCTTCACAGAAGAAGGAGTTAAGTGCTTTGCTTATAGTCTGTAGGTATAAGCCTGAAATTAACTATTCTGTTGAAATCTTAAAGGTATTGATGGTTAAATAAAGTGTGAAAAATAGTACCCCACTACTTACCAAAACTGTTCCCTGGGTGTTAGAACTAGATTAACTGACTTTAGCAGCAGGGGAGAAAAGGGATTTTACTATTGCTTACCAGTACTCAAAGTATACCACTTTGGGAAAAGGATTGCATTATTTTCTGAAATATTAAGAGAACTTTGGGGTACACTTTATTTGCAAGGTCACTTATGCAATGTCATAGTTTTTCAATTGATTTTCTATTGTTTTCTGATAATGCTATAGAAACTGATACAATTTTTTAGGCAGTATTTGGGCTGCTGAATTGTACTGTAGAGAACAGTCTTCCCTTTCTACTTGTTACATTTTGTTGCTGTTAATCATACGGCAACCAGATCCCAAATGAATTTAGGGACCATTTTGCGCTACAAGATGTAACTCCTGACGCAGAGTGTGTCCCATATGAAAACTCTGATAAGGTTGGAAAAACAGACCTGGAATAGCTAGACATGTTGAAACTAGTAGTATGAGTGTGTCAGTTCCTAGTTCACTGCTCTGTCTGGTGGACTTCTGTGAATTTTTGGATATATAAGGTTGCTTATATGTCGAATATATGCTAGAGAAAGTGGTTACAGTTTCTGGACAGTCAGTTTTTGGAGTTGGGCTGTAGATATAGAAATTGTTTATTTCTGGTCTGAGTTATTCTAACAGACTTACATTCAGATATTCTGATAACATCAGAGAAGCACTGGCAGCAGGGTAATTCTGATGAATACTGTATTTTGCACTTCAAGAAAATTTGGAACTTAACTTTTGAAAGGGGTTAAGATCTATTTCTCACTGGAGAAACGTAACTCCTGTTAAAAAATAACCTAAAATTTATGGAATAAATAAATGTTGTAGTTCTCATTATGTGCTTATCTTCCAATTTATGCCTTTTTTAAAAGGTATGTTCATAATGTATGCATAATGTCTGAGAATGTGTTTTGCTGTATTAATATAACTTTCATAATGCCTTTTAAGATGATGCTGTTTCCTTCTGTTTAGTGGTGATTATGCAGAAACTCTAGCTTCCCCAGTTGGGTTACATCAGATAACACCAAGCAATCTTAAGAAAATCCTTTGCTTGACTTTTTTTAATCAAGATGAGGAGGAAAAAGAGTCAACAAATTAGTCACTCACTAATTCCATTTCCCAGCACTCCCTTGGCAGGAACTGGCAATCCTCTCCTCTTGAGGAGCCTGGAGAAAACAAAAAGTCTTGCAGATCAAGAACAACAGCAGCTCCAGACTGTTTGAAATGGACTTACTGTTTTTAGAATGATCTAATTATTATGCCAGATCTATTATTTAAATCTTTGTGGAGTTTCTTGCTAGGTGAAATCAGCTGGGGCTGTCAGGAAAACATCTGTTGCAATGAGCAGTCTGAAACCTAGGATGCTGCATTGTTTTCACAGATGTAGCTTTCCTTCTAAGCTTTGTGCTCTCTCAACATGCTTGATAGGTCGTTGTGCACGCCTGGAGTTCTTTGGAGCCAGTGTGCACCCTTACCAAAGAAGGTGTGACTGTTAAAGCACAAAGTGCTGTCCCCATCTACAAGGAGTCCATAAGTGACGTTCTGGAAAGATGCAGAAATTGTACCAGGAAAAGCTGTGTTATTACTTTCTGTCTTGTGGGAGAAGATGGCCTCCGGAGTCCTACGAACCATTTCTTCCTTTCATCACTAAAGGATGCTGTAGGATTAGAGAAGACCCAGCTTAGTGTAAGCATCAATCATGCTAAATTATTGTATTTGGTTTTACTAATCTTACCATTTTGAGTGGTTTGCCTGCTGTGCAGTGTCTGATTCCACTGAATGGTCTTTCTCCTTAGTTATTGCTACTCTGGCTTCCATGTTGAGTTCAAAATATTTTTTTTTCTGTCTCAATATATGAACATCTAAATAAGACTGGTGGGGTTTTTGTTTGTTTGTCTTCGTGGGTGTTTTTTGCCTGGGGTTTGTTTTGTTTCAAATAATGAAGCCTCCCTTTCATTTTTTAGGCTGTCTTTCACCTGATTGCTGCAGCATTGCTCCTTTCTTTCTTTTTTGTCCTTAAGCAAAAAGCATGATGATAAGTGTTTTGGTTTGCAGACAGTAATGCCAGTATTAGGTGATCCTAGTTCAGTTGAGTGTGGAATGCATTATTGTCATAATATTTCCTTTATTTCCTTTTGAAGTGCTAGGATTTCCTCTGGAAGTGCTCAGGCTCTCAGATCAGTGTACCATTGCTAACATGCAATATTCCATGCTCCTTTACTCCTTCTTCAAATCCCTGCCCTCCAGAAAGGGTTCTGATTTGCTTAGTAGTGATTATTTCTTAATAGTTGACAAGTGTGTCAGTCTTCTGAACAGGCACAAAAATCATGAATGTTGTGTAACATTTTGTCAATTTGCTGCTTTTGCCTGTATTTCTTCTGCTCCTTACAAGCTTCCTGTATACAGAGGGAACACACATGCTATCTGTGTGTGTACACACACATTTTGTTAAGCTTCACTTCTTAGCATGTGCATCTTATTGCAAAATTCTTAATCATCAAATTGGCAGGGTAGGGACTTACGCGTTCTCACATGTGGCTTTCAAACTGCAGTTTTGCTCTTTGGGGCTAAACTAAACAAGGGGGGAATAGAGGTCTTTAATCTCTTTGAATCTGGACCAGCATAATTGCTTTACAAAAAGAAAATGGGCCAGATTTCCCCCTCTTATCTCTTTCACAGCAGCACAGCCTGCCTTCTGTGTATAGAAAGGAAAAAAATCGGCCTGTTTTTATTTTTTTTCATCTAGTACCACAATCTGGTGTCTGAGTCATGCTGGGGTTTTTTTGTGGGTGACATCATCAACAATAAAAGCTCTGCAACTGGAGCATTGCTGGGAAATTTCACTCCTTTATCCCATAGCTGTGTTGTCTTTGCAGTACTAGCTAATAAGGATAGCTAGCAAGGATAAGTGCAAAGTGGTCATTTTAAGAATGTATGAAGCTATGATTAAAAAAATTATTCTGTTTTGTAAGAAGCTGGTGCTTCTATACATAGTTACTAATAAACTAACTAGACTTTCAAATACATTGCTTATCCAAGAGCTACTGTTTTATAGCGTTGCCTTAAAAAAGCATGAAGGCATTAGTGTTTCTTCAGGAAACAGGAAATGTAAAAAATGTGTGCTTTTTGTTAAAAATGCAAAGTGTTGTTTTTCATGTAACTGAAACATGACATCTGCACTTAATATAATTTGTCTTCTTTTTATGGATAGTTAATTGGTATTTGAAAATTATGTAGCATAATATTTCACTATGGTGAATGGGCAGTGCTGCATGGAAATGCATCTTAGTTGGGATTTTAAGTCTCCCTGAAGATTAGCTACTGGTAGAACTTGATATAAAACATTATACCTTGTCCTGATATTTTACAACTGTATTTTTTTTTTACATTTTACTAAACATAGTAGAAGGGCTTCACTGCCATGTTCCGTTAAGATGAGACGACCTCCTGTGTTACTGTGATTTATTTGGTTTTTTGCCATCTTTTGCTTCTGTGTATTTCTATTATGGATGTAATTGTAAGGGCAAGCTCATTGGTAGGTTGAGTGAAGTGTTAAGAAAGGACAAATCTCTTTTATTGCAGTAAGTGCAGGATACCAGTACTATGTACAAGTCAGATTATCATTTATTCAGTTATTTTCATAAGAAGATGGTAGAGTGATAACACTTGGGCACTTTTCCACCATCTCTAGTATTCTGTAGGAAGGCTGCAATAACATTTGCAGTTTTTGCATGATTCTTGCATATGAATCCTGTTGGTTTCCAGAAGAGAATAGTAACTTTGATCAAATGTGGTTGTTCAGTGTGTTGTACAGATATGCAGGTCTTTTCACAGTTTGGTTGTAACTGGGGTCTTCTTTAACTCACATATTTTCTTTTATTTATTTATTTTTTCTTTATTTCTCTTTCAGGCGTCTGTATCCCAACAAGATGATGCTTATATATTTGTTCTTCAGACCACTGCAATTGCTCCTTTCGTTTCTCTGGATGTAGGGAGTATAAAAGGCAGATTTAGTGATAATGGTTTCCTCATGACTGAAAAGAAGAAAGTGGTTGTGTTTTATCCTTGGGAGCCTACCAGTGTTGAAGAACTAGAAAAATCACTAACCTTGACCTCTCTGCTGGATGTGGTCTGAGAATACTTCATTTCCTTCTAGATAAAGAGTGAAACAAGAGGAGAAAACAAGTTAGAAGAATTTGACTGACGTTGAAGTGGCATACAGTTTGAGCTGACTGGAGAACATACTGTCTGTTCCTGTCGTGTAAATTTTAACTGCTGATTCAGTGTAAAGAATACCAACAGCAAACCTTACATACAATACATGTGGTGTCTTGAAAGCACGTCCATAGTTTTTCTGGTTTCACTATGCTGTAAGTAGAAATTTGTCTTAGGATAACAGCAAGGTATGCTGGGGAGTAGGGGGAAGGGCGGGAAATGAAGCTGGGACCACCTCCACAAATATGCCTCCACTTCAAGTTGTTTGATCTATCTGCTCTCAAATCAGGGAGCACTACTCCTACCTTGTCAGATTTGTGGCTGTCACTCCATTAGGTGTTCTGCCTGCCTCCTCAAGGCATGAAACCTGGGCTGTCCAGTCAGACATCAGGCAGATCTGTTCCCCCTTCTGAAAGAGGAATTCAGTAAAAGACTTGTTTTCTGCTCTCTCATGCGAAATGAGCAACAACTTCTGGGATCTCTGCATCTAGCTTTGACTGTTCCCAAAGAGCTGCAGGTGCAGTTGCAAACCTTTTGCTGTTGCGTGGAGTCCCCCATAATGGGGCACGTGAAAAAAGGAGCAGGGAGAAGAGTTAACCAAAGGTGCCAAGAGAAAGGAGGCAGTGCAGAGAAGAAATGGTCATGTAAGAGGATCACAGAGTTAAAAGTGACTGCTTTTTCTCTAGTAAACGCAGAGTGCAGGGGCTGCTGTTCTCACTCAGACGTTGCTGCGCAGCCATTCTGTTACCTCCTGGCATTCCTCATGAATGACCTTGTGTTCCACACTGATCCTCCTCTCTTTCCAGCAAAGCAAGACCTCAACATTTTTCTCTTTGTGTGAGGGTTCCCCACAGAAGACGCTCTTTCCTCATTTTTAGATCTGGTGGCACATTGAACTCAGTCTATATAAAATAATGGTGGTTCACCTTTTATTTTGTTTCCAACTAGGCTGTTTTTGAAATGTTGATGTTTCTCACAGAAACGTCATCTCACTTTGGCATTAGATACAAAGAAAATAAGCCTGCGTCATCATGGGGGACTGCTGTAGCCCGTGGAGCTGAAAGCCTGAGGGTTTGGCTGTCAGGAAATCAAGGCCATCAAGCTGCTCTGTGGGCAGGTTACTAAACAGTGGGCTTGTCTGTCAGATGTGGTTTCAAATGCAGCTGGGATCTTGCTGGGGTTCCTTAAGAATCCCCTTGTTGGAGCGAGGCTTTCGAGGCAGTGTAGACCATCCAGTATGGATTAACAACAAAGCTCAGTTTATTGAATAGTGTCTCTACAATTATAGTATTCTCTAAATGTACGTGCAATAG
>JAWWMP010000132.1:23913552-23972996 GCA_035047865.1 Dendrocincla tyrannina | reverse complement strand
TCACCTATTGGCTAATGCTATAAGGCTGCTGTATCTATGACCTCATCCAGCCTGCTTCTAGTTCTCACAGACCTGCAGAGTTGTTTATCTTACAAGCACACAGAGGAGTCTAGCCAAGGCCAAATTCCCTTGCTTTGTTAAGAGATTTATAGACCTCGTTATATTCCTTCATCCCCTCACAGTGCAATCAACACTACAATAGGTGGTGTTTGAACAAGTTCTATTGGTGATGTCTATCTGTATTGTAAAAGCACCATGTGGGGAATACTGGCTGCTGGTGCAGGGGGTCTCAAGCACGTGTGGGGCAAGTGGCTGTTCCACTGGACACTTACAGACCTTGGACTGAGGGTTTTCTTGCAGTTTTAATGGGCAGAGAGGTGATTGTATTGACTGATCCTTGGTGATCTCTGGTGCTTTTGAAATGGGTGTTACAAAAAACTCCTGAGCAAGAGAAAAAGATGAAATAAGTGGAAGTTGCTTACAAATTCTTTATTAAGTCACCAAAACAACTAACTGCAGTTGTATAGGTGTTTTTTCTGATTCAAAACTTGTCCTAGCTAAAAGAGAACATGAAAACAATCAAAATATGGATGTGTATATGCCAGTGTTTATAGGTTATGTAAAATAAATAGTGAAAATGACAGTCACGAGTAAAACTTAACAGCTAGAAAATGCAGGCATTGATAAAGGAAATTAAAAGTTATATGAAAGGCATCCTGTGCCAACAATACAAGAAAAATTCTTCAGTGTTTTCAGTGTCCTCTAATCAACATGGAATCAAAGCAGCAATGGAGCCAATATAAGGTAAGGATAAAAAAATGTGGGGAAAATATGATTAATAAATACTGCTGCAGTGTATTGGGAAAAGGGCAGGTTTTGTTGGTCTTTCTCTTATGTTGATGAAGAAATGTTTCTTCCAGCAACATCTAGATAGAATTGGCACTTAATGGTATTAAATAAGTAAAACTTTGATAGAGTCACTTGTTTAAAGACAATCAAGAGGACTATCTGGAGGTCAGGGATATTTGTTCTTAGTGCATCTCAGCATATGAGTGAAGTTTGAGATATGTAGAAAGGAGGTTTTGGATTGCTAGAAGCTACAAACAATGAATTTGGATAACTGTGACCTTGTTTAGCCTCTCTCAAATTTTAGGCAAGATCATAAAAGAAATAATGTGGTACATGATTAATAAGTGCTGAAGTGGCTATGCAACTAATGTCTACCAGCACAGTAAACAGAATGTAATGGGGGAGCTTCACTTCCATTATTGTCTTAATATCCTTGATATGCCCTTTTGGTTTCCTGGTGTTGTAGTAGCTGTGTATTTATAGAAGCTGTTCTCTCCCCTGTGCAGCAGTGGCTCTAACATGTATGTGCTTTGGTTGACCATTTCCCTTTGGTACTTTTGCAGTTGCATACTGTGCTATACTTGGTTACATTGTTCTGCTGTTGTCTCAGATGAGGGCAAAGATAGGACTGCAGGAGATCGTCAGTGTACTGAGCACGTGTATCAACACATTCATCTATAGCCACCAGAGTGTTGTTGCAGCTCCTGGACAGCACCTGTATTGCCAGTTCTGTCTGATGGACAGGGGTTCAGCAGCAGGAGCGTTAGGAGGAGCATATGGTGAGTGTCGTGGTGCTTGTCCTCCGTGCCATTAAATTACTGGTGGCAGCAGTAGAGGGGACTGGCCTCATCAGTGTTCTTTCAGGGTACAGCCCTGCAATGTTTTGTTCAAGGACCAGTGAGTTTACTTGTGCTGATGGCCTTCGTGTGCTCTCGGGCCCGCCCTGGGCTGTTCTCTGCTGATGGCAAAAGTAGCAGGTGCCCCTCAGCCATGAGAAATGCTCTTTCAGAGCAGAACTTGAGAGCAGGTTTGGGAAGAACGCTGGATGGCATTGCCTAATTTGTTGTCCTTAAACCGGTCTCTGGCAGAGATTTGGCTCTGAACCCATTCAGGACTTGCAGAGACAATTTTGAGCTTTAGAGGGCACCTCTTTGTTGGTACTTTCTGCCACACATGGAAGACTTACTTTGCTCCAGTTTATTGGAGTGTGTTCCTTGAAGCTTTTTCAAGTTCTTCTGCATCTTGTTCAGGAAAAAAGCATGCAAATGTATCTAACACTTTCTCTCTAAGAAAGTGTTCACAGTTTGCCAGTCTTTGTCGTTAACTGTTGTTTGCATACCTTGTGGCCTGGGCAATTTTTCTGGATTATAGGATTATTTTTCTTCGGTACTTTTACTTTTGATAGTCCCTTTTGGTTTTGCAGATGTGTAGCAGAGACCACTTTAGGCCCTTGTAGCAGTATCAAGAGCAGAGAAACAGACCACTGAGTTTCTTATTCTCAGGGTAGGACAGTTGGGTTTTGTAGCTTACAAGCCAGCCTTTATGTTGTCAGAATCACAGTTTTCTTTCTTACCCTCTGAGTGGTAAATTGAGTCATCCATAACTTGTGGTTAGAATGTTTAAGGACATGTTGGTTTGCTTTCCAGTCAGATGCTACACAATAGTGAAACTGAAGTCCCAATTTAGTTTAATTAGGGTGGAAAAACAAAGCTTGGATGAAAGAAGGGCATCTTTCTGTAGAAAGTAGTCAGTTAGTAGAGACCTGTAATTATCTGGTTTGATTATCATTGTGTATCATAGCTAAAATAAAAGGTGTCTCTGGTCTAGGCCACTGCAGCAAAGGTAACATGCTGAAGCATGAAGGGAAAGAACAACCTGAGGTGTCAGGAGGAAGGTGATGAGCATGGCTGCTTGCCAGGATCTGTTCTCTGGGGTCTGCTTGAGATTTCTTGATGGGCTCTGTGAGTTCAGAGTGGTTCAGGGTTGCTCTTTCTTTGTGTAGCTTTTTTACTTTGTGGCTGGCTGGGGTCTTGGTCGACTCTCTGAGGGGGAATGGCTGTGGTAGCAGGGATGCTATCCTAATTAGACACTGGATTGAGCCAGGCTTTATGGCCCAGTGGGGAGCTGGGCAATCTAGAACAGAGCTCTAAGTAAGACTGAGTGTAGTCTTTTGAGCTGGTGACCTACTGAGGAAGCAGCTGTTGTCAGATGAAGGAGCTGAAAGCTTCAATCCTGTTTCATGGTGGTGAAAAACCAAAACCTTAAATGCCACCCTCTGATACCTCTTTGCAAACATTGCAATTGGCAGACATTGCAGCTTCTCTCTCTTGTCACGTTGTAGCAGTCCTCCTTTACCTGTTGTAAGTGAACTAAATAGTAATACTTGGGCATGCTGGCCGTGCGATTCTGTCTGACCAATTAACATGCAATATACCAGAATTTAAGCTTCATCCTATTGCCCCAACAACTGTAAAGGAGTGATGATGTGAGCCAGCCCTCAGGTGGTTTCCTATGAAAGAAAGAGGGGGAAGATTTATCTCCTGTTGTTTCATGGTGGTGGTAGGATAGTAGGAAGCTGTGGTGGGTTGCCCAGCATGATCACTCATGAGCATCCAAGGACAGCACATGAAGAAGCAGGCCCAGTGTTTAGAACAGTGATGTGTTTTGTGTATCTAGCCATCTGCTGCCCATCTGGAAGTGCTCTGGCTAGATTTTGGTTTGTACTGTAGACTTTCTTCCCTGGGATGCTGAAAACAAGAAGGTACTGAGGTGACTGCACATCTGAAAGAGAAGTGAGGCAATGGCCGTGCTCCTGTCTCTGTGGCAGACAGTGTTGTATCGGCTGTCCCAGCGGGCAGTGCACCCTGTGCGTGTGCCTGTGTGTGCTGACTCAGCCAGAACGTTGGTAAGTGCCACGGCAGGCCACAGGTCAACAGGTGTTAAGCCTGTCACAAGTGTTTTCCCTTGCAGTATGTAATGAAGGCCACCGATCTGCTGGAGCTCCTCTGTATTGTGAATAAAGCAGGGGTGAATGGATGGCTGAAAAATTGCTGTAGCAGCTGCATTTAAACAAGGCCGTGGGGAAACCTGCAGGCTGGAATAACAGGCACACTACAGCCTGGCTCTAAGCAGGGCATCAGGCTGCTTCCTAAAGCTCAGCACAGGAAATCAAGTCCTTGGTAATTTAGTTTTGCTGCCTTTTGTCTGTAGCTGTAGCAATCTTTTGAAGCCAGCAGAAGTTTGGACTGTGCCTTTTGCGGTTGCTAGAACTGCTCTATTGCAAGAGGTGATCATCCAGAAGAGCCAGAAGCTGTGGACAGTGGATGAGTATTGACCACTGCACCCTGAGCTAACAAATGGGTACTACCATTCCTGTCACTCACTTGGAGGGAGCAAGGAGAGTGGCTTTTTTCTTAAGTGTAGGAAGAAGGCATTTTACCTGCCCAGACAAGGGAGAAAAGACACTTCATACATCACCACGTAGAGGTAAGAGTCTCATCCTTCCTCCAGTCCACAAAATTTCAGAATGATTCCTAGAACTTCCCACTACCCCACTCATTTCCAAGTTTGCAAATACATCCAAAGATGATGCCAAGAAATTTAGAGCTGTGGCAGCCAATCTAAAATCAAGGGCAGTTTAACTTTCTGAATAATCCATTTTACATCAAATGTAGAGAAGATCTGTAGTGATCTTCTGTCACAACTTTTGCTTCATTCCACAAGTTTCTGATGTTTATTACTGCAGTACAATAGCAAAATAATGGAGCAAGCTTCATTCCAGTGCAAGTGCAGATTAAATTTAGAATTAGTTCAGATTTTGTTCCTCACTGTAATTACTTTAAAATCTAATACTAAAGTGGACTGAGAATGCCCAAAGGTTACATTCCAGAGGGGAAAAAGCTTAATTACATAACTTTTCTTATTTTGATACTGATCCATTTGAATATTTCAAGTGTTTCAGATAAATCTCTGCAGTTACTGTCAAAGTGAGAGGAAGCCTGATTAGCACTCAGAACAACAAACCCATGAAATCAGCTTTTAAGGATCAATTTGAGGTTGTTGGTTAATGATTTTTGCTCATACCTCCAACCTCAGTGCTTTAATTGCTAATGGAAATAGACACCAGGCTTCTTGCAAGGTGTTGCAGTGCATTGGAAGAGCCTGCTGTGGCATAGGCCTAGTCACAGTTGTTCGTCCAGCCACAGTGCAGAGACACCCTGTTAAAAGTTTGTCATGTTGTTGGGTAGGTTTTATTGAAACTTCTAATGGAAAAAAAAATCAATTCTAGAAACGTCTTTCATGCTGTTCCTGCACATATCTTAAAAAAGCCCCAAACTTACTCCTGACTTTGAGAACTAAGGGAATAATACCCTGCTCAGTTTTGTTTCCTCAGGTTAATATGGAATAGAATGGGAATGACACCCTGTGCTACAATGTGTAGTGTGGTCCACATGTTAACTTGCTGTGCTGAATGAAAATGTGAAGCCTGAGTTACACCATTACTACTCTGTAAGTGAGAGAGGTTTCTGTCTATAAACCAGGTGTAGGCAGGAGCTGTCAGGTGGCTGATTTCTGGATTCTTGCAGGACTGTAGCTGTAGTTTATTCCATCACACTTGTGAGCTAGGAATGGCACTACCTTTCTTGGCAAGGAGGTGTAAGGATAAATCTTGATGATGAGATCCACAAATACATCTTGACAGTTACCTGACGTGAACACATTTGCCTTAAATGTTTAAGACTTGGGGCACATGGCCTGGGGGACCTGCTGTTCATTGCATGATCACTAACCTGATGAACAGCTATTATACAGCATTTGGGCATGAAGTGCTTAAGGAAATACAGGCTCAGGTGTCTTCTGGTGGTTTAAAAGCAGAGGTGGTCAGAACTGAGGCTAAAAGGTGTGAATCAACAACCAGGGTGCCCTGCTGTCCTGCAGGATTGTAGAAACCTCAGTAAAAGTCTCTGCCAGCCCCCTGAGTTTTGCTGGAAATTTTGTGGCAGCAGGTGTGTTTGACTTGGACAGCAGCTCTGCTAGGGTTCAAAAAGCCCCTCCACCCCCAGAATATGAGAGCTTTTGCCTGTTTCTATTAGACCTGCAATAAAAAGAGAACACTGGACAAGTATATAAATTGAACAAAAATCTATATGCCTCAGACACTGCATATATAGGTTATACATACAATAATTGTAAGAATGGCATTTTTACTATTATTCATCCTATTTCTCTGGAAGTAGTTAAAATACTCAGTAATTCAGCTGAATATAAAATAAGTTCACAAGGTTTTTTCATTACTTACAGTTTAGTTCATTACAGCAACTACTGCTCTAAATGTAACTATTCTTGAAGTCCATCTTGATATATTTTCTCAGGAGTGACCCCCAGGTTACTGAAGACTGAACTGAGCCAAGAACCACCCTGTCAATCTCCATCTTTGTGCCAAGAAAACTGGCTCCAGGTGAGTGACATGGTACAATGCTCTTAGCTTTTTCATCATGAAATCTGATATTCTCTGTCTTCTTAGTTGGGCCAACATCAGTAGCAGTTACACCCACCATCTCAGAATTACTGTGAAACAAGAAACACTGCTCATGAGCAGTTATTACAGGAGTCTCTAGATAGCCCAGAGGAGAACTGTCTCATCAGTGTTTTGCTGAGACACGAAATAGTTGGTTTCAGTGTAAATGAACACTTGCTGCCATAATTATGAGAACTAAAACAAGACAGAGGCTTTAATTCCAAAGCACAAAGCACAGCTGCTCAGCAGTTGCTGATGCTCCTGCTCTCCCACCATAAATGATGCTTCAAGCTTTAAGACAGGTGGCTTGCAACCCTTTATTTATTTTAGTATTTGGAAATCAGCATGATCTTGTATCAATGCCTAAAACTGAAATGCTAAATCTTCAATAACTCTACTTGAAAGATATGTAAAAATCACAGCAAACACAGACAAGAGAATTAATTTTGGGGTTTTATTATAAAAGTAAAATAAAAATAAGCATTTAAAAAGCCTGCTTTTTCAAACAGGAACAGATATAAAAAGACTATTTACAAGTAGGAAAATGCCAAACTTGAAAAAATTTTTGAATGAGGCACCAAAGTTTAAATACATATTTGAAATATACAAGATTGTTTTCTTTAGGATTCTCTTTTTTCTCTGAGTTGTTACTGTTATGATTAAAGTACTGATTTTTCATTGACAGCTATTTTATGAGCTTTTTTCGTGCAACTGTGCTGCAAAAATTATGAAGACAGCAGCTAGAAACGGTATCCTTTTTGATTGCTCTGTGTGCCTTACCTTTTTATTGAGTTTGTGTTATGCATTAACAAGGAGTGACTTTCATCTGTAAAAGAAAATCCTCACCACCCAGAGAAGCTCCACAGCGTCCATTCCTATGTATTATTGTGGTAGTAGAGCCCTGGTTATTGTATATGGCTTGTAAATGAAGAAAATTAAATGTACTTGAAGAAGGAAGCAATGGCCAGGAGTTGAATGCTGGAGTTGCCATTGGTTCAGGCTCAGGTGGGATTCTCCCAGCACACCTTCAGTTGTGAATTCACTTCCCTCTGGCCAGGATGACACTGATGTGATTTTTAAATGGCACATTTGTTCCTGTAACTGCACATTGCTAATTGAACATTGCTATTCAGCTATATAATTGCTTTGCACTGAACTTTCCTGTCCGTAGCCCAGGGCCATTTTGCCCAGTGTTAGTGATGACTTGCTGTTCAGAGAGTCTGAATAAGTAAAACTCAGTTTGCGGAATGAGGTCTCCACACCACTGTCACATGTGCTTTCATTGTCTTGAAATTTGCTGTTATAAAGCTCACCTGAGGGAGAGAGAAAAGGGAAGTATGTCATTGTTTGTGTGGCTTAAGTAATGCTGTTTTCAGAAAAGCCTAAGGAATGGAAACCAACAGGGTCAAACCTCTTCCGTAGGAAAATAACTCTAACATGAGGTATTATAATAGGAAAATCTGTGCTGAATGCTTTCAGGCCACCAAAGCATGTGATCTGACATACTGCTGGCAGAGACCAAATTGCAGTTGGAGCTTGGAGGGGATGAGAAGCCTGGTGCTCTGCTGCCACTAATGCTGTCACTGCACATTGCTCAGGACGCTGCCTGAGTGTGGCAGTAGCAGGGCAACTGCTTCTCAGGTTCAGACTCCATGCCAAGTGTACAGCCCCTAAAGTACACAGGATGAGGCTCCTAAAACTTTCTCATATTATTTCAGTGTTAATTACAGATTTCTTTTCGAGACAAATCCTTGAACAATTTTCATTGAGTAAGTGGACCTGAAGTATGAACAAGTCAGCAGCAGCAGCTATCACCTGTGCATGATCCACAAAAGGAGTGCCTGACTCCAAGGGATCAGCTGAAGGGTGATGTGGGATCAGTGGGACTAGAACACTGGCTGGCATATTAGAGTTCAGTCTTATTTTTCTAAACAAATTATATGATGCAGTCCATTCATATTGCAAAGGAGCAGAACCCCTCTGACCCTTCAAGATTAATCTAAAGGGGTGATGTGTGTACAAGCACATTTTTGGGTAGGTGTCAAGGTTCATTCCATGACTGAACAGTTTTCCACAGAGAGTAAACTGGCAACATTAGACCACAGTGGAGTGACTGTGCTGTTTCTTTTTTCTTTCCAGAAATATCCACAGTATTTTCACAGTGTTTAAAAAGCAAAAAAAACAAAATGTTTTTGTTACTTAATATGGCCAGGTGATGACTGAATAACCCTGATGACTTTACTTACTTCTCACAACCTGTTTTTGTGTTAGTAGAGAGTCCGTTGCCCAAAAACACTGTAGGACGTCCATCACTGAAGATGCTCAGAACTCAACATGACCTGGGCCACCCCATGTAATGTTATATTGGCCCTGCTCTGAACACGGCAGCAGAACTGCTTGAGGTCCTATGTAACCTAAGCCATCCCCAGTTTCTCTGCCTACAGAACACTGGGCCATTTTGGACACTACACATTGTAGAAAGAAGAAATTTAATACCAAAGTCTTAGTGAGAAATTTATGAGCCCAAAACATTTTTGTGTATCCAGATATGAGGGGGGAGAAAAAAGTTAAAAGCTAGTGGCACTTGTCCATGCCTGGGAGATCATTGCCTAGTTTATCTTTTGAAACTTATTCCCAGTACATCATTAACATCAGCAAATGGCAGGTATGTGGTTTTGGAAAAGGGAGGCAGTATATTAAATACTGTGATGCATGCATGTTGATTCAAATGGTCCCTTTTTCCTCTCTCTTCTAGGCCTAGCAAATACCTATGACAATAAAGTCATGCTGCAGTAAAATATTTCTGAAACAGGTAAGCAGCTGAGGCATTGTGTGTAAGGAAGTATAAAATTACCAGCAGTCCAGGGTGGGGTGGGAAGGGTGAGTTGAAAAAAATGTTTTGTTGCCAGTTTTACCTGTCTCTCCATGTGCAAAGGTGAGTGGTGATGATGACGGAAGAGCTGTTGCTGTACTGTTCTCCAGGTGGGACGGGCTGTGTGAGATGCACAGTGCTTCCTGAATTACATCAATGGCTTCTGTGTGACCCATCTGTCTCAAAGCAGCCATCAACTCTTGCACTGTACCACCAGAAACCTAAGAGAGAAGACACCAGATGCTGACCATCATCGAGGCTGGCTAAAACTGAAGGGTTGCACTATCTCATCGTGCAGAGGGACAACATTCTCTGTGTGTCTGATGTTCTTTGTAACTTGTTACAGCCACATTACCTCATAGTTATCTAGCAGAGTTTTCGACGGAGAAGGGCTCAACCTGAAGGCATTATTAAGTATGCCAAGACCCAGTTTTTGTGCTAGAGTGGACCAATTTTTGGTTGGATCAGGCAGTTCCAATAGTTTGTAAAGCTGCATCCTGGAACTTTCATTCAGCTCTCTCAAATTTCCTGAGGAACAGAGGAATATGTTGTTTATTATTCATACAAATCATGCACTAGTTCATTTCTAAGCAGAAACAAAGCCAAATTGAAAAGTATGTTAAGAGTCCAATCTCAGTGTTTACAAATGTATTGCTGTAATATTGAAAACGTTCTCCTTTGTGTCTCTTGACCTCTTAAGGGAATCATGCTCGTTCTGTGAGTGAGTGGGTGGGAGGGTACCTCTTCTCCCTCACCAGTTCAGTTACAAGCTACTGCAGGGCAATGTCTGCTGCCACTACAGTTTGAGAACTCAATTACCAGCAGGATATTGTCAAGTCTTTATAGATCTTACCTCGTGGCAGCAGGTTCTCTGAAACCTCTGTTGACTCGTAGGGTTTGCCATTTAATATGTCGTACACCTAAGAGAATACATTAAAATCAGTTTTTAGCAGAAACCTGGATACTGGTTAGTATCCATTATCCTGGCAAATCTCAGCAGAATTGTATAAAGCCCTAATTCCCTTTGTAAATCAGTGTTTTTTTTCCTCTCTGAAGTTCAGTAGTCTGTTAAGTGGAGCTGTCTTCCAATGCTATTTCATCAGGGGAGTTTTGTGGCTGAATTAGTTTAACTTTTGATGGCAAATTAGTTGCTTGTCACCATTGAAATAACTGTGGATGCAGTGAAAGGAGCTGGCTGAGAGAGCTAAACTATCCTTTATGATTAGAAAAAAACCCAAACCCAGAGAAAACAGACTACATACTTCACAGTTGGCTGCCATATCCAGTGGTGTTGTTCCAGGCACAATCCCTTCATCATCGTCTTCACCATCTTTCACATCATCTAGATCAAATAATGGCTCAAAGTTCTCAATGTGAGGATTTGCACCTGGGAAAAAAGTGTGTGCAAGAAAAAAATCCTAAGAAAATAGGCTTCAAGTTGCTTTTCAACAATATTTAAAATATGCATTCCAATTTCTGAATGGCAAAACAGCTAATTTATTTACTCCAGCTACATTATATTTTATATTAAACCAGTAAATAACTCTTTACAATTACATTTAAATGCTGTCCCGTATCTGTGTAGTGCTACTCTCCATTATAAAGAGGGGAAAAATTACAAGCAGAGCATTAGGGCCTAAAGAGCAAGCTCTGGTTGTATCAATTGACTTCCATCTTAGCTCACAGAGAATGTAGGCTGTGTGTGATGAAGCAGTGATGTGGTGCTGCTTTTTATAGTGTCAGAGAAAGTGGAGGTATTTTTAAAAGACCAAGCAGACAGCCACATCACTGGGAGGCTTTGGTTTCTGTTTCAAAGGAGAAAAATCAGGTTTAAATACAATTGACAAAATGTTCCAATAAATACTCAGATCTAATTCTTCCAAACTGACCTGAAATAGGAGACACTAACAAGCTCATGTTTCTAAAGCAGTCCAGAGCTTATCCCAGCTATGTAACAAGGTCTCTTCTCCACTTCAGCTATAAAAGCTACACAAGAAATATTCAAAAAGCTTCCAGGAGCGCTCAAGAGATTTTTCTTGACCAACATAATTTGCCTTTTTTAGCCATTAGATGGTGCTGAAGAGTGGTTAGTATAGCACCTCAAAGTAGGACTTTCTGAGGAAATTCAGACCTTCAAGATTTAACATCTGACTTCCTCCACTCATTAAACAAGTTCACTGGCACATTCTTTTCTGCTTGCAGCCTTCTAACTTGAATTTTCGTCACGGTCAAAGAAAACTCTCCAGCAAAGATCTATTTTCATACCTGCTGCTTTGAGAACTGCTGTCAATTTTGTAGAGCCCCGTCCAGCTGCTATGTGAAGTGGAGTTGTCCCGTCATATGTAGTGCTGTCCACATCTGCATCACCCTAAGTTTTTATTGAATGACAAAAAGAAAAGAACCCTATGCAATACAGCTGCAAAGGCTCATGTCTGCATAAACACTGCTACTGTGCAAGTAAGCACCATTCTATGCCTGTTTGCATAAAAAGTAATGTCTGAAAAGAGGGAATTGGTAAATAACTAAAACTGTCTGCATGCAGGAACAGATGGTGGTTGTGTGCTCCAGTGTTAACAGCAGGAGGCACAGTGTACCCAAAGAGGTTAGGTACATAAAAGCCACTTTACATCCTGTGCTAACAGTTCTGCCATCTCATTAGCTGTGGCCTTTGGAGTCTGAATGGCGGGCACAGAAATGTGCTTTCGTGCTGCTCTTCAGAGGAGCAGCCATGCTGGTGGTACATCATACACCAACACACAGAAGTAGCAATGAACTTTGTCATGAGTAACTTCACCGGCTGCCAGGATTACTTGGTACAAATTAAACATGGCATATTCAGTCAGGTCAGGGGTACAAACTGTAAATTCCTCAACACGGGCAGAATGTTCACCAGCAGTGCTGAACAAGAAAATGCGTATCATTACCAGTAATTCTGCCATTGTGTTAACTTAAGTAGTCTAGTCAATAAACAGGAAACACCCCTTCTGTTCCTCTGAAGCACTGAAGGATTGTTGAGAGATTTTAAATATATAATTGGAAAGACCTGCGAGAAAGAAATTCTGCCCTTACCTCAAGCAAAAGGCAGCCTGCCAAAGGGATGTTCTCTTGCTCAACAGCCAAATGCAATGCAGTTCGTCCAGACTTTTGTTCCTGAGAATTGACGTTAACTCCAGCAGCAATCAGCTGTTTGAGGCAGGACATACTATTTGCCATCACCGCCATGTGAATTGCACTGAGACCTACACAAAATCAAACCCATCCATCATGTGCAATAATATTTGAAAAATTTAGAAATGCCAGAGTAATGAGTTTTGAAAATGCCTCCATCTATGAGAATTGTAAAGTAAGTTACAGTTTCTGTAGCTATCTGAGCAAAAGTAACATGTTTTACCTGCTCATACACTAAAAGGTGATAGAATCATAGAATTATTTGGGCTGGAAAGGACCTCAAAGATCAACTAATTTCACCTGCCTCCTGCCATAGGCAGGGACACCTTCCACTACACCAGGTTGCTCAAACCCCATCCAACCTGGCCTTGGACACTTCTAAGGATGGGGCACCCACAACTTCTCTGGGCAAGTTCCCATGCCTCACCGCCCTCACAGTAAAGAATTTCTTCCTAATACCTAATCTAAACCTACTATCAGTTTACAGACATTCCCCCTTGTGTTGTCACCACATGCCCTTGTAAAAAGTCCCTCTCCAGCTTTCCTGTGGGTCCCCTTTAGGCACTGGAAGGCCGCAATGAGGCCTCCCCAGAGCCTGCTCCTCGCCAGGCTGAACAGCCCCAGCTCTCCCAGCCTGTCTGCAGTGGAGAGGTGCTGCAGCCCTTTGAGCATCTTCATGGCCTCCTCCTGGCCCTATAACCAGCCCTTTCTATGCTGGGGGCCCCAAAGCCTAAAGTAGCACTCCAAGCAGAGGCTCAGTGTCATGTTAATGGTGTTAATCAAAATGTTCTTTGTGCATGAATTGGAACTCATTCTTACTGGTGGCAAGTCAAAACCATGCAAAAAAAAAAAAACCAAAAACCCAGCAGATTACAAGGTGGAACAGAAGACAGGAACTACCAAACTCACCTAAAGCATCTCTTTGGTTCAAAAGAGAGTAGCCTTAAAAACAAAACCTGCATCTTGGTAGTAAACAAGTAGGCACCCCACACTGGCCCCGTCTGCTACTGAACATCTCTTATGGAAACAGTCTGGGGAATAACTGGTATATTTTAGTATCATCCTCCTGTAAGGTCATGCTGCCCTATCACCTCTAAATTACCTGCACCAGATCAGAAAGAGAGTAATAAAGCCTTGTATTTAAAAACCAACCAACCAAAAAACCCCAATCAAACAAAGAATCCTCTCTCTCTGAGGAACTTAACACTGTTTTTTGAATCCCACAATGACATTTTTAGATCAGAAACTTCACAATCTACTAGAGCAGGAGTACTAAATTCAAATCCCCTGTGCCACTGAAAACGGGAGAACTGTCTCTGTGGTTAATTTATAAGCTCTAATTTGGTATGGTCACAAAGTACCAGTACAAAACTCAACACTGGTCCAGAAACTATTTTTCAGGGGATTTCATTCACTAGAGAAGAGGAAACATTTTCTTCTAGGGGATTTTTTTTTAAAAAGCAGTGGGGGCATAAGGTATCTCAGGAGGAACACAGTGCTTGAAGTTTTGAGAGACTGAAAATATACACTAACAAAAATTCACATCCATCACATCTATCACATGTGTCATGTGGCCGTTACCAATCTTTTTGTTCTGTATAACCAGAAAACCAGCACATCTCTATTCTCTCATCTGTGCCTGTAGGCGTATAAAAAACAAGCACAGCATATACAAAATGGAGAAAGATGTTATTTCCAAGGCCTGTAACTACCTGTGTAGAACCATGGTTTTGGCAGTAATTGGGGTGCGTTTGTCTAGTAGGTAAGTGTAAAATAGAGCTATTGTCTCTCCATACCTTCACCATTGGAAAGGTTGACCATCGGAGATATCTTCTCATGCTTGAGGAGCACACTCAAGATCTTGTCGTCTCCTTCGGTGGCAGCTAAATGTAAGACAGAATTACCATGGCGATCCAGCAGGCTGACATCTGCTCCAGCCTTCAGCAAGTGTTCCACCACCTCTGCCTGCTTTGTGATTACTGCCAGGTGCAGGGGGGTCTAGAAGAGATAGAAGCAAGCCATGAGAAGAGAAGCAACAGCAACAACACTCTACAGAAATCTCTGAAACCCATAAAAGCTCCTAGTGTGAGAAGATGTTACACCACTCCAAAGCTAACAGAAACAAAAAGCTTGCTCTTTGTGTGCTCTTTTCTACTGAATACTACAAATAGGGTTTCTACTTACTGGAAATAAAAGCTGCCTTGCCAGTGTCAGCAGTTGGACTTTGGGAGGAACAAAGATGTTGTCTACTCTATAAGCCAGGGCACTGACCTGGCTATTTGAGCATTGCAGTGTAAGGGACTTGGGAAATGAGATAATCCCTGCCACCCCCCAGACATCTAACCCTGCTTCCAGCTGCCCCATCGCCAAGTCTGTCCCATGCCCAGAGCACACGCACTTTCCAGGCCCTGCTCAGATCTGTCTTTAGCACTGAACCATGCTCTCCCTCTGCTCCCGAATCAGAGGTTTGCAGCCACGGGCTTAGGAACTCCTTATCCCTCAAAGTGGTTGCACAGAAGAGAAGAAAATCCTGCGGGGTTCTGTGCATTTGTCAAAGTGCAGAACAATGTGCAGTTACACAGTACATGTGGAGCTGGCTGACCTTATCTGCACATTCCCTGTTATTTTTGCACAGACACCTGCAATACCGAGTGACTCTGGGGCCAAGAGGTCTTGAGAACTTCCAAAGGCTGATTGCATACTGGACTCTTGTCAGTTTTGCTAGTGAGCAGCATCATGTTGAACATACTCAGAACTGCATGCATTTAAACAGTAAACATCCTAGTAAGGTTGGGAAAGCATATTTTCAGTATCAAAATAATTTAAAAATTATACAAGATTCTATCTCCAGATAATTGTATTAACAGAGGACTATTTTAAAAAAAGACTAATTCAGCTCTGCACAATAGAGGTAACCTCTGTCAGTAATTAATTCCTGCATCTATAAGGTATGTGTATGTTTCAGATTTCAGAATATTTGTACAGAAGGAACATTCTAGTCCGACCCTACATTCTCTTCCATCACTGGCTTAAGGTTTAAGTTGAAGGTAGGAAGAGCTGTAGAGTTCTGGGTAGTCAGCGATTTATTTCTTGTGTGGAGCACAGCTTTGCTTCCTGTTTCTGTTAAACAGAGGGCACAGAGTTCAATTCAGAATCTTCTGATTGCTTTGAGCAGCCTCCACATTTCAAACTTGCCTTATATGAACATAAAAAAAATGTGAAAGAAAACAAGTCAAAATAAACCTTCTGGGACGGTCTATATAGAATAAAACCCCGCCTTTTCTGTTCACAGCAAAACAAATGACACAGGTATCAGAGTGCTGCTGTGTTATGTGCAGCTGGTTACCTGTGGGACAGCCAAGTGGTGCACCCAATCTCTTTAGAAGAGATTCTTTGCGATGCAGGTTCCCACAGCTCTTTTTAAAACCTATGTTACAAAGAAACAGCTCAGACTCCATCATGGATGATGTTGAGGGGACAGACTTGTGCCTGGCAGTTAAGAGTTCTTTTCCTCCAAGGTAAAAGACATGGGAATGGGCTTACTTTTTTGATTTTACTATAATATTCATTTAGAAATACAAGGGAAACCTTGGTGCTCATGTGATGGGCACAAGCACAATCTGAGCTGTAGAAAGGGCATCGGTTATTATGGATTCCACATGCCTATAGATAACTGATGATGCAGCAACTGACTCATCATCCCGAGTTAACCCATGTTAGAAAGGTCAGAAGAGCCCAGAGCTGGCACACTGTAATCCATACTGCTGGTTTAGGAACGGAGAAACCAAATACTGAAGACATGAACTGAAGAATTAATTAACCATTTTTGGCCTGTTCTTCAATTAACCCATGGAGACACTTCTGTTAACATCAAGGGGAGTTAAGGACTAAACCAGTGAAAATAGGCTCTTGTTTCTCCACCACCTTACAGTAAGCCACTGTGTTTCTAAACTTGTTTGTATCTCAGTCTTATCTCGCTCTTCCCCAGAGACAGCAAGTTGTACAATTTGTTTTTTACTGACTGGACAATCAGCAACACTGAAACCACCACAACTGCGCACCTGATAGAGGTCATTTCTCATGTTAATGACATCACTGTAATTCAAATCCAGCATCACTTCCAAGAGGTTTTTCACCAGCTCAGTATGAAGGTGGATAATTGCTAAATGAAGGACACTGAAACAAACAAAAAGCAGATGAACAAATTCAAACTGTTTTCAAACTTATTATAAAAATTTCAAGGCTTTGCTGTGCATCTGACTGAATTCTGACATAAACACTTGATTATTAGAGGTGATGATTCCAGCACTAAATACCAGCACTTAAAATGAACCCCAACATTAAAAAAAGCAAGTCAGAAGGTAACTACTTAACCCTTCAGTCACAAAAGCAAACTCAGAACAGCTTTTGCTGGCTCTGAGCATAACTTACTACTGGTCATATATACAAAATTTGTCGCACAAAACAATCACTTCAGAAAACCCCCTGATTCTCTGCTAGGTTTTTTTTTCATATTTGAATTACGCAGCAGATGAACACCTCTTACTGTCAAAACCTTCCTGCAGAATTTCCACAAGTCTCTCTGCCACCAAAGCAGATTTTCCCTCTGGGTTTCCCCAGATCTGTGGGTTTTCCTTTTCTTCATTTTCAAGCAGAAAAATGACTAAGGATTCAGGCCCAGTGACTAACAACCACAGGATTTGCAGCAGTGGCCAGAGACGTCATGCCAAAAAAACCCCTGTTTGGGGGACTGCATAGCAAGACAATTCACTTCTACTGTGCTAACGCAACAGTCTTTCCTGGTGCTCTTCTCCAGAGACAAGTCCCTCACCATCAGACAGAGCAGCTGTACGTGCAAAATGACACAAGGAGAAAAGCAGGTTATGAATCCTATCGTCCCTATCTGACAGAGCTCCATTTGTTTTGTTTCCTTGAGACTCGACTTGGAAGTCATGCTCTTTGTTTTTAACCATATCCTGCCAAGCTCTTCTTTAACAGATGCTGGCCAGCTTCTGGACTCCTCTGTTTAGCACACTGCTGCTGACACACAATATCAACATGGGACACGTGGTCCATCTGTTATGCTGCACCAAAAATACCTGAATAGTCTCAGATTTACACTTCTGTCAGAAAAATAAAAAGGAGTTCAGTGCCATTCAGGGCATAAAGTTATCCTGAAACTGAGAGCACTCAAAACCGGAAGATATTTTAAAAGAGGAAAAAATATAATTTACAAACCAAACTCATGCCTGCAGGGCCTTTTTTATTGGTTCTAGATACTGCCTACCACGGCACCTTACCTCCTTCAAGCCTTCTGTGCTGTTCAAACAGCAGTACTGGAAAAGGGCTGTTCTTCTGCTCTGATAGATGCTTCTTACTATGCTCTATCATCCTAACATTTCATTTCCAAATCTCACTTCAGAAACATATTTGCTCTTCTACTGCTTTTCAGTTCTCTTTTCTGCAGCAAGTATTTTAATTTTACCCTGCCACAACGTGTGATGCTGCAAAGACATGCTGAATAGACCACGAAAGGGCAGGCAGTTCAATTTCTTAAACAGTCCTACATGAAAACATGCACTTCTGCACCCCTGTGGAGTGTACCTGCAGAGGAGTGGTACTGGTATAAATGCAGTCACAGCTGCTCTTACTGAGTGTCCACTGTAAACATACACTAATCACAGATTATGTCTCAAAGCCATAAAACACATCACTAGACCCACTAAAGATATTTTCATTCCCTACATATTGCTTTGATGAAAGATGAGCAAAACTGCTGACAGCAACATCTTTTTAAAGGCTTAAGCAAAAATTTTCTGTTGTTGGCCATGTAATTTTAATGATTAAAGTGAAAATCAGGGAAATTTATTTATTAATTTTAACCTTTGCCCCCTCAACCCCAAAAGAGAGCTGGAAGACAGTCACCAAAGCTTAACTTTTTAAAAAAGCTGTTGAGGAATACAGATGTAGGATGTGCTCGCAGACTAAAATCCATCCCAGGAGAAGGGCAACGTGAATTTGAGCCTCACATACTTGCAGATATTTCTTGATTGAGGAAGAAAACAACTATTTATCATCATTGTGAAAAGTATTTTGATTTAGTTGAAATTCTCTGCAAGTCCGAATCTAAGGGGCACTTCACTGATATTTAAATGCAGGTCCTACTTGGTCAACACTCCTCTACCCTCCTTTTTTTTTTTTCTTAAACACAGAAGCTGTGTTGTCCAAAGTGCTGGCAGATTTTGTTGCTAGCTCCTGCCTCTGTCATATTCCTGCCTTCCTCAAAGTAGACATTAGGTTGCCAGTTGGAAACCAAAGCAAGTGAAGCAGCTCTCTCTGATTGTGCAATCCTCTGTCTGTAGTCTGAGACCTATTTCCACTGAAAGTGGAGTAAAGTAGCAACCTCTTACAGGATACAGGTCTCAGTCTCTTGTAATTTTCCTTCTAGCTGGACACCCTGAGGCTTGTATGGCTTCTACTGTTTAAGATACTACAATTTAAGGAAATACCGGTGATTGCACAGGGCCTGCTCAAGGCCTGCCAGCTAAGAAGTAAGGATGTGACAGTGTCACTTGCTTATTCAAGGGATCACCTTTGCAAATGCTCAGAGCCACTTCTGCTGAATTTCATTTTAAGTAATTACTAATCACTAGTTCCTCACAGTATTTCACCCTGAGTTCCACAGAATCCGCACAGCTGTAGAGGAACAAAATGGATTTCTACTCCAGCTCACATTACTGAAGGACTGATAAGCAAATAGTAGCAGCCAAGTCTGCCACAACATCTGTGCAATCCTTTGGAAGACACCAGTACAGTGCAGATGTAAGCAAGAGCAAAATGACATGCTCTGGGAAGAGCTTTGTGTCAGTGGGAGAAAAGAACCATGGACCCTCCAGCTATTGTTTCTGTATTTCCTGGTGAATCCCTTACTAGAAGCTTCCTATAGAGACTTAAGAACTTGTATGAAATAAAAAAAGCAGGGCACTCTCCTTCAGGACCAAGCTGAGGATCCCCTTCCACTGTGTACTGTGATATGAGCACATGCTCAGGCAAGATTTTAAGTTAAAAACTGCACAGAAATGCACAAGATGCTCAACATACCCTCAGTGCCCAGAGTACTTTCTGACAGGTACTGGGTCAATGAACTTTGTGGTGTGCACGGCTTCTTTGTAAATGCAACAAAAATGTCTAAATCACAGCTGTACCTCTCCCAAACAGCACAAAGATACTTATTTGATTAGAGCAGTGCTGCCATCTGTGATTGGCACTCGTGAGGGACAGAACAAACGGACTGCACCACTGTGCCATCAAAACCCATCAGTTTCAACCCAGTAAGCACAGCGGGGTCAACTCACTTGTCTCCATTATCATCCTGGACAGCAGTGAGATGGCGCTGAGCAGACAACAGCATCTTCACATCTCCAGTTACAGCATAATCAAAGAGAGCATTGCAGTGACGCTTGGCAAGCTGCATGGCCTTCTCCAGGAACAGAGCATCTGCAACACAAAGTTTTGTCTTCATCAGTTCAGTTCTGTTCCTAGGAACAACACCTTCTTTCCACAAGCATTTGTGCTGTCATTGAAATACAAAGTGCAGCCCACCAAGCATTATTCACTGAGACTGCTAATTACTCATGAGAGACAAGGACAGAGGGAAGGAGTTCCTTGGAAGAAAAACTAGGTGTGTGCTGAGCATTCAGGCAGCAGGAACCCTGAGAACAGTCAAGCTCTGGAAGCTACCTCTGGTTTGAGTGGCACTAAATTAACTGCACTGATGTACACCCGTGTGTAATGAGACAAAAGGAGTGGGAACTTGGATCTGCTCAGATACAAGATATACCTAAGGACTCTTGTCTATAGAGCAATTAAGAAAAATCTCTCATGCAGTTCTGAGTAGTTTTGCCTTGAGAAAACCGAAGCATAAGAAGCCTAAGTGATCCACCAAATATTGCACAGAAGCTCACAGAAAAGCTATGAAATAAGCACAAAGCTTTGTGCTCCTTCTCAGATTCAAATAATGCAGTCTCTCCTGCTTTACAGCAGCAGCACAGAGAGTCCTATTTTAAACAGTTCAGCTTTGGCAATGCTTAGCATTTGTAGTATCCTGATTTTAGATTTATAAAATGTACAACCACTGAGATTTCAAAAAGCAGAATTTGTCATGATGGGGAGGCAAACGGGAGAAAGGGGAGAAAAGAAACTCATTCGTGGAGAAAAAATAACTCAGGCTGCTCTGTCAATACTTTTGTGGTTCTGTATCAGCAAGAAACTAGTGAAAATGAAACAGATGAACTCTCAAACTACAGTCGTCATTTGGAGAAGCCATATCATCTGAAACCAGCCTGCATTTTGAACAGTTCTGTGTTTCTATAAAATCTTGTAAGGTTGGAAATTACTCAGAGCAAACAAGTACAACACACTGTCATTTAAAGCACACATAAGGAAACAAACTCAGGATTTCCAGCTACATAAAACCAGACATTTAGACTGGGTCAGAAGTGTATCCCTGATGAACACATTCATCATTTCTGTAAGGCAAAGACTTACTCAGCTATCCACGAAGCTTACTGTTCCAGCCAACACATCACTGTGCTTGCATATTTGCTATTTACCTCTTAACACTAAATAATAGCATTAAATGGATGTTATGTTCAGGATAAATATTCAGGGTAAAAGGTATTAAGCAATTCAGTCATTCTCATTTTGACAATTCCGAAGACCGAAGAACTGGATGCTGAAACTCCATGGTTTTCCATATCAAACATACAGAATAAATATCCTTCAAAATACTACAAGCATCTTTTAGTCGAATAGCCAAACGATCTAGCCTGCAGTAGCTATTTTATGGAGCCTGTTCTTCTGCACCCATTCTTCATATAATGGAGCTAGAAATTGTCTCCTTTCATGCCATTACAATAGATACAGAAAAGAAACGGTCAACTTCCTGCCTACAATGTTCATTACTCAGAAAGCAGGCACACAATTCAAGCCCCCCCTTCGTGATTGCTAAATGGACATTGCTTGTTCTTCATATCAGCAAAAGATTTTGCTCTCTGAACCAGCCGCGTGATTTATCACAACCGGAACTGCAAACAGCAAGTTCTTCAGCTTTTCTCAAGAGCACTGTGTTCTCAGATCACAAGAAGCTACACCTTGGAGGTTTTTACAACTACAATCCATCTATTATGCCACTTTGGTTTCCAAAGCCATGGTTTCTAGCGCTGTTAATAGCAAGTAAAATACATGGCTGATACACACAAGATAACGTGCCCTCTCCCCAATCCAAGGAACAACAAGTGGTCTAGATCATGTTGCAATTGGTAAAAGCCAAGAACAAAACATTCCTTCCTGCTCAGTTCCCACCACTGGTAGTCCAACTATTGGTTTTTTTTATTTTATGATAGGCATGATTACTCAATTCCTTTAAAAGTGTCCATCAATTATTTGAAAAGACAATCCAGGAAAAGGATGTCTTGCTTTCTGGGAAAGGGTGATTTGCAGTCTTTATATATTTTACAGCTCTGCTGCTAAACCATTTCTATTGACTACTCTTGCCTTTCTCCTGGTTTGTTTGTTACATAACACTTTGCTACCCAGCAGAGTTATTTTACTGTGTTTTTTCCATATGGGAAGAGATACCTTTTCATTTTAAATTCAAACCTGCAACGCTACTTTGCACGCAATTGTGTGTTGTTGCAGTAGCTCTTCCCTGCAATCACGCCAACATCCATTAACTCATCCATTATGGTCTATCAAATATCAAAAGCCAAGTCAACTGCTGAATTGTATCCCATGTGCCTTAGCTGCTTTCGGCTGTTCCTCACACAGGTTTATTAAAAGGCAGAACTAAACATGCCCAGCAGGCTAAGCTGTCTCATCGCCTTTGCATGACAAGCAGAAGCTCAAATGCCCAGTGGCAGTACAAAGGTTTATCTACGGAACTATGCATGTGGAGGGACCTTAGATTTGGGGGAATGGAATTCCTCCCCTTTCCTCCAGGAGGCATTATCATGTTCTGAAAACAACAAGCAGACATTTATGGAGTTCCCAGGCCTTTAACACCAGCTTTGGCCTTATAGTAGTTTGATGCACCCTAATTACATTCACTTGTTCACTTACCCTGCCACCTGAAATCTGCTGCATTTACTTCAGTTTTGCAGGAAGAAGCAGTATCCTCCTTCTCCTCATTATCAGCAGACGTTCTGCACTCAGTCCTCTCCACAGTTTCCATCTTCACATCATGTTTCATGTTCCATTTGTCACCTTGTTTATCAGAGCTCTTCCTGTCTTGTTCAGCTGTGCTATTTGACAGTCCTTCTAACAAAAATTCGAATCATTAGTGTCCAGTCTGTTGCCTTTTTAATGCAGGTGATAAAGTTGAACAACACAAAACCAAACCCTGAAGAATCAATACAAAAATTTACTTTAACATGGGTATTATCATTAAACTCATATTATTTCAGATGCCAATGCACATGGGCAGACATAGTGATGTAACTTGCTCTGAAGTGATGTCATGTTTTTGACAGCCTCTGCTTTGAACATAAATGTTTATATATTACAACAGATGTACCTCTCTTTTTATGGTAAGGAATGTAAGTCTGAAGTATTCTCCGGAAATCTAGCAGAATTATTCATATTAATTTTTGTTTTCCTAACACCAAATTCATCCCTGAGACTTTGAAAATAATGACAGAGTATTCAACACATAGATCTGAAACTACCTTCCTATTATAGGAAGCCAAGAGTGCCCTTATTAACAAGTTAATCTTTTCAATTGATTTCTCTGGGCTACTGCGTAGTACCAGACTCTGGCAACACAGGAAGATACATTTTCTCTGGTCTAGTCCTTGAGTCTCCTGTGATTAGCACATTTAAGCAAGCAAAAGGGTGATTGCTCTTAACATAGGCTGAATAGAGAAGCACATGGAGGGGTTTTGGCCACTGCTTCTCAGGAGTTAGCAGTAAAAAGGAGCACACAGCTCTTAAGGTAGATTTGGGGAGAAAAAAGAGAAGCAGGGCACTGTAGTCTACACAAGCCTCTCTGCTACCAGAGATTTGGGAAAAGAGACTGATTCTGGGAGAAAAAACCAGCCCTCCCCAGCACGCTTTGCTAGACCTGCATGACCCCTGGGCTCATACTGTAGAAGAAAATATAGAAGGTCAGACTCAATTCAGCTGTTGGAAGAAGGACATTTTTACTGTTACCATGTTTCATTCCAGCATTGGACTTCGTTGTGCCCGGGTGGAAATGCATCCCTCCAAAAGCAGAGTATCCATATGAAGAATAACTGAACCCTAAAGAAAGGAAGAAGATTAAGAATTAACAGAATTACATCCCAAAGCAATGAAAATACCATCTAGGAGAATGCTGAACATAAAGAAGTGGATTTTTGTTTTCTGCATACCTTCTGCTTTATTCCATATGATAACAATAAATTTTCCAGGATAAAGGTGAACTCTTCCCCACCCCTCCAAAAATCCAAAGAATTTGGATTGTAGCATCACTGCATGCTTCATCTAAAATGAAACTGAGACATCACAAGCTGCCTCTATGCTTCTGAATTTTTGTGACCACAAGAAATTTGTACTCTAGTATTATGCTACAGATGTGCTGCAGGCCACACATGCAACAATTTGAAAATTGCTGCTCTGTTCCCCACTCTAAAAAAAAGGGTTGTTGTTCAGATGACATTTGTAAATCTATAGGTTATTAATGCTCTGCTGCAAGAACCAAAGCAATGTTCTTATGATCCTGCATATCTGATACACTCTGGCTTCAACAGATAGAACACTGTAGAAAATTTACGAAATAGTATCTTCAATTTTTTAATAGTTTTTTGCACTAACAGGGTTAATTTGTCAAATGCCACTCATGTTCGAAGAAATCATTCAGAACCTGTTTAACTTTAGGCACTGAATATGGTACTTAACTGAGCTGTCTCATGAATTTCAGTGCCTTCAAGGCCGTAGGAAGCAACCAAGCTTCCAAAGCAGGAAGGCAAAAGAGATGATGAAGTGTTTAGAAAACAAGGAGATGCTTGACTAAATTGAGTAACACTATTATAAAGGCAACAGAGTCAGGTCTTATCTACCTAGGAGGAGACAATCCTCATCCCTTTTTAAAAATCAGAAAAAACTTCACTCCTGCTCTCAAAGTAAGAATCCCTTTCCCTCTTCACCCAGAACCGCTGCCTTACCAGAGCCAGCACCACCACCTGCCCCTCCATACATGCCACCACCTCCAGTGCCACTGCCTCCACCATAGCCATCAGAGAAGTTAGGCATGAGCTTCTGTCGTTTCCTTTGCACTTCTTCTTTATCTGGGATAGAAGGAACAGACAGGAGAGGAAGTCAGTCCTCCTGGTGGTCATGCACAGCACAGACGCGCATACAGGAAGCATTACTACAGTTTACTAGTTTAGAAAGGAAAATGTGGAGTGCGGTAGAAGAGTCAAGTTTCTTCAAACTCCAAGTAAGAGAGCCTAACTTTATATGTGCTGGAGCAGGGAGAATTCCCCTGAGAAACAAGCTAGTGCCAAGTCCCCAGTCAGACCAGCAGCACCGCTCGGGCCTGCATGGTCTCTTCAGTTGTGTCAGTGCCTTGTGCTCAGGCTGCAGGGCACACGTGCAAAGATGTCTCAGGGGCTTCAGAGGTTCCTTCAAAAGTGTCTTGTGTACTTAGAGCCCTGGAAATCAGTGGTTCCAAAATTCTTCAAAGTCATAAATCAGCACGAGTGCCCCAAACCACAAACTTGTTCAAGAAAATATGCCTGTGGGGAATATAAGCACAGGCACTTCTATGCAAATCTGCTTGAGAAATGGATCCTTATCAGAAGGTCAGCACATCACAAGGCACTTGAGTTTCAACAGTGCAGAGTACTTGCAGTGCCCTCTGAACTTTTGTTTATGGTATGGCAAGAAATGGTGAAAAGATGTTTGTTTGAAATTATTTACTTAAAATATCATAAAAGCCCTTAGAACAAAGACAGCTTATTTTCAGGCAGGACATAATACTGTCAAACCACACTGAGCAGCAGTAGGACAAAAAGGCCTGAATATATTTTATAGTGTAAGTACAAAATAAGACTCAGCCCCCATGGAAAGCAAAACACCAAGGTTTAAAAGGACTTTTCCCAATGATTGGGAAAAATGAAAATGTCATGATGAAAGCTACAAAAATAGGGATACAAACATTATATGGGTTAAAATCCAGAAGAACTGTTGAGGAAAGAAGAAATTATTGTTTGTTTATTAAACCATCTAAAAGTTTCAAGAGCCATATGACAAAAAGGAATTTCATGCATAGGCACATCAGTGAGTACGTCAAATGAGACAGCTAAATACATGACAGGGTATACTGAAAGATACACGTGCATTATTTCCAGGCATACATGATCTGTAAGTATGTATGCATGCACGTATCAGGCATACTCACACTGATGAGGACAGAAAACTCTAGAGAGCAATCTAGTCAGAGAAACAAACAAAAAAATCCACATACATATGTCTAAGTTTGTGTGAACTTGCAACAAGGGAAAAAGTAGTTCCTAAATGGTAATTTCATGTATAGGGGATCTGAAACTGCACATAACAATGTTGAATTAATTTTACTTCATTAAGAGACATATAAAAGAGGTTTGCTTCTAATCTGGCAACTTTGCTCTACAGCTGTACACTTCCCTTTCCATAAAGCTTGCGCAAGAGGTTCCTGAAATTGTTACCAAGAAGAAATCCTCTGACAACTCGGAAGCTTTTGTGACTGTATGTTTTCTGCTATTTTATTATAACAGGTGTAAAGTAGACTCACTTGGACATCAGCCACCACCCCTCTCTCCCCAGCTGTCCTGAGCCCCTTACCACTGATGCACATGTACTTTAGAGATTTTGACAGGGAATTCATTTTGACACGGCTCTAAGTTAAGCACAGAAAACATTCCAGATTAGAACTTAGTAGTGCAACCTGCAGGCAGGTAAACTGTTAAGCAGAAAGACTGTCTTAATACAAGAGAACACCAATTATGCCTTGGGCCTCAAGGCATTTCCATATCATTAACGTTATTGGTATTTAAACCCATGATTGCTGCTGCCATTCACGTCAAACGTTTCAAATGCAGACTTTAGAAAAGGGCACAGATCTGCTACTTAAACTTCTTTTCACTAATACTTTAGGAAGCAGGTCCAATATCAACTTTTGTACTTCTGCTAACTAACTAAAATTTTAAGTACAAGAGATTGAAATAGCACCTTCCCGGCTCTCACAAGAAACGTCTTGGGCTTGCTTAACTAGTACAAGCAATCAGGAAATTCAAAAACATCAGTGACTTTGGCATGATGGTAAAAGGTGAGAACTGCAAAACACGTACCTTTTCCACCAGACACCAACAAGTCTTTGGTTTAAAGTTTTATCTGGAAGTACTGACAATAAAATGTCCTCAGATATTATTTTGCAGAAACTCAGGGAAAAGAGTGCCATCTGCTGCATGGACAGGCACGTGTGCATACAGGGCCTTTCAGGAGCAAGCCGTCCTCAGAAAATACTCAGATTTGCCTGCCAGTCCAACAAAAAAACCTACAAACCCATCACAAAACTAACATGCTTCACATTGGCTCTGCCTGAAATGAAGAGGCAAGTATAATATTTTCTAATTTCTCATCCAGCAATTCCTATCTTATTAAAAACATTTCTAGGGCCCCTATGGTTTCTGTTTCCAATATATAAAACAGGTTTAATGAATTACCTTTGATTTCCGGATAGTAGAGAAAAGGCTTTGGTTCGCTTGTCTCCAGATCAGATTTCCTGCGCAGCTGTACGAATACAGATGCTGGCTTTGTGATGTTGACATCTCGGTACTTGGGGGTTTTGAACACAATAGCAAACTGTGAAGGAAACAATGGGAAGATGTCTGTCATGGAGCATGGATTCTGACAACTGTGGTTTTACATTTGCATTATTTTGTAGGAGTCGGTTTACGGCTTGGGAGGCAAAAAGTCATAGCAAAGGGCTGTTACAACATTAAATTTCCATTTCAGTTTTCAGTTTCAATTCTGAGGTTGAGTCCTAAGGCCTTCTGGGAAAGGCATATCTGCCATGCAAAGTTCCACCACATCACATATGCTAGTAATGCACTGTTTGTCCCCCTGTCATTTAGCACCCATTCTGTGGCCTTCTCACCGTGCTCACAGGAGCCTTGAGAGTCGTTTGTATATCCTAGCCAAATTTACACTGGTGCATATTAAAGCAATGGGCTATCTCCTCATTTCCTGGCACTGCATTCCTAACCTGCGTAGTTAGCTAAGGTAGGTCTTTAAAGAACTGTTTGTATTAGGAAGCAACCAGCCGAAGAAAAGGTCAGTTCAGGATATAGATGCTTTCACCTAATTTACTCACTATAATATAATCCTAGTTTACAGAGATGAGAAAATCATTAACAAATGACAAATGCTGTGTTACTTACTTGTCTATGTACATCTGTAGGAGAAAAATCTCCAAAGCCTTCCCACATACCACCATTCTCATCCTCTTCATAGAAACGTATCTGAATATCATCTACAAAGAATGAAAGAAACACACTTAGGGATGTTTGTGCAGTTGTTTAACCTTTGGCTAAGTTTATTTCAGATGAAAATCAACATGTTTACTTTTAGGCTGGATGACAATATTACACAATACATCAATTACCTTTATCCATTTTAGGAAAATAGCATAAACCCCCATTTTTGACATCAGCATTAGGTCAGCCTAATTCAGATGACTTCACCGAAGCTGCTACTTACTAAGCTGTGAAAAGAGAACTAGGTTCACTACCTCTTCCTATTCTAGGGCTATAAAACATTCCAGAGGAGCTTTATTTGGAACAAACATGTCAGGAGGGGAGAACTTGAAGCGTGAAATGTAGAAACCACCCTCTCTCCTCCAACAGTTTCAGTTCAAAAAACTGTATCAAAACCTGAAGTGCCACAGTTGAAGTTCCGCTTGTGGCTGGCAGAGCGCCACTGCGGAGCTGCAGCCCCGAGACGCGGCACAGCAGCGCTTTCAGCACCTTCAGCCTCCAAACACTGCACACGCCAGAAACACGTCATTGGCCTTCTTGCTCCTCGGAACAGACTTGCTTTCATTCCCTTTCTATTTATTTGTTTATATTTTTAGGGGAAGCATCACACTAGGAAATTCCGTCCCCGGCACTCCTGGCGAGGAAAATACTAGAAAAAACCTATTCTCTCTTAGGGTGACTGATGCAGGACAGGCTTCTGGAGCAGACAGACTGCTTGCCCTGACCCACCACCTGCTAGTCTCAAGACTGTGAACCACTAGTTCCAGTCCCGCTGTCCTGCATGCTCAAGTTCCTTCAGGCAGGAGGTTTCTGAAAGCAATGAGGTCAGGGGAAACCCCGATCTGGCTGAGGGGAAACCCCTGCTCAGGGCTTCCACCGAGTCATACACTTATTTATTTATTTTGTGCACAAGAGTTATGTTTTATCTCGGTCCTTCGGGTGGCAGAGGGTAGATATACTACTGAAGGAAAATAGTTTTTTCCAAGTCCCTTCTTTTAAGCAGCCCCCAAAAGCACTGTCTCTTTTCAAAGTCCCTGAAAGCCCCAAAAGCCCTCTCTCTTCCCGAAGTCGTAGAAGGGCATTTGCAAGGAAAAGATGGAAAAGGACAGCCTGCATTAACAGAAAATGTCAGTGTGATTTTAACAACATGTGCAGGGACTGATTCCAAACAGATCAGAACAGGGTCTCTGCCATGCAATTTATACCAGGGAGTCCCAAGTACTACCTAAACCTGAAAAATGGAAAGGACTTCCCTCATTCCCTTGTTTTTATTTCTTAGTTTAGCCCAAATACAATCAACCACATTAACCATTATATTTCTATATAAAAACAAAGCATCCAAATCTACACTGCCAAATTCTGACATATTCAAAGCCACGAGCAGAGACTGAAAACAAACCTGTGAGAAGTATGTTTACACAGAGCGATCTCTACCATTAGTGCTGAACACATGAGGTTCCCATCTGTGGTTAACAGTGAATGCTCACAGTTACCCCTTGTAATCAGGAACTTAATGATAAATCAGAAATTTTAGAATAATTCAGAGCAGGTGTTAGTTAATGGAGTCAAATGCCATCCAGAACCCACCACTCACACAAAAATCCAGCACATGGGCAAGGGTAGAAACTTGAGAACAACAAAGGTGATCGCATGGACTCTGTGCAGGCAACACAGGCTGAATTTGCTTTGCAATAGACTATTTGGATTTATTAATTTTCTGGACTGCTGGACTGACATCCGGAAAGCCTGAGTGCTTACAAATCCTGCTGCAGTTTCAGATAGGAGAATACTAATTCAGCACAGCAGGTTTCGTGCGTACGCCAGATGAACATACTGGTGCACCTTACAGTGCTCAGGACTCTTACCTTTCTGAACCTTGTCACAGAGAAGGTAAATCTCTTCTCCTCCTGTCACGCACCCTGCTGTTCTGTCCATTCTTACGATTTTTAAGTTGGAGGCATTGGGAGCTTCTGTTGGAAGGGAAGATTAAAAAATGCTTACCTTTGTAACAGTTTTAGATTAAAAAAACCCCAACACAAACAACAAAGCAAAACACACAGAAATGCAATAGAACAACAAGCCTCCAATACAACCTACTAAAATTTGTCTATGTATTTTCAAACAGGAATAAATTGACAACTTTTCATATGAAAGGCATAATCTTGTATCCTCTAAGTTTTGACTGAACTGTGAACTACAAAATAAGGTCCTGGCATAATTACTCCACTAGCAAAGTAGCCTAGCAGTAAACTGCATCCAGTACCCTGCATTAGCACTCATTTTACAGCAAAGAACAGCACAATAGAACACAATTTTTTCTTTTCTGCTTTCTGACACTGTAACACTCTTGTGAGCTGTTTCCTGTATCTCACTCTATACAATACTTTGCTTTACACTCTGGTTTACTTAAAAGCATGTCAGTTTTTGACCAGTATACTGGACTGTGATAAAAACCCCCTCCTTCACAGTACAGACCTTAGTAGAGGCATCGATAAACACCTCTTGTTCCTCCAGACAGAACTATCATCTGATAAGTAAAAGCAGCTACGACAGGCAGTTATGCTACCGCAATTTACGTCTGTTGCGTGAAAAAGGACTGAATGGTGCCAACGAAGAGTATTAGGAAAAAAACATACAACAACAAAACCCAAGAAAAATCTTCTGAAATTAACAATCAAGAATTCCCCTTGGGAGATCAGAAACTCATACCTGACATCTGTGTAGCAACTTACGACAGCAAAAACATGCACACAAGATTTTCCCCTTTATTTGTCTCCTTAGTTTAAGTCAACATTTTTGAGATCACTACATTTCCCAATTAAGAGCAAGGAACAGTAGAACAGTTGCATTTAATACCTTTTCATATGGACTCTGCCCTTTAAAAATGACGATTTAGACACGGCTGTTGCTCAAAGAAAAAAAAATGGTACTTTTTCTGAGTCATTACAGAATGACTATCAGGAAAATGGTAATAAGGAAAACTCAGGCAGCAGAAAGCATTCAGGTAGGATGAGTCAGTATAATCGAAAAGCACAAGGGAAAACATGAAGTGAAATGATTCAGTTAGAAAAAAGACACAGAGGGATGTAACAGAAGTGTAAAAAGTACTGATGGATCTAAAGGAAATGGATTGAGAACTCTGGTTGTGTTAGTCTCTCAAAACAAGGACAAGCAGATGGTCAGCAAGTCTGAAAGTTTCAAATTCTCAACAAAGATTGAAGCAAAGTAATTTTTTCCTCACATCCTGTGTGACAAGGCTTTGTCACAGAAAGCAACTGAAAACCCCGCAAAATTCAAGCCCTTCTTATGAATGTAACAAGAATTTATAAAATCGTCAAAAGTGGCAGGATTAAACATGCTAACAGCAAAATAAAATCTTGCTCTGTGGCTTACATCACCATCCATTAAAATCCAGAATGACACCACATGTACTTGGACAGACATGGGGCTAATTATCCATGAGCTACTTGCTTCTTATTCATCAAATAACAGGCAAGCAGCAGGGCTAGATGAGTCTACGTAGAGCAATATGTACCTATCATTTTTATACCTACAAAAGCTTGCCCCTTATTAAAAAAGTCATTAAAGCCAAATATACTTACTGCTGTCATATATTGCATCTGATATAACCGGATCAAGTTTCCTTGTGAAACTCCCATTACTGTCAGGGAGAAAGGCTGTAAACATGAGTCGCACGACACTGAGATCCATTTCTTTAGTCTGCTGTATTGCTGCCTGACGAATAATATCCCTTTCTCGTTCTGGAACAGACAAGTAGACAGGTGAATTAACACAAGGGGTAGGGGACCCATAAGAAAACAAAGGGAACAAACATTACTATCCAAAAGTACCAAGAAAGAGGAAATGTGTTCTTTTACATTTAGTATCCATCAGGTTCTCTGTTTTTAAGCAGAGGAGAAACTACTCAAATTATACTGCACTCATACTGCAGTTTGTGTATCAGATCTTATTTCAGATAAAGCATATAATTAAAAAAGAGACAGAAAATTACTCTTGCTGCCCTCAATTTACAATGGTTGTGAAAAGCACAAAGGCCACCTCTAAGGACATCTGAATTCCTGGTGCTATGAGTGATAAAAGGAAGGCTGGACCCCATATACAGCACATGAAAGCAACACAGGCCACAGGTTTTACAAGGATACAGGTGAAACACAGCTGCATGAGAGTGTTCTCAAAGGGAAGCCCCTAAGTTAATTAAGGACATCATGTCTTGATGCAATAATGCAAAATTACTCTATTTAACAGTTTATTAAACAGCATAAGAGAAATGGAATAGAGGTGCAGAGGTGGGTAGCTATGGAAGGAAGTTGCTCCATTCTCATATGCATGTTGACAGCAAAGACTCTGTTTTAGACTCCCTAAAACACAACAGCACACCACCACCTAAAGCACACAGCCATAGGCTGTTTTCCTACCCCAGAATCTGTGTTTTCAGAAACTCAACCTGCTTTTAGTAAAAGCCCAATTAGAACCAGACCATGGTTTCTACATACCAGTTAGCTGTCTGTCTCCACACCCTTCTGCCTGCAGATAGCCGAGTTCAGGGTGTACCAGCAATCCTGGGTTGTACCCCTTCTTGCAGGCATCTATCATGCGTGTTTCCAGAGTTTCAAACACTTTCTTCTTTGTGACATGAAGTATTCCAAGATTTGCAAACCTGCCAAATTTTGATTGAGCAAAGTATTTTCTTAATGCTTTATGACAAATCTGCAGCAGGCAGTCTTTGTTACCAGAGACAGCTACACAACTGAAGTCAAAAGAAGGACTCTGTAGGCTTACTTAGGCACTACCAGTTCTCGAGGGCAAGTTTTCCATCAGGAAAAATAGAGCCAAACTTCCAACACATGTAAAATGTGCACCATTATATGACAGCCATCTTATGGGTGCACAGGATTTTTCTATGGCATAAGTAGTAATTTATCAGGTTTCAGGCTTACACTGTGAAAGCAACTTACAAAACATTGGAAAATCTGGTTGTCACTCTTTGTTTCCTCTGTCTTGGCAATGACATTAATATGTCATTCTGTATGTCTGTTAAGCAGAGAAACTGCTCAGAATAAGCTCCATCTGTTTAAAATGGCTTGGAAAGCAAGTTAAGAAGCTAAAAACAGTGCAATACTTTCCAAAGGAAATGTCTTAAACAAGGCTCTGGTCATTCAGCAAGACACTTCGAGTACCTATTTGAATGATCTGCTTCTGTAAAAATCTCCTGGCACATTTAAAAATTAATTAGATCTGGAAGTGTGAAAACAAGACAATAACTCAATTTTCATGCAGGTCAAGTGAGGATAGGAAAGCTGTTTCTAAACATCTGACATCTGATGAAAAACAAGACAGGTTAGAAAATGAGCCAAACTTTTCAAGATGAAAAGGAGTATTTAAAATAAAGCTATTTAAATTTTTGTTCTCAGTAAAGTCAGTGCACTGGGCTTGGACATCAAAAGTTACAGTTTAAAAGAATCTCTCTCTCCCAACCTTCTCAGGTTTTTAAACTTCATCTTCTCCACCAACAAAGGCATTCTTGAGATCACAGAACCAAAACTCACAGCCAGCATGAAACCTGATCTAAGCCCGAAAACAGAGTTGGGAGCCTCAGCTCTATTTACTGATATAAACAATTATTCTTTTAAATTAAACAAGAACAGACCAACTACAATTTCACTACAATCTTACTGCTTTAAACTTTAAAAGTTTGACTCATTTAGTGTTTTCATGTTTATACGTGTCTTGCTTAATTTCAAATTTACTAATCCTATTTTCTTAATGCTTTTCTCTTCATTATATCGCTATTTGCAGATTTCAACAAAAGTAAAATATTGATCAAAGTGGTAACAAAAGATTTCTTCAGTAACTTTTGCATTTCTCTGATCAAAACTACTTACATTTAAAAAAATGGTCTTACAATACAAATTTGGACTGCACACCAAGAGATTAAAACTCTATAAATTCTACGTGAATTTGCTTAGGGCAAATTCTACAAAGCTAAATAAAAACCCCACTGATTTTTCTATGTGAGATACAAACAAAACACAGATCAGGGCATGATGACTAGTGCTCCACATAGCTGCCTCTCAGTAGTATTTCTGTATTGCTTCTTACAGTGCTGGTGCTCAGGTTAGCAAAGAAGTTGACAGACTTACCCTACAACCATGTCTTTAGGTCCTGCATTAACTGTGCACACTCCGTCTTCACAAAATTTACCCACCAAGCTATGAGCATGTAAGTGGACGTATTTCCCATTAGTTACTAACTGGACAATTACTTTTGCAGGTCCAACATAATTGCAGATCTGTAAACAAATATAAAAAATGTGGGATAGTTTGCTTACTTTTTTTTTTTTTTTTTTTAGATGGAACAAGTAATGATTCCAGTTGAATTTTTTCTGTCAGCTAAGTCCAATCAAACTTACATAGAAGAAATAGCAATGGCAAACTAACTGTACCAGATCATCACAAAGAACAGCCAACACTTTTTTTGGTAATTAAACTTGACATACAAATGGCAGAAGCAGTGACCCAAAAATCTAAAGGAAAGCATTTTCTGTTTCCTAAATCATGAATCTCGGTTTTACATCCTGGCCATTTACTCCACATTGCTCTCCTTAAATTTCAGTCAGTACATTGAATCCACAATAAACCTTGCCACCTGTTAAGAAGCATACATAAAATATAAGTATTTAATTAAAAGCCCTGCATTCTTTTTCCTGATTTGAAAACACTTTTAAAATCTAATTTTAAACATTATGATTTTTTTAAAACCTTTTGACCTCATTACAATGACTCTTCAGGTAGAGATTTTAAAGTGAATGAATTCTACATTAATAGGTATTTTGTAACTTCAATATGCTCCATCAACACATATTACCCAGACCAGCAAAGGTCTCCCTGAAGTGTACACAAGGATATATGCTAGATTCCTACCTAGGGTTTTGCTGGACTAGAACTATGACAAACTGTATGCTTTCATATAGCCAACTCTGGAAGACTACAAAGTTTTTTCCCACTTTATAACAGTTCCCCATTACCGTACATTTTTTAATAGCTTTTAAAACTGTAATGTCAAACAATGCCTCAAAAACACACCTAAAATTACTAATAACATACCATATTGCTAAATTATTTGCTTTATATACGTTACTTAGAATTTTATTTTCTTTCCTCACAAGTAATACTCAAAGTCAGTTATGGGTTATGCACCACTTTCAAATTATGCTGAACATAAAATTACCCCACTTTTTTAAAAGCAAACATTACCTTCCCTTCTAATTCACTTAATTAACCCTTTTATCAATGATGGGCTTTTTCCCCTCCTCTTCTAATTTTTCTTCTAATTTGCCTTGGGCAAAGTTCTTTGTATTACTGCAGCTTATAGATCTAATCAACCAAGGTACTAAAGGATCATGATAAACATTAAAGTGATGAATCAGTGATGAACTGAATATTTAAGGTTATATTGTTGATAAAATGGTGATAACGAGGGATTGCCTCGATTTCACCACATTACTGAGTTCTGCTAGCTTCCTTCACTGCAGTTAACCCCACTCTTGAACCCATTCCATTACAGCTGAAACACTTTGCATATGTACAATGCATGCCCTCCCTGCCTTTCTATTCACCGCTAAAACAAAAAAAAAAAAATCCCAACTATGAAAAAATTGTTCCAGGAGGAGCAGGTGTGCAAAAGCCCTCTCATGACTCACTGCCTGGCTAGTTAACTGCAGAATACTGTACTAATGTGCATTTTACAAGTGGCAATTTTTAAAATACAAGATATGGGGTACTCATCTTCTCTCCTGTTTCCAAATTGCAATGTCTCCTGGACTGAAACAATACAGAGATGCAGAATAATCACTGCTGCCCTATTTCCATAATTTACCAGCAGTGAGAAAATTCCTATGCACCTTTCACAAAGTCACCTGAAAATAAAAAGGACTGTGTTTGGTGATACCTGTCACCACCACCACTACAATTAACTTCTCAACAAGGTGGCTTTTAAAAAATCATTTTCATTTTACCCTTCACTAAACGAGCCTTTCCCTACTACAAAGCTCCCAGCACATCTCTAGCACTACATTCATTATGAGTAATGTGCATGTTCTAGTATCACATCAGAAAAGTTCAAGACTATCCCTCATCAGCTGTAGAAACCACAGTGAAACTGGAGGTAGGACTGCTGCACGTCAAGGACTTTCCAGCCTCTGAAAGCAGAACAGAACTGCAGTGGTAACCAGATTGCAATCTCCCCCCCCCGTTACTCAGCTCAGCATGATCTTTGTAGCCTTCCTCTCAGGGGAAAAACAAAAGGGTTCTTAAAACGTAATACCTTATGTAGGTCATTAGGCAAGAAAGGACTATTTTTGTCATCCACTCTGATATCCTACACTGCAAAGGCTACAGAATGTCCCTGAACTGTCTCCTGCCTACATTTCTTATAGAAAGACTTTCCCACTAGATTTTGAGACATCCAGGGTTATCTTGGTGCCCAGCAGAATAGCCTGAGCGGTTAAATACCCTTATCTACCATAAATTAAGTCTGAAATAATTTTTCCATGTCCTTGAATCATGCCACAATTTCAGAATAATTTGAAATTTATTCTGGCACTAAGGTGTATAAGTAACTATCACCTTTTACATATGCACTTAAAAAACACTGTCAGGGGCATTAAAAGGTAGAAGGTATGTTACAGTGCTGAATATCTACAGAAACCAGGGATTACAGTGTTGGCACAAAGACATACACTCAGCACGTGAGGGAGGGAGCATGTAGGTGCTGTATGGCTCAAAATTAGAGTTGTGATCAAAAAGAAGTTACCTCCCGATCTTCAAATTAAAGATGAAGTGAAGAAAGAAAATAAGGAGTTCCTGGGAAGAGTATAGCTGTAATATTTGATTACATTCTGTACTGAAGCAGCATTCAATTGATCTGATAAGGTTAAAATGCTGCCGGCTCACACTTATCTGCTGTTTCTGTTTGAGAGATTTGTCTGAAAGATTAAAAGGACCCTGTGAATTCGAAATTGAGTCCATTTCAAAACAAGAGTTGAAAGTTTTTTCAGTTATTTCACATCCTCCTGCAATCCAGACCCCAGCCAATTTTTATAGTTTCTGAAATTTTGCAAAAACTTTGTAAGAACGTTCTCCTACTTCAAAGATGTTTTTTCCAGTTACTCTTACAAGTAAGAAGTGAAACCAACTGGTCAACAACAGAAAGCAAATGATAGAAAAGATCATGTCAAACCTACAAAGCCAGCAACTACAAAAACACCTATTTCTCTTTCTGATCACTCTGTTATAGTAACTACATCCCCAACCCTGTCTAACCTTCAGAGTGTGACTAGTGCTGTCCTCAGTACGTATGTAGGAACACGAAGTTCCACAGATGAGGCATCACTCACTCTTTATAAGCAGCCTGTTTTTACAGAGCACCATCACTCTTTTTTTCAGTTGCTAATTTAAGACAAAATATTTCAGATGTGGTACAAATCATGTAGACCACTGAATGCTTACTTAGAGGCTTAAGAAAAAACAATGAATGTAATTTAAACCAATGGGAGCTGAAGATCCCCTGCTTCTCTGAATGTGAGGTGACTAATGTCAAAAATATGGAGTTGGGTGCTCTGCTTTACAAGCCCAGCCAAAGAGACTCAGTGCCTCCTATTCAGTCAAACCAACTGTACCAGTAAAAAGCTCCAATCTGACTGAATTTATCTTTCTGATGAATTTGGTTCAGTACAGATTTTTAAGAGGGGTAAAGATTTGTAACAAAAAGTCTGCTCATTCTTATCTCATATTTATCCTTCAACCCCGCTGTTAAATGATTTTTTAACTTGTAATCAGCAATCTATCACTCTACAAGTTAATTCTTTTGGAGGTAAAAAAAGTAAATATGCTGCTCCTTTCTCCACCAAGAAAGCTCATCAACAAAGTAACTTGGTTGATTTTCCATAAATTCTCCTCCTGAATCTGAAGTATGTGTTATAATCTCTTATTTCAATAAGAACACTTTTCTCCAGATTGAGGTGTAATTTAGGATAGCCACAGAACATGATTGGATGGGCAGTTCTCCTGTCCTGTGCCTGGGTTCAGGGCTGCCTAACTGGTATGCAGCTTCAATTCACAAGCCAGCCTGCCCAAACTCTTTGCAGAGGGATGCTGCTCTTTAGCTCAGGCACATCTCTGCACAACTGGCTACTCCTGTCCAGGCTGGGGCTGATTTACATCCAGCTCACAGAGAAAAGACCACTGGAGATTGCAGCCACCCACACAGATTTGCCCCCAAGGAGATGAAAATTCAGGACATTTCTTTCACTCCACTATCTTCAGAGAATTCTCTTGACACCTAAAACTGGATGAAGCACTTCAGTGTAAAACATGAATATGTCCACATTAACAGCAGTATGCAAGATCACAACACACGTGGTAAATATGTAAGAAGGCCAGTGGAAATTTTCTGCACAAGCTTTCTCACATTTTTAAAAGCACATAAAACCCAAGTAAATTATAAATAAAAAACGCAGAAAGTTAAATAAGCTGGTGATAATATTAGACTTTCTAGTTTTAGTCTTTCTTATACTACTGATTGCTTTTTTCTCCTGGACAAAAAGCTAACGATGAACAAGCAGTTCAGCAGCTTTGTCTTCAACTGTTCTAGACAGTAAAATTTTACAGCGTTGTCTTACACTAAGTGGATGAAAATGAAATTTAAATGAAGAATTGTAGGTAGCCTTCCACTGTAATCATGAAACATAACTTCATTATAACATATTCATAGTCTACAACTTCTCTGCTCTCCATAATGACATGCAAAATTGTATAGAATCCTCTGAATATGCAAGACGTTTTCTACATACTAGGATTACTGTTAGCAAAGAAATGGCTAAACAAAGGAATATCATTCCATAAGCCATAAATTAATCACATTTTTGATATTACAGAAAAATACTACTGTTATCTAGACTCCATTTGTCAGGACTGTTCCATTAAAACAAGAAGGTTTACATCAATTCTACCTTGCTGGCCGGCGCACATTTGTTTTAAGTGTAAAGACTGGCACTGCTGAATATCTGCACTAACTCATGACCTACACCATCTACTAATATGCTACACAGGAAGTGGTTAAATACGTAATTAACTACCAAAACATCTTGCTTAGAGATAAAGCAAAGTCTTCAATACACTAGCCTTTACATAAAGGATGTATCTTGAGGTGTTCCAGCGTAGCTATGAGTTAGTGAGGGTGCAGGGAGGAAAAACAAAAAGGGTGAAGTTGAAGAGCCCACATCATGCAAGAGGTCACATCACACAAATGAGTTTTCTTTTGGCCTTCGATCCATAATCCTACGAAAACGGAGTAGGGAGACTGTAATGCTTTTTAGTGCAATGATGTCTATTTTCAGGACATCCCATGATAGCTACTGGTAAATTATATCAATTTTCTGTGCAGAGTTGGCCAAGCAAAAAGCAGATCCCCATGTGAGCTGTGCTGACCACACCACAGCCAACGTTTAAAGATCTGTCACAAAACTCCTTTAGTACAGTACAGCCAAAGCCCGTGCTACTGTCCTTTCACTGCACTGTGATCAGCTAATGAAGGTTTTGTTGTGACAACATTGGCAAAGGAGTTAAAAAACCCCAAACCCAATAAACCAAAAACCAACCAAAAAATGCAATCAAATCGAAAAACCCCAACACAACAAAAAATAGCAATCTTTAATTGTGCTCCCCTCAGTTATGATAAGGTGAGCACACTGACAAAACACAGAAGAGACTTACAGGAAAAGGTGTGAAACACTTCTGTCTTTACTGGCACCACTTGAATCAAGAACAGGCACTAACAAGCAATGGCCTTGAGGAATTTACTTGTTGTGTTCCCTTGCCAGCCTCTCCCAGCAGGTGTTGCCATGTGGGGATTTGTACTAGAAAAAAGCCCAGATGCACAGGGTAGGATGGGAGGGAGGGGAAGGGACGTGTGCGTGTGGAGAAGCTTTATTAAGAAGGTTTGATGGAAAGGAAAAATTCCATTTCCTGTGTAACTCCTCTATGCTTATCTCCTTGTCATGCTATTGTGTGACATGCCACACCTTTATAAAGTGTCACTTGTATTATTATCAATACAGATTGCATTGGAATGCAAGGATCTGGCTCAGTTGAAGTAAATTATTTTATATCTATATATACCAGTGATATTTCATTCATTGGTTCATCATTGCTGTCAAAATAGGAAAGAGGAAAGCAAGCAGATCATTTGCCTAGGCTAATAATTGTTCATAGGAGTTTTGCAAGGCTATATGAAATCAGCTTTCCCAGCTTCTTTTCAATTTGCAAGGCTAACTGCCTAGGCTACCTCAGCCAATGCTGATTACTTTCCATTGAGTCATGCTTATACTGACTCATTACAGAGATGCAACTGTTCCAAATTCCAGCCTTTCCCAAGAACTGCAGATGAACTACACACATACTTAGGTGAAAGATGAGGAGTGGCATGCACCAAGGCAGAGGCAGGCTGTGTGCCACTCTTCCCTCCCCTTTTTTCCCCATAAAAGAGCAAGAGATAACACCAGAATTAAAATACATTAACAAGTAACACTAGAATTGGAATACATTAACCCTGCTCCTCATGAGAGAATCTGTAGGGCAATAGTTCAAAGACATAATGCAATAACAAGAATGCCATTTAAGTTCAAAAAAATACTGAAAAGACATGGTGTACATTTTCCCAACGTCCTCAGAAAAAGAATTTGCTGCGAGAACCATAGACGAAGACAGTTGTACAATCACAGAATGATTAATCACTCTTCTAATCTTCACACTGTGCCTCCACAGACCATTTTGTTAATTAACAGATTTGAATTTTTTCCAGGGAAAAAAAAAAACCCACAAAAAAAGTTCATCCAACACCTGAACATAACACTGTTTCTATTAAAATGGAAAGTTTTATGTTGACTGTAAAGGAATTAAGTTCTTAAGAGCAGAGTATCCTAGAGGTATTGAATAAGGAGTAACATGAACAAAAAAAACCCGGAAAATTTCATTTGTAGAGTGAAGTGGAATAACTGAGCAGCCTCATGCTTAGCAATAAAAGTGGAGCAATTGAGCAGCTCAGGCCTTGCTTCATGCTAGAACTGCACCTTAGGGAAGAGCTCCATTAGTCGGCATGAGGGCAGCGAGGTGGGAGGTGCAGGAAAGCTTACTGCTCAAGTGCTGGCAGATAAAAATGGTACCAAAATTATCCTGGATATTTGAAGAGAACTTTATTTTCAAAATCAATCACACTTTGAAGCTGGGATTGAAATGTAGTCTGTCTTGAGTAATTTCATACAAATTTATGCTGCTATGCAGTAACGCCCTATACAGATGCACATGACACTTGCTTTCAGTTTGGAAAATTAATGATTTATGTACTTACTTTGACCTGAGGGTAAGATTTTTTGTTCTTTTCACTAGAAGCACCAGGAAGCCCACCGTGTGAAGGTCCTTCACATACGTATCGGAACCGAAACCCTCTCTGTGGAAACAAAGGAAAAAAAACTTGAAAGCCTTTAGAAACAAAACTAAAAGAAAAATAGCACATGCACACATGAACATGCACACACATAAACAAGACTTGCTCAAATGGAAAAGTTACAACTGTTCATCCCTGAAATGCTGAGTGCTGCTTCACAAAGCACAGCTGAACTGCAGCCCTGGAGAAATTGTTCTATTCTCACTCTTACACACAGTAGCAACCTGAATTTGTTCTTTCAGTTAAGTGAGGATATTTTAAAGCAGAGATCTATTTATACTCTCAAAACAGGATAAAAACTAACATGTACAGAATGCAAGAGCAGATACTCTCTCCCATGATTGCTGCTAGGCAGACAAAATTGAAGTTAATAATAAGGAAGCATCATAAGCATCCTTATTCTTATAAGTGTCATAAAGGAAAAAACAGTGACGAAATAGAAGATATGCTTCTTCCTTCGGGAAAAGTGGATGAAAGGTGTCCAGAAACTGCACAAAAGCTTCAGGGGACTTTGGCTGGGTTTTCACCTCAGTTACATAAATAGACATCTGAACATACTTCCGAGAAGTGTAGGATATTGGCAACCAGTCCAGAGTACAGCTCTCCATTGATGCTGTTTTTATTTATGGGAAATAACATCCCCTTTACCCAACACAGTATCTATAAGCCACAAGAGATGCAACTCTTATTTGGTAACTCTAACCATGTATTTCATGTGATCCCCAATTTTGCTTTCAGGTCTACCCTCCAGTCCTGCAATTTCCAGCAAAATCCCCATCTTATACAGAGCTTCCAGTGTTTGTTCAAACAGCACCAGTTAGTGTGGTACCCTTTGTTAAGAGTCATTCAGCTTCTTTCTAATAGCAGACAACTCTGAATTCAAAGTGTGTATTAGCTGAAAGCAAGCAACATGATTTAAAATTACTCTGTAAACATCAGCTTCAATATTTGTCTCATTAAAGCCTTTTCAGGTTAAGAACTTTTTTCCCTGGCAAATGTAAATATCTGACTTTTTTTCAGATATTGACCAACTGCCTTCCTAAGGTGAACTAAGTGATCAAGAGTACTGCAAATGCAGAGCCCAGCAATGATGAGCTTGAACTCAAGCTGTCCAAAAGGCAAAGCAACCTCTGCAGTCAGGACAGGGGAGGTGATGCAGCCTCTCTTCACCTTGATGCATTCAATCCAAGAGATCCAGCAGTCATCTGCGTGACCTTCCTCAGTCTATTGCCTTTGCTATCCTAGCTGTGTTCTCACACATGCAGTCTTACTCCCTTCATCTGTCTGTTCCAATAGTAATCACAAATTCATCACTTTGCTGATGAATCACCCTCTTCACCCTGTTAAAAATCGTTGCCCAGCTTGCCACATGGGTATTCCATGAGAGGAGCCACTTGCTGAGAAGTCACACATGGAAACAACAGTTTCTCCTTACATACTGTATCCTGCCAGCCCCACCATGCAAAGACATGGTCTCATTTGGAATGAACTAAAACAACAAGAAATAAGCAGCATATTCTTCCAAGAGCTCACAGTACACTGCTGTTTCATTTATGACCATGATGAAGAGTCCCTATTCCTAGAGGTATGCTTGAGCACAAAAAATGTCTTTGGTGTCTGTTTGCAATCAATGTTCTCCACTGCCTTCTGCCAGGAAGACTGGATTGTGTTATGCTTCTGCAGAAGACCAAGAGGAGGGTGGGACAGCTTTCAGACACCCTTTTCCCCTGTTTACTGAACAGCTCTGTAAGGCAGGATTTTATGACTCACTAGGGCAGACAGGAAAGGTGCCTCCATATCCTCACAGCTTCAGGAGGAATCCCTGCAACTGCTGGTGCCACCAGCTGAAGGGGAACAGCACCCAGGTGATACTGCAGGGCAATCTTTACCCAGCAATTACTCTGTACATCAGTTGCATGAAAACTAACCAGTGTATTGGGATGACTTTATGCTGTCAGAGGAGTGTAAGTCAGTGTTTGCTACACAGTCAGAAAAAAAGTTACATTCAAGCACTTATCTTCATTTTTCTTGGATTATTCAAAACAGACAACTATAAGAAAAGGCATCACAAATGACAACTGAATTTCTCTACAATAACAAAGCACAAGTCAAAGTTCCTGTGACTCGGGAATGGAGTGAAGTGCTTTTCTTTTTTCTTTCTTATGTTTCAAGAAATATGAAACAAATCCTAAAACTCTTCCATGTTTGGTCTGCTAGTTTATATTTCCAAATACTGGGGTACTGTAAGAGTCACTTCTAAGATGAAACGTCTACACTTAGAAAGACATATTTTTTAAAATCCTCAGGGCTTTTTTGTATTATGACACTTCTATGGAGACACAAAAATGAAAACAGAACAAAACAGGAAACGATTTAACTACAAAAGTAAGAGTTAGAACTGCTCATGTTCAAGTGCCACATTTGTTCTGAAAGTGCAGCCTTTTCTGTACCCTTCTTTATTCAAAGCTGAATGTGGTAATTTGTTTTCAAAATGTAGTCTTGTTCTTACCTGTTTTGGCTGTTCTATGATTTGAAGATACGGTCCGTCTGCTAACATAAAAGAAAGAAAAGTATTAATAGAAACTATATTTCTATTACTATGACGTGTAAGTTGCAGGTGTAAAGTTACGTCCTTGAATGTCTTGAGATAAAATTTTTGAAAGCACCTAAGTCTCTTCAGAACTTAAATTTCAACAAATAATTTAATCACTTGGCAGTCTGTCATTTCCAACACTCCTAGAGACCAGTGGAGTAAGAAGGGAAGGATTGACTCAAAAAAGTTAATTTTAGCTCAGAGGGCCTAGATGGGCAACTGATCACTCAGTTAAAACTTTATAAGGGTGAATAAGAATAGGATCCTCCCCTTTCCACTGACAAGCAGTCTGGCCTTCTTGAGCTAAAGTTTGCTTTTGTATTTAAACCCCTTGGGCTCTAAAAACTCACAAGCTTTTGGCCCTAGGGCTTCCTATTGAATAGGTGCTTTTGAAAGTCTACAGACAGCCAATGGGAAGCTCTGAGGTATGGGAATACAGGAGGAATTCAAGCTGTCTCAACACGCCCTAACAGTCAGAACTGCCTTAAAAAAATCTTGGAATTGAGAAGACTAAACAATTTACATTCCTTTAATAACTTCAGATACACTTTTAAATATACTGTTTTACTGCACTGCTAAAAACACTGAATATACTCAATTTGATTACAGATGCAAACTCTGTGTCGAGATCCATCTTGAGTATGATGCCAATACACAGGATTACGTTCTACTAAAATTATACTTACTTCTTTTAAAGAAGGCTTCCTTAAACAACTTTCAGTCTTGTACGGTTGCTAACTTCATATATAAACCTCATTCAAAATTCACCAGTTTAAACAGCCTTTGAGCAGGCCCTAAATCCAATGAGAACTCAGTGCCACCAGAGTCGGGAATTCATCACCTGACCAAAGCTTACCTCCAACACTGATCATTTAGATTATTTACATCAGGAAGGAAATCACTCTAGCTGTATGGCTGTGAAATACCTCTTTAAATTCAAGCCACTCCTGAGCCTGAAAATGACAGTTCCAAGAGATACGATTTCTTTTCTGCTTCTTGCTAAGCAGACAAGAATATTTGCACTTCAGTGCTAAAAAATCAGTTGTTTTCAAAGCAAACCCCAAACAACAGCTTCACCATGAACACCTACACAATATTTTGCCACTCATATTCCTGCTGAAATTATGTATCATCATTTCCACTCTGTTAAAGGTATTAATGCTATGGAATCAAGCAAGCTCCCTGGAACATGTGAATCCTCCAGAGCAGAAAAGCCACAGTTACGTGGCAGAGCCAGCAGGCACACAAAGCATTCCGTGCCCTGCCACAGCCAGGTGTGATCTGCCCCCAAACAACTGCACCATCTGCAAGTACCACACCATCCAGCCACCTCAGCTACATAGGAGTTGGCTTCAGCACAGAACTACATACCTGCATCAACTTTCATTTCCCAGTAAACATAATGTTCAGTGATAATTAATTATAGCAAGGGATTAATTAACGTATGGCTTGTAGTATGACTACATGCATCCTTCTCAGCTCCTCAATACAACTTAATTTTACTAAAATGACACTACTTCATGTCATCGGTCAGCACAGGTCTCAATTGAACAAGCTTCTCTCAAATGAAAGTTTCAACAAATACACCAATAGATGAAATTAGTATTCTGCTGCTGCAGTTAGCTGACTCAGCTTCTGAATTACCTTCATGCCAAAATTATATTGCAAACGCCAGTCACAACAATTTTCATATATAAAGATAATTTATTACTGAAGTCCAACATTTGTACTTTCCTGTCAACAAATAAACAGTGCTACCTGAAGTCATGTAAAAAAGTGCCTCAAGACCATATACCATGACCTTACATTAGAAAGCATGAAAATCAGTTTGGACTTCAACTTTAAAGATGTAGAGTAATATTTAGCTTTGGCCTTATATTTCAATTTTTGTCTGTAACAGAGTCAAGATGAATTGAGTTGGGTTTAAGCAGTACATCAGCACTTAAATTTAAGATCTCTGTTCTTAGACCTCTAACCCTCCTTGTGCTTTAGGTATCTGAAATTTTATATCCAGAAGCCTTGTATTTTATGGGCACTGGCAGAAATAATGCACCTAAAATACAACTCTGTAGTTCAACTTTCAACCAAGCCTCGAGGGCATGACCTGCCAAGTAATTGTTCTTTGGCTGTTCTCTTAGGAATTCATTTTCAAGGCATGTATGTTGGGTTAGTATGGGCACAAAGTACTACCCCCTTCTCTCAAACATAAGCCAGAAAAGGAAGCCTTCTTATCCAAGGGCTAACTGGCTGCAGAAGTACCCCAGGATGCAGCAGACAGAAGTCTCAACTCTTCCTCAGCATAAGGAAATTCAAATTCTTAAGAGAGGAATATACACATATTGGAAAGCTCACGGGAAATTCTTTATACCACTGAAATGGCTTGACCTTGCATGGCTCTTGTAAAAACTCAGGAAAATTGAAAACTTAGGGCTTTGATTCTTCTTCCCCCTTGGAAAAAAAGCTTATAAAAAACAGACAAATACAGTGTTTAAAAAAAAAATATCCTACATACTAACACTAGAAAAGTGCAAAAAGATGAAGTGTAAATGTACAAAGGCAAATTAGATGGCTCTTATCATTAATCCACATTATATAAATCATATACCAATGTATTTAAAACCCAGTTTTGTGAAGTCTTATTTTAACCCTTGGGTTTTGTGACTAAACATTTTCTTTTGCAATGACTAAGTAATTTTCTGGTACAGCATCGGAACCAGATCCAAATAACAGTACAGAGAAGGCACTCGAATGCAAGGCACTTAATTACATCTGAAATGCTATTTAAAAACAAAGCAGCAATGTTCAAGAAAACATCCAGGCATAAATGGCACATCAGTTAGATTATAGAAAGGATTTTACTCCATGAAGGGTCTCATTCAACTGTCTTCACTAAATTCCAAATACTCCCCAGAAGTACATTAGACAACCTAACACTGGCTATGTGTGGATCCTTCTTTTTCTCATCCTTTCCCACGGGGAAAAGACATTTAGTGCTTTGCACACGGAAGTTTTTAATATTTCATTTCTATTACCAGGCATGTCTGGTCTAAGCACACAGAGAGAAGGAACCTGAAGATGAACACCTTGTAAGAGAAACTAATAATGGCAAGATTTGTGATGATCTTTTGCACCTCTGTTGTAGCCCAGAAGGTTGCTTACTTCACATTCTTGTTTAACAAGCAACCCCCTTTTAAATGTTAAACAACCACAAGAAGGAACACTACTTAATGCATAGCTGAAGTTCTACTTTTGCCCTGCAGAGTGGTTTCAGGCACACAGTCACGGAGCTGGCCTCTACACAGGGATGACTCTCACGGTTGCCAAGAGCCAAGTTCTGACATGAGTGCTCCTCACGATTTGCCTGGCGTTGCTGCAGCCAGGAGAGCCAAGAACTGTAACTAAAACACGCAGTCCTCCAACCTGGAGGGGCTTTGGTGCAGACTGCCACATCCTGGGTATGCTTCAGGGCTTCTTTTTCTATCTTCTCACCTCAGTTGCCACAGACTGACACGCATTCCACTGCCGCCCCTCCAGCCTGAGTCACAGTCCCACTTCCCCACGTCTTTTTCAGCTGCTGAGTTTCTTCATTTTCCTTCCTGCCTGAGTCAGAGGTCCTCCTGCCTCTTGACACTCCCACCACTTACATTCTTTCTTCCTCTTGACAGGCCTCACCCTACATACACACTTCCAAAGAAGCACCCATCTTAGGCTCCCTCTTGGTTCCCTCTTCCCACTGTAACAAAACCAAGGAAAAAGGGATCTGTGAGGTTGGTGGGATATCCATGCAAGCCCAGCAGCACTGTTGGACTTGGGGAGTCCTTTCTTTAACAGCTTCAGCACCTGAAGCCATTCAATCTAACCTGCAACAAGCTCTGGACAAGTCTCCCCCCTCTCCTCTGTTTGTGGATCCCCCAGAACAGGCACCTCGACCTCGTAATTGCTGTTAGGATGGACATGGATGAAAACACTCGTAGTCTCCAGGTTTTGATTGTTAAATCCCACAGCAACTCTCTTGTGTCCATCCTGGCAGGGGTACCTTGCTGCCAAAAGCCCAGACTCAAGACCTAGCTCCTTTTCCTTCCTGAAGGTCTGTTGTAGCATTTGCACCTCCTCCCTCTCAAGGGTTCCAAGAACACTCTCTCGAATCTCAGCTCTTCAGTGTTCAAAGCACAATGTTTAAAGACAGCAGCACATGGGCTTTGCTTAACCTCTTCCCTCAGTTCCCTCTTCAAAACACAAGCACAGAAGATCTAGAAAGAACACCAGAACAGTATGCAAGTCTGCTCAAGCTTCTGAGGATTAGGCCCACTGCTGGGGACAGGAAAAATGAACACTCATCTTAGTTTTGATAATGGTCAGGCTTCCTTGAATCTCTAATAATATATCTCTCTGAAAAAACATGAAATAAAGATTTTAAGTGCCTTCTTTTCCCCTCTATGCCCTTGTCATTTCTCAACAGTGCCGCACAGGGTTGGACAGAGGAGGTTAAAGCTATATCACAAAACTAATTTTAGCAACCTCCAGGCAATAATGCTCAGCTCCTGATGACCCTGCTTCCATTTCCAGGGTTTAAATACACACCACCTTAATGTCAAGAGCTAGTTAGGTAAGAGTCCCTAAACCACAAAACAATTAAGCAGTTCCCAAAACCACCTCTAACTGGCACACAGGTTGCCGTGTTCTGTGGTTTTAAGTGACCTTGTACAATCTGGCGGGAGTAAGAAACACCCAAAATTATAAACCACTTTGCTCAGAGCTCTGCCCATTTCCTCTCCAATGTAAAGCATCACTTTGTTTCTCCACTACACACTGGACATCCCACTGATGTCTATTTGCTTTTACACTGTCTAAATACATGCCATGGATAGTCTCCCCTTCATCCGCAGCACCACCGAGAATCAGTACCTCACTTGCTATAGATACGCCTTTTTTTCACCAAAGGCACACAGAGACTACTTCTCTTTCTAGACTTAATGCAAATGTAGAACCTGAATCACATAACTATGTTCTACAGCTTTAGAGCCTAACTTTTATTTAAAACTGACACATGTGAGAGAAAAAAAGAAGGGAGCAAAGACACTTGAGCACTAACATCACTGAGAAAACACTTGTCCCAAGGTCTCCAAGGTTTTCTACTATAATTGTAAATATTAACAGAACAGCAGAACATCTGTCACCAGAAAGTCCCCAAATTCCCCGGCTATTTGTTGATTCAGGTATGCTGGCATGATATGGCAATCCATGGTTATATATTAAACCTGTGTGCCAATGTAATAGGTCTGGCACTGTGCATTTACGAATGCATAGACTGGAAGATCATTCAACTGTCCTAGAGAAAATCCTTTTTAGAATATTTATTTCACTCTTTCCATATCTCAGTGGGAAGTATTTTTGGAAAATCCCGCATGAATTTTTAACTAACCTTGCTGTGTAGAAAGATATAATTCATTAGTTCCTGCTTGGAAACCACTACAGCAGAATATATCAATTACTAATTATCTTATAACTGAAGAGCTAATCCATTGTAACAACACAGCATAGTTTCAAGCAGGGGAGAAAGCAAGCACTGTAGTGACAACTCAAGAAACAAACTGACTGTGGCATCATCAGATGCTGTCGAAATGATCAACCTCTTCTAAATCTTAACTTTTTGTTTGTGATAACCTGAAATCCAGAATCCTTTACTGAAACCTATTTTGTAGACAAGGAACTAGCTACCTATAGTGCAGCAGTAGACAAGAGCAGTGGCACTTATCAAAAAAGGCCTTTTTCTGAGCAATTTTCCAAATTAAGGGCAGAGCTAGACTTAGCACAGTTTTCTGTGACTGCAGAACTCAGTGAATCCTTGACTCCCTGACACAGGTGTGAAAACAGCTGTTTTATACTTTAAACAGGACACAGATATCTGAAAAGTAAGTTTTATACGTATGAATAATTTGCATGGAATGAGTCTAGAAGGAGAAGTACAGAGTAAGCTTAAAAGGTACACGTAAGAGAGCTCCTTATGGGGAAACTTCCATAACCTCATTTGTTCCACAGAAACTCTGGGAGAACAATGAAAAAAACCCCTTGGTATACAATGCACAAGTCGTTTAATCTTGCACAGATGACTCTTACAGAATAATTTTATGTGCCTTAATAAAAATACTCCGCAAACAAATGATTGCAACATTAACTTGTTGGATGTTTGTCCATATTTGTCAAGAGCTTTGCTCTTCAGAACATTTTATCTTGAAACAAAATTATCTGCACCATACATGTTTCTTGATCCTTTCTCGCTGCTACTCAGAGAAGAAAACTAAAGTATGGTTTAAACAAGAAAACACTGAAACAGTAAGCATGCCTTCATTTTTATCTTAAAATCAGCATTTATTGGTAGTTCAGAGTGGAATTTTACCTATGAAGGAAAATGCTACATGTTTATTTCATTCTACCCTTCAGACTTTCACTGCTGTCAAGTGTATGTACCAAATACTGCAAACAGAAGCTGGTTTGCAGTTTCAACTAAAGAAAGCAATTTGCAATACAGAAGATACCAGCTACATCCTAACACAAGTCAAATATAACAACAGAAAGTTGTCACGTTAAAAGACATTATTAGCTATATTGGAGATGTATATTTTGAGAAAAAGCTCATAAGCTTAAATAAAATTTTATTTCCTTCTTCCTTTTATTTCACTGTTCTAATAAACTAAGGAGGAAAAAAGTATTTTTCAAATTCATGCAAGAAGTAATATTTATATAGAAATTTAATAAGCAAAGCCAGACCAAGGTTGATCAAGTAGCTGATACTGACTGAGATATAACAGACTTGTATTTGTTACAACTGTTCTGGAACCATGTTGTAAGAACTGCATATCAGACCTTTGCAAAATCCTATTTGCTTATTTTCTGTAGTCTGTTGCAAAATTTGACTCTGAACTTTCAAACTAGTGTTATTATTCAGGAAATTGTCAGATATTTCTACTACCACACTGCCACTTTACAGGAAACAGAGAAGTCACTGAGAAGGAAAAACACAGGAAGTTAATATTCTCTACATTGTATTAGTAAAAAACAAGCACCTTAAGAACTACTACAACAAATGAAACAACGTTTAAAAGGAAAAGACATGTTACAGTCTGCAAACTGGCAATACAAACATGTAGGTCACTGAAGGTGTAAATTTAGAAAAAAACCACAACAAAATAATTCATAAAATCAGGTCACTCAGAGCTCTTTGGTCACTGCCCTGGTTTGAGCTGGGAAACTCAGTTGAAACTTTCAGTTTCTGTACAAGCCAAAAGAAAATCAGATTTGCCTCACTGCTGAAAGTTTCATGTGGGTAAGAAAGAGATGCAAAAAAAAAAAAAAATCTAGTTGACAGCCTTGCAATCTAGTATTATGAAATACAAGGCTGGAAACAAAAAAGCCTCTGAAAAGAAGTTTCAAAAGAAAACAAACAGGAAGAATCAGCAGGACAACAGCACCACAAAATAGTAACGATTCCTACCTGTTCGTATTGGTAAGTCTGAAGTGATGTAATTTGTACTATTAAATAATGCATTCATTCCCATGAACTGATCCACTGCAAACATCTGTATTGAAAGAAAATACACTCTTCATTACTATATATATACATAATTGCATAAAGTATCTATCAGCAAAGAATTTCAAAGTTCTCTGCAAATATTGAGACTGCAAACACCTTGCTCAATTACAGGAACATTTTATAGCTAATTTATTTTTGCTGGTAACAACGGTGCAAGCTGAACTGATAGCAATAACCCAAGTTCCACCAGTATCATGAGACCACAGCACAGTTTCTAAACATGCGTGTTGCTTACATGCACTAACAACTATATATTCAAAAGAGCTTACACAGTAAATTTTGAAAATCTGACACTAGATGTCTTGCCCAAGGCCTTGCTGAGAACCTGTGAGTTTTCATTTTCACTTCTCTGATTAAACCTCACCAGACTACATTCCTTATGTAAATATATTGACAAGCTCCAATGAAAGAAAACACTATACCCAGGTTAAAGTTTAATTTTTTACTTTTTTTTTTAACACTGACATGTCTTAACTCACTGTAATTGTTGCCAGGTATAAATCTATCTTCTTCCAAAGAGGAGCAAGCATAAAGGAGAAAATACTTGCTCTTTGAAAATTAAGGTGAGTAGAAATGATCTGTTCTTTATCTAAACTTTTCACCCAAGCACTATTCTCATAGCTCAGACCTAATGAGATCTGGAAGAGCTGATGAAGAGCTAGGCCTGTGGATCTGTATGAGCGAAGGAACATTTTAGTCATCAATGCCGATGCAAATATAATAAAAAATTACATAAAAGGGCCTTTTAGGGCATAAGGGGCTTTATTTTAAGAAGTCCACTGCCCACAGAAGACATTTCACAGGCAGGGCATAAAAGTAAGTAATTTTTGCAATTGCTTATTTCTGTGGGCCTAGCCTTCTTTTTCATGCCAGCCATTTAGTCAGTGACAGGGCACGTTACAGCTCACATAAAACCACCTTAGGTTAAAAAACCCCTAGATTTCCCCAAATCTGATTTCTGCCAATGTAGAATGCTTTTGTATGTTTGTGTTGTTAAGCCTAGGAAATGACAAGACAGTATGAGAGAAAGCCTAAATAAAGAGCTAGGAGAGGATACAGGGATAATGAGAACATACAAATCCGCTTACCTGGGGATCAGATACTCCCATAATATAGGAATCTTCTCCTGCCATTTTAAGTCCTGAAACACAAAAACATGATTAGAATGATATTTCTTTTCAATGTTCCACAATAGAGAAACCTGGAAAATGTTAAAAGCCCCATCTCTGACACTTCTTGCTTTACTCATAACATTAATGATTCTTAAAATACTTTTAAAATTCCTCAGTATTTGGAAGGGACAGCGTAAGGACAGGATAGGCTACAGCTAGGATTTTTCATGGCCTACTTCCAAGCAACTAAAAATTAAATTAAAGTCCTTAAGTCAAAATTTCTAACACTTTATGCAAAATCATTACCATAGTCTAGCAAAAGCAGGTCTCTGTATTTTTATACAATAAAAAGAGCATTCTGAGTATTCACGAACGAACCAGAACAGTTTTCTGCTTGGGAAGTATTACTAAATGCAAGTTAAAGATGCCCAGAAAGAACACCCAATATTTTTTTTAATTTTATAAATACAAACAGGAGTCAAACATGGACAAATTTTGGACACGTTTATTTCCAGAGGTCCACAAGTGCTTCATACCCATGACGTCTCAGTGCTGACAATGCCAATTATGGAAGTACAGCATTCCTAACCCTCTCTCACAGGTCTACATGTAAATGCCTGACACAGGGTAACTTTAGCTTGGCTCGGTTTCCCAGGGGCTAGCAGTGGGCCAGGAGCCTGTGAATTTTTAGGAATTTATTAGGTCTATTAGAAAATATTAGTGTTATTTCATTTAATGTAGATGTTACTGAAAGAATTTTAATTTCATCTATGTTGATCTCACTAAATAAGGCTTTCCAAGGGAATATTTGAAAACAGCTGTATTATTATGTCAAAAGGCTCGTGTCTGGACATAAGTAGACACTAAATAAGGTTAATAACTAATAGAAGACAGAAACATGTCACTGGCCCTCATATTCCACCACAATGACCATGAGCCATGTTTTCCAGCAAAGCAAAGAGATCTGTGAAAACCTACTGCACTATCAAAGAGAGTTGCAAGCTATCACTACATCAGTAAAGGAAAACTGAGTCACCATGTACCTTCTACAGGAAATAGAAAGGCAAATATCAATAGGAAAATTGGAATACTTAGGTACTTCACTTTGGTGGAGGCTCAACTCAGCTTGTTAACAAGTTCCAAAGCCAACATATAGCCACCCATCCCACACAAAGTAGAAAATGAAAAAAACCCAGGTTAAAAAGGAGAAATTTGAGACACGTAATACACAGATTACTTCCAGGAAAAGAAGAATCATGTGGATAAAATTATTTTTTAACCTAGGAAATATGCACCTGATTGTAATTAATTTTTAGAGAGAAATATTGACTGGGTAACATTTATTTGTACTATTTGTGCAAGTATCAAATAACTGGTCATAAGATTTCAGCCAAAAATTAGTACCAGATGTAACAAGCAGCCAATGTCACCCATGCTGCACTTCCTCACCTAATACATCAGGATTACAGCAATATAAAAAATACCGGTCAATCATATTATTTCACAGGCACATTCACAAAGCATAATTTTCATCAACAACCTGCTGTTACTATTAATCTTTATGGAAAAAGTCAACACAGATGGCATTAAACAAGCCTTCAGCACGCAACAAACTTTGTTAAGATGTTTTGACTTCTGTTCCATAGAAAGAAAATAACCCTCATCCCCAATTGACAAGTTACTGAAATCACTGAAGTAACTAGAATTTAGATTTTGCCAAACACTTCCTAATGAAAGGTCTCAGTGTTACAGAAAACAATCTGAAGACCTCAACAGCCAACATTTTTTACAAAGCATCAGAAAATATGTATCCTGCTGATACACCCTGCTTAGGTAACTGGGAGTGCAAATGCCGTGTTTCTTCTGCATAAACAGAATAAAAACTGGCCCTAAAAGTCTTGTTTTGTGATCTCACATATTTAAACACTTACTATTTCATGAGTCACATATGCAAAATTTTGTTCCAAAATACCTAAAGTACCCAGATAACATGGTAAATGTGCTTGTTCAAAAAGAAAAAAAAACTACTCTGAGCAGCTAATACGAACAGCATCTGCCCACTTGCCTGTTTGCTAAATGCATAATTTCTAAAACTTTCAAACAAAGCATCTCACAGCTTTTTTCTGTAAGCCCAATAGCATATCCTATTGCCTTTTCCCCTATTCTAGATTCTCAGACTGCGCCACTCTCCCTCCAGCAGAACTCTGGGAGAACAGCAGTTCCTGCACCTGCTACGCTTCCTGGTCACACCTACAGTTCCACAACACAGGACTTTCCAACAAAGAGGAAAAATATCTCAGAGCAAGTATTTATGAAAACTTTTTCATTTAAAGTACTTTGATGTAAAAATTAAAATCCATATAGAAACTATGTCTATCTGAATCAGTCCTTCAATTTCACCTTATCAAGCAGACATTTCTGCCTTTTTGGCTGGTGCAGTGAACAATGTCATGACCACAAAATGGCAGCCATTAAAGATGTCCCCACTGCAGCACTACGTTCACTCTGAGGTCCTCAAGAAGGACATAGATCTGTTGGAGCAAGTGCAGTGGAGGGCCACAAAGATGCTCACAGGGCTGGGACACCTCTCCTCTGCAGACAGGCTGAGAGGGTTGCAGTTGCTCAGTCTGGAGAAGGCTCCAGGGAGACCTTCCAGCACCTTCCAGAACCTAAAGGGGGTTTACAGGAAAGCTGTAAAAGACTTTTTACAAGGGTATGTAGTGATGGGACAAGGGGGAATAGCTTTAAACTGAGAGAGGGCAGGTTTAGATTAGATATAAGGAATACATTCTTCACTTTGAGGAAGAATGAGCCAGGTTAGATGGGGCTTTGAGCAACGTGGACTCATGGATGGCATCCCTGCCCATGGTTTGTGGGGGTTGGAACTAGATGAACTCTGAGGTCCCTTCCAACCCAAACTATTCTATGATTCTATGAACATTACACTTGGAAGCAGCAGGGCAACTACCCACATACTACCCAGTTGCTGTTAAGTATGTACTAATGAACGTCTAACCAGGTATTAAACACAACCTCTCTCACACCAAACACACACGTGCCTGTTACTGGAGATCCTTTGTGTTCAACAGTCAGCTGCACTGTCTGGGGCAGAAGGTTAAAGACATTCTCTCTGGCCTGAATGCTAAGCCAGCTTTATTATAAACAGATTATGATTTAGATGTGCAAACATACAGCTTTGTGTTTGTAAACTGACATTTGATTGCCTTTTCAGGGCCTAGGCAAAGATTAACCCAGCAGTTTCATATGACCCTCCTAAATGACTGAAAACACACTCATTTCACTGTCCTCTTCAAAGCCAAACAAATTACAAAAAACTTCCTGGGAGCCCTACCTCCAAACTAGAATTTGTTTCCTTAGGATTTATTTAGTCAACAAATCCCTACACTTTCTCTTCTTACATGGAAATTGTTGCAAACCCAGAAAGTTGATAACATGATTAAAAACCCAAAAAGACACTTGCAGAAAAACAGACCCTAGCATTTAACTGTGTGACTTTTAATTGGCCTCTTCTCTTACTGCTCTAGCTTCCTACATGCACCAAGCGGTAAGATTAACATCTACCTCATGTAGCTTTGCTCACTCTCTCCTTACATGGGCTGTATTATGGGCAGAGATTGCCACCTCTCTCTCACCTGAAGATGACTGGATTAAAAATGTTTTGTGGAAGTTCATGTTATTATATATGCCTGCTTCCTGCATAGTCTCCAATTCCCACAAACTGTACTGCAAACTTGCATCTACAATAAAAAAATACCCCAACACCTGCAGACCACAATCAACCACAGCAGCCTCCACCCTGGAAATCATCTGAAGTCTTTCAGATAACGAGACACAGGAAACTAGATATTTCAATTCACAGTATTTTGTGTGAAAAATCAAAGGTGGGTGAAGGAACTTCATTTAGCTCCTTGTGCAATAAGAAAACGTGAAATCCAACTAAACTTGCCCAAAACTGCACAGCTGTAGCTACTGAGGGTGTGTATGCGTGTGCATATGCATGTATGTGCAGTATTCCTTTCTCCTCACAGCAGGTCAATTGCCATTGTGAAAAAGGTTTAAAAAGGGAACCAAAAAACCCCCAAACAACCAACTAGGAAGATGTTAAGTACACGCACATATATGGGAGATGACGGGGGTTCCACCAAACAACCAAGCAAACATAAGGGCAGTTACTTTGCATCACTACTCCTCCTTAATAACCAAATGATGCAAGGTACAAGTAGGCACAGCTGGAAGAACATGACTTCATTTACTGTATTCTGAATATTTGTTTTAAAGCTTCAAAAGGATCAGGCATTTAAAATGGAAACAACATCATTTTCATAGGGATACTCTCATGAAGGAACAAGAATTCTCATTGCTGTTTATCTCAAACATTTGATTTCAGAGCTCTTCCCTTTTGTTCTCTCACATGCACTGTGTCTGTTTACCTTCTAAAAACCAAGATAAATTTCCTGACTCAACTTTTTTCAGCCCCCCGATTTTTTAGAGTTCAGATCCTTCCCTTTACTTCTCCTCTTCAACTTTCCAGTCTGAATTTTAAGCATGAGGTAAGCCTGTGTGCTCTTTGATACCAGTATCCAATCCAATACCTATGAACTTGGAATGCAACTTCCTCCTTCTACCTCTCTATGGGCAATCATGATCTTTATTACCTAGTTCATTGCACTTGTGAACTGGAATTAGTCTGATGGTTTAAATAAACTTCTTTATTGAAAAACGTCCACCACTTAGTTTATGAGATATTTTACATCAAGCTGTTCACATCTATCAAGGCTGAAATTCAGAAAGAAAGCCTTAAGATGAGAAACTCAACTACTACGCTTCAACTGATTTGATATACTGAAAGAACAATTCTTCCTGAAAGTTTTCTAGCAGAGTGCTTTTTCTCTTTAGTTTGGCTTTCATTGTAATTTACCAGTCAGAAATAAACTTCTTTAACTGGACACTGAATGAAAGTAATGACATTCACTGTGGTTATGCTCTTAGTCTGTTTATTTTGCCAACTAAAAATAGAGAGGAATAAGCATGAAGGAGAAGCTAAGACATTTGTGCTTTATCTATTATGTTGTAAGTATATTTTTGCTACATCAGGGCTATAAAACATGGCTGACTATCTGACCACAGAGCACTATGATTTTAGAAACAGCACCAAGTTCTCTGAATGCCTGTAGCAGCTATGAAACACTGAGGCAGAAGCAGTAAATGCTGTAGTGCACAGACTCTACAATGTGTTTTACCTGATATCCTTTACTTAAGTGGCAGCTGTCCATCCTTGAGCTTCGCTCTTCTACTCTTGGCAAAACATACTCCATATCTGTATAGAGACTACTGTTCTAGACATCAGCATTTTCCAAACAGAGATGCCGGGAAAAAGCATTGTGCAATAGAGACTTCGAGTCAGGGTGGGAAGGAGGACAAGGACTGCTGAGATGATTTTGGCTAGAGACCCGAGCATGCTGCCCTGACAGATCTGAGATACTGATCCAAGCTGTTCAGTCTCCAGCCTTCACCACTGCAGACCCTTCAAGTCAGGATGCTGCCCACTGCTTTCAAAGCATGGCCTTTTCACCTTGCTTCTGGCCACCTCTCAACTTTTTCCAGCACTTCATTTCCCTTCAACCCAGTTATTTTTGCCCAGAACGCCAGAAGCACAGCTCCAGAGTAAAAGACTTTTAATTCAAAATAAAAGATGATAAACAACTTAAGTATTCTGTAATATGCAAAGTAAATAGAACCAAAATATTAATGGAACATCATGCATACTTTCATCCACATTATTGGCATAAATATCTTTAGCACAAAAGGAAAACAATAAACATGTTAAACACAAGAAGTGATTGCTAACTTGCTCAGGTTGACAAGAAGACCTATCAGCTATGTTATTTTGTAGAGATTTTAACTCAGTAATGAAACAGATTTGAAATTTGCCTTTAAATGTTAAATGTTTACCACTATTTCTTCTCCCATCTACGACTTCAATACCTGGGGCTGTAGGGAGCTGTTTTAAGGAAACACTATTCTCAGTATAAAACTCAACAGTGCCCAATTTCCGTAAAAGCAGCAAAAGGAAGTTGTACTTTTTACATTCCTCCAGGTGCTATAAAGACGTGCAATTTCTCAAGAAAGATTTGAGTGTAATTTCTCAGTATACAAGTAAGAAAAAGTCTGTGCAGAAAGACATTTCTATCAAAGATTCTACTTTCCTCTGCAGACTTTTTCTCATCCACAGACTGCTGCATTTGCAGTAACACAACATAATCCTAAATGACCCTGTTTGTTTTTCTAATATAACAACACAAATTGCCTCCTCTTCTTACTAATTAAGCTTGCTTATAATTTCCTGTTGGGTGGGACCTGGCAGTTGTGTCTGGGGATTCTTGAAATTTTAAAATTGTTGAAGTTAAAATTTTTAAATACTTTCAGCCATGAGCAGATATATTATTTGACAACAATATAAAACCTACAAAATAATTAGGAAATTAAATCATTCAGAAGTATTCCAAGAGATTTCATTAGTGTGATGCTCTAAATCAGAATTTTTGCATACAGAATTACTGCATGAAATCTGGAATCAAATTTATTACAGCACGTAACTACTAAATTTGAAAAAATCCCAAAAATAGCATAAGAGAATTCTGCTGG
>JAWWMP010000132.1:23875417-23907990 GCA_035047865.1 Dendrocincla tyrannina | reverse complement strand
TCTTTATGCTGAATATTAAAATATATGGATTGCTAGGGGTGAAATATCTCGCAGCCAGCGTGGCTCACCTAATGTGTGTTAGCCCAGAAAGCCAGCACACCTGCGGGGGATTTTGTTGTGCTAAGGCCATATGGCACGGAACTTCACTGTTTATTTGTCTCGGGGCTAAATGAGACTAACAAAAACTCGTCATTTACAAGGTGGATTTAAATAAAAAGGACGTATGAAGGAATCAAGGTGTGTGACTATTGCTGAAGCAAGGAGCCGTAATCTAGAGCAAAAATACATTGAAAAGCAATAGGGTAAAATCATAAGCCACCTGTTGAATGGAACAAGATGAAAGGGGTATATTTACTAGGGAGCGCTCACAGCCCTCTGTTTGACACTATAGAGAGAATCGGGTCCTGCTAAACACTTCAGTCTGTCTATTCAGTTGGTAGTCAATTTCATTCATCAAAAGGGATTAGATTCAGATGCTACATTTAGTGCTGCGTGTCTGGGTTGGAGCAGAGATGCACTCATTTAAAGTTAGTGATGAGACTGCAAAAGAGAGCTTGGAAACGCAAAGGATCTTCTCCACTCTCGACAAGAGAACTGAAATCTCATACAGGTTATGTATACATATGTATGAATAGAGTCATTTCCTTTATTTGGATTGCCACTCATACTCTGTGGTGCAGTTCTAAAATGAAAAATGCATTCCCCATTCTATTCCCAGTCCAAACTGGGAATTGAGAATGACTCAGCATTTCTGAGCAAAACATGTTTTTCCGTATTAAATGGAAGTACTTCTGGACACTCAAGACCCAATATTAATCTTTTCTATGAAAGCAAATACATTGAGTTAAGTGGAACAAGTGGGGAAAGAATTGGGCCCCAAAGCCCTTCAAGAAGGAAGTCCAGATGGATTTTAAGTTTCAAAATAAGATTCATTTGAAAGGAAAGGTGCCATGTCACTGCTAAGCAAAGGTGTGCTCACAGGGCAAAACCTGTATGAACAAGTACCAGGAAATCAGACAAGGTGGAAACATTCCAAATCTTAAGGAGACTTACCTGGTGGATTTATTTTAAATGGACACGTTATCAAGTACTCAGGCTCAGCTTTCCACAAACATCTAGGTTTTAAAATACAATCCTCCTCTCAATTATATTTAAAGCATAGATTTGCCTTTTTTTTAGAGCTTAATACCACAACATAAATGTTATTTCTACTGAAACCCACAACAGCAGCCTGTAAGCCCACAGTCTGGTAAAATTATTTTCACAGGATGCTCTATATGAATAAACTGCTTTAAAGCACAGGATTCCCACCTAAAGAGCAAAATAAGCAATTGTTTCTCTAATTCAATTTTCAGCTATTAGGGAAATCAGGCAGATAACCTAGATTCAGGTGTAAGTGGTTTGCAGTGATAAAGTGGTGCCTCTTTTCTGCATGACACTGGTTTCCACTATTACCATCAAGATACTTCAGTACCTGGACAGTATCAGCTCACAAATGAAGAGCAGGTGATAAGACCCGAACCCAAAGGAGCAAATGCTTATGTTGTTGAACTGAGGGGAGCATTGTGAAATGGTTCTAGCCATGTCTCTGGTACCAGGGCAGGTACATTGAAGGAAAGGCTTTCTAGCTGTACATTTAACCAGGTGGTTTCACCTTGGTCAGGTTATGTTCATTTATGCTTCCTGATATGGAAGTGCAATCTAGTAGCCATGTCTGTTCTCTGCTAGGTTTGCTCTGCAAATACAGATCTCATTCCAAGGTCAGAAATCTCTGACCTCAGAACTTTTTAATCCCATAACTAATAACAGATAAATGTGTATGACTAGCTGAAATTTTTTAAGTGATCACACTTTAATTGATATGCCTGAATTGGAAAAATTCATTGAAGTTTCCTACATTATTTTTTTCTGTTTCTGATGTATTTATTGGAATCAGGATAAGCTCTTTTCCTTCCCTTTGACATAGTAGGTTTGATACTAAAATAGGAAAAGATAAGGTAAAGTCTAAAATAGTTACGGAGAAATACTTCCTTTTAATGATTTCAGCTACCTATCTTCATTGACCTGCTCTGCCATACTATTCAAATTTCTTTCCGGTCAATTTATTTTTCATCCAGATAATCCAGAAGTTCTAACCTCAAAACTGATTTGCCTCGGGTAGTGGCCAGTGATCATCTTACCACATTCCAGTCCTCATAGAGGTTGCCAGTACTTAGCCAGCGATTGCTGGTGGCATTGCCATTATCTCCTGTAACTTAAATCCACCAGGAACAGAAGAAGACAATGTAAAAATTGTCTTTTGTAAAGAAGACAAAATAAAAAACCAAAAAGTTGGACTTTTAAAACCCAGAGGCCTCATTCTGGGACAGAATATATTTTGCGCTCTAATGACATTGACAGTAGAAACTATAAAAACCCCATGCTAAATAGCCAAAGTACATGTGCAAAGCCAACCAATTTGAACTGCAGCTAGAGTAGGGTCTAGAGTTCAGTGATGCTGCTGAATCCCCATTGTAGTGGCATCCGTGAGAAGTACCTTCTATCACTTCTGTCATTTTTGGTTGATGATGACCTGGCCTCAATCCATCATGTATTTCATCAGACTTAAAAGGAGGCAGTGACACCCTGAAAGCTCAGAACAGTGTGATGTCTGCTGCAGTTACACAGGGCGCATCCCAAATGTACCTTTTCTTGCTTCCTCCACAGCCACAAATCAGACATGGGATCTTGTATGACCTCCAAAGTTGTTCAGACCTGTAACTGTGCTAAAAGACTAAATTTCTAGTGGTTTGGGTAAAATTTCCAGATCTGAAGCAGGAGATACCAGTAGTGAATAGCTGTTGGGGGCATGAGGGGGAGTTAATTTAGCAGACTCAAATAAGAGAACCATGAGACGGTAGACATGGCTGGTATGTATAATTAATAGAGAAAGAGGAGCTAGAAGTAAGTAAGAAAAGGAAGATTAAGGAATTCTAAAAAAAATACAGAAATGATTGTGAAACCTTGACTAGGTATTACTAAGGATAAGTACTAATCTGAACAATCTGAATAGGAGTGTGAGTGAACCTGTGTTTCTACGTGATAGCTGAGTTTTTTGCATGAAATACAAGATAGAAGTAAATAACTTAACAGGTTAGCTTGATCCCCTCTTCCAAGTGGAGAGATCAGAAGGGATGGAAGGAAGTTTATGATATTTTCTCTTCCAGAGTCCTATAGTTTTCTTGCATTAGTAGATGATAAAGTTATGAGTCTACTTTTATCTCTGCTTTCCTGAAATAGACATGCTAGTTAATTTAGAAAATAAATCTAGGCATAAACACCCACATTAGGTGTTACAATAACTGCTGTGGCTCTGACATCATCTGCTTTGTTTTCATGTATGACTGCTCAACATTTACTCGTAGATATGATACGGTACAGGGTATCGCTTCCTTAAAGACATGGAAAGAGCCAAGCAGAGAAGGAATGGTCAGCCTAGCCTTCCCTCAGTTTGGCTGTTATTCCAGGCCTCCTTCCTTCCTTTCTTTTACACTGGCAGATAGTAAGGAGCGTTTCACAGCAAACGGAATGTTGCACTAGAACATTACATCAGAAATGGTGGTGGTGGTGGTGGTTTATAGATTCTGTGTGAACTTGCTGCAAGGTAGCTGCTCTCAATGGAGCTACCCAAATCACTGTGAGAAGTTGTGAGCTGACCAGCTCTCCTGAGCCTCTAAGCTGCTTCATGAAGAAGACACAGGCTGCTTCAAAAGTGTTGGCCTAGGCTGGTCCTACTTCATAGTCCAGGTTTAAGGTGAGCTATGTAATACTGTGCAACTGCAGGAACAAGTGTTGTCAAAATATAAATGGTTATGTTTATAGAAACTATTTATAGGACCATTAGCGACATGCAGCACTATAACAATGTGAAGGACATGTGGCTCAGGGACAAAAGCAAATTGCTATGGCAAGTAGAATTACAGTTAAGAATTGCGCTTCTGGTAATAAATCTAACAGTCAGTGACTTCTTCAGAATCTGGGCCTAATACAGATTATGAGACATTCAGTCATCTGTCACTCAGCTATATAACACCTTGGCCAGCCACTGAAGGCAGAGGGATGGTTTTTTGCCACTTGAGTTCAGTGGCAGCAGGTTCTTGCCAGTCCACTGTGTTCACTCTCTTCCCACCTCCCTGTGTTATGATTAATACTGTACTATAGGCAATATTCCTTATATGAGTGGGTCAGGTTTGCTTCATACTATTTTGCACATCTCGGTGATAGGTACTTCTAACTTTTATGTGATTACATCCATCAGAACCCAGTTCAGGGGTCCAGTTGTTTTCCCAAGAGGCATAAGTCCATCCCATTACATTATTGTGGCTTTAGAGCCTCAGCAATGTTTCACCCAGTTAGCTAATGCAAACAAAAGCAGCTGTTTGATTCTTGTTGTCTTTGTCACTTTGTTTTGTTAACAGTCACTTTCATTAAATAAATGCTCATTTCAATTTATGAGCTCCTTTTAGGTCAGGTATACTGAGTAGGACCAAAGTGAACACAGTATAGAAAGCAGAATTTAGCTAACTTGATTTATATTGCTGGTATTTTATAGCTGCAGCTCAGGGAAAGATCCAGCTAACTAAGCACTGTGCAAATATATAGGGAGGAGATTTCTTCTGCCATAGAACTTTCAACATCTAAATATATAATGAAAAAGGTATTATGAAAGTACAAAATGACACTCACTGCTGTTTGAACTCATGCAGTGATTAAGTCTTCTGCTCAGTTGTTGGTAGGAGTAAGTTCTGATTTCCTGAAGTGTTTCTGTTTCAAGTTTTAAGCTTTTACCACAGCTTGTGATACTCTTCTTAAAAATCCAGTCCTAGAATGTCTGGATATATGTCTAGTTTTTTTCTCCAGGTTTTGATGAAAACTTAAACCTTATGTTTAAAAACCGCAGAAGTATCAACATTCAAAACTTTTTAAAGTTATGTGATTCTCTTTAAGCAAATCCTGTGGGTTTAGAGGACTTTATGATTTTATAATGATAGGGGATTAACAACAGTGAGTGGTGAACTGAGATCACTAATACAATGGATCAAACATTCCAAAAGATACAAGATTACAAAAGGGTATTTGGAGGGCCCTACAAAAGTCAAGCTGTCTTATGGACTTGGTTTCTCAAAATATTGTATTTTCAACCTTTGTTCCAGAACTGTGAGGGCTAGAAATGTTTTTTTTTAAGAAAGTGTTCTATACCTAAAGCTACAACATCAGAAATAATACAGGTGCTACTTAAGATTCTGATAAGATGCAATAGGCTGATGAAAAGCAAGACAGTGTGCTGTGTAACAGCAAAAAGAGCACTGTGATAGCAGGGTCTCAGGAGTTGAGAAGGACCTCAATCTATTTACTACTCTACACCAGAAGTAGGTAGAGGAAGCAGAGTGTTCTCCTTATCCTAGTTTCTTTCTCAGTTCCCCTCTTGACTTACTGGTTGGAAGCTGAAGCCTGGCTAACAGGACAGTCTTTTATTCTTTCTCTACCCAGTGTAAAAGCATGGTACAGTGGCTTTTAAGCTGTAAATAAGCATCCCAGCACCAAAGCCATAACTAGCATGATTGTGCAATTCTGTTGCTGTTCTTAAGCACACTGTCTTGAGTGTTGTCATGCTTACATGGCCTGCCTTGCTTGCAAGGTTAAGGAACTTCACACTGTGCTTTAAACATTAGGTGTGTCTACCTCTACAGGCTCAGGGTCTCTGTGCTGCTGAGACCTGACCTGAAAGTGCATGTGACTTTTCTCACCCGCGGGCAGGGAAATGGAATTGCAAAGTCTTCAAATGTTGCTGTTTACCTAGACATCCAAATAAGAATATGCGACTACGGTTTAAGCCCTTGGCTGTATTTACAACAGCTCTTCCCAGCTTTAAGCATTGTGCTGCCAACAATTGGCTGCACCCAAAGACACTCCCTTAGATAGGATAGTGAGAACTGTGCTGCTTGTGTTCAGATCAACAGCAAACTTTTGTTGACCTACCTGGGTGTAGGGCTGGCGGCTGAGGGAGAATCCCTGCCTTCTCTACAGATTTGGAAAGTGTTCTGACAGTGGGCTCATTTGGTTGCAAATAGTAATGGTGGGCAGCATCTGCAAAACTGTTCAAGTATTTTCTTGAAGGAAGATTTAGCTTTCTTTGCAAGTTGTGTGTCAGTCTGCAAGAAGGTACTGTGGGTGTCATGGTGACTTTATGAGAGCTTCTTGGTAGGTCCATCTGAGTCTGCTGGAGTCCTGACAGTGGTCTAGACAGGTTTGAATCATGTTCTTGTGACAAAAGACAAAAGTACTGTTCTTATTCCAATGATAGGGAATAAAAGCCCAAAGAAATGAAGATTGAAAATGAGATGATTCTGAAACATTGAGACTCATTTTATCCTACAGTTTTTGTCACTACGTAGATGAATATGTCCACCCTATCACAATCTGTATGTGCCACACTCAGACAATCCATATGTCTCTGGAGCCCACTGTGTCTTGTTCTCTCCCATGAGAAGACTTGGAGGAGGTAATTGTGCCATTTAGAAGAGTTATTTGCCATTGGACGATACTGCAGGACCTGCCTGACTAGAAAAGTTCAAAGCAATTGCCCCTGTTGACTTCAGTTGCAGATGTGAGTGTTTTTAGTACTTTTGTGATCAAACTTCAGTGTCTAAGTCAAGCACAAAGAAAATGAGGAACACTGACTATCTGTGAAAAGTTTGGGTTAAGTGATGTGACTAGCATCACATAGGAACTGTGGCACAGGAGAGGAGACAATACAGCCCACTTGATCAGGATTAAAGATCTAATGATGTCTCTTCCATCAGCTACCTGCTTGTTTGTCATAACCCTCCCAGCTTTTGCACAGAAATTAATGGAGGCCCTGTAGAAAGCAGTCTCTTTAATGTGCAGTTCTTTTGCTAGAGCAGCTCTATCCAGGTGCCCTGGAGTTACAACTTTTGCAAATCAAAGACATTTTTCTGAAGTTATAAAATGAAAATAATCACTTAATAAGAAGTTCTCATTGATGGTTTAGTGGTGCTATAGTAGAATAATCAGCGACATTCATAAATTTAAAGACAAACTTGTGGTTAGAGCAAAAGTCTCAGTATGTAGATTCTCTATGTTGACTTCGAGTGTAACTTCAGAGAAGAGAAACTGTATCCACTTATGTTAAAGGCTGGAGAAAAAAGAGAGGGGAGACCTAAAATGAAGGTAATGGCCAGTGAAAAATTCTTGTTTAGTATCGCATGTAACCCTTTAATTATTTCCCACTTTGCAAAAAAATCTCGGAATCCTGATTCTGCTGACCTGGATAGCATAAACTTATTTTGATCGTCTATTGACATGTGGTACTGTGATTTTTCTGGTTGCATGAAATACCCATAATGTGAAGCATTAAAGCTGAGTAGCTACCACGAATCAGTCTCCTGATCTGCCCATAGTTCCACTAAGCTGTGACCTTTTAGAAGAGCAGCTTTAAAACCTTGAAACAAGTCTTAAATAAACTTGAAAGCGGAAGAGACAGGGCCAGGTTTAATCAAAGTATGTGACTCACCTTTCACTCTTAATCAATATTTTATATGACAAAGTCAAGTAAGCAGCATCTCTGCTGAAAAAGACTGTCTCCCTGAAAATGGAGCTAGTGATTCCCTCTCTAGAAGATGCTCTGCTTATGAACAGCACAAATTGAAACAATAATGTTCAGCATGAAGGTAAACCTGAAAATTGGACTACCGAGCTATAAACTCTTGATGCCTTTCATCACAATAACCTACATAAAAAGTCTACCCCCACTAACTTTCATCCAACATGACCTGAAACTGTCAGGCACCATTGCATCTCAGGCATTTATTATGTCTTTGATATTACTGAAATTGAAGAATTCTCCTTGTCCTCACCGTTTTCAGAAGAAAAATATTTATGAAGTCACCGATGATCTCTCCCCACGATATGAGGGACATGCATGACTCCTTACTTGTCACAAAATACTTTAAAGTCATCAGATAATCAAGTAGCCCCGCAAATGAGGACACTGTCGTCTCAAGCTGTCAGGAGCCTCCTGGTTTTCTGAGGATTCCACCAGTGTTTCTCAGGCTGTGACTCATGTCTTTAACAGGGCAGGTCAGAGATTTCAGTAGAGAAGCCTGATCACATGCACTACATGCCCAAACCTGTTAAAGTTCTTTAACCAGGGGCCAAAACCAACCACAAGCGTTTCTGTTTCGTCACCCGACCCCTTAACAGAAAGAACAGCTATTGAATTTTATTATGTTTGTTGTTAAGTTCTCCTAATAGCTATGCAAAGTGCCTCTTTTTCCATGCATATATCAAAGCCATATCATCATGAAAAAAAATCTAAAAAATCATTTCTGACTCCTTTTAACTCCTGCATGTGCTTCTGTGCCAAGACTGCTATAGAGCTAAACTCTGCTTCGAAAATGTGCAATCAACAGAATGCTTTGCCAAATTCTTACTGGCCATTTCTAGAAAGGAAAGCTCACATTGGTTTTGAGTTTTAAGCATTTTCAATTTGCATGGAAACACTTGAAAGACACATTTGAGAACTGTCACAATGGAAATTAAATGTGAGTGGCACATACTCTAATTAATGGAGACCACCCAAAACTTAGTCCTGTCTTGAAATCTGTAGAAGAAATACACATATCATATTTTTAATATTGACCTTAAAAGGCATTTAGCAATTTGAACAATCTTCAAAATTTTCAAATTTGGTAATATTCCCATGTCAGGCATTTGTTAGGTAAGTACTTCTGAGCTGTGAACAGCAGCTCTGTAATCTCTAGGCTTGCTGAAATAGATCTAAAAAAACCTAGGCAGCACATCAGACTTTCTACAGCAATCTAGACTTGTTTAACCAAGATCAAAGGGGAAAAAGTAGAGAGGGAAATTCTGAGTAAATGGAGTCAGTATTTATCAGTGTCTGTCTTGGCCACACAAGAGAAGAGACAAATCTGACATAGAACGAACAAACAAAAAAATCCCCATTGGATTTCCACCCAATCCATTGTGTTAAACACTAACCTGCACAGACACCTGTGTACAGTACTCTGCTTGTCACTGCATGAAGGTTTTCCACAGAAGAACTAAGCGTCAAAGAATTGTAGTGCAAACAGAAGGTCATAGAGCTAAGGAAATGACTGTTAAAATAATAGCTTTCCAAACATTAAACAGATTACTGCAGGGAAGACACAGTGCGTTTGGGGATATCACTAAAGGCATATTGACAGTCAAGTCACTTGGTGAAGATCTCATCACCTGGTAGGAAGTACTTCAGTCGTATAACAAAAAGCCTGAAGAGCCCCTTTTTTTCAACAGGAGTTGAAAATTTAGTGTTGTCTAGCAGCTATAGTGTATGGTTTATCAGGAAGACGCTAATAACAGCAAATATCTGCCTTTTTTTTCTTCATTACATACAGAACCTCTAAGACAGTTAACAGGGTGAGTCTGAGTAAAGGGGCTTGGTTTTATTGACTGTGCTCCTTTTTTTTTTTTCTTGGTTTGTTTGTTTGTTTGTTTTTCCTGGAGACCTGTAAATGCCTTTTTCTTTTCAGAGGAAAACTGTGCTGTGATGAGAAATCTTTTGCAAAGCCATTCTGTTTCTGAGGAAGTCATGTACTTTGTGATTCTGTGGGAAGGAATGTATTTAAGCTCCTGAGGGATTTAGGGCTACGCTCTGTGGAGAGAACGTTAAATTGTGAGCCTGGCTCCTAGAAGACAACATCTGTGCCCTGGCAGTGGTTTTGGGCTGTGTCTCAACAGGATTCACCAGAAGTGAAGGACTGAGGACAAGCACAGTGAGCTTGTGTCCAGGGAAAGCCTCAGCATAGAAAATGAGCAGAGCAGTTGAACTAAGTGAGCCTAGAGGATATTTAGTGATAGCAGGAGCAACGTGATGTAGACTGATGTGATAGTCTGCTTGTCAGGGCAAACAAGAAACTGACTTTGGGAATCTGGAAAAGACTGTATTATGAGTTATTTGTAGGACGCAAAGGCAAGAGTCTTGTTTCCAGCTACATGAACAAACTTTTGAGAAATACTAGAGGGGAACTGACTCTTGTGGTAAAAGTGTCCCAGTGACACAGGGAGGTTCTGCAGTCAAATTCAGACTGTGAAGTAGAAAACCAGAAAGCAGAACCTCCATACATCATTTTCTGAAATGTGCGTAGTACTATATGTAGTGCCAGTCAGATTTGCAGAGCTAGCTTCAATATTCAGCTGAGGAAATGACATCAGAAGGAAAGTTTGAAAGTCTTTGGGGAAGTGGCCATGTAAAAATGGGAGAGGTTATAGCAAGTGCATACCCCACCATCCATAAGAATCCCTGTCCTCCAGGTGCTTCAACTGAGGACCTGCCCAAACTCTTCCTCACCGTAGAAACCAATATACCAGAAGCTGACAGATTTTGATCTTTCAATTGCTGTAGGGTCAGGACACTATAGGATGTGATCAACCACCCACAATTTGGGTGGTGAATCACAATTGTACCATTGTGTTTGTGTCTAAAGCTTTTACAGAGAGATTTCAAACTCCTTACTTTAAGAAGATGAAGGCAACGGAATTGTTCCTTTATAGCTTGTACAACGACTTTCACCTCTTTTCATTGAACTGAAATGTATATTTTTTGTCAAATGGATGTAATACTGCTTAGAGACCTAAAATTACTCCATAACTTTAGTTGCTATTTCCAGAACATGAAATGCAATAGGTTTATGAGATCTGCAATTCACCAGTTTGACTCATTTGGTAATTTGTTATATAGTTTATATAGCAGGTAATAACCCATATAGATAAAATTGTTTCTAAGGGTAAAGAGAACCAGAGATTGTTTTCTTTACTGTATATGCTTCAGTCTTGTTTACAGATATGAGCGTTAGCTTCAGTGCTGAATGCAGCAGTGAGTTTGTTACGATTTGATGCAAACCATCTTGTTTCTGCCAGTATAGATACACTTTACAGGTCCAGCATTGGCAACTGTTGTTTTATTTACGGCAAGAGCAGGTTATTTTTGCTTGCTGCATTGTTTTTGCATGTGTTTTAATATAAAACTAGTTTTAACAACAAAATGGTCCCCCAAACCCTACCCTCAAATTAGTTCCAATTCTTAATAAATCAATGGTGTCTTCATAAAAGACATACTAAGCCTACCTAATACTTAAAAATCAACTTCAAATATTTAGTCAAGAATGTAGTGTATATGTGGGGGAGAAGGGAAGCAGTTGCTGGTGTAGTACTAGAGCTATGTATACCTGGGCTGCAGCTTTCAACTTTGCTGTGCCTTGACCTCATACCCTGTTTGGCAGGAGAGAACCAACTCAAAAGGTAATCATGAGGTTATATCTAATGGTGTTAGTATTTGTGTTTTTTCAATTTATTATGGAATTTAGTAACATAAAGCAGAAAACAACCAAACAGAACAAACAAAAAAACAAAAAAAAAAAAAAGAGAGAGATCTACGAGCAAGTCAACACTGCCCAAACTCTAATACATTTCACTGAACAAGGTACGGGAATGCATATAGAGCAAGGAAAATAGAATAAGATGTCATTGCTCATTTGGTGAACAGTAACTTAGAGGGGGAGCAATAAAAAAGATGGTATCATGTAGATAAAGGTAATTACAGTGTATTTGGGTAAGGTACAAGTGTTGGTACATAAAATAAGAATATGCAGCCTACCCTAATGCCGACATTCTTATGGCTATCTCTGGTATCACAACCATAATGTTCTTTATATAACTACCTATAAAAAATTTGCACTTAACTGTATTAAACTCATCAAGTTAATTATGAAGGATTTCATATAAGTTTAGTTTGGTCTGACTAGCTCCAATGCTGTGCCAACCAGGCTAAACCTGAGTAACTCAGAAGAGAATCAACCCTTCTATTTCTAGTGTCCTCACAAGCACATACCATGCAGGTTTTACCACTGACCTGGGTTTCTGTCTTCATCCTGAATATGGAGTCACAATCCATAAAACTAACTTTTATGGGTTTAAGTGATATTTTTTTAAAATGAAAAATGCCTATTTAAGCCTGTGCTACTTGGCAAATATTAAAAAAAAACAAAACAAAAAACAAGACAATTAATATAGTTTTAAAGGAAAACCATACAGTATTGCCATTAAACATCAAAATAAGTCTGTGTAACTATTAAAAATCCAACCATAAGTTATGTTCTGAATAGATTACAACACATCTCCCAACATGCCCTGAAGAGCATTAGTTTTACCCTCTTAGACTAGGAACTTCATCTAATTCTTGGGGAATGGGGGAATCTTTGGAAATGAATACTTTTTGCATCCTTGAATTTTGGCAAACAGAGGGGGAATGGTTATTTTTTCTCTTGATTCTGACTGTTCTCCCACGACCTATTTCACAAAAAAAAGGAAGAAAGTTGTTTTGTTTTGTTTTGAAGTAGCTCTTTGCACGAGGGAGCCAGGAAAATAAATAACCGTAGGGCTACTGCCACCTACAGTCTCACTGAAAAAATGCCGGCCTCGGGAAAAACACCAGCGTAGTGGTAGTAAATGTCCACCCAGACGACACGACAATATAATGCAAAGGATTTAAGGTAGATTTAAGATTCACCTATTATCCTGAAATGTCTTCCTGAAGGGTATCTTAATGAGGTCCTATTTGCCTAGCCTTCATTATATGATATTTGATTTTTCTTGCAAATACTAGTCATAGAATCAGAATAGTTTGGGTTGGAAAGGACCTTGAAAGATCATCTATTCCAGACCTCCTGCAATAAACATGGACATCTTCAACTAGATCAGGTTGCTCAAAGGTCCATCCAGCCTGGCTTTGAATGCTTCCAGGAAGGGCGCATCCACAACTTCTCTGGGCAACCTATTTCAGGGTCTCACCATACTCACAGTAAAGAATGTCTTCCCAATACCGAATCTAAACCTACCCTCTGTCAGTTTAAACTCACTGAGCTTTAGGGAGCAGAAGATACTGAAAACCATTCAGACCAGCTGCATGATCTATTTCCCTGCCTCACCCTCCTCTTTATCCTGCCAGCGTGGTGCAGATGTGTTCTGTGGTGGTGTTTGTTTCATCCTGTACTGGAATTAACACAAACACTTGGACCTATGTTTTGTTAATAATCTGACACCAAACATAACTTTTTGCAAAGCCTTTTTCTTAAACATGTACTTAGCAGGCTGCGGTTTTGTTTGCTTGTTCTGTTTTGTTTTATTTTCCCCAAGTTTTCGGTTATAGTAACTGGATGCTTAATTCCACTTGATAATGGTACATAGGAAGTATGACTGGTTTTCTATTAATTATAGGAGTTCCAGCTTTTTAAAGTTTATAGTCACACTTTTTCCTTTCAGTGACTTAAAAACAGTAATCAATCAAACCCAACTCACATGGTCCTAATTTCTCATTTAAAGCTTGAATTTGTCACTGGGTTTGGACAATGATTACTTGTATACCTGTTCTTTGCAAAATGAAGGCTTTACACATAAGCAGAGCATACAAGTTGGAAATGAAAGGTAAGTCAGCAGGACAATGTTGACAGCAGCTGCTGTTGCCATCATCTAGAAACACTTGCTCCAGGTTTGTGACTGACTGTAAATGGAAGAAATTAAAGCCGTGAGCAATTTTGGTAGTCGCAGGTGAGGAGCCTGAGCCATCTGACTGAAATGTCTTATGGCTCTGGATTTGATAGGAAGTTATAAATCTAGAAAATTTAATATTAGTTTTGGGGTGCTTCAGGAATGGATTCAATGCATGTCCTACCTATATTCTTCTTTCATAGCAATGAAATCATTGTTGAGGTTATATATACAACCACAAGGATGATTGTGTGTGACTAATGTGCTACAGAAGGATTTGGATAGTTTAGCTCCCAACTCTGTGACAATCTGTGTGACCTGAACTGTGCAGGCCAAGGCCAATGAAAGGGCTTACACACAGCTCCTCTTTAATAACTATTAGACACTTGAATTTCATTGCAGATTTATTTCTTAATCTGTTTTCTTCCAATTATTTAATCCAAAGTAAGGGTAGTGTTTCTCTCCCATGCTGTAGATTTGCCTCTTTTAATTGTGTAAGCTCTTCATTAAGGACGGTTTTTCACTAACATGTGAAGAGATCGGTAGTAGCCTGGTCTGAATGGACAGTAAGATAATTCAGAACAATCTGTAGGAGTAGTGATAGTAACCACACCCTGCCACGGGATAGAGTTAAGAGCTTTCTGTTCTCTGCTTGAAACATATTTATTTCACTGACAAGGAGTGGACAAAAAACTAGACTTACATGCTTTTCTTGGAAAGGAGGGTGTTACTCTTAAAAACCTGTTGTAGCTTTTGATGGTGTCTTAGGTGTCTAAGTTCTCTCTAGGTGTCTCTATCAAAAGATAAATGATTTGTGGAAGGCAATGAAGCCAAGGAATGGTTTTTGAATTCTTAGGACACCAAATGAAACAAAATAATCTCAAAAGGCTGGATTTTCTTGTTTCATACTGTACATAAGTCACTCAGAACATTTTATTGCATCAGTTATATCTAAAAAAACTATGTCTTGCCCTTAGCGTAAGGCTTTGTTTTTTTTCTGCTCAGTCAAAATTTGAAAAGAATAGCTCCTGCAGAAAATAGAACTTTGTTTTTTAAACATCCATTTGAACACTGCTTATTTTTAATGATATCTTCAGTGATGCAAGGTGTCTTTGATCAGTAGCAAGGCAGAGCGCGACTTGTTTTTGTACCTGGCAATGCCACATTGCTTCCATTCCTCTTTAGATCACTAGTGTGTCCTTAAGTGGCAGTAGTACCTGTCAAAATTGGCAAATACACTATAATTTAATGACCTCATATTTTAACATTTGGGAAGAGTCAGAGAGAGTCAGACCTTTAACACCATGGCATTTTATATTTTTCATTAGACATATACTATAAATGGTTGCAATCTGCAAAACACATTAATGGGTTTATTGTTTGAGTTCTGCTTTCATACAAGATACATCTGTGAATTTAAGGCAAGTTTTTTCCATCCTTTATGATACCAGAAAGATGCACTAAAAGAAAAAACCTCAGCACCCAAATGTGGTATATTTGTGTTTGGATTCAGAATGCAGCCTTGCCATAAACCCACTAATAAAAGCCAGTGCATGGTGAGTTTGCTGACCGGCTTCTGAACCTGGCCTCTTGAAACTGTTCCTGGGAACAGGCTGTGCTGCATTGCCTATGAATCCCTTAAGAAGGAAGGAAGGGTAGTACTGGTAAACATTTGGAAATGGCATCTAATACAGCTTCCCTGTCATTGACACAGCAAACATTTCATGCTCAGACTCCATCACGTCTAATTTTAATGGAGAAAAGGCGGCTCAGGGGAGACCTTATCACTCTCTACAACTACCTGAAGGGAGGTTGGAGTAAGGTGGGGGCAACTAGTGACAGGAAAAGAGGAGATGGCCTCAAGCTGAGCCATAGGAGGTTCAGGTTGGACATCAGGAAGAAATCTTTTCACTGAAAAGGTGGTCAGGCATTGGAATGAGCTGCCCAGGGAGGTGGTGGAATCACTATCCCTGGAGGTGTTCAAGAAATGACTGGACATGGCACTTAGTGCCATGGTTTAGTTGACAACCATCAAAGATTGGACTGGATGATCTTGGAGGTCTTTTCCAACCTTAATGATTCTCTGGTTCTATGATAACACATTATAGGCTAGTAGCCTTTTACAGAAGAGTATACATTAATCCCCTCCCCAGATCTCTATCATAAAAAGGATTTGATTTCACTCCTTCAGGCCAGGTGAACTCCTTAGGGAAGAAAGTAGGAGGTACTTCCCCTCTTTTAGTGTGCTTCAAGCACTGAATTTATTCTGCAGCAGTGTAACTGTTATAGCTTCACCATGATCAGTCACATTGAGTTAGAGCAACTGGGCAAGTAATCAAGAGTCTTCTCTTAGTGGCAAAGTTCTATGCTGACAACCAGGCTAATGAATGGTCCTTCTTGATTATTTGACGGAAAAATTGGCTACAATACTTAAACTAGTGCAGGGCTGCAGGCTTACATTGAGGGGTTTCTGGATTTTCTTCATGTTCAGTTTTAGGAGATGAATGACAACAAAATTACTATAGGTTTGATAGGACAGGGGCTTTGTACTTTTTTAAGAAGCTCCAGAAATGTTGGGCTAATTTTTACCGTTTATAGGAATCTTTCAAAAGGGACCATGCTTTCATTCAGGAGACTTCATGGTAGTCCACAGGCTTTTCTTTCTGAGAAACTTTCTTGTATGTTCAGAAAACCTGTGACAGACAAACTAAATCTTGCCATCTCAGAAGGGTGATTTTAAAAAAAAAAAGTCAAACATATGACAAAAGTAGAAATTCACACCAGGACTTCAGCTCTTATCTCAGTTAATGTATTTCCTGAGCAGCGGTAAAGCCAAGCACTTCAGGCATTCACTCGTGGTCTGCAAGTTTTCACAGCAGTAGTGTTATCTGAAAACACTTCAGTAACAATTGTAACCATTCAGTGTTACATTTCCAAGCTGAATACTGGAAAGGGAGGAAGTAGTGGTACTAAGTTGTTAGTGGTTCTCTTCACAAAGAAGGTTAGCACAGTGCTTGGGAATAGGGATACTCTCTGAGCTTAAGTCATCTGAATGTATCCTCACTGAATGGCTGCAAGTGCTCATGTCTCTTAGTGCTGTGTCTCTAACACGCCAAAAAGACATATTTTAAGGGTTCTTGTGGTACTGCAGAGTGATACAGAGGTTGTTGGAAGTTAGATTTTGACAGGAATACATTAAACCAGAATTGGTGCTGATTTGTTTTCACCGGCTGTCTGTAAACTGCAGCAGCTCCTGTTGCTACTTAGTGAGCAGCTCGGATCCTGCACAACAGGGGGCTGTTTGGGGGCAAGATAAAGAAGGGGCCAGGGTACTGCTGCACTTATCTCATCCTGCCTCCCTATCAGCCAGAGCCCTCTGTGCCTGCTCGGGACTGCTGATGGTCATTCTAAACACTGAGAAGACCAGAATCTGGAGTATGTGTGGGATGACTCAGGCACGAATGTGCTCATGTTAGTGTGTATTTTTGCCTTGCAAGTGCAGCAATCATCCAAGATTCTAATGTGATTTTGGGGTTAGGAACTGACCTAGCTCTGTCCAGCCTTTAGAACAATGGGATTGTAGTCTGGGATTTACATATCACTATTGGAGGACAATCTGGTACAGCAGTATTCTGAAGGAAGACAAAGCCAGTCACACAGTAAAAAGTAGATTATGAATCAGTAGTGATTTTGAAAACAAGGCATTTTTAGGGGCAAAGGGACTAGCTGAACTGTTGTGATGTGGCCATATACTGGTAAGTGCTCCCAATCTTGATTACATACAGTATATGCAGTGAGACTGTGACTTCAGTTACTCTTGCATTTCAAACCTGGTGCAGCCAGATCTGTGTTGAACATATCTATGGGAAAAAACCCAACACATGCCCTGGGTTAGGGCAGCCCCTGCTATCAGTACAGGCTGAGGGATGAACAGACTGAGAGCAGCCTTGCTGAGAAGGACTTGGGGTGCTGCTGGATGAGAGGCTGGACATGACCCAGCAATATGCACCCGCAGCCCAGAAAGCCAAATGTGTCCTGGGCTGCACCAAAAGCAGCGTGGCCAGCAGATCAAGGGAGGGGATTCTGCCCCTCTACTCTACTTTCATTAGACCCCATCTGGAGTGCTGCATCCAGCTCTGGGGTCCATAGCACAAGAAGGAAAGGCTGAGGGATTTGGGATTGTTCAGCCTGGAGAAGAGAAGGCTCCAGGGTGACCTTATTGTGTCTTTCCAGTACCTGAAGGAGATCTACAAGAAAGATAAAGAAGGACTTTTTGCAAGGGCATGTAGCGATAGGACGAGGGAGAATAGCACAAAATCTTTCCCCGTGACCTCAGGTGTTCTTATCTCTGCTAATTGATTGGGTTGTGGGGCTTTCCTGTTCTTGAGGGTCTTGTCCTAAAAATATTATGTATGTCTGTATGTCAGCTGACAAACTAAATACTTAATGGATTCACAATCTGAACTTCCCTATCTGGTTGCTATTTGGTTGTGTTTCCCACCTGGGAAGATACAACAATTTAGTCCAGTTCTTTGAGAAAAGACTTTGCTGTTTACTGTTCCAGCTGTTAAAGAAGCCAGCTGTGTGCCCTACAGGACATTAGGTGGCTTCATTACTGAATTTTCTGTTCATTTCCAAAACTAGGTGAGGTTAGCTGCCCCTGAAATGTGAGGAAGTAAACGGCTCGAGGGAGAGGGTTGGTGGCAGCAGAAGAGATAGACAGACCAAGACCTCTCTTGCTTCTAATGGCACTTCAGTGATGCTGCTTTCTAGGTTTAAGTACTTGCATCTTTTCCCTTCCCCAGGGTAAAAGCAGTATAAACTGGAAAGCTTTCTGGTCATTTATAGCAGGACTAGAGGAAAACCAGAAATTGGGATCCAGTATTCTAAATCTAGGACAATGTCTTTAGCAGGATGACTTAAGGCTCAGTCCTTGAACTTGGGGAGACAGGTAGTAAAGAGAAGCCAGACCTCTAAGCTGGATAGTAATGATGACCGTCTTAAGTAAAGCACTGAAATTGTTTGGAAAGCCTCTTAACAGTAGTTGCAGCTGTTAGGTTGACTGCACAAATGAACCAGTTCATTCTGCCTGTCCCCTCAAGTCTTTACTGGTATCTAGCAGCTGATCTAATAATTTTTGGTTTGAAGTACCCATTCTGTAGTTAACAACAATATTGTTTGCAATACCTATATCTCAATAAGAAGAAAAACAATGAAGTTTTATTGTGTTTGCAAACAAGTCCATTGTGACCCTGTGGTATAAAATCAGAAGCACAGCTTGACCCTTCAGTGTAGGAGGACAGTGTTGAGGTATGAAGTGTATGGATTTCTCTCTTGCTGTTAATGTAGAGAAAAAGAAAGATCTGAAACCCAACTTGCTCATTTGGCCCCTGCTGCCTACTTTCCCATGTGTTTGGTAGTTAGTTGCCTGCTTTGTCAACAGTATGATATACAGAAAATTTATGTTTCCTGGAGATATTGTATATAACATATAACTCTAGCATCATCATAATCACTTACAAAAAAACCTGAAAACACCACCCCCTCAGAATGGTACTGCTCTGCAGCTAAACTTTCACCAAGATTAATTTGAGTGCAGTTCTGTAGTGACAGAATGGCTGATGACAACATGAGAACGAACTGCTGAATTTTTAAATAAGTGTGCAATGCTATATACCACAGTAAGCATCTCTACTTGAAAATCCAGAAGCAAAATGTCAGGTTAATTTACCTTAACCTGGGAGAAATGCTTTCTAAAGTTAAGCATTCATAAAATGTGTCTGAAAATTGTTATGTTTATGCAAGCTTTAAAGTATCTCCTAGTGACTGAGACACAATTGTGTCACAGGTGAGGCAGTCATGGCTTGGAGCCCACATTCACAAGCCTTGGCATGTCTTAGGAGGAGCATAGCTTAAGGACACCTGAGAAACTGTGGACTGAGTCAGCTTGGGTTGTTAGTTGGGTCTCAGTGCTCACAGTTGGACCTGGAGGACTGAAACAGCAGTAGAAGAGAGGAGTTGGTGATGGTATGAACTAGAAGCCCTGTTTGAGTTGGAAAAGGATGTGGAAGAAGAGCCAGGAAAAGGCTGAAGAAAAGGGTGCTGGGGAACTAGACCTGAGGAAGCACAGCACACTGCCTAATTGCTCAAGCAAATCCTCACAACAAAACTGAAAAACCTGTTCTATAACATGGAGATAATTTTCTTCTTCCCCAGAGTTGCTGTTTGTGCAGAGAAGGCCACAACAGGGACAGCCAAGTTTTGAGTTGTGCAAACAAATCAAAAACTTTCAAATTGTCCTTTTAACAGCATGTTTCTTATAAAACATCCAGCACAGTCAGACTATATCACTAAAAACAAATAAGCAGTCGGGCATAAAGCCAGAGGATTAGTTACAGTTCTGGTTTATCAAGAATAGTACTTGTATCAGAGCAGAGGGACCTGAAATACTCTAGCACTTGGACACATGGTAATTAATGGCTCCTTAATAAGTACTTGGTGAAAGGCTGATGTACTGGGTGTTCCCTGTAAGTGACTGAAAGACACATTGTTGGTGTGGCAGAAACTCAGATCCAGGTTTGTAGCTGAATTTCCTTCATTAGGTCCCTGCTTTCTTAGCAAATGTGGTTGCCTCTATGCCTCCACTTTAATGCTAGTACTCATGTGCATTCTTAACTGTGTCTAATATGGGGATAAAATGATAATGCAAAGGCCTTGTCTACCCTACTGGTCCCTGCCCAAGAAGTTTTAGAAGTATGTATTTTTTCACTAACACAGTGGTGTGAGTAGTTCTTTGAATGCTGTACATATGCTTTTTGGTTGGGATTACTGCTTAAAATCAGTCCTGTAGACTACACTAAAAATAAACTAATGCTCCACTCATATTTGGAGGTTTTCAGATCCTGGATTCTAATCTAACTTTACAGCATGGTTACTCTCTAATTAAGGATAGCTTTCTGTGTATTAGAAACTCTGCTATGTCTAACCCCAATGTAAATGAGGTATATTAGCTCTTTGCCCAGCAAGTGTTGAATAACTCTTTTCAGTGTGTTAAAAAACCCAAACAAACTAACCCCCTAGCATTTGGTGTTTATACTGTAAAAAAAAAAAAAAAAGAACAGCTTTGCCAGAATGTACTTTATCTTTCCACTGTAAGGACAGACTTTCTTCATTTATCTCCATAAGAAATTTTAAATTTTATGAATGAATCCCTCAGTGTTTGGCACTTGAAGATACGTCAAATATTATCTCCACTGATAAAAGGCCTCCATGATTGTCATAAGCTGTGAGTTTAATTTGCACAGCTAAGGACATATATTTTCAACCCTACCAATTTTATTTTTTTTATTTACTCTGATTTCTTTTGCAGTTCTGTGCTATATGCAGTTCTATGGCTCTAAAGTAACTTAAGTCTACCCTATGATGTCTCAGGTTGTACGAGTCAACAGACCTATATTTATACTGTCCTAAACCTCATGTAGTTTTAACACTTGTGCAAAGTACATGTACAATTTTGGAAGAAAAGTATCTATACGTCTTAGAAGGACACAATTGTTCTGCTTTGGTGAATCTTCACAGAATTTTCAAGAGGTTGCAAATAGTCTAGTGTGGTTCCAACCTAAGAAGCATACAGTGCTTTTCCTGGCAACAATGTGCTTTACAATGCACATTTCTGTGGTAAAACCCTGCCCAAAAAGACAAAACTGCAACTTGAGGTAGAATGACAGCATCATGATATTTTTAAAGGAGATTTTTAAACAGACTTTTATGGAGAATCAATCTGCCAGTGGTTTGGTAGGCTACATGCATGGGTCTCCTGTAATGTAACTCTTTAGTATAAGGTAAATAAGCAGGAATAGCATCAGTCCAGGGGAAGGAGGTGTGCTAAAAGCAGATAAAGTTGGCTGAGAAGACATGAAATAACTTCTCATGACCTCTTTCTCTGATTATGGTAACCACACTTTGAACATCACTGCCTGTGTGTAATTAAGAATGTTAGTAAGGTGATGCACAAAGAAATTTTAATTGATAACTATCTTTTCTTTCTTAACTTTAGTGGAGGCTCACTAATTGAGGACTGCTGTTGTGCTGATGTTTTGGAAACGTGTGAGCACGGAGAAGGAGGGAGATGGAGAAATAACTTGTCCTTCTGCTCTGTTTGCTGTGTACAGTGGAATTCTCAGCATTTAAACACAATGAATTGAAAGAAAGCTCGGTTTTGCAAGTGGACTATCTTTAGCAGATTCAGGGGAGTCCTACCTGTTGGTGTAGCACTAAAGCTGTAGGGTCACAGTTGTTAAACAATGGAAGCAAAACAGCACTTGCAATTCCAGAAGAAACTGGAGGGGTGGTATCTGATGTTGGAAGATGGAAAGGCTAGAGTTCATGTGGAGGAAAAACTGTAGATGTAGATTGCTTCAAGCCAGATCTGAAGCTGCAACTAATCCAGACAGCATGACTGAGCAGCTCAAATTATTTAGTCATGAGCTGGAAGATGATCAAGAGCTAAGGGACATCCTCTAACTTTTCTGGTAAATATTTGGCTATACTTAATTTCAAATTATTTTTTCTTGTTGGTCTTCTAGTTTCTGCAAATTTGTCTGCAACTGCTGGCAGCCAGCGTAGTTTAGAGCAGTCTTTGGCAGTTCAAGGACAGAAGGGGTTTAACACCTTTGCATCCTCGGTGTCTTTTCATGCTTTCCATGAGCCTGGCTTTCTGACTTGCAGCCAAGTCTTCATCTCTCTGCAAGTGCCTGCTTGCTGGGAATGCTGCCAAACACCAGCACTTGTCAGAGCAGAACAAACTGCACGGGCGCGACCCTCGCTGTTGATCAGCAGCGTGCTGGGATTCAAGGGTGGGGGCAGGCCAAGAGGACAGCTATGAATCTCCTCCTCTTGGCAGGAGCTGAACCATGTCTTCTCCAATACTGTGGGTTTACTGCAACTGACTGAAAAGTAATGCCCTAAAGAAGCAAGTAAGTGCTTTAATCATATAGATTAAAATACAAATGCAATACAGTCAAGAGCCGTTACTGCATGAAATGTGTTTGATTTTGTACAACTTGGTAGGGAGCAAGTGATTACTTAAGGTAACGCCACATTGACTTTCCCAAGATGACTGCAGTTCCTTGCTTGGCAGCACTCTTGGTTATCCCATCTTTTGATGGGATATCTGACTTTCCTAACCGTCCCTTTGTCTTCTAACAGCCATCTGTGACTGCTCAGTTTTCCATGTCCATGCCTACTTGCTGTCTCTGTGCATCTAGTAGAAATGATAAAACAATTTTATTTCTCCTTACAAATTTAAGAGGAGAGAGTAAGTACCCTACCCTTGTCCAGTCCTTTCCCTGTAAGATAAGCTACAAAATCCTGACTCTTTGTAAGATGGGCATTTTTCTTTGGTTTTAGTGAGGCAAAGCCTTAGTCTGTTCAGTGTTAAACACAGTAGTAGTTAGTGATATTAAATTAAAATAATGTAAACTCTGAAGTTTCAATATGAGAATGTGAAATGGCTGACAGGAGTTTATTTTGCATAAATCATTTGGAAGAGTTTCAGCTTTTTAACACAATCTTTCTTGAGTGTTAACTTATTTTCACATACTGGCATATGGAAACGACTTCACAGATATTATTATTTATTCCTTAAACCTTGTAGCAAGAGATGAAGATATTTCTCTTTCAATTTAGCATTATGATTAACCCCTATCTGCTTCCAGTTTGTGTAATAGGACCTTATCCTTGTTAAGTATTTCATAAATCAAATCCTGTTGCGTCATTAAAAAGATCAAAAGGGAGATTGTGTATATATACAACCTTCGCCTGGCAACATTAAGTCACCACTGAATGTGAGTAGTATCAGGGCAAGTGTCAGTCATTGCCTTTCCCCATTATTTTTAAAAAATAAAAACAACAAATCAACTTTCAATTTAGAGTCCGCTTGCCAGAAAACTCCATAACAAAGTATGAGGAAGGAGCTGGAGACAAGTGACCCAGGAACAGCTGCCCTGAAATGGCATCTTTAGCATCCTGTCCTTTGACTTTTGTCAAAGAGCGTGGCATAAGGCACTAAGAACAACCTATTGCTCTAGTCGGGTCTTCCTCCGCCTCTTGTACTCTCAGGACAAAGAGGTTTTGTTCCCATTTCAAACACTCTCATATTACGTATTGCCAAGTCAAGTGAAGGACAGAGAGGGGAAAGTTTTGCTTTATAAACACTAAGAAAATAGTGCATCTGAGAAGATGGAAGTATCAAGACGTGTTTGAGTACATAGTCATAATACATACTATCTGGCACTGTGACAGAACCTCTTCTCCATAAACAAAGGTATGTATACTTAGCACTAAATTATCTTAATTTTATTTATGTTGCTTTCAATCACCTAGATAGGTATAAGCAAATCCATTTTGAATTTGTGTTGTATCACACACAATAACTGAATTATTATCAGCAATAACTGAACAATAATTCAAGCATTATTTTTCATCACAACAAAAATTTTAAGCATCTCAGTAAAAAAACCCCTAGAATGCTAAAATGCCAATAAAATACTCTTACAGGGTGCAGCACATGGATGTTGCATGGAAATTAGAAGGTTAAGGCTTGGAAATTCCTAAAATGTCACAGAATTGCTAATTTTACAATGCAAAACCTGTGTGTGTTGTTGAGTCTTTAGTGCTGTAATATGGGGTAGTTTAGCAGTACTGTTCATAGTGTGAGAAGATACACCAATACAAAGAAACGAATTTATTCTTAATAATGTTCTCTAGACATCTGAGCATATTAAAATAGTACATGATGCTGAACTTACTAGGCCTGAGCTGTAATCACCTGTAATGGGCATTGTGTCTTAAACACTTCTGTTTGTGCCAGCCTCTGGTGTTAGCAGTCATTGTGAGATTGCTTCGGATTTCTCTAACACTGTCTGGGGGGTTAAGTGAAGACTTAGTATCATTATGTTTCTTACCGTCATAAGTATGTTGGCAATGACATTTACATGAAAAAATTAAAGTGCAGGACCATGTTTGATATTCTTTATTTAATGTTGGATAATTCTGGCAAGGTAGTTACAGAATAATCAGTCCTGTGGACTGAGCTGTAAAATAATTGAACACTTCTACAGACAGCTTCCTTAAGTTAATGGTATTGAACTGGTTCTCTGATTTTATTTGTGAATTTTTTTCTATGGGACTTGCAGTTACAAATCTGTAACTTTTTAATCTGTAAGTTGTTTGGGAAGTATTCTTTGTCAAATGTTTACTGTGTTATCCCTTAGCCATTTTAACACTTTTCACAGTTCTCCACAACTGATAGTAAATACCCTTTGGAAGTTTGTGATGTTTTTTGTTTGTTTGGAGTTCTCTCCTCACATTTTAGATTTTTTTTTGAGGCTTGAATCACTTGCTTCCATGTTTGTTTACCACTTATGGTAAACAAAAGTGATGACTCTCTGGAGTTCTTTTAGTATTCTGACCTGATGATTTGTTAACATACACCTTCCAAAACACTGGGGGTTTTTGTTTGTTAGTTTGGGGTTTTTTGTGTTGTTGTTGCTGTTTTTTTTTTTTTTTTAAAAAAAGCAAAACCCATACTTCTTTCATCAGAGATAATTTCTGGTTCTGTAAACTCACAACTCCTTTAATATCAGTGCTCTTCAGCCTTGGCCTTCTGTACACATTGTGCAGAAAAGACTCCTCAGCAGAGCTGGTTGTACTCCTACCTCAGTAAACAAGTCATAATCTTGTTAGGCCTAAATGAGTGTATAAGGTTTTAAAGCAAAACTAGTTGAATATGTGTAAAAAGACTCTGCTGTCTCTTACAAATGGTTTTCCTCAACAACCTCCCACCCCCCAAAAACCTGAAAACACACACACACACACACACACACACACACACACACACACTGTAATATCCAACTCCGTCACTAAATAAAAATCTTTAAACAGGCATGCCATGCTAAAGTTACAAATGGCATTAGAAATTTTTCATAGACAGCAAACTCTCAAATCTGAAAATTTTCTAGCTAGATATACATTAAATATCTGCTTGTCAGAAATAATATTTTGTCACTTTGAGTAGCAGTACGGGAAGGTTCAAACTTATACTTCATACTGCTGTTACTGTTGCAGGCAAATTAGTCAAATAATACTGAAATCCACTGTGCATATACACAACTCTCCTCAACTGGTAAGTGAGAATGCCAAGGGAATACCTGAATTTTGTATATTTTTTTGCACTTCACAGTGGGACATATCTTGGAAAATAGGGGCACTGTGGAAAGGGTTGATGATGAAATATTCTGCTTGACTAGAAAATTTGCTGAGGACAGAAAGAAAAAACCAGTGAATGAACATTGATGAACAGCTGCTTGCTACTAGAAGCGTTGCTTCCTTCTACATGTGAGGACCCCTCACAGAGGGGCACTTGTCCCCATAAATTCTATTGAGCTCTAAAAGATGCTGTTACAGAAGAAGAATCTGTTTAGTGATTTACACATGTAAGCAAAAAGATATTTGTTCGGTGCTTCAGTTCTAATTGCTGAAGGAAGACCTAGTGTCAGCATTACCCCTTTTGGCAGGACTTATTTCTCTCCTCTGATTTTTAGCACGTAAGCATCATCTCAGTTAATGGAGATGCATCCTGAAGCATGCATGGAGTCATGGATGCATCCATGACTTTTGTGAAAGTTTATATCAAAGCAGTAATAGCCCTCTGTTTCACAGAATTGTGTATATTTTACTTTAAGGGACAAGCATTCTGAAAATCCTTGAAGTAGTAAAGTTAGTAATAGCTTTCAGATTCCTAAGATAATGTCTTGAAAACTTGTAAATTCTCATTATTGAAACACTGAATATAATCTTTTGTTCTTTCTTTACTAGATGCTTCAGACACTGTGTTTCCAGTGCTGTGCATAGCCTAGGGGTGTCCTTGTACCCCTGGCTGCATATGTTAAAGATTTTCCTATAAATTACTTAGTGGTAGAATATTCCTAACATCTCTCTTATTTGTGTTTATGCACAGTCGTATTTTGTAAAATCAGTATGGAAATGGATTCCACTGTTGTGTCAGTTAACTCTGTAATAATTCATATGAGCAATGCTTCAGATTTGACTAACCTTAGATGAAACAGGAGCTGCCTTTGATTGATTTAGTGTGCTTCTTCTGTGTATGGTATTAGAAGCTTCATCTTGGGGTGTATGAAATCCAAAATTTAGTAAGGCTGTCTCTAGGTGACCTTATACCTAACCATTGTACCTATATGTAGGGGTTCATACCCTTTTCTATTTAATTTTATAAAGTCCTGTCTGATGTACCTGAATATTTTGATTATCAATATGAATATTCAATCCTGTTTAGTTCTTAATTAGTCTCAAAGGCATCCAATAGCAGTGTTCTATAACGTAATTGTGAGGTTTAGAGTTTTAAAAAACCTATTTTCTAATACTTTTCAACAAAACAAAACCTATTTTTATGCCAGGAAGAGTTTGAGTACTCACCTAGGCTACAAATGTTAGTAACAAGTTCATTACAGCACAAAGAGTTCAAAAGCTGTCACGAACTGCATACAACTGGTTCTCCATTGTGATGATGTTGCTCATTTTGCAGTCTTTGAAATGTTAACCTTGATTATTTGCAGATACCTGCAGTTAGATGCAAAAATACACTCAGGAGGGAGTTAAAACTGAGATGTTTTCTGTGTTCAAGTAATATATCCCAAATGACTGAACTAATATTTCACTGAGAGCCATGCCTCAAATTTAAATACTTTGTCATTTGGGAGCTATTATTTTAATCGGTTAAAGCACCACAGTGCAAGTATATCCTGAATTTAAACTTGGCATGGTGGCAGTACTTAAGAGCTCATGCAGGCTTGGAGCACTGTCTGTTAACTGGAACTTTTAAAATGTTAGTATTAAGTGTGTAGAAGAGAAGTGACAGAAGGGACTGATGCTGTGTGCTGGCCACTACATCCCAAAACAGGAAAGTGTTAGCTGCAACTGTGGTTTTCCTCTGAAGTAAGATATCTTCTACCTTGTAGCACATTTTGTCCCCTCTCATGTTAGTGGTTATTGGAAAAGTAAGCTGTGTTGAATGCACAGTTGCCAGTCCCAGGGAGTTGCCAGTCCCCTGTTTTGTAGAAGTGCTAAGCATACTGACATGAACTCAGAAACAATTGCTCATGTTTTCAGTAAGGATTTGTTTATTTCAGCATGTCTAGCTGATGTGTTTCCTAGAAACAAAGAGAAGGAGTGATGTATTGAAGGCCACTTGCCTAGAAAAGCATCCAGGACAATTGTTTTCTTCCTGGATTCTGTAATGAGAGCCAGTAAGGCTGTTCTGGTCCCTCCCCAGAAACTCTACTTACTCTTTCATCCTACCCGATTAGGAGCGTAAAACCTAAAGGACTCCTGCAGCTAGTTTAGCATTGCTGTCTCACAGGGCTCATCTTGATCCCTGCGGAATCCAGCCTGGAAAATACAACGCCAGCATGTTGTGTCTCAGACATCCTGCTGACACTACCGCACTTATCTAATCATACTAATATTGACAAATGACTGCTTCTCCTTTATTCTGTGGTAACCCTTGTTCTTTAGATACATACAATTCGGTGCAGGTATGTCAATAGACTCCGAGCTTGTAGCTTTCAGTCCTGTACTGATCATCCCCTGGGATCCTCTGGTGCATTTAAAGGTCACCACCAGGCAAGAGGTCACTACTAGGCATGTTCCTACAAAACACGTATTGTTTCTTCAATGTTTTTGAGACTTTGATTGGTTTTGAACTCATTGTACAACAGTAGAAAATTTAAATTTAAAAGTGTTTGCAAGACTTCAGGAGAATAGCTGGAATGTTTGACTCTGAATTTGTAAGTGTAAAAATTCTTTCCTGGAATGGTACAGGTCAGAATAAGGCTGCCTTGAAAAAGAACTCCAAATTGCTGAACTTCCATTTTCTTACAAAACGAAGTTTAGCTGATTAGCATGTGTAGTGTCTTTTTGCTTAAAAATCCTAAACACCTCTTTTTTCCCACCCCACCCCCTGCCCCCAAAATTGCAGAAGACCTGTATTTTTTCCAGAAGATGACTCTTTGGAAAAGATTATTTGAGCAACGCAAGGCAATGTGAGCAGTGTTCATTTTCACGGCAAATACTGCTCTCTTTTTAAGGCAGTTTATTACTTTCTGTCCCTCTGCAGCATACCTAGGGTGCTCTGAGTCATAGGCTAGCTCAGCTCCCCAGGCGCTATCTCACTTCATACCACCCAAAGCTGCAGCCCAGCAGCTACTGGGTTTCTAAGTTAGAGGCCAGTTTACCAACTGAAAATTAGAGATGACCCCAGGCTAAAACTTCAGATTCAAAACAACTTTAAGCTTTGACAGTAACAATAGGATCTAAATAATCTTGACCCTACACTAACAAGGTGGATACAGATAATATTTATAATAGCAGCTATGAACTGAAGCTAATTCACCTGTATATCTCATTAAAGACAATTCCTATCCTTGTGATTGAAGACACTTAAGTATCTCTATAATTGAAAATGTAAACACTGAAGATTTTAATATAGTTGTTTTATTGCAGAGATTTTGTTTTTAAAGATATTTGTTTAAGCAGTAATTAGTTCTAAGGAGCAAATGGATCACATTTCTTATCAGAAACAGTGTCTTTTACAGTTTCACAGAGAGAGCTAATGAACTGGCTAGCGTAGGTTGTAGAACGAGTAAAACCTCTTCCTGCCTGAAATCTTGCATAATGTTAAACTTTTGTGAGAGCCAAGCCTCTCAGGGTAGTAAACAGTACACAAGTGGTACCCATAGTGCAGCCTAAGAAGAGAAGCAACTTGTGATTGATTTACCATAGCAATGCCATTATACCTCTTGTACTTCAAGGTCCATATCATGCCCCTAGCTCTTCTAATTCACTAGTAAACTATTAAAATTACAGAGTCAAAGTATTTTGTAAGACTTAAGACCCCACTTTTTCTTTTGAAAAAAGTTTTACAGATTCAGTATGAGGTATTTTGTGCCTCACAGTAAAGATTCCTTCTAATTCTTTAACTTCAGAAACTTTCCTACTGTGATATGTAAGGACATATTTCCAGTGGTACTCTATGTACCCAAGCTTTCAAAAATGAGTCAAGATCTGCAGATTGATGAGATTTTTATACTGAGAATTTTAAGCCAAACAGTATGGGTTTTTTTTGGCTGCTGTGGTTTCAAGTCTACTTTGACTGTCTTTCTAGAGCTTTAATACCAGAATTCCTTTTCAGTATTTACAAGAGCACAGAACTGAGGATAACTGCAAGATTCTTGAGCTGGCAATATTGAAAACAGAGTATCTATCCTAGCATGCTGTTAAGCTGTAATTTATTTGACTGTGAGTCTCTGGAAGTTAAAGTATAGTGGCTGGGAGTGTTTAAGTCTACCTGGCCAAGTTAAAAATGAACAAATGGAACTGCTGAGAATTCGCTCACCACACTGAAGAGAATTACTTAGAGGAAGTATTCGCAAAAAGGTTTCAATCATATCTACCTAGGTACCTTCCCTAAAATATCCATTGTTATATGCTATTTCATTCAAAGGTGTTTATTTACAGGATGTAATTTTTTAATAATTTTTAAAATAGTCCTATTAAGAGTTGAGAGAAAACCAGTGCAAATGTTTGTATAAGGGATGGATGTGTCTGTTTTACTTGCTAATGACAGAATTATATTACTGTTATTTTCAAATAGATTTATTTCAGTAGTTTAAATGGCAATAAACAGAGAGTATTCTTCTGACTTTGAGACAGATAAATAACATGTGATTAAAAATTGTGCCAGCTTTAATGTAATTAGCCACAGATTCACTGATTTTTTTTTAAGAGAAACCCATCTCAGAGAAGATTTGGCCCTGTATAAGATTGGAGAAGCTGATTATATGTTGTCTTGCCCACTGCTAGTCACCATCTGGTGTGCTGGCACTTTGTGGTGGTTTAAATCTAACAGTAACATCACACAGGTGTAAAAAAAGCAGGAACAAAACAATAGTGAATCAGGACCATGAAGTACTGTTGGGAAATACTTGGTTTACAGTGTACAAACAGATTGTTCTCTCAGTTTGAGAAAGAGAATTTGGCTCTGTTATTATTTGCCTAAGATCTATCAGACTTGACATGAACAAAGATCGGACTTTCTGATTAGGTCTGTACATTACAAGAATATACAAAAAATCTGAAGTGGTTTTTCAAGTGCTATACATGTCCTCTGGTCAAGCTGTTAGTATGCCCTTCTAGTTCTTGCAGGCTTTTTCAGTGACAGTGGGTTTATAAACTTTTTATTTCTTTTAAACTAGAGCAGTACAAATTTAAAAAAAATCAATTTTGAGATGAATCCTTTGGCCCTGAACAACAGAGCACTGACAAATCTTTTTAGTGCAACCAGCAACATGGTTTGATTTACCTGTTATAACCGTTTTACAGTTGTTTCCAGTCATAAGGTACTCTACTGGCCATACAGTGCTTTTCAAATCTAGGCTTTTCAAAATTTCAGAATGCCTTCAGTAGTCAACTGTTACTAGAGCTGTGTTTAGAAATAGACATGCTGAAGAAGAAAGTAGAGGAGGTGCCAGTTTTGTTACTGACATTGCTGCTACCTAAAGAGGAATGGTGCAATGCCCTCAGCAGCAAGTTGGTTTCTCTGGAGGAGAGCCAACATGCATACGCAAATAAAGAGGTGGGCGGGGTGGAGCATCTTCAGCCACAGCTGGTGGTATAACCAGTACAGATGGGGACATTTGGAACATGCAGCTAACTTGTGCCCAGGCTGTTTTAGCGGCCACCAACAAAGTAAAGGGGAACTGTGAAGGTATATTAGTTATCCAGGCTCTAATTCTGAAAAATCAGTATTAGGATTTATATGATTGTAGCTCTCTCTAGATTTTCCCCCCATGTAGTGGGCTAGGCTGCTGATACTTTTTTCCCCCTGCTAGATGCTTTATGAACTGTGGCATGGAAGTTTTTTATGAAGAATTTATATAAATGAGTTTTGCTGCTTGTAATGTATCTTTTTAACCATGCCTCCTTCATAGTGCTGTTACCCAGACTACTTGGCATACACAGTACAAAATTCTGGTTTCAGAAAATTTGGAATCTGGGATGGTGCCTCAGCTCATGTAATTCAGCAGTCACACAGTGATCCAAATGAGAATCTGATTAAAAAAAAAAAAAAAACAACAAAAAAACCCACAAAAAACAAAACCCCAAACCACAACAAACCAAAACCAAACAACAAGCAACTCTTTAAAAACATGCTCTGTCCAGCCACTACATGGATATATAAGAAGTTTTGTAAAAGAATTAGTTATAGAATAACTTAGTAGTATAGATCTCTACTGAGCTGGAGCTGCTGTCCTGCAGCATGAGGATTTTTATCTAAACCACTCAAGTGATAGCCCCCAGGAATATACCTGTGGCCAGCCACAAGTTTCTCTGTTTGTTAAAAAGAGTACATGAAATCACATGGGGGTTTTTGTACATTAATGCTTCCTAAAATGGTAGACTAGACACAAATCCATGTCTCAGCCCGTGGGAGGGAGGGGGCCTGAGAGAAGCAGGTTGCCCAACTGGCACCCTAATGACTCCTTCCAAGGTCCAGAAGCCTCGGCTGTGGAGATAGTGCTGGTGAGGTGTGTAAAGCAGGGCCATATTCGAGTGCCTGGCTGGACCCGGACCTTGGCCGCGACTCTGCCTTGTGGCGCGCTGTGGGTCAGGGCAGGTGGGTGTGGGGAAGGGTGTTGCGCGGCAGGGCGGGCGAGGCGGCCAAGCTGGATGTAGCCCTGGGAATGCCCTGGGGACAATGACCCTGATGGCTGTGTGACCCTTGGCCCCCGGGCCGGGGCTGGCGGCCGCCGGGCGCCTTGCAGCGTCCCCCCTGCCCCTGTGCGGCGGTGCGCGGTGGCGGGGCTGCGGGAGCGGCGGGGGCTCGGCCGCGGAGC
>JAWWMP010000132.1:23723395-23875344 GCA_035047865.1 Dendrocincla tyrannina | reverse complement strand
GGGAGCGGCGGGGGCTCGGCCGCGGAGCCGCCCGCCCCGTGTCCCCACTACGCCCCCCGCGGAGGGGCGGGCCGGGCGTGGGCAGGGGCAGGGGCTGGGGCCGGGGCTGCGCCTCCCGCGGCACTCTGCGCGTCCCGCCGCGATGGAGATGCCGCTGCCGGGCGCGGCGGCCGCGGCGAGCTTCGCCGACGACGTGCTGAGGGTGTTCGGGGCCAACCACAGCCTGTCGGCGCCGCAGCTGTCGGCGCTGCTGCAGCAGCTGGGCGGTGCGCCCGCCCTGGGCTCCGCGCTGCACCTCCAGCACCTGCACCACAACCAGGTACCGCGGGCACCCCGGCAGGGACTCACACACACCCCCGGGGACCGCGATCCCCGCTTTCCTAAGTCTCGCTTGCCGTCGCGTTGCCTCGTGTTGAAGCCGGGACACAGAGAGGAGGGAGGGAGCCAGTGTCTTCGGGGGCGCTGGGTGCGGGGTCCGGAGGGCGGGTGGGAGCAGCTCGAGGGGAGAAGGCGCCGTCCATCAGTGAGCTGCTGCAGCGCCGGCTGCCCCGGGGTTAGCTTCGCCTCCTCGCTATTCGGCTCTGAAACTGGCGCTTTTCCTCGTTAAATAGCATCTGGATAACAGCAGAAAGTGTATGACAGGAGAATCAGCTGGTATTTCCCACCAACAGCTGAGTAAGCAAATCTTCAGGACTTGTTAGAATATAATTGTCATGAGACAGCACAAACTCAATTACATAGACAAATGTGCTTGTGTAAAGAAACTTTTTCAGAAATTTTCACATTTTTCATTTGAGTGCAAAGTGCACTCACATCAGTTAATCTACCAAAAGCTTTTTAAACTGATGTTTAATTTACTGACTGAATATAATTGGAATATTACTTTTCATTAAAATATTTTTACCCTGCTTAGTGTCTCCATACAAAACTCAGATCTCATTGCTACTTTTAAAGTCTGTAATTTCGCTTGTCTTACTGTCCTAGACTAAGTTTGTTTCCTTGAAGGGGAATTTTGAGGCTGGTGGAGCTTTTCATATGTTCAGAAATCAGGGACACAAAGTCACAAAAATAAAAGGAAAACAGGAATGACTATTTGCTCTGGTTTGATTCCACTCCCAAATAAACAGAAGAGGGGTGGCTCTAGGACCTTGAGAATTGTTTTTTAACATTTGGAATACTGTCTCCTTTTCTTGTTCTGTGAAGGAGGCAAACCTTGGATAAGCTCCCTTTGTTTTAGAAAGGTTTAATTGGGAATTAACATCACTGGAATCAATGTAGTAGTCAGTATAGACATAGCAATATTTGCAGGAGTCACTGCTTTCTAATCTCACAAATTGAACACTGTTCCAACACAGTGTGTTAAAACATAAACATTCCCAGCCACACATGCTAAATACAAGTTTTCAGCGTTGAATATGGCTATGAAAAGGTGCTTTCTTTAAAAGGGCATAGAAATGGGCAGATTCTTCAGTCCTTCAGGTTTTCCCTCTGCAAAGCACGTAGCTCTCGTACACAGGCTTTGGCACAGCATACAGAGGGGAAAAAAGAGTAACTCTCTTTCTCATTACTAAAAACACATGCTCCTAAAAAGTAATTTGAAGCTTAACTGAAACACATTTGTTTTACAGGCCTGTTCTATTTGTGCCCGTGTTGAATAATATCTGGGTTCCATACTGAAATGTGTATATTTTTTTTGCTAAGTTACTTGTATTCTTTCTTAAAATTGACCTTACAGCTGCTCCATCAGCTTGTACCACTAAAGCAAGTGATTTTTTCCTCCTGGCCTTTAATCCCTCATAGATGTTAGGAATGTCCATGACTTTGTGCAGTTGTTCCATGCAAATGCATACTCGTATCAAGTCAAACCGATCTGATTATTTTTAAATACTGTGAGTCTTTGTGCTTACAAGTTGATAAATTAGTGTCTACTAGTTATGACAGAAGACATAAAGTGGCCTAATCTAGATTTGGGTGTTGGAAGGTGTCAGAGACCTAAACTCTACTGATTCTCTACAGAGGAAAGTGAATACCTCTGGAGAGTGATTCAGGTCTTTCTCAAGTAGGCTGAATCAATTCAGGCTGCATAAAATATCTGACTGTAGAAACACACAAAGTTTGTCTTAGATTTTAAGTTCTTGACTTCCATGCCCAGAGTTGGTGGGATTACCTCCTGGTCTTTCTTTGAGTCAAGGTAACACACCCCTGCTCTTCAGAGGGTTCCCCATCCAAACCCAAAGGAATTTTTAGTGCAGAGCTGATCTGCACTAACAGTCAGGTGATAACAGCACGTGGCAGGAAGGAACAGGCTGTAAGTTTTATCCCAGTATTAGTTTTTAGTTTTAATGTTTCATTCATAGCAGTTTTGGTAAGCGTATTAATCTCATGAGAAGATCCACGAGAAGCTGATCCATTTTCTTAAAGATTGAAAGTCTGGATGCGGAAGGCAGAAGAAGATGGATGCTTGATTTCTATTTTTCTTTGATACCAGCTTGACTTGAAAAGATAAGGGAGACTAGAAAAATTATTAAATTTGTTGATGATGGTGTTTGAAAGACATTTATGGTAACTTGTGTCCTATGATATCTGTGAAGATGCTGCTTTTTTATGTAGGAGAAAAAAACCCACCTTTTTTGATTAGTCTTGGAATTTTGGATTGAACTGCCTCCAATTTCTTGTGCTTTTGGTCTCTTTATTTTCTTTCATCATGCACTTTTATGATTCTTTGTGTGTTTATATTTTCTTTGCTCTTCAATTTTTCTGTTATCACCTTTTCTTAATATGTAGCTAAGACTTCTTGTCAGAGAAGTAGAACTGAGCAAACTCAAATACTGGTCACTGCTGCTATTTCCCATTTTACTGTGGAATTCCCACATGTTTTAGACATACTAATAGGTGTAAAATTAGCAATTGCAGTCTGATAGATGATGGCTTGGTTACTCACTCTGTATTTTACATTATTAGTTAGATATGAAAACAAGAAACCATACTTGATCTTCTGTCATTGGATTCATTGTACTGTGGTAGCCATATGTGTGTGCCAAAGGGTTAAATGACGTGCTCAAAATTCTTGGTCAAAAAGTACATGGAAGGTAAGTGGGCATTGGAAAGAAAGCTTGCTAACATCACCTTTATTTTGTGCTTTGGTGTAATCAGTAGGTGCTAAAATCATGCTTCTCTTTTCTTCTTTGATTTTCCTAAATCTATATTTATGCCAGTCTAGATGTTATAGCTGAATGCTGTGTTTTAATGTAATGCATTTTAATTTTTAAACAAAACATTTGGATAAAATGAAATTAAAATTTTTATTAATATTCACGATCAGATGTAATTAATTTTTTTCTCAGAATGTGTCAAAATCCAGTAATTTTTAGTATTTCAGATAGACTAGAACCAGGTTAGTATTGGCTTTGATTTTTTTTGGTAGCTTTTCACTAGTTACTACTCATGTTTTTTGAAAGAATGAAGACAGAGTGTGGCTTAGGGTCTTGATCCCACAACGTGATCTGATGTTGCCTGACTAGTGAGGCTAAGTAGGCTTAGTTTTTCTACCCTCTGTCTTATTTCTACAATATTTTCAGCAATTTTCAGCGCTCATGAACAGTTTTCAGCTCCCAGCATGAACGGCGGCCTTAAACATGGTGTGTGTGCGAAATCCCTAAAGCACACAAGTGCATTTGAGCAGCTTTGTCTGGTTTGACTCTTTCTCATGGAGAGCTGTTTATTGAAGGAATGATCGTCTCGAATCACCCAGTTCTTAGCTGTGATGAGTGACAAAAAGGTGTCACCACATCAGCATTAGGTGATTTAATATGTTACAAGTAAGGTGAGGAAGACATAATTGTATGTCTCTATTTTGCCTTATTGAGGCTCAGACTAAGTAAACAAAAAGCTGGTCACATCAGCATCCACCTCATTCTTTCTTTGCTGTTGCTACGGTGGAACCCATTGCTCAGCCCAGGGCTGGGCTGGTATTTAATCTAGCAACATCTAGAAACTGCAGTTCAGGATGCTGTGGGGTATTTTGGTACTTCATATGCAGAATGTTACAGATAAAACAGGTAGAGCAATAATAAGGAGAGGCAGAAGATCAGAGGAGGTTGAAAAGATTTAAAAGATGGTTGCTACTGTTTTGCATTTTTCCTTAATTTCTCCAGTTAGAGGAATCCCATATTGGTCGATCACTTTTTGAAGAGCCTTAGCAGAATAAAAGTAAGCATATGTTTCAATAACCTAGTTGATTGTTTAATTTTTTCTAAGTCTGAATATTTTGTAATTGTGTAAATTCTACTGAATTCAGTCCTCCCCAATTTTGTTGACAGCATTTTTTAAATTATTTTTTTTGAAAGTTCAGGGACAAATAGTTATGTTATCTCTTTTTTTTTTGCAATTGTTTACTAAACACTGGGTGACAGTCACATTATAGCCAGTCCCTTCACCTAATCACTGTGGTAAGTCTTACTGAATAGCAGGGGACAGACATAACAGTAGACTTGGTGAGTCAGGACATCATTTTCAGTCCCCTGTTCCATGAGGCTAAATTTTCTTTCTGCTGAGATCATCTGTCAGTCTTACAAAATAAATACTGTATGTTTTTACAGCAGTGTGGCTGTGTTAATTTATTTATTTATTCTCCAAAGATAAATGCAGAGTTTTGCAGTGTGCAAACATGCATTGCTCCAGTCCAAGACTTCTCATAGATTGAGTGTTTTAATTAATCCTTTAATTGCTAGGGAACTCATGCAAGCTTGCTTTTTAGCTCTTGGATGTATGTAGGAGTTTACTGAGAGTATGAGGTGACTTATAACAATGAATCATTTGTAAGAATCATTATCCTCTGGGTTTGTCCCTGATCAAAATAATAATAGTAATTAAATAAAATGCTGTTTCTCAATTTCACATGAAAGAGCTCTTGTCCAATGGTATTTCTCCCTTACGTTTGTGTGTAGGCAAAGTTACAAGTCTCAAGTTTACTAATTCATGCTGTGTCTGATTTGTTGTCTCTCCATAGCCTGTTTTCCTACCTACAACATTGTTCGGATTTTTGTGACCTAATGTTAATACTAATGTATTGGTATTTTAAAATACTAATAATTCCTTCTGTATTTCTAGGAGTGATATAGTTAAAGGTGATTTCTCTTTGAGATGGTAATAAATTCTCAGCGCTTACTGGCTTATATTTTTAGGGGCTTTTCACCATAAACTTTGGGGAATGGCTCCATGAGCCACTAATAAGCACCATACAGGAACTATTCCTGTAGACCACAACTATTCCCCCTTTGTTTCACTGTGGGTGTATTAACCATGTATTTTGTATTATACCATAATACAAAGTTAACAGTATAATGATTAGGCATGTAACCAGTTTAGAAAGCTCCAGAGGTTTGTGTATTGTCCTGTTAAACACTGTATCTTCAGTCATTTCATTATGCATAACATCCACTGAGATTAAAGGGGGCAATATGTTTTAAAGCAAAAAACCCCCATTTTCTTTTATCAAGCTGTATTTATTTTATGTGTGATACTGCTTTGACATTAGCATTGACATTGAAAAATGAAATTTTATGTACTTTGCTTCTGTATATTTGAGTCTTCAGAGTCTCATGGCCTTAACAAAATTTTTGCTTAAGTTTAGGTTCAAGTGTGTATTTGAGTGCTTTGCTAGATTGGGTCATTAAAGAGGAAGGATAGAAACATCCTGGATGTAACTTAGCTGAAGTTGCTTGAATTGGCCTGCATGTCCTTTTCTTCCAAGCCAAATCAAAAAGAGTGACATTCAAGTGGGCACTATTACAAACTATTTATTAACGAAAGCAGAAGTTGAAGTAAATGACTTGCATTTGCTTTGGCTTATCCCTAGAAGGAAATGGCTTCATAAATAATAATGTTGAATTATTGGAGAAGTGCTTTGGAATCTGAAGGGTAGCAAAACTGAAAAGAGCAGGGAATGACCATTTGTTTTTGTTTTGCTAAGGCTTTGCTAAACAATCGCTGTTGCTCTGCTTTTGCAACTGAGATTTACTACAGGGAGAGTTATGCCATAATTGATGTCTCCTATAGAAGGAAAACATTTGATTTTTTTTGGTCTTGAGGCTTAACTTTGATATGTGTTTGTTGTGCAGCAATAAGCCAAATCACCTTTGTTTACACCCGAAAAAGAGCACTTTTTCCTTATCATTGTAGGAAATAATGAATGTGAATGAACAGAAAATGTTATGGGAAAGACTTCAATGGTTTGGAACATTTTGCGTAAAAACACTCAATTTTTCTGTATATGTGTATTTTACAATATTTCTTGGTTTGTATTTTATCTTTTTGGTTGAAAGTGAGGAATCAGCAGAGCCCTGCCCTGGCCTGTCTTAGCACTGCCAAGTACATTTATTGTTGACCCATCAGACACTGTTATGTCCCAAGCTGAAGGCAAAGTGAAGATCCCCAAGTAACAGTGTATCTCACTGGAGTATGGGAAAGCTCTACAAAACAATGAACAGTTATTGCTATAAGATAAATCAAAAATGTTGAGTGCTGCTAAGGTTTAGACCACTGTTATGCACTTAATTTTTGGAGATAAATAAGAAACATAGAAGTGGTCACTTACATGAATAAGCTGTCATTGAATTACCAATCATTTTCTGACATACTCTGTCATTGATATTTTGTCTGCTCTAAAATGCAATTATTTTGTAATTGCAAGAGATTTTATATACTTTGAAGCTATTTTTCCAAATATGTTGTAGGGTTTAACTGTCCTAATTCATAGGGTGTAAGATTTGCAAATGTCTCTTTAAAATGTGTTGTATGGATTTCTGATTTATCTTACTTAAAATACTTTGAGTCACTTCTGCCTCACATTAAGCAATCACAGCATTTTCATGCACAGCGTACAAACCGTGCACAGACTTCCTTGAAAATGCACTACAGTATTTTAATGTTGTCATTCTTGGATTTCTCAGTGTATGACTTTTTGGGGTTGCATTAATGTATTAAGTTGCAAAATCCCTTTTTATTTCAGTGCTTGACCAGTGAAGAAATTTTTTCTTTGCATGGGATACCAAACAACAGTCACGTATCAAATTCCAGCTTTTCTGCAATATGTCCTGCTGTTTTGCAGCAGCTTTTTTTTCACCCATGTGATCATCAGGAAAACTTTGAGGATACCTCTAAACCACATTCTATACAAGGTTAGTTAATATTATTTAATATTAATACTGCAACTGGAGTGGGGTTTTCTTAGGAGAAGAGTAAGCATTTGTCCATACGTAACAGGAGTGTCCTGTTTAGGAGGATATGTTTGTAAAGTGGGAACATAAAATGCTGTTTCAGGTCAGCAGACTACCTAAACAGATATGCTGTTTCTTGACAGTGATCTATTTGAAATGTTTTAGGAAAGGTGAAAGAACTGAGTAGCAAGCTATGACATAATTTTTCCACTAAAGGAAGAGTCTTTCTGACTTGTTTTATTTGAATAATGGTTTGTACCTTGAAACATAAGGAGTCTCACTAATAGCTGGTTAATAGGAGAGAAGATGGGAATACAGAAGGGAAGTTTGTTCAGCTGATTTGCAGTGAGAAATCAGACTAATTGGAATCTGCATATATCAAAGGCAATACAAGGTGAAATTACTTAGGGGGCTGCATCTGAGTGGAGATACTTGCAGCTGGAAGTCGTGACATCAGGGGAACCAGTTTTAGTGAGGGAAAGTATTATTTCCAGTTCTGACTTTCTGACTCCTGCTTTCATGTCATCTTCTGTGATAACCCCTCCATTTGGAAAATCATCACATGGTTAAGTAGCCTTAATCTTTAATCCTCCTATTTTTCTCGCTATTATTTCTGTATATATTGTGCACAGAACTGTACAGTGCAGTAAAAAACATAGGACAGGGAAGATTCAACTGGTTAATGAAGTCACTCAGTGCACTGATAAGGATCAAATATACAATGACCTATTTATTTGACTCAGTATTACGGATAAATTTACTGCTTCAAGGGAGTCTTCTGAATTAAAGCTAAATGGATATTGGATGAGCTGGTGCCTCCTGTCACCATTTATGAAAAAAGATAGAAAAGTGCTTTTCATAACTTGAAATACTGGTATTAATAAAATTCTGGTTAATACAGATGATCATATTTATTAAGAATTAGAGGTAATTCCTAAAATTTAGCTGTGTCAGTGAACGATTAGAATTCTATTTGAGTAACCACTGAAACCATGGCACCAATTTAGCATGACTGTTCTAGGTTCCTTGTATGATATGAAGACACGTATTGCCAAGAAGTCCATAATATCTGCACCAGAGAGTAGGATCTGTCTTTACATGGAATCCTTAACCTACAGTTAACCCCCTAAGCTATTTAGACCATCCCTCCTGTTTTTCTTTTATCCCTCCAGCTCAGAAGCAATGTCCAGTAGTGAGATAAGCAAGGCAGCCTTTGCCCAGCCCCTCCCTTGGCTGCAGCACAAAAAATCCACAAGGCCCATGGTTACTTTAAACCACACGTGTATGAGGCTTTGACACATAGTGGTACCTATTTTGAACAGAGGTTCACAGAAAGGCCCAGTGCCAAATACAGCTGTTAATTTATGCAGACCCTCACCCCATCACAAAATGAATCTGTATTGCGACAGCATTGAGACCAGATGTTTTCAATTACTGCCCACGAAGCAAAATTTTCTATGCATGTTTCCAGCTGTGCTCATGTGCATTTTCTCCCCAGTGACTCCCATTCACTTAACAATATACTGTGTTCCAAAATACTAATGGACAAGACATACAGAAGAAAGCAGTACAATAAAGCTTAATGGAACAGATACTTGAAATAAAAAATAAGTGCTGATGAAGCAGAGTAGAAGACAACTTATATTATGTCTTTTTCCTTGTGATTTGTATAACTTTTATCTAACTTAGCTGACCTTAGGGGCACACTCAAGTCCTTTCCTTGCTTCTCTGAAAGATAGTAGGGAGGTTTATGGAGCTGCATGAAATAGCTGGAAATTCCCAGTGGCACTCCTGTCCAAGGCGAATGCTTTTCATGCCCTTTGCTCAACTTCTTCAGGAAGGTATTCATGCACTTCTTTCCTCTTTATCCTAGGCCAAGGCTAAGGAAGAGCCTGAGCCTGCTTATTCTCATAAGGAACAATGCTGAGCAGTGGTGTTCTAAGAGGGCCGTCTTACTTGCACTCCTGCAATTCTATTTTTTTGATTTCTTGACGCTGTGGGTATCTTGACCGTCTCTTTATTGGGGCTGCAGTTCTAGAGACAGAAAGAATTAACACTGGTTGGCAAAAGCTGACTGCACCACCAGGGAAAAGAGAGTGTGTGTCCTCAGAAGAGTGCCCTGCTCTGGTATGTGAAGTCAAACTAGTCAGCTTTCTGAGATGTGTGGACTCATGAAGAGCTTAGTGTGGATGAGTCCTAATGAGTGAAACCATTTTTAAAACAGCAGTGAATACATGATATTGTGAAATACGGTCTGTAATGCAGAAACTTTGGCAACATTGGTTGTCTTGGAATTTTGTCACTTTTTTATTTTGTAAGCTCGGTTTCAAATGTATGTACAGTTTAGCACAGAATATGTGTAGATGTCCATACACTAAACTGAAAGAGACTCATGCTTCTGTAGTAATCCCAAACTGTAAACAGTGGTTTGTGACTCCTGATGACATTGCAAGCCCATTTGTTTATTATAAATTTGATTTCAAATAGATATTTACAAGCTTAATTGTCATTTATTTTACTGGAAATTAATCTCCTATGTAGCTTAGTTAATCTACCCGTATCTGGTTGTGTTTTTCCCACTCTCTGTGTATCTCTATCAAAACTGACAAATGGATGTTCTCATTGGCAGTGATATACCTTCTCTGAATGCTTTAAATGTTTCTAATGCTTTTTGTTCTTAACATAGTGTAAATTTCATTATTTTTAAAAATTGTGACACTGTACAAACAAAGTAGAGCCATCCGAGTTGCAGGTGAGGAATCTAGCTTGGTGTGTTTTCCAGCTGTGTTCCAGAAAAGTTAGGCTTCAGATTGTAATCTGATCTGTTCATTTCTGCAATGCAGAGGGGAATTTATGGCAACTTCTTTACATACATACAAGCTTACAATGATGCAGCTTTCTGGATTGTACTAAATAGTTCTCAGCCAGGCAATATTGTGTTGGCTTTGATTATTATTTGTGGTTAATTTTTACAGACAAGTCCTTAGTCTGTGTGGATAATTTGTGCTTCTCTGGCATCACTTGAGGAACCACTGTAGACCTCTTCAGTACAACTTTTAAAGCTTTTCTCTATACTCACAAGGACTTCAAATGTCACTGGGAAAAACAGTAGTCATGCACAGAGGCACAACTTTGTGATGCTTATGAGCAAGAACAGGAATCACACCACACCTTCTCAACCTGTAATTTGGACTCCAGAATAATTGTTGTATGGATTTGTGCAAGTCATGATGTCTGAACACTAAAATTCTGAGACTATGCTTACAGTGAAGGAAACAAAGTTATGGTGAACGCTTGTGCATTTACTGCTTCTTAGGAAAGGTCTTCCCCATTGTGTACCTAAATCACAGGTTCTTCTTTTTGAACCTAGAACCTCTTTTTTTCTGCACTTTCATTTCTCTATTGTAATTGTCTCAACTATCACCTATCTGCCATCTCACCTGTTTGAAAAGGTGAGATGGGCAGCATTTTCAGCCAGTAGAACTTTGAATAAGTGGAGGAGGGAGGAATGTTGGGAACTGAGATACCCCCTCGGCGTGATTTGAAGGAGTCATCCCTTTATCAGGAAGGATTTTTGTACCTAGTACAGCCAAGACAGCAGACTTTTTGTTTTGGAGCTCCTTAGAAATAAATGACACCTGGATCTGACTCTGGGACTAGTAAGAATTTTTGTCCTACCTCTATGCTATACTTACTTCAACTGTTGGCCTAAGCCTTAATTTTTACTCTTCATTGACTGTAGATAGATCTGATTTGTATTAACAGCACATAGCCTAGCCCAGATCTTATACTAGCACAGTTTTCATTTTTGAATTGTAGTCCCAAACTGTGTTTTCAGATACTTCCTTTCTGCAGGTGTGTCATAACTGCCTGTGTATTGTAAGAATTATACATTTGTGAATTCTAATTTCAACCAAGGAACTACTCTTTTTTACCAATTCCATGCCAATTTAGCAATTAGAGAAATCACAAGCAGACTGAAGTGAGTGTTACACTGAATTATTTTGTATTTCTCCTTGTTTATCCACAGTTTGGGGATTTGGGTTCCTGGCTGTGACTATCATTAACTTGGCATCGCTTCTGGGATTGATTTTAACTCCTCTCTTAAAGAAGTCATATTTCCCCAAGGTGTTAACTTACTTTGTGGGCTTAGCCATTGGTACTCTCTTTTCTAATGCAATTTTCCAGCTCATTCCAGAGGTAAGCAAGGGGAATCATTATTTGGTTTGCATACAAGTTTCTAAAGTGTATTAATTTTAGAAGCATGCTGCCGTGGGGTTCTGTGTGTAGGTTGCAGTCTCCAAAGAGTTCTGTGTGGGCTTAAGTGCCATTAGCTGTGATCCCTTTCTGGGATGAGTCAGAGCCATCAAGATCTATGTCATGTTGTGCACTGGGAAAGAACAAGGGCATTCTGCCTTTAGGCAGAAAGAAATACGTTGGATAAAATTGTAGTGAACTTTATTGACCTACACTGTTAACATTTAATCCAAGTTTAAAAAATCTAAAAAGATTGGGATCTTTCACAATTTCAGCTTAGGGAACTGACGGTGGGTATAGAGGCAGTTTTTAAAATAAAGGTGTATCTGTGTTGTGTGGCATTTGTTTGTTTTTTCTGGAAATGTGCTAAGATACAGACTAATTTGCATTGCTTTTTTCTTCACTGTTAGGCATTTGGGTTTGACCCGAAAGTAGATAACTATGTTGAGAAGGCAGTTGCTGTGTTTGGTGGATTCTATATTCTCTTTTTTGTGGAAAGGATTCTTAAAGTGGTATTAAAGATCTATAATCAGGTAATGAAACCTGTCACTAACTGAATAAGCCTTGCTTTAAAATACCTGTCATATTTTATGTGATACTTGCTAGTTGAATAAAATGTGTGGTTTTTTTTTTCTGTTTTATCTGTGGAATTCAACCTTACTTTGTGTTCTGATATGTCTGTTTAAAATCCACATGAATAGGGGAAGCAATCTCAGTTTTTTGAGGGAGTTACAGGCAGCACTGGGAATAGAATCCAGTTGTGAGTGTGGTTTGCTCTCATGGTATATGCTCCAGTTGCTCTCAACAGCCAAGTCGTTGCTGTGATAGCTAAACACATCAGAAAAATGTGGAAATATGTAAGCGCTGGAGACAATGGAGTCTGCCTGTGGAGCTCCCCTTTGGGCAGGAGAATTCAATGTAACATACATACCTTCTTAGCTACCTGCAAAGTGGAACTGCACAGACAGGGCCTGAGTCTTGCCTTCAGTAACTTCAGCTCTGTGTTTCCCCATGCTCTACTACACAGACCTGCAGTTACACCCTACTGCCCAGCACTCTGCTTTCTGCCCATATGTCAGAGTACTTGTTTGCTGTGTACTTGCATGAGTATGGGGCTGAATTTGCCTCAGATAAGGGTGCCTCAAAATTTTTGGTCCTCTCTGTTCATCATTTGTGAAAGGAAACTGTCCTGTCTTCCTACTCTTACCTCTCTTAAGGTCCCCCGTTCCAAAGTGTTGCTGTTATTGTCCCTCATTGGTAATAGCTAAAAATAGAAAAAACCAAATTTGCTACTCTTTTTGTGAACAGTTGACAGAGGCTAATAAGCTCTATTTGAAAAATAACCATGAATAACTAGCAAACATTGATCACTTGTGGTTAGATGTTTGGCTTGGGAGGTTCTACATAAAGGTATAAAAGTGAAAAATCCCTCATGTATTTTGATTAGCTAAGAGACAAGTTAGGAACTTACATACATTTGAATTTCATTTAAAAATTGAAATACTTACTGCTGCTCATTTCAACAATCACTCAGTGTTGAAAGCAAGGCAGCGTGAATATGATGCACCCACCTTTTCCTTTTTGTCTCTGTTTTCTTATGTTTGCTGTTTTGCTTTTGTTTGAATTAGCTCCTACTTGTTTATTTGTCACCTAGACTGGCCATAATTACTTTGAAAATGGTGAAGAGAATCATTCTCAGGATAAGACTAACCCCCCCAAACTACCATCCAGCAATGGGGGGATGTGTTACGCAAATTCAGCCGTCGTAGAGAGCAATGGAAATCTTGGTTTTGACAGCATCAGTGTGGTCTCAGCACAGGTATGAAAACTGTGTCTATTCATTTATTTTATCCCTGACAATTACATAAGCATATTTGAGGGGAGAGTTAATATGAATTTTTATTCCTCTTGTCAAATTTTTGTAAATTTACAGCTTATAATTTGCTTGAGCCCTATGAAAAAGATAATGGGGTTTTGAGGCAAGCTTATAAAAGCTGAATGATGCATTCCATTTGTAGCCAACAAAAAGGGCTATTTTATATCAGTGTTTGGATGGGTAGGGCAAAGAGATGTATTTAATCAGATAATTTGGTTATTTTTGATTTTTTGTTGTTGTTGTTGTTTTGCTTTGAGTGTCAGTGTATTTTAGTGTTGCATGACCTGTATTGTGTTCCTGATTATGTCAAGCTCTTAAGTGTGAGAACCTGATTCCTCTGAATCAATGATTGAAAACTAATACAGTAACTTTCATGCAGGATGTTGAGAGCACTCCTTGTGGTAATCCAGTATATTTGGATCCTATGGGAATTATGGAGGTTATATGTCGAGGCAGAAGCCATTCCTCCTGGTTTAAGTGTTGTCTTTCAGATTTGTTCTCTGTATTTCTTTGTGTTTGTTTTCATACTGCAAATGCAATTTTCTTCTGTCTGAGAGGAAAGTAGATGTAGGAAGAGAAAGTTTTGTGCTTCTTTAGTCTTTTCCCTGTGCAAGGAGGAGCAGTTCTGTCTCTTATGTATGAAATATTAAAAACACATAGAAAAAAATCTCAACTGTCTTAGGCAGACTTTTCTTGTAGTAGAGATTCCTGGTTTGCCTCCCATGTTCTTTAGCCCGTAAGTTGGCTGTGGAGTGCAGAGAGGAGCAAGCAGAAGAACGAGCCAGAGGCAGGCTCTAATAGCCAAGAGAGAATATGAGAGTTCTGCATTGACCCTGCAGGCTCACGTGGCATTTGATGCACACAGTTTAAAGCACCAACATTGTACTTTACTGTAAGAATGTCATGAAGTGTTGTGGATACTGGACATTTCAAAAACTAGGAGGAAATACTTAATTACTAAAATCGCATGGGTACCAAGAAAGAATTAATATTATGAGTGTCCCTAAGCCATATTTTGTTGATTTATAAAACAAACAGAAGAATCCTCTGCTCTCTGCAGAGACAGTCAGTTCTAGTCAGCTCTGCAGAGACAGTGTTTTCTTGTCCTGTGTATGAGAAGTTTTATCTGGACCTATTCCAGTATTACTTTTTGGCTAACCATCCCCTTACACATAATGTAAACATAAAAAAATCATACCACATAATAGAATATTAAAATGCAACTATATAGGATTTATTTCTAGTAACTAGTTTAGATCTGGTGCTTGTGATCATGAAGTATAATAGGTCACCCCAAGATCCTTTGTGAACTTGGTAGTGTTAGGTTAGTGGTTGGACTCAATGATCTTAGAGGTCCAACCTAACGATTCTGTGATATTGTAGGTAGCAACAAAAAAGCCATCATTACTCTTGCCCTCTTCCAGTAAGGTTCAAAGGGGCCACGTAATCTTCAGAGTCATTAAGGGGCAAGGCACGGCCAGTGCGGCCGTGGTGTTTTGGGTAGGTAATAACATGAGTGTAAGTATGCATTCAGCTTTACAGGCATGTAGTATTTAAGAAGAAACCTTTTGGCATAAGCCAACACATACCTAAGGGAATTTTGATGAGGTTTAATAATCTACTGCTCTACAGTGCCCTTCACTTGTTCCCTGGAGTCAGTGTCAAAATTCCTTCTTGGTCCTGGGGGCACTTCTAGAGAATACAAAAGGATGTGTCTAGTTCACATCTGAGGGATGCATTAAAAATAGCAATAGTAAACCCAGAAATCATAGGATAAAATAAGAGAGTCTCTACAATTTTTTTAATTTTGGGAACCAAAGGAGAGAGCATTACCTTTGAAAAAAACTCTGTGTTTAGAAGAGCAAAAATACCAAGGGGATCTTTGGTTTTCCATAAACTGTGGAGATGCATAACACAGAACTACGTTAATAATTAATAAAAATTAAACCTGACAGTCCAGTTGGGTATTACAGACCTCCTTTACTGGCATAACATCTGTGATGTCTGCTAAACTACCACGATAAAGTTGGAATAGTCCAGCAAAAACCAGACATTGTTAATTTTTTACCTTGAAATCCTATATATTTGTAGAGTAATTTTGTCAGGAGTCTGCCTTATCTTAAACATGAAGCATAAATATTACTCGTTCATCTTCTGTTGGACATATGATCTAGTAAAGTTCAGAATGTAAATCCAGACAAGCAGTTTCATTGTACTTTATATAATTTAGAGAAGTCTTCAAGACATTATCTAAAATGGATTACATGCAAGAATTATGACACTTCGGAACTACACAGTAAATGGCAGATATGTATTGCAGAAGCCTCTCAGAAACCGATTCCTAGTCTTCAAACTGCAGTTGTTTTTGCATTTGGAAAGACTGGATCAAGAAAGTAATTTTCAAAAGTGAGTCAGTACTGGTATCCTAAATTAACTGCAATTACCTAAAAAAAAAAAAGTACATAGGTAAAACAACTCAAACCTCAGCACATTTCTGGGGTCAGTTCCATTCATGATACCCTTAACAGCTAATTTTTAATAGTATCTTCTTAGTCAATGTTCATTTTTTTTATTAGATGCATAGGAAGTTCAGCATGTATATTTGTAAGCTATTTATTTCACTAAAAAGCCCTTCAGATCAGATTTTTATATTTGTTGTATGTATGCAATGCTTTGGGCTGTCATTGGAATTCTCAGCTGTGCAACTGATACCAGAAGATGGGTCCTTTACCTAGTTCCGTGTCTAAGCCAGTTGTGCCATTACAGCCCTCAGAAATCCATATGCACACACACGGTTCCCACTGTGCTTTGGTGGGAACAATCATCGACAAGTATGTACAAGTGACATTTTTGCACATTTGTATTATTTACTCACTGTTCTCATTGCTCTTTTAGGAACTTTCATCCTAATAACGTTTTTTTTTATTTTTCATAAAACCATTTATTTTATGTAGGTGCTTGGCATTTGATGTGAGAATTTTTTGGTAATAGGAAGTTTTGACAGAACAAAAAACAGCACCTCTTTGTCATGTATAGTAGAAGTTGCTAACGTGTTTTCAAAATACAGTCTTCTGAGATTAGTATTGCTGCTTTATCAGAAAATACTTGCTGTTGTTGTGGTTTGTGTGTATGTAGTTTCCAAAAGAACAATGTTCTTTTTTAGTAGGAAAAAAGTGTTAATTGTTCAAAATTAAAACCTGTGCATTGTCTCAAACTCCCTTTTCTCAGTGAAGCTAGAAACGTGTGCAAGAAAGATGATGTGTCTGGCAGAAATTAGGGTGGTCTACAAAACAGTTCATAGGCAGCTTGAAGGATGGTCACCAGGGAACAGAAAAAACCTAAGGGAGCAGATGTTCATCTCAGGGAGCATGAATTGGTGAAAGAGCTTGGTTAATTGTAGTTGGATTTTCTTATTCTCATGTATTTCATGTGGCTTTCTTTGTAATACATCTTTCTTAAAGTGAGGATCAACTTTCCTTTGTGGATTAAGAGAGAGGTCTATTATTCATAAGTGGTCTCAAGCAGAAATAACATAGGTACAAATTAATCATCTCAAAAATATGATTGACATTGCCTGTGTTAGATAGAATGCTGAGAGGAAAGCCTTAAAAAACTAAAGTCAGGTGTGTAGTACAAGTCTAAAACTATGTGTTTGTGTCGTCAGGGAAATTCCCAATTTTTTAATACTATTGCCCATTTTTGCATCATAAAAGTATAATTACAGAACTTCCTATGGACTGAATAGGAGCTGTAAGTGTCCTTTGTGGCAGTTTTGGCACTATTCAAGCAAGGCTTTATTATCTACAAGTTCCAGACAGTGCAATAAGCAACTGGGAAATTCACGACCTGAACTTTTGTCCTGTCCCAAGGCAGCTCCTAATACAAGAATGTAGTCAGATAAGAGCCTGGTGAACAAATCATGAGACAGCCCTTATTGCTCTGTCATTAGAGATTTTGTAAGAATTTATTAATTGTATTTCCTTGTAGTTCAGAATTCAGTTGTCTGGTTGCTTTTGCATATGGCAAAAGTAAAACAATTTACAATGTTGTTTTTAATAATAAAAGAAAAATTTTTGAAATACTCTGTGGCCTTCTCATAAGGAGAAAGAGGTGTTCCTCTACACCCCTTTACTACAAGAGACAGAGATGCGTAAGGATGAGGGTAGAGCAGTGGATATTGTCTGCCTTAACTTCAGCAACCTTTTCAATACTGTTTCTCACAACATCCTCATAGGCAAACTCAGGAAGTGTGGACCAGATAAGCAGACAATGAGGTGGATTGAGAACTGACTGAATGGTAGATCCCAGTGGGTTGTAATCAGTGGCTCCAGATGTAGTTGGAGGCCTGCCAGTACTGATAACCCCCAGGGTTCAATATCAGGCCCATTATTGTTTAACCTATTCAACAGTGACTTGGATGAAGGGGCAGACACCTCCTCAGCAGGTTTGCTGGCAACTCAAACCTGGGAGGACTGGCTGATACCCCAGAGGGGTATCCTGATACCTTCAGGAGGACCCTGACAGGCTGGAGAGAGGGGCAGAGAAAAACCTCCTGAAATTCAACAAAGGCAATTTGCAGGGTCCTGCACTCGGTGAAGAAAAACCCCTGCACCAGCACAGGCTGAAGGCCAACCTGCTGGAAAGCAGCTCTGTGGAGAAGGACCTGATGGTCCTGGTGGACAACAAACTGTCCATGAGCCAGCTGTGTGCCCCTGTGGCCAAAAAGGTCACTGGTATCCTGGGGTGTATTAGGAAGAGCATTGCCAGCAGGTCAAGGGATGTGATCCTGCCCCTCTACTCAGCCCTGGTGAGGCCACATCTGGAGTGCTGTGTCCACTTCTGGACTCCTCAGTACAAGAGAGACATGGAGCTCCTGGAGAGAGTCCAGTGGAGAGCAGAAAGGAAGTTAGGGGAGTGAAGCATCTCTCTTACGAGGAAAGGTTTGAGGGAGCTGGGCCTGTTCAGCCTTGAGAAAAGACAACTGAGAGGGGACCTCATCAATGTATGCAATATCTGAGGGGAGGGTGCCAGGAGGATGGAGCTGGGCTCTTCTTGGAGGTGCCCAGCAATAGAAAAAGAGATGGTGGGCAGAAACTGATGCACTGGAAGCTTCTTCTGAATGTGAGGAAGAACTTGTTACTGTGTGGGTGATCACATATTGGAACAGGCTGTCTAGAGGTTGTGGAATCTCCCTCGCCAGAGGTATTCAAGAACTGTCTGGACGGAATCCTTTGGGAGGTTGGACCAGATAACCCACTGTGGTCCCTCTCAAACGGACCCATTCTGTGATTCTGTGATAAGTATATCTGTAGGCACACATGTGTGTAGTACTGCTTATGTATTCCAGTCAGTAAGTAATAATTAATGCCTTATAAGCAAATATTTATTTTTTAATGGGGAAAATACTATAATGCTTGCAAATATTCTATAAATACATTATGTGTGTACAGATATTTATCAGACTAGATCACCGGAAATTTTTAGGGGAGGTTAGTTTGTGCTCACAGCTAAAATGACAGTTCCCTTTATCTACTTCAAGTTTTTCATTATTTCATGGCACCATGTGTATAAATTACTTCCACTTTGGGAGGAATTAGTGAGATCCCTGGAGTCTATGTGCACTGCAGTTTTATATTAGGCTGTTGATTTCATACTCTGAGCCTTTAACTTGCACAGTCAGAATCATCCACTACTGTTTTTATTAAAGATTCACTTTGTAGAAACTTATTTGAACAGCTGGACTTGACTATTGTTGCCCAAAGTTAGAAATAAGGTTTGTGGAATATCTGAATGTGTCTATAGTCTTGTGTACCTGGCAGCTAAGGGTGTCTGTGAGACAAGGATGTACTGGCAGTCACTGTGATCAGACCCTTCAGACTGTACATGTTGGGAGAAGACTGTGAGGAGCCTTGGTACTTTCTTTGTCTGGCGGAGACTCCAGAGAGACATTCACACCGCCATGGCTTGAACTGCTTTCTCTCTCAGCTTAAGGGCATTCAGAGGAAGCTTTGTAGTCAGAAAGGTGATTGAGCCTTGCATGTTAACTTGTTGAAAAGGAAAATGTTTGGTGCTGCTACCTGTGCCTTTTGCTTCTTGGACCAAGCAACTTGATCTCTATATGCAATAGTGCTTTAGTTTATGCCTAGCATTTATTTAAAGGCAGAAGCGTGATTTGTTGGCTTCTTTATTCAGTGTTTCATGTAATTACTTTATTGTGTTGCTTTTTTCCCAGGAAGAAGCCACCCAAAGCAGCTTATGCAAGTGTCTTAAAGGGCGTCCACTGTCAAAGATTGGGACCATTGCTTGGATGGTAACACTGAGCGATGCCGTACATAATTTCATAGATGGTTTGGCTATTGGTGCTTCTTTCACTCTGTCTCTGCTTCAAGGGCTTAGTACCTCCATAGCCATCTTGTGTGAAGAGTTTCCTCATGAACTGGGTAAGGAACTTCATTGCACATGTTTACTGTACAGATCACTGTTGTAGGAGGTTGTGCATAGATTGAAAGAAAGTTTAGACAAATGAATGGAAAAAATATTCATCAAGAAGTTCCCAAGCACCAAAATACACATCTGGCACAGGAAGTTCCCTAGTGCAGGTGGGTGGGAGCTGGGACTGTGTATTGGAGAGGTGTTAATTATTCTGTTCATGTATATTGCATACACTGTTGTATTAATTAATTGTAGAAATGAAAGTCATTGTAAGTAGTTGTGTGTTCCCATGCTCTTACCTCAGTCTTGCATCACCTATTTGTTTAGAATATTTCACTTTCCTTTGTATTGAAGGGAAATCCTCATCATGTACCTGAATGAAGAAAAACAACAGGGGGTTATAGTGTGTATACAAATCATGTCTTTTCTTCAGACTTCCTTTGAAATTAGAAAATAACCACAATATCATTTTCTGAAGATGGTTTTCTTTCTTTTTTTATTCATTTAGGAGATTTTGTCATCTTACTTAATGCAGGAATGAGTACTCGGCAGGCTCTGTTTTTCAATTTTTTGTCTGCATGTTCTTGTTACATTGGGCTGGCTTTTGGTATATTAGTAGGCAACAACTTTGCTCCTAACATCATCTTTGCTGTAGCTGGTGGAATGTTCCTGTACATCTCTCTGGCAGACATGGTGAGATATAATTTCATTTTCAGTTATTTATTTATCTGCAAAAAAACAAAGACTGCACTAAGTCTCTCCAGTAGAATTTAGTACTTTCTAGCTCTCATGACTGTGTATCATCATCATCATCATCATCATCATCTTTTAAATCATCAATTATACTCTTAATGGAGGTGCACAAATAGTTATGTTTATTCATGAAACATGGAAGCCTTTCACTTCACAAATATAGGTAATCATATTATTGCTGAAAAGGAGTTTTAGATAGGGACAACCTATTTTGGAATTTGGGCTGGTTTCATCAAAAAGTAGAAAGTATATAAATATTTTTTTTCAGCATTTTAAAGAGTCAGAGTATTTAACCTTATTTTTAAAAGGTTCATTTGTCTCTTTAAAACACATTATGAAAGAAAAGCACAAAAAGAAAGACAAAACGAAGTATTAAATTTTGAGTTGAATGAAAGGTGTTGTGTAACCACAGTGATAGCTTGGGGGTTGGTTAGCTGAAAAACCTGATTAAAATTCATATTCAGGTTTAAATTAAACAGTAACAGCCTGTTTTGTGGTTCAGACTAAAAAATTTGCTGAGCTCTATTCAAAATGATCTATCGTTTATTTTTCAAAGCATGCTAGAAGATACAAGCCAAAGAAACTGTGCTAAGATCCAAACTGGATTTAGACATTGGGAAATAAAATCTGGATTCACAGGCAGTAAGCAATAGTCTGTGATTTCCTCTATGACGATGTTTTGTCTCAAAAAGAGAGATCTTTCGAGAGTTTAAAGCTTTAGTACATTTGATTCAGTGTTGTAAGAATAGATGCAGCAGTTGCAAAGGTGCTTACACCTGCAACATGAGAATCCATTTGAGTATAGAACTGGAAGAGTGAGGCCTGAATTTGAAAAGTTTTGAGTCCCCAGTTTGCTTCTGTTTAAGAACTGTCATATAGTTGTAGTGAGTATTTCATTAAATACTATTATAGTTTAGGTAGTAGCATAGAATTTAAGAAGTAACACTGTTAGACTTAGATGAACAATATAAGTATTTTATTCTGTGTTTGCAATACCTTAATTGCTAATGCTTTTCCTTTAGTTTCACTCTTATAGAATAGAATAGTAATGTACTGAACTATGATGTGTAAAATTCATGGAATAAATTTAGAGTGGCTCAAATTTGTTATTAAATCCTCAAAGTAGGTAACATTCTTTCATTTTTATCTGTTTTTTCTGTTTCTCTCTGTCTCTTTCCCTGTCTCCTCCTCCCCCTAATCTCTCTCTACTTTATAGGTTTTTGGATTGTATCAGTTACTTGTCTGAATTTTTCTTCCCCCTGAAAAGTCTGAAATAGGGTATTCAAGCACTCTGTACAGAGATCTGACTTTCTGCTTTCTGTTATGATTTTCACACCCTTCTGGTTTGCTTGTCCAGAAGCAGGTAGGATTAACTGGAATGTCATTCTGTCCTTTGTTTTGTTTTGTTTGTTTGTTTGTTTCTTTTCTTTTTCCTTCCAGTATTGGCATAGTCCACCCTCTGTCAGTAAGATCACTGTGAGGTGAGGCTGTGGGCAGGTGAGAATGTGTGCACTGAGGTGTGTGCACAAATGAGCTTTGCTGTATGGCATGAAGCTAATCTGGTTTGTTGCCATTGCCTCTTGTGCAAGAGCATTACGGAGCTCTGGAATGATTTCTGAGAAGGTTTGGCCACTTCCCGCTAACCTTAGCCTGTTCTTCAAGAACTGCATTACCTTCCGTGGCTGTGTGGTGAGATCAAAGAAAGATAGAGTTTCTGAGTCACCCAGCCTGAAGGTTTCCAAACCTGGACTCAAATAAACTGTCTTCATTGTATTCTGGTCATCCTGCTCTCAGCAGCACGGAGAAGAGAAAGTTTGTTTGAGTCTGTTTGTGAAAATCCACTGTAGTTGACTTTATCTGCAGCAAACACATACCCTGAATCATGCCACGCAGGGAACTTCATGCCTGTGCTCTTCTGCCATCACCTCAGAGAAAGTCCCTTTGTTTCTGCAGTTAGCAGCAGATCAGTCATCCTTTGTGGTTGTGTTACCAGTAAGATGCATGTTAATTAGTAATTAACTAATTAAGAAGAATCCCTTCATTGCTCTGTAATGTAATAATGCACGTGTTGCCACCACTTTCACACCCGTCTTCTTTCTTCCTTGCTTGACCTCGTGAGCCCACCAGACCTTCTACATGTAAAAAGTTTCTTATTTCTGAGGCATTGTCTTTATTTTTGTTTTCATTTGCCTATAGATAAAGCAGGAGAATCCTAATCTTCCACTTCTCAAACAGAAATCTGTGTATACTAGTGAAGGAAGAAACAACATTTAGCAATACAAGGGCAGCTGCTCCTAGCAACATTCCAGCAACTGGAACCTAGGAGATTGCTGGAATTAAAAAGGGAAAATTTGCATGAGAGACAACCAGGTGAAATCTCAATAGAGAGGAATAAGACACCATTTCACTTTACCATCCTTGGTGGAGCAGTTTTTCAGGGTAGTTAGGGTGACTTGTTCCTGTGACTGCCTTCATACTCTGTTAGTTCTATTATTCAGTCCAAAGCAGCAATATGGTTCAGTTCTTAATTCCTTAAATTAAGCACACCACCACGAGATGGCAATACTTACCTAAAAATATCTTTTTTTTTTCCCCCCCCAGTTCCCAGAGATGAACGATATGCTGCGGGAGAAAGTGACAGGGAGAAAGATGGATCTTACATTCTTCCTTATTCAGAATGCTGGTTTGCTAACGGGGTTTACTGCTATACTCATGATTACCTTGTACGCAGGAAATATCGAGCTGTGATAATGCAAGTGAAAATGGAATCATTATTGAAGACATCAAGTGAATTGCAAATGGAAGACACTTGAAATCAATAAAGGGACATTCATTAGTGACAAGTCCCATTCTGTCCCTCTTGCCCCAAACACAGGAAATTCTTCTTTAGGACTTGCAGTGAATCCAAATAGTAGGAACTGTCAACTCCCGTACAATGCCAAAAAAAATGATGCTAGTATTTGTATTTCTACTTAAAATTATCAGGAGTATCTGAAGTGTCAGAGAGAAAGGATGTTACTTGGCCAGTAGAATTATGTAATACACACAACTTGAGACTGGCTGAAAGCTGAGGTGTGCAAGGAAGATGTGTATGTAGAAGAAAGTAATAGAGTTTTATATCTTTTTTTAACTGTGATGAAGACAAGCAGTTTCAAAACTGGTTAATTTTCATGACTTTTGTCACAGAATTTTCTGTGTAACATCTCCTTTCCCCACCAAAAAAAGGAAAAAAAATCAAACTATTTCAGAGTAGGTACTAATGAAGCTAAGATTTTTTAATTACTAATTAACACTGGAAGGAAAGATACCAGTTCCGGCTTTTGATCTTCTCTCTTTTTAAGTGCACTAGGGAATTGTTGATTTATTTTGAGAACCACTTTTTTTAATTAGAGGGGACCTGTGTTAAATTTATGGCTTTTATCAACTCCATAATATTTTAAAATGTTCAAGCATTTTGTATTCTATGAAAATAATGTTTTTTACTTGTTTCACAAATATCCCCTTTAAAAAAATCAGTATTTTAGTTTTACGAAGTGAAATTTAGAAAGAAACTCTGCTAAAATCAACGTTCCAGTAACCTTTTTTTGTAATTTGAATCATTTCCTTATGTGCAGTTGGGTGGAAGTAAGTGATAATAAAATATACAAATTCTTATCACAATCTGTTGCATGTGAACTTTCTAAAATCATGCTTATAAGTATGAGATCTTCTGAAATAAACAATTCATCTTCTCTGGTTTTATAAGATGTCTACAAGGAAACTCATAAAAAAATACAGTCCATGTCAATCACCACTTTGCTTTGAAGAAAGTGTCCTAAGTTACTTTTTTCATTGACTTTTTTAAAGCAAGTTTTACAGCTTCAAAGAAGATACTATTTCTTGATGTATTTCCTGTTTGTAGAAAGGAACAAATATTTTATTTTTAATACTCTATTAAAATATATCTGCTACCAGGTATTTATTTTAGTACTTTATTTGAATCTGTAATTACATTGGAAAAAAATAACTTCTCTAGGTGTCTGTTCTTCTGCACAGAAGTTGTAATTTATACTTACTTTAAAATATAAATGTTAAAATGTAATTATAGTAGCCAATGACATTTGCTGTGTGGAAGAAGCATTTATTAGTAACTTTGTGCCCTCTAAATTTCTGTGAAGAAGAGTCTGCCCACTCCATGTCTTTCCTTTAATTCTTTCTTTATTGATTCCTTGGAAATAAGCTGTTTGTAAATGCTACTCTTGTGTGTGACAATAATTTATTATAGTAACTAAGAATACTCATTGACTTTCTGAAATAATTTGGCCATTTCTAGTTCATCAGATTATTTTAAGAATATACCTGTATGGTAGTTTTCACCTTTAAATCCAAACATTTGTGAAGAGACTTTGTTTTTGTTAACTCCCTAAGGAGAAAAAACAGACAAACGAGTCATTGAAATAATGTACTTTTAGATCACAGAGCAGACTAGAGATGGAAAAAAGTCTGATTTTGCATGTAGTGCTTTAGTCAAAAAACAAATTGCCTTTTTTCCTAGTTGGATATTTAGTACATAACAAAGTTTTTTTCATTTTTGTACGGGCAGGTTTTTCTGTAGATCTTTGCTATTATTATTTGGTTGTCCAGTATGTATAAAGTACATCTATTCCAATTCTAGGACTCCCAGTGATTTCCCAAGCTTTGCAGATGCATCCAGTGAGGAGGAAACATGAGGAAACACTCAAAACCCTCTTGTTTTGTGACAAATAAGGGCACAATAAGTTGCTCCCTTAAAGTCTGAAAATTGAGGGAAAGACTTTCATATTCTTTTTCATGTTAATGTCATCTGCAACACCATTCAGCTTATATTCAGCCACCTCTTCAGCCTGCTTTTCAACAGTTGTGCAAATTCAGTGTGCAGTGTGATATCAGAGGCCTCTTACATAGTTTTGTACATGTTGTTTCCTTAGGGCAAATTATTGGACGGCTAATGTCGGAGATTATCTAACATCTGTTTGGGAAGATATTCTGTGTTGGCAATACTGTTGTAGAAGGTATACAGATGTAAATAGATCGCTGTTGTAAAGCTTCCTTTTTCTCATGACGTGATTCCTGACCCAAGACACGCTTGTGAAAATTTCACTAGAGGTGGGAATAAAACCAACACCACAATGCCCTCCCCACACTCACCCACCCCACCTATAATAGACTACAGAAGGAGCCAGGAGCATATAACGAGCAACAACATGGACAAAGGGCAAATCCTAAAGTTCTTCTGATCCCTTGAAGACAGGACATGCAGAAAAGTAGATTGGTCTCTGGGGGAAGCCTATCAAATATGCAATACATAATTACCATCTATGATTTCAGGAAAAATAAACAGAAGAATGAAGTTGGTGCTTTAGGGTTATTGTTTTTGACATTTCGATGAATTCTTGGCTGAATAAGGATTTAAGGCATCAAACTAAAAATCTAGCCTCAACTGTAATGAGCTAAATTAAATAACATCGCCCTTCTAACAGTAGTATGGAACTCACTGTGGCCTTCTGTATGTTGAAGTATTGGCCCTGCTGCTCCATCAGCTTTTGCAGCCTGCCTGAAGCTTTGTGTTGCCTGAATAAAAAGAGCTACAAAACTTGAACTACATAGTTTAAAGATGACTTGAACATAAATTACTTCAGTTATGCTTACGATAGCAGTGGAAACATCTATGTGATACACATAGAGAATCTATTGTGTGCTATTTTCTGTATCTCAGTCTGTAACTTCTAAGAAACCACTGGTTTTACCTGTACATAAGTGAACAGATTCCCATGTTACCATGTTGTTTTGTCTTCTGCTGTAGTATCTCATCTGTGTAAATTTGAAGGTGATGAAGATCCAGGGAAAAAACAGTTTTAGATGAGTGCTTTTCTACTTCATGTAATTCTAATGAAGCTATTTATGGAGGCAAGTAGTGTTGAGCAAAGTTTTAATGTCTCTGAACATGTAACTTGTTGCTAAATTTAGAGCATTGATTGAACACACATTAACTCTAGACAATAATGCTACGCAGGTAGAATTCAAGAAATCTTTCAGATTCCTTGAAACTTAAAGAAACCCAAAACAATCCCACAAACAGTTTAAGTCAAGTGAAAACTGCTTATATAGGTATCTGATTGTAGGAACAGCAGCATATAACAAGAGACAGAGTTCCACTGTCTTATTTACAGCTGTGGGATCTAGTCAGCTGTAGTTGATTCCTTGAGTATGTTGCAACAGCTTCAGGTGTTTGAGCTTCCGGCTTAAGTGATAGGTGTAAGAAAGCACAGATGCTGTGAGATCATTTCCAAAAGGTTCAGAATTGCTCAGAACTCCTCTAATGGAAGTTCAGCTAAAGAATAAGATGATAGAAAAAAGTTGTCTCTAGAAATGCATGATGTATTTCACAAGTCAGAAACACATATGGAGCAGGATTGGATTTCCTTCTGCGTGCAGTTACTCTGTATAGATTGGCAGGTGCCACCAAACATCTCATGTATGCATATGCACTGAATACATATTGTCGCTCTTGACCTTTTGTATTGTAATATCCCATACTTTCCAGGAATGCTGTAGCTGCCTTACCAGCTCTTAAAATACTTAATGAACAAGTTATTTCTCTAGGATTTGAGAAGAAACTTATCTTCCTGTCTTGCAGTTCAGTTCAAAATGGTGTCAAGCTGACAAAGGTTGGTGAAATGACGACCAAAGAGAAAGCCGTAAATCTGCTAGCAGTGGATGTAATGCCCCTGTCAAAGACAAGGTTCTGGTTTTGAGGCTTACTCCCTTCTACATTTATTTTGTACCCAATATATTGTCTCTCATTTTTTCTTTTTTTTTTCTTTTTACTTATTACAGTGCTTTTGAAGAAGATAATGTGTTTGCTTGTCTTATGATAGCTATTATGATCACATTGCTTTATTCTAATTTAAATGCCTTCCACAGTTTCTACATTTTCTTCCATTTTAAAGTTAAGTGCTGTGACATTGAGGTAACAATAGGAGATACAGAATGCCATAGGACAAACTGCAGGGAAAATGTAGCTTGAATTTATGTATAGCACGTAAATTTAGGCAATAGTGTAATTCTCCATAATACAGCTATTAATTGCTGCTCTGGATGGAAGTGCTATGAAAAATTCATAAGACCCAAATTTGATTTTCTTTAGAGAGATAAAAGTTCCTGACTCTGAGGACAAAAATCTTCAACACTGTTCCTTAACTTGACTATCTCCATGGATAGTTGTTCATTTCCTAGTACTTACTAGGTATCTTGTTGATTTGCAATCTTAGATGGTATTAGAGTTTTAAAATGCCATCCTCTGTTACTTATTGTTGAAAAAACAACCCACCTTCACAATGATGTACTGCCCTTGTTCCTGTGCTTAATTGGATTTTTCTAGGAGTTTTGAATACAAAATATTGCAATTGTGATTGTCACTATAAAATCCAATGCATGTTAAGTTATTGTGTTGACTTCAGATTGAAGTCTTTAGTTCTCATGTACTCATTTCAAATCTTGATCCTGAATTGTCCCACAAAATGGGGTTTGTGGGGATAGCATAGCTTACAGATAAGGAAAGTAAGTCAAACACTTGAAATTCCTATCTAGAAGAAGACAAGAAATTAGGATTAATTAGGATTAGATATGAGCCTTCTATCTATGATTGTTAGCTATCTTTTAGACTGTTTGAGAAGATGGATGACATCCCAAAAGCTAATATCAGAAATTCTCCTTGATTCCTTATTGCCCTCTTTTAAAAATTATGGGTTAGAATCTGTCTACTGTTTTCTGTACCTTTTCTGTGTGTGCAGTTGTTGATGACAGTAGGAGCAACACATGCATAAATGTGCTTTAGTTAAAGGAGAAAAAGGTGCTATTCTCCAGCAATAAGATCCAGACCTTGCGTACATAGAAAAATATAACATACATGTTTGGCTCTTGCCTCATCATTTTGATCAAATGCACTGCTTCTTGGAAACTCAAAAATCTTTTCACCTCAGTTCTGCTTTCTCTGTTTTATCATGGCTTTATCTCATCATTCACAGCCAGTATCTCCTGATGACAACTACATCTGTACCCCTTTCTGCATTACTGCTTTACCATCCTGGCAAGTGCTGAGGAGGAGCTCATCATGACTTTGTTTGCTAAGAGAATATAGTTGGACCCATGAAGTTGCTGCAATTAGCCTCGTGGTGTTTTGTAGAGTTGGTCTTGGCAATGCCTGAGATATTAAAATGAAAATAATAACTAGCAGCCCTGTTCAGTAAAAGCATTTAGTTATTATACCAGATATTTTATTATGTAGAGCAGTAGTGGTATAGACAATCCAAGACAAGAAGAAAATTTATTTGTCTCCAGCTACTCTTAGTCAATTGGAGAAACAGCAGCAGACATCTCTGGTTAGGCTGGTTCTCGAGAAGAAGACATGCACAGTGGCATTCGTCTAGTGCTAATGAGTGAAAAAACCAATCTAATTAGACGAAACATGAAATGAGATTATATGAGTCAGGCATATTTAGTTAACTAGAGAATACAAAACGGCTTTGATGGCATTGGCCTAAAGGATACAGAAAAGGCGCTAAAATGCATTTTTCCAATTCATGGGTGAAAGCTGATGAAGTGTTTGTCTCACAGTAAATGCAACAACAAAAATCTGTTTCTGTAAGACAAAAAAATTATTGCTATGTATTAATTTGTATTTTTTTGTTCTTGCAATGCCTTGCACATAAAACTTTGTTTATAACATTTCTTTTATCTTTGAGAGAATCATACTTGTGTGTGATGCTGAGAAGACTTTGAAATTAGTTCTCAGGTTTTCATATACTGAAATTAGTTGTATCTTGTAAAGTTTATCACAGAACTTTGAGTGTCTCTCTTCCTCACTTGTTTTCTGTATATTTCTTATATTCTACAGAAAGCGTTTGACTATTTTAAGTAACATTATTAGTAAGATAATGTTAATCTTACTTATGTTACCTTATATTATCTTACTAATGTTAACTAGTAAGATATGGATCCCCTTTTGGTTGTAAAAATGTTGGTAGTGATTTGCAATCATTAAGTGTTCATTAGAAGTGTGATTACAGTGTGAATTATTTGAAATCTCTTTTTACAAACAGCAGACCTAAGTGCAAAAAAATTCTGCAATCGTGATTTATATTTATGTATTTAAAAGCATAGTTCTCTGTGGCAACAGAGGAATTGTCCTTGTTTCAGTAGAGATTTTGTAACTTTTCACTTCATTGGTACATTAGTGAAATCAAAGATACAGCTTCTGGTGAATTGGGAAGGAATTAGATGAGGTACAGAACATTCCATGAAACTTTCTAAAAGAAACCCAAAACCAAAACCAAATCAATCCATAAAAACTACTTCTCTTTTTTTTTTTTTTTAATTTAAATTTCTGTTGCTCTTCCAGTCTTAACTAAATCTATGGTTGCTTGTCTTACCATAAAAAAAAAAAATCACTTAGCAGCTTAAATGGATGACTTCCATTGGTAACAAAAAAGGGCCTTGTTCATTGAAGTACTTGTAACAAACTTCCTCTATATTTCAGGGAGAGTTTTGGGGTATGAAAGAGGCATAGGGCTGATTTCTAACTATGAACACTCACATGATATTTCATATTTGAAATGTCTTCTGCCAAGATTGTTTTGTGAATTTAGAAACCAACGTGGTACAGTCGGGCTTGTGCTGTGTGTAACTTCTGGCTCAGCATGTTGACTGTGGTATGTCTGTGCTGCACAACGAGGGGTTGTGTTGAGAGAAATCCATATGATCTCGGGGAAACACAGCAGTGTCTGTTCATAAATAGTGTATGCAGGAAGGAAAACCAGCCATATAGATAAGGCAGTCAACCCTCTTAAGAAAGCTGTACTGTCATGAATTGACAGTATCTCTTTGTGACCTAGTAATAGTGTATTTCCATGAAGTGATAGTATTACATATTTATGTACTAAGTATCAGGCACGGGATTTTCTGTCTTTGTATAGTACTGGGTGTTACTGCACTACAAACTGTTCTATCATAACTGTATTCTAACACATTTGGGATAGAAACTGCCCATAGACCAACATCCTCAATCTTCAGTTTAACATAGGTGTCTTTTCATAATAGAATGCTTAGAACGCAGGTAGAAGGTAGTATGAAGCAATTCTACAAACCAGTAAAAAATGTATGACATGAGCAACTTGTTTACTGAGAGGTAGGCTCCTGACTTTTGTAAGGCTAACAATGGTCACAGCAAGCAGAACCTGCATTTTACACCTTATCTGAAAAAATAATAACCTTTGGTACTTTGAGTACCATAATGTAATACTGGTTTAATGTACTCTCTACAACTCTTCATGTCATCAGTTCTCAAAGGCTTTTAAATCACTTGCTGGTTGCAGCCTCACTTCTTAAATAAAGTCCTATTTCCTCATCTACTTACTCATGCTGAGGAGAAAGCTCATAAACACAACAAAGGGGTGTCAAAATATTTATAAGATAGATCTCACCTGCACAACTTAAGAGTATTTCTTAGCTGATGACTGGGTGGGTGCCCAGATATGTCTTGATGCTGTATTGAGGATGTGACCCAGGTAAGTAACATAATTTTTCCACTTTCTTATCTTCTGCATCCACTTTTATTTCCAGTGGAATGAAAGTGGCTTCCTAGCAAGGGTAGATGTGTAACTGCTTCAGGCAACTGGTGTACCTGGGACTGATTTACTCTCTAGAGCATATTTGCCTTGTGATTTAGACACAAACAGAGGTACAAACATAGCTACACAGCAACAGTTGGAGCTGTAACCACATTTGACTAGTAATTACTTGTCCTATGTGGGCGTGAAATACCTGCAGAGTTCCCAACCTAGAGGGTTCAGAGAATGTGCTGTTTCAGAAACATTATTCTTTTGTTTTTTCAAGTGGAACTGCATCCCAGTTTGCAGGAAACTTGAAAATACTGGTATTGGTAGAAAAATTTGATCCATGACTACATAATAGAAGGCACTCCATGAGCCACAAATTCTGCTTTTTCCCCAGCTGTATCTACTCTATTTGTTTCCTAAACAACTAAACCTACCAAGATTAGTGTATCTGTAGTAGCAGGTCAGAACAGGATGGTTTGGTTAGATTGCTGGTGGGTGTTGAAATGCCGTGTGAGAGGGAGGAAATTTCTTGGTCTTTTTCCCTTTGAGGGGGGCAGGAGGGCAGGAAGTCTATAAAGACATAGCTGATACCAGAAATGCAAGTCAGGGCTATCATAATTTGAGAGGGCAAAATTAGTAATATAATTGCACCACAGTAGCATTAATTATTGTAATTATTTTTGTTTACATTAATTTAATTCCTCACTAAATGCTGTAATTAATATCATGGACACATTGTGATTTGTGGCTTTTGAAGTGAAAGATGGTTCAGAGAGCTTTCCCCTTACAAGGTGAACAGCAACTTCCTTTTTGCAGTTGTAGTTTTATACTTCAAATAACATCAAACTCACTTTCAGTATTCACTGTTCAGTATTCACTGAAGGCAGAAGAGAGAGGTCTGACTGATCACCATGTAAACAGGTGTCATAATGTAGCACCTGGCAATAACAGGCTCAAGACAGAGTATGAGCAGTGAAGTCCCCAGCTCTGGGTACAAGGGTGGGAAGAAGATGGACTATCAGCATGGGAAGGGAATGTCACTGTACCAATTGTTTCTGCTGTGAGGGGAATTGAGAAGGAGGTGCTTAGGGACATGGTTAAGTGGTGGGCTTAGCAGTGTTAGGTTAATGGTTGAGCTCCATGATCTTAGAGGTCTTTTCCAACCTAAATGATTCTATGACTGAAAACTGGAAGCGGCCACAGGTGAGAAACTAAATAACAAAAAGAAGCAAAAGCTTGGGCTGGTAGTGTACTTCTGAGAGGATGAAAGTATTCTTAAGGAAGAGTCAGCTGGAGGATTTGGGGGCAGGTATACTGAGAAAGCAGGGCCAGGTCATGTGGGGAATGGATGATGTCTTAGGAGAAGAAAAATAGCAAGACTACAGATGTTTTGTCTAGACTGGAAAGGCGCAAGCAGAACAGGTGAGTGTCTATACCCTGTTATGCCTACCCTCTGATTTCTGGTAACCCTGCATGGATGTGAAGCATGTGCCACAAAGAGTTGAAAGAGTAGCATGAAAAATCCCCTACAGAGGGGGGAAGATACAGGCTTATCATGAGAGACCTACCACGTTGGAATGCATCAGTGAGATGAGGTAATTAAATACATCTGTGCTGTAGCAGGTGTGAACAATACCTTGCCAGAAGAGGCTCCCATTGGTGTGGAAGGCAAGCATATGCCCAGCTGTGCCCCAGCCCAGGTGGTGTGCATGAAGCCATTAGCTGTAAGAACTAACTTCCCAACTCCTCTAGCAGGGCTGAATGAGGATTTTTGCAGGGCTAGGAGACATCCTGCTATAAAAATTTAAATACAAAGGTATGATGAAGATGCACCGTAAGTGGATTAAAGAAGCACTCTCAAGGATGTTTATAATAGAACAGATGGTTCCTCCTGGGCCTTACTGGTATCTTACTGCTACTCATACTTCCACTCATGCTTCTGTTGGGATTAAATGTGAGCCAGAGAGAGACTTTGTTACCTGGAGGCTTTGGGGGAAACAAAATGCATGACTTTGAAAAGCCAGTGACTGCAATCTACATCACCTTAGAAACCTTGGAGAAGAGGCTGAACTGCTTTGGGCTCCTGTGTAGGTTTTTGCTGAGAAGGAGGTAAGATGATGTTGCTGAGAAGGGTGAGCTATGGAAGCTGAAGAGCCTCTACTGCTGGGGTTGGCATGGAGCTGTGTTATGTTTGTTTGCTTTTCTGAACCTGCACTGGGTGCTGCTGCTTTTCTGAAGTGCTGAGGATGCTGGCCAGAGAGCTATGCTCCAACCAACATATGGAATAAGCAGTGTGTAACACAACATGCTGGCCACTTGAGCTGTCTCAGGAATCGGGTAGGGAAAATGGTGGGGTTGCTGTGCTGCTCTCTCTGGGCCAATTAAAAGCAATTTGTTTATAGCTTATAATTTTCTATCTTTGTTTTGCTTTGTGGCTTGTTATTTTTATGAGTGTGTGAACTGTGATTTCTGAGAACTGTTAATGAGTCCTTTTGGCTGCTTTAATCCAAACATAACAAAGTCTTATGAAGATATCAATCTTTCTCTCTTAAATGGACAAAGGCAATATGAAGTTTGCAAGCTGGGTCTGAGCTCAGCTGCTGCTGTGAATTTGTGTAGAACACTTAAGTCTGTCTTCTCCCTTAATTGTCACTGCCTCCCTGAGACAGCAATAATGGAATAACGGTCCATCTTGTGCATCAGTTTAGAGCATTGCTAACTGCAAACTGATAATGTTTATAAAACACCTAGAAAATGAATAGCCATCTTGGGTGAGATCAAGTTCCCACTCTGTTATGACCACAGAAATAAAAGCACGTCAGTGTCAACTTGCCTCAGGTCTGCTTTTGACCCCAGGCCTGATAACACTAAGTCTGGTTCCTGGGGAGGCAATATCTGACTCATAGTGGCAACAGAGCTACTCGCTGTCTGTTCTTCAGAAAATACACAAATCAAGCAAAAGTGCTTCAAACTGGGGGGGTAAAACACTGCCTTATTTCTGTATTACTTCTTGCCAGGGAAGTTTCTCAAGATATTAAAAAAAAATAAAAAATTGAGTAATTTGTGAATAGACTTGGGAACAGCAAAACAATATGCATTATGCTGGAAGCCAACAAGAAGAAGGGGGTGGGTGGTAGTATGAAAAATTTCTATAAAGAATACTAGGTAGTCTCATAGTTTTGCCCTTCTGTGTTTCTGTTAGTTGGTATCAAAACTTGTCTGTTGAAGTTCATAAATCTGACCTCTTACAGCTCTGCCTAGATACCCCAGATAGGAAATTCTCCTCTGCAGATCTGACACAGTTCTGAAAGAAAAAACCCAGTGTTAGCTGGGATTACTCAGTGAAGTAGCAAACTCCTGGGTCTTCCCCCCAGGTGTAGGATTTAGCATGGCTGACTGCAGCTATTAACATTAATTTGTCTGGCAAACTAACTAGAAGTGTCTTCTCTACTGCCAAACACTAAGATCTAAGATGACAAGGTGGCATCTATCTAGTCACGAAAGCTTATCTTAGGCTGAATTTTTAAACTCTTTATTCTTTTAAAGAAGAGAAAAAGAACATAGAACCTCTCTCAATGTGAACAGACAAATGCAGGAGTCCTAACTGGCTCTGCAAAATTAGAAGGATGTCCTGTCTATCTAGATCCAAGTCCGGATTGATTTGGTTCATTTGTGGTCAGGGGACATGAGCTAATGCTCTTTTTTACTAAGACTATATATTTCATAGCTGAATCCAGCCAATTTTATTAAAAAAAAAAATCTCCTTTTGTCAAAAATACACAGATTTAACTTGAAGTTTGGGATCAATGTATTTCCTGTAGAACTTGCAAGATTATATAGGGCGTATACTTTATGTTAATTTCTGCTTGCTTCCTTGAACACTTCCTTTTGATAGAATAGAGCAGACCTTGCTTGTGCCTTTTCTAGTGAGACAAAGTTGGAGGTCCAATATCCGGGTTGAGACAACAAGGCTCACCAAGGCCTTGGGAACAGCACCTGCATGTGTGGGCTGCGGGTCAGAGCAGCTTTAAAGTACTGAGCCGAGGTAGGAAGTGCTAGAGGGATTGCAGGTGTGGGGGAAAGGATTGCTGAGTCACACAGCAGTGGGCAGGGGAGGAACGGCTGAGCTATGGAATAAACCAGAAAGCTCAGCTCCCAGCAAAGAGGTGTGCACTGGGATATTTGTGATACAGGACCTGAAAAGGCAGCCTGGACTGAAATAGAGCAGACGACGTTAGACCCTACTGCTCCCAGCTGAGAGCTCAAACTTGCTTAAAGTCTGTAGCAGGTGATTTCAGGGGCAGCAAGTTGGAGGAACAGGTTGGAGTCTGGGGGTTAAAGCAGAGCTAGGTTGACTGCTCATTTGCTGATCGTTGCTTAGGCTGTTTTCTGGGAAAGAAATAACAACTCCTCCAGTCCTGTCTTAGAAACTGGATGCAACTGTGCTTTTCTGTGGAAGGAACAGAACAGCTATATTGCATTAATTTTGCACTTAAGCCTGAGAAACAAAATATTGCAACCTCCCTTTCTTTTCCCTATTAAAATGCCTCCTGAGCTATATCGAACATTTGCAAAATAAACAGGAGCAGAGGAAATTGGAATGGAAAATCTCTCACTGGAGACATATGTACTATAACTTTACATTGGGATATCCTTGAGTTTCTAATGTCATTTTCCCCTTTGGTAAATTAAATCAAGGGGTTTTCTTACTCTAGTCTGTTCTCTTTGTGGGAACTTTGATCTCAATACTGTTGCAAAGAGTTGTGGTGAAGTTACCGGTGCCATTCTTGGCTTGCTTATTCTTAAAATCGGATCACGTATTTTTTGATTGAAATTAAGATTAAAACCCACTTAATCCACCATGGGAATGTTTGTGTCAGGAAAGACACTGTGTGCCGGCAGAAGTTCTCAGAGTTCTCTTTTGCAGTATGGGGAGAGAAAGTACTGAAGCATCGTAGGGATTTCTTCTATTCAGGGTGTCTTTCCCAAAATTGTTTGTGGATAGGACTGTTCTTCACAAAAATCAAGGCATACTTTTTAAGACAAGTTCTTTGTTAGTGTTTTCTTTAACCCACTAACAAGAAAGAAAGAAAGGAAATGCAAATTTTGCCTAAAATGGCAAATATATAACTCTCAGTATGGTCTTGAAAAACTTGGATGGATTCTATTAAGATAAAAATTCCTTGCTCGTGAGACACCCTGTAGCTCAATAATATAGGAAATAAAAAACAATATAGGGAATTTATTTTTCCTCCCACACTTAGCCATTTATTTGTGGTTTTCAAGGAATGTCAAGAGGAAAGGAACTATTATCAACTGTGGGTGAAGCCTCTCTGATCTTGCTGGCTGATATAGCAGCTGGAGAAACTAGTTTCCTAGCCTCAAACTGCATTTTCTTTGAAATTTTCTCATCTTTGTTACTAACAGAGAAGAATGCTTGTCTGTGTTACAGATCACTTGCTGCTTCTGTAATAGCTGTAGTGTTTTCATTGCCTTCAGTGCTGCTGGCAACTCAGCTGATGATTTCATGGGAGAATTGCCACTGAAATACCTGGTTCATGTCTGCGATGTTTGCTCATTTTGGATTTCCGTATGAGGTATTTTACCGAAAAGTAGCACTGATTATGCAACCGTGCATAATATATGGGCCGAGGGGAGAGAGCTCCTCATCTGGCTTAAATCTGCCTTGGTCTCAAAGCTGCTCTGAGCTTTTGTGCAAGGTCCCTCCTATAAATACTGCCAATATTGACAGAAGTAACACTTTCTTGTCAACTGCATCACCCCAATTCTTAGCCATAAGTGTGTGTTTCATAAACTGAGGTTGAGGGATTTTGTGAAATGAGCCCAGTGGTCTTTATCCCTCTTGTTGGATGGCTCTCTCCATATGGCTATAACATAAAGGCAGCTTTGATTTTTCCGTTGTCAGATTCGACCTTTTGTGACTATTTCCCTCCCTTCAAAAGGAAGACATGTAGAAAAAAATACATTCTTTATCTTCACATGTATGATGAGTTCCTGTTAATACCCTATTGAAAAATACCCTTTGGAAATAACTGGAAATGGATTGTTGTCATAATTTGCACCACTTTATGGAGTTTTGACCAGAGTATTTGCCAGCAATGAAAACAGTGGCTAGACACATCAGGGAAAATAGTTTTGCATGTGGTAGACTGCAGATGTTTAGTGCATATATACTGGCTGTTCCTCATGTTTGGAAACAATTGGCCCTTCTATTATGAGAGAATTAACAATAGATAGATGAAACTTACAGAAGTAGGAGGGTACTGTATATTATTCTAAGGCAAAACCAAGTTATTGAGTTGTCAGATATTTATCAGTTGTTAATTTCATCACTTCCTCTCTTGGCATAGCTACACAAAAACTGGGATTATTTATAGCTTGTACAAGTAGACGTTTGCTTTAAGTTGTAAGGTAGCAAACCAATTGCTAGTGGCCAGCTGCTTTCATAAGTGGAGAAAGTTATCCCATTGTCTAGGGCAGATATTGGAGATACAGAAATAAACTAGTTGCACTGGACCATGCTGGAAAAACTCCGAGGAAATTTTCGGGTGTGAAGAGTCCTCATCACTATGGTCATTTCTGGCATATGGAGGCACTTGATTACCTTCAAGTCCTCCCCAAAATTGATCATCATATCTATGCCCTGTTTGGATATAAAATTTATTTTTAACTCCTTAGTGCTAGATTGCATTCAGTACACGTAGATGTACATCCATTTCCTACTCATGGGAAGTTACTCCTTGTGTGTCTAGAGTGGTCACTTCCATGCTTTTCATATGACATAGAAAGTTCTTCAGAAAGATGTCTATGCTAGGGAGAAAAAGCTTGAGATCTCTTACAAATCTGAAATGGTTTTCTTCCAGTTAGATGAGATCACAGCTGGTGGCTGAAACAAAGTCAAATCCCTTGGAAATGCTGGCTAAATAGCACCAACCTTCAAAAGAATGAAAACTGACAATGCCTGAATCCTACTGACATGTAAAAGATACATTGTTAGCTACTGGAGAAAAGGTTGGGGTTTCTTTTTTGTAATGTATTTCTGCTCTCATCCTTTTCTCCAAACCACATCCTGCCATGACCTTCAAGTTTTTCCTATGATAACAAGCATTTTTTTTTGTTTAATTGGACACCAAATAATAGCCAAATAATTCCATGCAACACTTCCAAAACTTAGTGGAAATACCTGGTTGGACTTTGATCTCAAGTCTGTCGATAAGTTAAAAAAGACAGCTCAAATAAGTAAAGGTATCTCTACCAGTAACTATTACTGCTGTGAATAATTTTAAGCTTTTGTGCAACTGCACATTTATTTCTCTTTTTCTAATCCTTGAAGTGTTATGTAGAGTACAGAAATAGAGCCCTTTATATGTCAGGACTCTATTAAGAATGCTGAAATCCAGCAACTAGAAAAAAACTTCTGTATGTATGTGTGGGCAAACTCTAATTTTGCCTAAAGAATGTAACTTTCTGCTTTTTAATTTGTGGTGCAGATACAGCAAATGTGCAATTAAGCCTTCTAGCAGGTCTGTAGGACTGGTTTTGTAATCCTTCCTTGGAACACAATAAATACAAACATTAATCAGAGCTTTAATGAGTGTAATCTATCATAAAATACCTAACAAAAAAATATGTGCAATGTTACCTTCTGGTTTATACTTCAAACATTCCAGCTGTATTAAAGGAGTGCAGTGATTGCTGAGTACCTACCAAGGCAGGAAGGAGAGAACATTCTTCTAGATAAGTAAACAGTGTGTATCTGTATGATAAACAAGAAAGCTTATTCAAAAGTCATCTTGCTCTTGTGGAGGTCAGAGAAAGCATCTTACTGATGGCAGGTGCTTTCCCTGATGCTACATGAAGGCCTCGTTTATCTAAAAACTTTTTGAGAGATCACACAGAATATACAACAGGTTATTTAGAAAAGGTTGCTGAATTATGAACTGTGAGACTCAGTATTTGTCTTAAGTACATGTCTGTAGGAATTCTTGTCTGTGTCTTTGCTCTATTACGACTTATTCACTTCAGGTTTCTCACATGTGCATTTAGCTTTCAAAACCAGATGGAATACTCAGCTTATAAGAAGTAAAAAAACTAAAGGGAGAGTTGCTGTAGAACTAATTATACAGCTCTAGTTCTACCCTGCCCTCACACTCACTCCTTCATGAAACACACTGTGGACCAATCTGAAGTTAAAACTTTAGCTTTGTGATTCTTTTGGGGGAAACTGTTGGCACTGGGTAACACTGAGAGATTTAAGCTGAAATTTCTGGCCAGAGTTACTGAAAAGCTCAAAACTTGCAAACTTGAGATTAGGAAGCCTTTTTAGCCTAGGGTTAAACCGAACCTGGCACTACCTGTGGCTTCAGGCAGAACTTGCTGACAAGTTCTGTCTTGTGATGCCACTCGAGAAAAAATGGCATCAACTAGAAACCCATGTGTGACAGCTGCTGCAGGCAGTCTCTTTGGCTTTCCTTTGGATTACACTGGTTAAATCCACTATGGAATCAACTAAAGGGACTGACTATTCATGACACTTTTGTGAATTTCTCTTCAGCTGACTTGCATCACAGCGTTGTTTCCAAGAGATCTGCCAGTCTGACATCACTATTTAAATGGAATATCACACTTCATGGACTAACCATCTGATTCATTGTGACAGTTTTTTTCCTCTAATGTTTGAAGTTGTAATTAAGGGAGGAACATGTGGGAGACAGAATAAAAATCAAGAGATACAATAAGAAATTGAACTGCAAAGGCAAGGAAAGAACCTTGTAATTTATTACTCCAAAGAGAAATATGGGAGCAATACTAACTGCAAAATAGCTGTATATCCTGATTAAGAAGCCCCAAACCATTTTGATTAAATTTACCTAAATCTGGAGCATTCTAAAAACTTTTTCCACATGCTTATAGAAATTTGGCCAAGTAAGCAAGAAGTGCAAGGAATACTGCTCTTTTTATTATTTTAATAGATAAAAACTCCAAAGTGAATGTGTGTGCCTGCATGTGCATTACCCCAAGCTGAAATTGTAGAAAGGGCTGAGCACACCAGCACTCTGAGCCTGCGTTCTAGTCTGAACATTCTAGTCTGAGTTAGCCTTAATTAGAATAGATCTGGAAGTGACATCTGCTGCAAGTTAGCTTGTGTTTTGTAGTAAGAGGACATTAGTCAGTGCTTGTTACAAGCAGATGAATTTTCAGAGTAATTTGGCTCACTGAAGAGCAATGTCAATGGATTCAGTTTCATTAGACTGAAAGTTAATTTGTCTCTGCAAAATAATGCTAATTTAGCTGGAAACAGTGGCATTTTCAGTCACAAGTAGTTTTTAAACACCAAAGCAAAGCCATTCCCTGTAAAAATGTAATGGAGTTGGTGAAGAGTGCATTTTAATATCAGTTATGGTTTTACTTCATTTACAGCTATTAAGATGAAGAAGTTCTGTTGTAGAGTCCAGAGTAAATAGGTTGTGGAAGAGGTGATGAATAACTTCTGGCAGACAATAGTTTTCCATCTTTTATAACTACATAAAGGCCATTGAACAAACTCATATGGCAGCTGTGGCCTCTGTGTAGCTTCTATCAGAGATATTTAGACATTTTGACCACCATGGCAATGAATTCACTAGCCACCTTGCTATACCTGCCTGGCATGATACAGACCCTGTGATGAAGAGGGTCCATAAGTATGAAACACCTCTGGGGACCCGTCTTCAGTGAAACCCTTGATAAGAGCCAGATGTAACTTCCTGCATCCCACTCTTGTGTTTGGCAGTCTGCACTTCCAGCATTAGGCTGCAGTCTAGGGGATAGTTCTGTTTTCAGTGGCTGTAGTGCAATAAGTTCATATGGAAGTGAGGATCCTGGGAAAGAGAACTTGTCTGGGAACTCCCTTTTCTTGTGGCATCCCCTCCCCATTGTGCCTACTGTTATTTCTCCTAGCTGTTTCCTATCCTTTTCCAGTGGATTCTATTATCACTAGTGCAGACAGGTTTGAAAAACCATAAGGGGAGAAAGGAAAATTTGTTTGCTCAAGAACTCAACATTGTTCTTACATGCCTGGGAGCTACTAGGAGTGTGGGATTTAATATGGTTTAAGATAATTCATTTCAACTTCCTTTACAACCAGGGTGCCTAGCAAGCAGGGAGAAGGCCCATTCTTTGAGACCTGTGCTTGTACCATGATGTGTCCTCCTCCAGATCCAGGCTAGTACAGATCTTTGAAACACAACCAACAAATCTGCCTCTGAGAGGATGGCTCTGCAACAACTTTTGATTTACAGCACGTTGGCTGTTGCTCAGTAATGATTCTGTGTGGGTTTTACTGCCTGGCAAATGAAAGATGACTTGTTCCCCAGCTACTGCTGGGTAAGGGCTGGTACACAGCAAGTACCGTGGCTTTGGCTGAAGGGCTGTGAATCTAAAAGAGAGATGGCTTGCACTCTGGGCTGCAGGCTGTAATCTCAAGCAAGTAGGGCATATTCATCCAGTAGAGGCATTTGCATGTATTTCCAGACAGGGATTTTCATATTGAATAAAATTTGCTATCAGTTACTCTTCCAGCATGGAGAGTGTGACATTTCTCCTAATGGGACATCAGGTGTGCTTGATTTCAAACCGGCTGTGATCTTACTTCTTCCTTTGAGGAAAAAGAAATGGTGAAAGAAAATAAGATAACTGGTAGCAAAATGAAATGAAAATGGACTTAAGCCTCTAACTAATGAAACATGTAATATATTGTGAAAGTTTGCATCTACATTTTCAGAAATAGCCTGTGTTTTGATAAATGTAGATAAATTCTGTGTTCTCATGTTACCTTTTATCTGAAGGCAGCTGTGTGAGTATAGAGATAACACTTCCTTTTTCCCTTGTAAACTGCTTTAGGCACAGTCATGAGCTGGGAGTACAGCTCTGCTTAGTGGAGTCTGATCCCAGCAGATGACATAGATGTCATAAATGACTGATTTTGTATCAAATACTTACATCACCTATAGAACGATGCAGAGATTTAGTCACTTGCTTACATAAGAAAAGCAACCTCCAAACCAAGTGAAATGAAAAAGGACCATGTCTTTACAATCTTTGTCCCTATGCTGAAATCCATAATTGCCACTGAAATTTGGCAAGTTTTCCCAACTTGTCATCTTCATTTGAACAAAGAGGCCAACACCTTACTGTTCATGTACAACAGTAAAATTAGAGAAAAACAGCCAAATTTTTATGCCAATCTGCACAACTACAAATGAATATCCAAAGCATAAGATGGAGAGAATTAATGTTAATGCTCCAGTTAGACACTTTCATGTGTGTACTGGCTAGTGCTTTACAGACCCTTTTATAAGGCAAGTGTGCTTACCATATTATGTTGCTGTAACATACGAATAATAAATATAATATAAGGGTAATGGAAAAAGCAGAGATTGCAGGTATGCTAGGACTAACTCTGTTTGGAAAAGCTCAATGAGAGGAACAGAAAATGAAAAATTTGGAGATGGGATAGTTAAATATTTTTACACAAGAAAAATGATACAGAGCCTCACTTTTATATGTATATTGCGTGATTAAAAAAGCAAGGATGCTAAAATGGGTATGAATCACACCAAATTTTACTGAAAGCACTTTTACACAAGCAATGTAGCTTTTTTTTTTTTGTACACAAGCAACCAGATTCTCTGTTACAAAGAGGGTAAGATTTACTAATCTGTCCTAACTTTCTATGGAGGATTTTGTTGGTCTCTTGGCAGAGCAGACATTATTTGGGGATGTAGATTAAAACAGTGAATTTCTCCAATGCCTCACTACTATAGTAACTTACACAAACTTGGTGTTATCTTATGTATAATGGATTATTTAGAAGGTCAGTGAACACCCTGTGTACTTGTATACATCTTTAAGCATGATCATTTAGTACCCCAAACCTTAATAAAGCTCTAATAGCAGTTGAAGGGGGAAAAAAATGACAGTTTCCTCATGTTTGCCATGGGTTTTTTCCATGCAATGTTTCCTTTTGTTTTAGTGGCGGAAGAGAGATCTAGATGAAGCAGGTCAGGACAAATAGTCGAAACCAACTACGTCTTTTTACCTACAGTAAACATTCCTTTTCCAAACTTGCGCAATCTAAGAGAGATGTGGCACGAGTACAGCTTCCTGAGGTTGTACAATGCTGGAGAACAGGTAGGGAGGGCTGAGTGTGAGTGCATTGCTTAACAAATGTGTAAAGTCAACTCAGAAGAAACAAAAGCCTTAGTGTTTAGCAGGTACTCCTTTGTAACTTTTAATTAATTTGCTTCACTGTAATAATTTCCTGATTCTGTTTTCTTCTGGGGCATGACCCATAAAATTAAATGGCAAAGAAATTCCAGTGTAGGCATATTCTGACCAATAAAACATTCAGTGTAATGGGCAAGTAGCCTTGCAAATCTGCACTTCCTTTGAATGGGATCTGCTTGTGCTGTTCTGCCGAGCCTTTTCTTTGGCTGCCTTTGCTTTGATTATTGTCGAGGGATAGAGTAGCTGATGCATCCTTTCCAAAGGGTGGAGGTGGGCATCGTGGAGCCTTCTGTGGTGCACTGCCATAGTTCAGCTAGTTTTGCTAGTTCAGCAGAGGCAGGAGGAGAGCTTAAACTCCTGCAGTTTTCAAAATGCCTCTCCCAGCACTGATACGTGGTAACAAAGCCATGTGTCACTTCTCACCTTCCAGTAGATTTCCAAAGAGCATCTGAATGCTTGTGTTTGACACCAGGGTTTGTAGTATTCATTTGTTCTTTCTTTTTTTTTTCCCATTCTTTCTTCCTTTCTGTCTAATTTTCCTTTAACCTACAAATGCTGTTTTCCTTATATTTAAGAAATTGGGCTGAAATATGATGTACATCATAAAAATACTGTGGTTGAATTTAATCAACATTTGCAATTCCTTACTTACAATTGTCTTCTTGTATGCATCTGGCTCAAAACTGAGAGCTGCCTCTGCTAATGAGATAAGTGGTTTTTTCCTTCTGATGGCTGTGGTTTAGCACAGGTGGGGTGATAACCGTAGGGTAACCTCATGGTTGCTATAGGAGTAGGTAGAAACCTAAGGACTGTGATGCAAAGAGGTATAAAACATCCATTAGAGGTGATTTTCCCCCCAGGTCCAGTGGCTGAGGCATGTCCCAAGGTATGTGTATGGATGTGTAATTCCTACTATGTATGAATGTCAAATATGCTTTCAAAGTAGTGAATTCCTGGAATCAACTATATTTGTAGCAATACTTTCAGTGACTGATTAATATGTACTTTCTTTCCATCAAGCCTGCCTTTTGGGTTCACTCTCGTATTTTGAAGTTATAGGTAACAGGCATGTCAAGTTAATTCTTTGTGTATCTTTAGATATATTCTGATGTTATCCTTTCTTGCTTGACTTTCTGATTTTAAGAGTAGCAAATGCTTCCCAGCCTTTCACAATTACCCATCGTGCAAGTCATTTGCACATGAAAGACATGGAGAAGAACAACAGATTTTGAAGACTGTATGTGGAGGTGTTTTAAACCATGTTATCCAGAGAGGAAACCACAGAGGTTTTTTTGCTGCCTTTTTTTTTTTAATTAATTAACAAGGTGTTTTCAGCATTATCCTCCATAATTTTCTTACTTCAGTGTTTTTTGTTGATGCTTTAGCAACAATTGCAGATTCAGCAGAATCTCTCATTGATCTACTCAAAGTAATTGCCAAGTATTTGTTCCAAGTTCCTCATCCAAGCCCCTGGAGAATGTATGGTTTACTCAGACTGGAAATTAAAATATGCCTGATTTCAGAACACAAATTCAACCTGGCATTTTGTTGCTTTGTCACTTCAGTCCTGAAACTTGTCAGGATCTTTCTTTTAGGCTTGGGTGACTTGGTTTATCAAGACACTACTCCTCAGTGCTGGTCAGAAGTTAACTGAGCTCATTTGGTCTCTGGAATCAGGACTCCTTGGCTGCCCCACACAGCCTAATTAGATCTACTCATGTTTATGGAATGAGGCATTAAATGTGTGCTAGCCACACAACCCACAGATGGGACCTGAACAAGCAGGAGACTCTTTATTTTGCATTTTAGGCAGGCATTGCAAGCACTTTGGAACAGAGCTGTAACTGAAGGAGCTTTGCATCCCAAGCCTGACAAGAAGCTAAAGCTATGCTGTGATGCCAATTAGGAAGTTGGCCATTAGCAAGAATGCTATTGATCAAAACAGATTTGCCAAAATTAAAAAAGAGTGTTGAGCAGATATATTATCTGGATGAATACTGAGACTAACAGAAATGTATCAGCTAAAATGTTAATCATAAATTATGCTTTCACATCTAGTGTAGGGACTGACAAGTGCAGTTATATCTGCTGAGTTAAGCCTTCTCCATTTCTTTATAATTGAAGTATTTTTGGGACTTTAGTTTACAGACATTAAGACCGGGAGAACTTCTTGTATCATTCATTTTTTGTTCCCACTACTGAAGCACTCCACTTCCTCATATTTCAGTGCTTTAAAAACCCAAATCTTCAAACCCCCTCCTTCCTCCTCTCCTCCCAAGGCCCTGCCTGAGTCTGGCATGTGCCTGAATTCTCCTGATACATTCATTAACATGGCCTTCAAAGGCACAGGCTCCTCTGATAAGGCAAGCCCCTGCTGGTTTTACTGTAATGCAGTTGTGTGAATGTAGGTGAGAGACAGCAAAGGGTGTCTCTGACAATATGATTCATTATAAAATAACTTGCTAGCATGGCTCCTGATGCTTTTCTGTTAATTCAAATTTCACAGTGAGCACAATGAGAAGCCATTTCATCTAATGCAAGATACTAATTTAAAGCCCTCTCTCCTTAGGTTGTGGATATTTGAAAAGAAAAATTAATTTAAGTGGAACCTCTAGAGGCTACTGCATTCCAAAGTATTTTATGAAATTTCAGTTTAAAAATTATGAACAAATAGTGTAGGTTAATGTTCCTTTGTCTGCCTGTAGAGATTAACACCAGGCTGAGTTGTACAACATGTTAATCACTGGCAACAGTAGTTTCAAAACAAATGGCTGTTAAGCCTCATTTATTTAAATATCTTAAACCATCTGAAGAGTGCTCTCCCCATTATTTACTTCCCCTGCTGCTGCTCGGAAATACCTCATATTTGCTAGATGCCTTTCACAGTGAAAAATGAAACTCCAGAGGCTTGCAGTGCATGTGGGTAACGTGAATTCACCCATCCTTGCAACACAGCCAGCTGTTAAAGTGCTACACGTTTCAGCAACAAGTAAACACTTTAAGGTAGAATAATCGTAATAAGAAGTTTTAACTTTTGGTTCAAGCTTTCTGGTATTCTCTGTCCTTGGCAAGACATCTGGCATATGCTGTAATGCTCTCAAGTCTTAGCCTTGCAGATACATGCTTTCTATTTCAACAGCTTTATCTTTTTTAGGTGAAAATGGCTGATTGCTGAAGAGACCTGAGGGGCTGGATTTCCAGATGATTGTAGACCTGATGATGGTCAGCTTCTCAGCACTGGACTTGTAGGTGTTGCACCCTAATTCCTTACAACTGAATGTTTAATCCTTCCAGTACACCCCGATTTCAGTGCCTTAGAGTGGGCCTGAATTGCTGCTACGAGGCCAAAGCACTCGAGTTAGAGGACAGACATGGCCACTGTGCTTCAAGTGCATTGCTTAGAGATTCAGGGTTGAGTCTCCAAGCTCAGCATTCTCAGCTCATGTGAGAACATTAATCCCAGGGACAAAGCTTCCAAGGTGTTATATGCATGTACCTGTAGCAGTGTGGTGACGGCTTATGCTTGTTGTGGACACTGATAAAAATCCAGTTGGCATCTGGCACTCCCAATATGCACTTGAGCTCCATGTAATAGCTGCTGTGCTACGTAAGGTGCCCTGCTGCCCAAGTCTCAGCTGGGGCTTTAACAGCAAGAGCATCATCCTTCTTTTTCCTCCTCATTTCTTTAAAAATGAGAATAAATTTTGCAATATAGTCCTAGCAGGTAGTCACCACATTTGAAATTGGTGTACTTATTTAATGTTCTTTATAATTTAGAAGCTTGATTTCATTCACTCAGGGTTGAAAGCCTTCGCCTGATCATTATTCTTCCATGCTTTGCATATCATGTTGCTATACAATCTTTTGTGTTCTCTGCTGGTTATCTGACTGAGTTGTAACCCAACCCCTCTGCTACACTGAGACATAATGATTCATAAGAAATTCATATCTGCTGAGAAAATCTAATAGATTTAAAATGGCAGTTTCAATCTGTAGCAGCAATGTGGGCTATTATGCTGTGGTTGCTGGAGAATTTAATGTAGTCTGTGTCATTGCAATCAGCTGAGCACATCAGCTGATAAGAGATTGTGGGTTTCATCCTGAAGAGATGGTGAACTGTCAAATAATGAAGATGAAGTAAGGAAATTATGTCATTCCTGCTATTATGCTCCTTGTCTGTGCCCCATCATATCTTCCCTTTGCTACTGCATGTATCATGTCGTGTCAGTAATGCCCGAGTTCATCAAGAGGGTTTCTGAGAGCTTGACTGTTCCTCCAGCTCACTGCTGGGCAGGCAAGATTCTTTGCTGTGTAAGGCAGAACTGTACTGTCTTAAAGCTTGTCTTGAACCCGGAGGGAAGAGGGGAAAATGCTGTTAGAAAAACACGAGGTAAAAAAGAACGGTCCCAGATGTGCCCAGCTGTCATAGCGTCTCTAGAAGATGATTGCTTTCTCTCCTAAATTTTACTGTATTGAATTTCTTCCGTAATGACCCTTTATTACAATGTGAAGCATCTCAAGACTAGATCACCTGTCTTGTGAGGAAAGGCTGAGGGAGCTGGCCCTGTTTAGCCCGGAGAAGACAGAGGGGATCTTAACAATGCGCACAAGTATCTCAAGGGTGGGTGTCAAGAGGATGGGGCCAGGCTCCTTTTAGTAGTGCCCAGCAACAATGCAGGAAGCTCCATCAGAATATGAGGAAAAACTCTGAGGGTGACAGAGCACTGGAACAGAAAGGTTGTGGAGTCTCCTTCTCTGGAGGTATTCAAAACCTACCTGGATGGGATCTTGTGCAACCAGCTGTAGGTGATCCTGCTTTAGCAGTGGAGTTAAACTAGATGATTTTGAGATCCCTTCCAATCCTAACTATTCTGTGGTTCTCCCTTTGCCTGTATTTGCTCATGAATTTGGGCAGTTGAATAAAATCCATGATGCTGAGGTGGAATTACTGTCAGCACGAGTCTGCCCTAGAAAGAGCTGTTCATTGTGGGTCCCTGGGCTGAGCAGTGGAAGGTTGTGCTCTGTGTGATGCTGGTGAGGCCATGGGCAGTGTTGGCTGCAGCTGAACATGCAGAACCTGGCAGCTGCCTTTGTCTCTGGAAAGGACGGTGTGGCTTTTCACAGCATTCCTGTCTGGTGGGCCTGCTGGATGAGCAGGGGTACCTCTGAGATTGTAACAGGGAGCTGCCTTTTCCATGGCTATTAGGGCTGAGCTCCTTAAGTTCAAGCTCTTCAATTTCAGCCACCTTCAGCTTCTCTGAAAACCCCACTTTCCTCGTTTGATGATTACTGGTGCTGTCTCTGGATCTAAAATTAGCAACAACTTGATTTTGCAAATAGCCCCTGGGGACTGCTTCAGTGGCTTTGTGCCAATTAGCTTGAACACTGACACATTACTTGTGTGTATGCTATAAACCTGTGACGGTCCATCTTGTACAGCCTTTCAGAGCCTTCCCTCCCCACTGCTTCTCTTATTCTCTCACTACCAGAACACAAAAGCAGTTACTTCTGAATGCATATGTGCAGCTGGGCTGTCAGCAAGGAATATGTGGGTGAGTGGCTGAGGGAGCATGAATGAATGATTGAACGGAGGTAAAGGCAACAAAAGCTGTGGGTGGAAAGGGAAGGTTTGAAATAAGCTCACCCACCACTTTGGTATGTTTTTTACAATGAGGTATACAAGCGAGAAGAGAATGGAGGTCTTTACTCCCCCAGCCATTTGAATTTAATGTGGTTTTGCCTTGGACGTATTTTTATTTCTATGTTCCCTTCAGGAATGGGGAAAATGCCCTGGCTGCCAGTGTTCTTAAAAGTCTGCTTAAATTTCCCAAATAAATAAGCTACAGCTTCTGTGGTGAGTGCAGGGAGTCTTGCTTAACTTAATGCTCCATGGAAAGCTGCTAGATAAGGAGCGCTTGGCTGTGTGAGACCGGGCAAGCAACTGACTATGGGATTTTCTGATATTCCAAACCCCAAAGTGTTTAGCAAATAGATTAGGTCAGTGAAGCAAAACAGACGTGGATGTTTCATTAGTCTGTTCAATTTGATGATATCTGTGATCTATTCATGGGGGGGAAAAAAGTGTTTCCCACCGCTGAACTGGTTTCTCTCTGGGCTATGTTTGACTGTGGTTTGACTGTAGCTGGCTTGTAGAAGTCTAAGGAAGAATAAAAAAGATTTCTTGTGTGGCTGCAGAAGGATCAGCTGGCCTGCTGTGGGGAAAAAGCATGCCCTTTTTGGCCTTCTGGGTAGGCAACCAAGCAGAAGGAGAAGGCAACCAACCAAGACATAACAAATATGTGGGTGGATATTGGCTTTCCAAGCATATACCAAGCTAAGATGGAAGGAAACCAAGGGAGCAGGGGATGCTAGGCTCAGCTGCTCCTGCAGATGCAGGAAGTGCCTGAGCAAGATCAAGCAGGAGAGAAACATTATCGTGTGGCTTCCTTTGAACTAGGGGACTTACATGCTTTCCCATTGTGCATGACTTTTTCTAGCCTTATCTAGTTTCATTAGCCTTGATTTTGGTTTATGCTAATTTGTATTCTATGGAAAATGGTGCCGTATCTCAAATGCCTTCTGTCAACTGCCTGCTAAAACAGGTATCTTGTGCTCCTGATTGAGGTTTACTCCGTAACCTTAGAGCTAATAACCTGGAAAGTGAATTAAACTGGTCTCCTTCCCCTGGTAAAACAGTTGCTTTTCACCCTGTTGTTGGTGGCACAGAATGCTCACACAATTCTGACACAGGCAATTCAAGTCATGTATCTCCTCACGAGCACCATCACAATTTTTTCTAAAAAATGGCTAAAAGATAAAGGGGCTATTTAAATCAGCTTGGAGAAGTGGAGCTTGCTGTAACAGTACAAAATCTAGTCAGACTTTGCTTTGGCTTCAGTTGGGCAGTGATCAGATAGGCTGTGCAGGTTAAATGTCTCCTTTTTCTTCAGCAGTGTCATAAATACTCTAAATGATGAGCTTTTACAGTTTTAATCATTAATCTACATTACTTGGTGCAAGGCAGACATCTTGCATTCAAAGGTGAATTAGAGAGTGAAATGAAATTAAGAATCTCAGGGTGGTAATGACCATCAGGCCTGGAAAAGTGATGGCAGTATTGTTGTTGTGGACATTTGGAACGGCCAAGTCCTTCCTAGGAAGCATTAGCTGATCTGTGCTGCAATTGGGAAGCTGTTTTTATCCTGACATTTAAACATCAGAAATTTGTCACCGTATTTCAGTGTTTTTCTGGTTAATCCGTGTCCTAAGTTGGGACTCAGGACAGCTCAGTCACTGGTCTGGATGAAGTGGGAAAGGTAGACCTGGAGGAAATACCCCAGAACAAGTGATATTTAAACACTGCCTTCCATGCTGGGGTCAGGCTACTTGTCTCGTTTGGGAGGAGGAAGGGAACCTGCTTTGGATCCACAAAGTTATTTGCTTATTTATTTTTATGAAGTGGTACTATACCTTCCTTGTCCTCACAAGGCAAACTCGTGTTTTACAGCACTGGGCTGTAGGAAGTGATACTGTTTTCAAATAGTTGGTGTTTGGTGGGGTGGGGATGGCAGGAGCAGAAGTGCAGCTTTCTTCAACTGTTTTGGGAAATCCACCCGTGCTCTAGAGAGCTGATTTTGTTAGTACCATAATCTCAGCTTAGTTTTGCAAACAGTAAGTGCTTTTACTCTGAAATGCCTCCAGTGTGCAGTTTTGTTTATCTTGTGTGTGTTTGCAAGGCATACAATTGAACAAATCTGACATCTAGTATGTAAAACTGGCAAAACAAATGGAAATCGTATTGAGATCAACACTTGGAAATAGAACGTAAGATCTGGTTAATGATACTTGGGCTAAGTAAAGAAACAAATAGAAGCCATAAAAATTGAGAAAATGCACAATGTGTGACTGCAATTGAATTCAGTGTTCAAGCTCACTTAGCAGGAAATGATAACAAAAAGAATCTAGAAAAGAAAGAATCCTGTATGAGAAGTTTTGTAATGTGTCTTTTCCCTGAGACTCCTTTGATAGTGTGCTCACATCTTGTAAACTTCTATTTCAGGTGGGCAGGAGAAAATAAGAAATGATGTGACAATGCTTAAATGGCATTGAAATGATCAGACCAGAGGAATGCTGCTCCCTTTTTCCTTGCCTTCTTTCTGGGGTTGACATAGGCGCCTAATACTGAGAGACAAAAATACTTCAGTTATTTTTCCCACAGGAGTTAGTGTGAATTTAGCCTCCTCTTATTAAACTAAGGCAGGTCAGGTATGATATAAAGGCAACTTAAAACTTGTTAGATGGATTAATGAGAGAAGGATTCTCTGTAGAACTGAGCAGACTTTTCTCACCTGTTTTGGTTTCATCACTTTTCAGTCACTCTTGCTTACCAGAGCACTTGTACCACTGTTGGGTTTGATACATTAAGAGATGTTTGAACTCTTGAACAGGAGTGCACTGGAAGTTGTGCAAGATAAAATATGCACTACAGTTTGTGGATTGTCCTGTTGTACCTATGTGCCATCTGTGTATTAATATTAAACCCAAAGTTTTTAGTGTGTTAGGGCTGGAAAAAAGTGTAGTGGCTTTTTGTTTTGCCTTTTTATGGTGTTGATAATAATGAAGAAACTTGCTTGGCTCCAAAGGTATTTAATTAATCAGCAGAGACAGGATCAGGAACTTCATTTAGTACATCCTGTGGTTATAGATTCAGTGAATCCATCCTAAATTAGAAGGCTAATGTAAGTTATTGGCTGTATTGTCTGTGATGGAGTTTTTAACTTAAAGGAAGACTTCTCTCACATGGTAATAGTGCAGTTTACCCCTTGCCTAATTCTTTCCCGTTCTCCATCTCCTTTGTGTCCCTCCATGTTGTCCTTCTGTGCTGTGAGCCAGACTTGGGGGAATGGCAGCCACTGAAGGCTCTGTTTGGTGGCTGGCAGCTGCTGGTATTCACTTGTCTGGCTAAGGGGAGCTTGGGAATTGCTATGCTCAGAACTGCTCACGTTCATGGCATAACCATAGGTACTTTCACAACTCTTGATATTTATTTTTTAAAAAAATTATTTTTTATCATGTTTGAGTTCCCTGCCATCTATATTCAAGTTTTATTCTCAACAATTCTGTGTCATAGGGGAATGCAATGGATGCCCTGAAATGTTCTCATATGTGTAAAGGGACTTTGACGCAAAAACAGTGCATGCTGTATGCCAGACTTCTAGGCTTTCACTTCCAACAGCAGCACTCACAAGCTCGTTTGGCTGCCTGCATTCCCTTGATGTCTAGGATTAGAGTTAGATTTGGGTGAAAAAGGGTATATAAACCTACTGACCTGATATTTTGAGAGAAGTGCGGTTACTTGCCATAATCCTGTTTGTTCAGTGATTTACTGCTACTGTGTGGTCCTTGACACCAGCAATGGGATGTGCCAGCCCATGCTTTGCAGGTAGAACTGTGTGTGGTCAGTTCAAAAACTGCAGCAAAGTTTAGCAAATCTGCATTGTGATCTCCATTTAAGAAGGGAAAGGATGTTTTCAAAAGGTTTTGGCTCATTTCCACCCCACCCCTTCCCCTATTTGGAAATACCTTTGTATGAAAAGCTGTACTTCTGGTAACAGCACTTAATCTAGCAAGGTATTGCAAGTACCAGAGAAAGTGGCTGTATTACACAAATCCATGCTAGGAAAAAGTCCTTCAGATAATGGTTAGACCTGCATATCTTGCCTTGAAATGCACTGGATCCAAGGTTATTTTCTGAAGAGTTGCTGTAATCCAACAAGCTTGAAAGGTTAGTGCCCTGGGGTGAAATGTTCTGGCCTGTCTTCTGCCAGGACTGAAGCCACAGGTTCATAATGAGGCATCTTAGCCCTACAACTGCTGACCTTTAATAGTGGCTGATTAAAAAAATGCAGCTTCTTGTACCTTTCCTTCTTTTACCAGGCTAGGTGCATTCTCTGTATAGATGGCAACAGTAAGCTTTTTCCGGTAAATATTTTCCATGCTTGCTTTTATTTTCTTTAGACAAATGATCTGGCTAATATGTCCCATATGAGCAAGTATTGTGTGTCACTTGCATCTGCAAACAACTGCAGCTTATATATGTATTATTTTTTACTTTTTTAATTCTGCTTTGTACTGTGTCTCATACCAACCAGGCAAAATCTGTGTTGTGCAGTCCTAGTGGATTCTTCACCTCCACTGAGCTCCTACTGTCTGCACGTATTGGGGGGTGCTTGCAGAAGTGAGCTGAGACCTGGGTGCTTTATTCCTGGGTGTTCTCCTCTGCAAGAAGAGGCTCATGCAAAACTTTGAAGTTACTGTTGAGAGTTGGCAATAATGTTAGTATAGGACTTTTGATTTCTTTCTGGCATAAATGGATTGTTGCTTCCCTGGGATCATTTTCTGTCTCCAATAAACTCTTCTCTGCTCTCTTGATACAGTTCTTAATTTCAGCTACTGCATGTCAGCATGTCTGAAGTGGCATGAGACTGCGTATGTCACTCCACCTTGCTTGTTGATGGTTTGTCTTGGGGCCAGTTTCTGGAATGATTCACCTCAGCTTTATTCAAATATGAGTGAAGTTTGTCAGGAAGAAAGTTGGTTACAGTACACGAAGGGGATAAGCAGTCAGTCCTGCCTCATCTTTGTTATTCACACCCCCTTGAGGACTGTCATGGCAACTCTTGTTGTTTTGCTCCTGTTTTTACCACAGCAGACACTTCCTACTAAGATTGAAATGCATCTTCAGCATGCACTGAGCATTACACTCCTGCATGGATTACAGCTTCTTTACTAAAATGAAGGTAGGGCTTTAGATTTATTCTCATCTTGTCACATGTTATGCTATTGTTGAAATGATACAAGTTTTTTTTTTTTTTTATAAGCATAAATATCCAGCAAGGCTGTACCACCCCCTCACAGATAAGAGGCTAAATCTGAAGGGTAAGTTATTTCAGCAAAAAGTGGACCATCTTCGAGCACTGATGACCCACTGAAGTCTCCTGTAAGGAGGCTCTTCCTGGCAGATCAGGCAAACTTGCTGACAACTGTGAATCTCACTGTGAATCTCTTTGTATTGTTCCTCTTGGATGTCACCATGTTGAAAGTGTTTACTTTGGAGCGAATTATTGGTTGAATGGCAGTTGGAAGCATAGAGTAGTGTTACTGCTGATGGGTTGATTACTGAATCCCCTACCTTACAGTGAATCTAGTAATTTAAAGCACTTAAAACAGGGATCTTGCCTCAGTTGGGCTCTCAGGATCTTGTGAACTGATTAATTATTTGTGCACTGCTATGCAGATGTTCCCTGTTAGCAAAGCACATTTGATTAGCAAAACTTCAGGACCTCCTTCCTGTTGGAATGTCCATTCATAAACATGTCTGAAGTTTAGTGGCACACCTTGAGGAAATGTATGGAAATCCTGCAGCAGAAAACAGACTGTGAATACTGAATATTAGAGGCATGGGAACAGATGCTTTTATTTTTGAACAAGAATAATGATTTTACTTGTAGATTGAACAGATTCAGATATTTGCTTTGGAGAAGGAGAACAAAAAAAGGCATCCATCCCTTGATTTCTCCTTTGGGGCCTTGGCTTGGCTGCCTTAAGTTATGGGTGGGTGGGAATTCTGTGTGTGTAAACTAAAACCAAATGAACGAAAGTCCTGCTTTCAACTTGTTGCTTAGCCATTGTGGAGTTGATACCATACCAATTACATTGTTATGGATTACATACAATTTTTCAGAAAGATTTTTGCAGACTGGCAGCAATTGATCTGGGTTTTGGTGCACTATTTTTTTATTGTTGTTGCTGGGGTTTTTTGGTTGGTGGGTTTGTGTGTTTTTTGTTCTTTTTTGGGTGTGCGTGTGTCTTTTTTTTTTGTTCTCTGAGTTTTTGGATTTTGTTGTTGTTTTTTTGGGGGGTTGTTGGGTTTTCTTTTTGAGGGGGTTTTTTGGTAATTTTTTTTGTTGGTTTTGGGGGGGAGTTCTACATGAAAATATTAGGACTCGGAGGGCATTACAGCAAGCAAATTTGTAGTGTAGCAAAAGTACACAGCATGTCTTCCCTATTAATAGCTTACATCTTTTTGAGACTTCTGCCCTCTGTAGGACAGCTGTGCTTCTGTGACAGGCAGCTGCCCCAGCTGCAGGAACTGAAAATACTATTGCTTTTTGTAAAACAAGGCTGCCGAAATCTAAAACACTAATGCTACTTGGGATGCCTAGAGCTGGGCTTGGGTGAAGCAGCAAAAGCAAAGAAGAGGAGTTGCTTTGTTATGGGTAATCCTAAACTCCCCTAGGCTGCAAGCTGCAGAGTATCACACCATGCATTATAGATGCAAATACCTGCACACACAGAGACAGCGCACTTTTGCTTCCTGAGGGGTGCTACCCTCTGGCTTCTACTTTGTATGTTTGGTACTGTTGCTGTATTGTTAAACTTTATTTTTCTCTAGGAAAACCATAGTGTTTCCTTGAAGTAACTGTGCTTTATTTTTGTAAATTTCCAGTTTTGTAGTTTCTTACCATTGATGGCAAAACTCTGCATTTCCCAGGTGCCTTCTCAGTGGAGCAGAGGAGCCACTGGGCCACTGCCTCTCCCTTGGCAGCACAGAGGGCACCTGGATCGTGCCTGGAAGCTTGTGAGGACTGACCCTTCCCAAGAAAGGGCCCTTCATCTCCTCTGCTGCAGAAACAAGTCACAGATGTCAGAAAAGACACCAAGTACCAACATGAAGAACCTTTTCATTGTGTGTATTCTCTTTTTCATTTATATGTTGGTTTCTCAGGAATGCTTGCCAGGGGATACACTGACTAACTAGATTTCTAAGAATTGAAAGGTTTTTGAGGGGAGAAATAGGGACCTCTTAAGGGAAAATAACAGCTTATACTCATTTAGATTTCCAAATAATTCTCCCCACTCCCATTTCCACAGGGCCAGGTAAGTCTTAAAACATCCCAGCTTCACTCCTGCCAGTCTTGTGCCCCTCAGTTCACAAGCACTGACTTTATCTCCAGCTCTGGAATACATTATACATTTCAAAGCTTTTGCTGTAGTTCAAATAGCTCTGTATGGAACACAAAGCTACACTGCCACACCAATACAGCAGGCACTGAATATTTATGACTTCATAGCAATACATCTGCAGTATTTGTGGGAGTGTTTCTAACATAAATGTGGAGTTTCCCCCCAGAGAACAGATAATTTCCTGAAAATGTTTAATTGACACATTTAAAATATAAAATTGATTTTTAATTAGTCTAAATCTAGATACTTTTAAGATTCTGTCATTATTTTAAAATCCCAATGTTATCTTTTTTTGGCTTATTTTTATTTCTAATGCTTCACTTAGCACAATAATTTACTGAAATTGGAAAAATAATATAAGCCTTGAGGGCCTGAACATCAAATCCACTCCCCTCTTCCAAATTTGGGTGTCATGTAGCTAAGGAGCACAATTCAGTTATATTTAGGAGATCTTTTTTCTTTTGTGCATGAAATAGGGCAAGTCATCTTGCATGCTCTTATATTGTCACATGCTCACTTAAATTTTGGGGAATAACACTATGGCAATGCAGAACATTAATACTGAATAACCACATTAATTCCTTTGCTTTTGCAGTGTTAATGCAATAGAGAGTGTTATGATTTTGTTCTAGATATTATTTACCTTAGGCAACTTACTAAAAAACCCCCACAATTTCCTTGTAAACTAAATTCTTGTAATCACTTTAATGCATTAGTAGATAATTAGGACTGATTTACAGAGTTTGGCTTAAGAAATCAGCTTTACTGTGAACACAATTATTTAAACTAGTGATGGAGTACAATTATTCCTAGGAAAGACAAATTCTTATACAAAGTTAATATAAAAATGTTTTAACAAAAAGTAAAAACTAAAATTTATTTATTATCACTTCATAATCTTCATAAGTTTTCACAATCTCCTCTCCTGTGCATAAAATCTACTTTTAAACAACTATCAACCTTGATGTAAAAATTGAAAATGACTTAAAAATTATTAACCAAAGCATGCAATACATATTTATATAAATTGTCAGCCGTCATCTTGAAAAAAAAAGGCAAAGAAAAGATGTAAAATTCAGTGATGACTTTACAAGAAATCTTATTAATTTGCTCTAGTAATACTGGTCTGCTTCCAGAGTTTGTCCAGGTGAGAGTGCAGCAATGATCACACCACCCTGTCGCAGCAGGATGGGCTGGAGCCTGAGGCTGTCAAGGATACCAAGCAGAGGAAACTGGCTGAAGGGTTGCACTGTAAGAAATAACGAAAAATGCCTGACTGAATCATTTGTTCAGAATAAGATCAAAGACTGTATTTGTTGAAATGAGTATGTGACAATCAAAACCAGTCTATTCCTTCAGATCCACCAGCTGGATATCAATCCCATTGCTCTCCTCCCACCTTGCATAAGGAAAACGTGATGCTCTGTGGGTAGGCATGAGTGAAGACAGCTAAGAACTTTGCACTGGAGTTGGAGACTCAACCGGGGAGTCAAAATATTAGCAACAGAAAGGTAGGTCTTGAATGCTATCTGCAATTTTTTGTAACAATCAAACACTCAAAAATCTCCCTGCAATTAGTCACAAAAAAGGCTTCTTTCTGAACAAATCTGAAGACAGAAAACAGCAAGAAAGCTACAGAGAGGCTATACTTTGCAGAAGAGGAGAACCTTGGAGCTTGATGTGGATAATTCACAAACGATTGAATGTGCTGGATAAGTTGTATTTGCAAGTTCTCCCACATCAAATTCACCTTCTCTCTCCCACATAACGATTTTCTACAAGTGACAGAAATCACCTATTCTCATCCCAAGGGTAATTCCCCCTCTCCCCTTGTATGATTCATCTTACTTTCTCACTTCAACAACCTGGAATTTATAAGCATCTCTGTTATTATTTAGGGTTTTTTTATTGTTTGTGTTTTTGTTTTGTTTTTGGGGTTTTGTTTGTTTGGTTTTTTTGTTAAGGTTTGTTTGTTTTGGTACCAGTTTTCTTTAGTTTCAAAGCTTATGAAATTACTTTTTTACTCATTAAGTGTAGGTGACTTCATCTCTACTCAGGGAATCAGCTCTGTTAGGAATGCCCATGTAGGAGTTAAATTGCGTCTTGAAGGAGTGATTTTTCATTCTCAGCCCTTGTCATAAGACTAATGTTTTGGTTCTAATGAGAACTTTGGACGAGGGAGGCCTGAAAAAGTGATTAGAGGATAAACAGCAGCAGAGGAGGTACCTACTGTTCTATGGTGTGGACCATATTGCAGTGAGCAGGTGGGCAGCTGGCTCCAGCAATGAGAAATAGAAACAGTTCTTACAAGAAGCAACTGCCCACTTCTTTACACGAGTGTAAGGTGGAGAAGAGACCTCATGGAAGACTGCCAAAACCCCCTCCACTACAACAGTGCTACACTGCATTCCCCCACTTGGGAAAGCTGGAGAGGCAAATTGAATCAAAGAAACCTGCGTAACAAAGCCTTTAAAATGACATTCCTCTCCAGGAATAAATCACATCATTTTGCTCCTGTGAACAAATAATACTTAATCCCTTTTGTAACTCTAATGATACAAAATCACAAATACTCTTTGTATCCAAAATGTTACACTTCAGTTTCAAAAATTTCATATCTGAAGGAAAGTAAACTGAAGAAGAAAATCAAACTCCCGCTTTTGAACTTGTTCAGCACAGACTGTTCTTGCAGAGATCAACAAACCAAACAATTTCAGTGCCTGAGAAGATCAAGGAACTGGGAATTTGATAAAGACAAGGTTTGCACACACATTAACAAAATGCTGACATCCTTGCACTTTTAAAGGCCGTCATCTTTTCATGCATAAGATAGTTGCATGACTTTTTTTTTTTTTTTTGAGGAGTTAGAAAATCAAGAATTTAAGCTGGTCATATCCTTGCATCTATAGCTTTCACCCTTATTCAATGTCTGATGCTGTGTGTGAAATCAGGATGTAGGACTAGACTCTAATAAGCTTTTAGTTGCACAAACTGCATTAGTTGCAATAACTAACAGGAACTCTCTTCAACTGCACCCACAAGTAACTAAGTGCCTAAATGGCCTTCTAGTCTGTCCTGCAGTAAACAGGAATAGGTTGATACCTGCTAAAAAGTTCAGTATAAACCAGACTGTGTGATAATTATGGTGCATTTTGTGAAATCAGAACCTCTGAGTTGCCCTTCCATTCTATTGTTACACACTCAAATGCACTCTGATGGAAAGTACTTCCACAAGCATTAGTTTCCATGACAAACAGTGTATATACATGTGCTCTTACCTCTGTTAATTAGGCATCTGTTCCTTGACTCTTGGGGTCTTAGTTGGAGACTACAAAGAAAAAGATTCAATCAATAGTCATATATATCTGTAAGTTAGGCCAGTGCAGAATGTCTTTCAAAGTTGAATAATTCAGAAAATACATACTTAGAATGAGTCACTTCTTATGTGTTTTACTTCAAATGGGAAGACAACACATGTCCCTGGGAGCAGGGGAGCAAGAGACATTCACAAAAACAAGGAGGTGTTGTGTGGGAGAATGACATGAGGGGGATGTTGTACAAATCTTACTTCCAACAGCATGTCTGGTCTTTATGGGTGGCAGCTAAGAGAGGCTGAGGGGTACACAACTATTCATTGCCTTGGTGAACTCCTCAGGCAACAGTGTGATCATGAGCTTGCCTCATGAATACCTGACTCACTGACAATTAGGCAGGAAAATGGTTTTTGTTATTTTCTTCATTTTAGGGTTGAGCATCACGTGAAGCTACAAAATACTTAAGAAATTGGAAGTAGGCCAGGTTAAAGGTGTAGCTTCACAAGTCCAAGGGACACCCTGGTAAACTATCAATAGGTAAGTATTTTCAAGACCAAAGGTCCTGACTGAAATGCATACTGTTGAAGTAATGAAAAAAAATATATACTTGTCTATGACTTCCTCACTCTCCACACATACAGAAGCCTGTATGTGCTTCAGGATCCCAAGTTATTTCAACTTTGCTAACTGGGCTGACTAAAGGAGTCTGAGTGGCCATGGATCCAAATGGGTCCATCTTTGTTCATCTTCTACTGACCGAGCAGAGACAACAGGAACTGGTTATTGTGCCCAAAATTAAGTGCTAGTTTTTCAGGAACTCTACTTAGACTTACCTGGAGTGGTATCAACTGATGAATAAGCAATCTGTTAGCAACTTGGACTAAAAACACAGTGCTGATGAGGGCTGAGGAATGAAGCCAGAAATTCAGGATAGTGAATGTAATCAATAACCTGCCAGTTTGTGATAGGTGCATAGTGCTCTTCTGAGTGTTTTTTTGGATGAAGCTGAGGAAGAGATTTGGTCTTTGGCAGCTGTTTGGGCATCTGCAAATTTGGAAATCAAAATCTGGAAGAAGAAATTCTGTGGAGGATGCCTTTACTGCAGTGGATGACCTGACTACTTACAGGGCCTTACAGGAGTGGGCCAGTATAGCAACAGACAGTGAAGCTATCCTTGGATATTAAGGCCACTTAAGTCTAAGTACCTACTGATTTTAACAGCTAAGAAATACATGGTTGCAGTTCAGATCCATGTGGAACAAGCTTTGACCTTTCCATAGCAGGCCACTTACCTTGCCAGTCTTAGCAGGGATCCCAAGACTGAACTGGTAATTTGTCCCAGGGGTATATTTGTCATGGGAGGACTACTAAGCATCTAACATCTTATTCTAAGACCTGCCTTAATTTAAAACTACTATAAAAGTTGCTGGCATTTAAATAACAACAGTAACAATAATAACAACAATAACAATGATAATAATAAGTCAAGCTTAACATTTGCTTAATGCACTATTTGTCTTCTGAAGTCCATCCAAGCTACAGTTTGTCTTTGGTGGCCTCTATCTCACTCATTATCTAGCAATGAAGAATTGGCACCTATTAGTCAGTTTTTGCTGCTACTTCAAGAGTGGAGAAGAGAGCACCAGTCATTCCCAGTTTTGATGAGGAATCTTGCACTGTACTATGCATCCCTAAAGACCAAGTTCAAGGTTCTACAGAGATTAGCTATGAGGGCATAGTTAACTACAAGCAATTCAAACCGTCTTGCATAGTTTCTGCAATCTTGTGCATATTTTTAGATGCCAGATGACTAAATCCGTGGGATGTGGCACATAAGGAGCCATCATGCAACTGTAATAGAAGGCAGATTATGAAATCTCATTCTCAGAAACAGCAAAATGAGATTCACATAGGTAAAAGTGGCCAATGATGTAGAGAGGCACCATACTGGTTTCTAAATATTCCTATGTGCTAGGAAGTACAGACATGGAATGCATGTGGAAGCTGCATTGTTTTTTAAGACTTTAAAGCAAACTTATCTAGCAATCCTTGCATAAATATTGTTTTGTCTGCTGCCATTCATTTTCTTAATGGACACACGCAAGCCCAAGACTCTCAAGCCTTACCTTATGCTTAAGGATACAGACAAGGAATCAGTTACAGCAATGTATGCTGAGGTCTGAATGTATTGGTGTGCTCATGCCTTGTGGGACCCCACAGCAGCAGCACACACCCTGTCAGTGTGAGAGCACAGCACCTCACCGAGAGCAGCGTGCACCTTCCTTGCTGTGGGCATATTCAGGTCTCTCAATTTGGTAATGTCTCCCAGAAGGGACCTATGGCTGCCAACTTCAAATGCCAAGACATATCTCATTGGTTCAACTGCTTCAGTTCTGTTGCTCTCTCCTATTCTCTAGTATTTCAGGGGTGGCGAGGCAGCTTTCTAATCAGCATGTAAGCCTTGCTTATGGATAAAGCTTTCCAGAGGCAATAGGTTACGTTGGTGGTGTACCCTAAAAAAGCTGAGCTACTCAGATTTCACAATGGACCCTTGTCTACAAATTTTATGTATTTCCCTGAAATTTCATTAAAGGTATTTGTTTTTGTTCTGTTGGCTAACATTTTACTTCCTTTCTTGGAAAAAAGCAGAGAAGATAATATCAATGTCTATGGGTCAGACCATATGTATATTATACAGTATTGAGATAAACCAGTCTCTGTGCCTGTACTTTCTGCAAATGAATATTCTACATGCCTAGGCCTTATTTAGTTGTTTTTAAAATAGGCTTTTGTAGATATTTCAACTCCAAGAGTGGCAGAACCTTTTGCTTTGCAGTTCACTTTTTTTGGGTGTTATGCAGTCATATATTAAACAGCTGCAAACCTTGACATGAACTTTGTGATAGCATCAAATGTTATAATGGAAGACTGAACCAAGTGCCACTCTCATTAATAATTTTCATTACAGTGGAAGCAATATCAAACTTATCAAGAAACTAAAAATTATGTTCCATCCTAATTTATAGGAGATATTTTCTTTTCTCATTAAAATAAAATCAAATTCCTTTTCTAACAGGCTTTTGATGTGATCTCTTTAAATCTTCAATCAAGACTTCAAAAACTGTCTATGAAAAAGACTATCCAAATCCTGATTTCAAACATGGAAACAGGAGAGGGAAGCCCATGCTTTTAAAAGTACAGAATGTAGAGCCTGTATATAGATGTAAAAACTAGAATTTTTTAAACAAATCTGAGGACTGCTAACATTCATATATACTGCTTTGCAAAATGGCACATGAAACAAAATGTCTCTCAAATTAATGCTCTCTGGTCTGCTTTCCTTAGGAACTTTGAAGGAAAAAAAGAAAGTGATTGTCATTTTTGTTCCAGGCAATTTATATCTGGACTTAGGTATTGATTTCCTGAGATCCTTCTTTACTTTTGCCCTCAATATGCCTCCAGCTGTAGAGGAAGCCCCTATTTTCAAGCATTGATGTATTTGACAGTAAAGTGTTGGATAGTGTTGGACAAGATGGGGGCCTCCATAATGATTCTTCCCACTGTATTTCTGTGCTGCTAGGCTGCTGATTTATATGCACCACAAAACACATGATAGTGTAACAGAGGGCAGAGAGGTTAGGATCAGAAGGGAACGGAGTGATCATTATCCGAGTTACTGGGTAATTTCACAAAATTTACAGTTCTGGTGTTGATACTACATTTCTCCTGATAGGAGTCAATAAATGAACTCGGGTCAGGGGGTGGGGGGGTGGTGGGGGGTGTGACAGAGGCAGAACTCATCTGACCTTAAAAGAAAACCCTACAGACAAACACTTTCCAAGAATCACCTTCATGTTATCATGAGCTTTGCCTTGCCTATAAAAAAACAGGCTGTAGGTACAAATGATCCCAAGGCCTCAGGCTTTGAGTGTCTTGTGAAGGCTTTTGCTCAGGATGCTGCACCCCTACCAGCCACGGAGGATATTAATGCTGAAATACCTGGACTGCAAAGCTGCCACTGGGCCAGCAAGACTTTCCCTTAACTAATTACAGTATCTCACAAGTCCACATAAATACAACAATGTCAAAGAGAATAATGAAAGCAGTACTGTGGATTATTTTTCACTTTTGCAGTAAGGAAATAACACATTTAGGTGATAATTTTAAATAGCAATATACAAATGCTAAGTTCAATGTGGTAAAGAAACACTAATTTTCCTTTTAGCACATGTACTGAATTATACGGAAATCATAGGCCTAAAATCAGTACCACCTAATACAAGAGAAAATAATTTCTAGGAAATGCAGATGATTTATACTGTTGTAGAAGACATTTAGTCTCAAAGAGTAATAGAATATCCTGAGTTGGAAGGCACTCACAAAGATCATCAAGTCCAGCTCCTGGCCCTGCACAGGACAACCCTAAAAGTCCCATTTTCCCCCAAAAGGGAGAGAGGCATCTTAATTGATGAATGGTACAGTTTTAACTAATGACTCACAATACTCACAAAAACTGCTGTAACAGTGGACAGTTCATCAAGAATTTGCAAACTGATGGCTGATTTACCAATAAAATATTGAAGTCATCAAGCAAATTGTTCTAAAGAAACCATCTACCCTAATTGTGATGATGCAGTAGGAAATGGGCTACAGAAAAGCTGAGCCACGGAGACTTGGTAAATTTTCTGCCCTATTAACTCTCAGTGAGTTTGTCTCTGGGATGAAATCCTGGCTCTGCTGAAGGCCTGACTCTGCTCCCATACTTTAAATTTGGTCAGATACAGAAAATGCTCATTATAAATTCAATGCCTGATCCAAAAGGCCTTGGATCAGACTTTTAACTTACAGTTTAAAGCTTCAGAGTTCTAAAGGCAGAAAGACTGCAGATTTTCATTTTCTTGTCTGTTTCCAACAGTGGTGTCTCTAAGCTGATGCACTTTTTCCTTTAAGTAAAAAGCAAGTATAAAATGAGAACCAGAAAACAGTAACGGAAGTTTACTGTAAAAATAATGAGAAACTATAAAAAGCTGAATTCTTTAGCATTCTGAACACCAAGAATTTTCTTTCCAGGAAAATGATTTTAAAATACTGAAAAATGTTTATGATGATAATTTTAGCATTTATACCTAAGAGTCTTGTAGGTTACATTGATTCTGGCATTGGATTACTGAGACTTGGGGTTCTGGGGTTTTTTTTGGCCTGGACAACCAACTTTCCTTCAAAAATCCAAGTGAAGACCAGAAAACTGCAGTGACAACATGAAGTAAATTCACCATGTTTATAGACAGAGGGGTAAAAGCAAAAGACTCTTCTGTGGAACAAAACCAAAGAAAAGTCACACAGTGCAGGGTATAAATGACCACTACAAAGTAGCTTTTCCCCTGAAGCAGTAAAAACAGGCCAAGTAAATACTCCTTGAAATACAGCCATTCTATAGTTAACCAAGGAAAAAATGACATAGGTTAGTGCTGCTGTCATGGCACAGAGTAGATATCATCTTCCTCCACAAGAAAGTCCCCTGACTGATAGAGCAATATCAGCGATTCATCCGTGTGCTTGGCTGCAGATGGATTTGGAAGGGGGCATCCACCACACCCTTGCTCTACTGCTGAACAGCCAGTGCTGTGCTCCTGTTGCCCAGCTCAGGAACCGCGCTCCCAAACTGTTCTAGGCCCTTGCACTCTTGCTGTTAAGCGTTCCACTGTGATGACTAAGCTCAGCCTATTTCTTCAGTAGATGTGAACACAAAGAGCATTTAATCTCTCCTTGTTGGCAGCATCTGGTAGCTCTCCCACTCTGCAAAGTAGCAGAGTAGCTTTGATTTCCCTCTTTCTACTAAATAACTGAGAGGACAACGAAAAATATTTTTGTTAACGCACGACTTCATATAAAATGAGGGCATAACCTCTTCCTCCATGTGTCTTTTTAGAAGTAATTAACGAACCTCCTCTCCATAGCCTGCAGCTTTGATGCAGTTCTTTCAGTGACTCATTGCGTGGGCTTTTGTAAATCCTGTTTTTGTGCACCTCAATTTACTCCATACATTGAATACAAAGGAGCTGAAGAGTATTGTTAACACTTCTGAATTTCACTAAGTATATTCAACACTTTCAGATATGCATAAACCTGATGCAAATTGATACATATCAACTGACTATAATAAATATATGCTTGATATACTTATGTTTCTGTTAGTTGACACTGCTCAGTAGCAAATCGGTTCATTTGGTGACATAATATTTGTGGTTTCTTGAAAGATACACAGACCTAAGCATCACCTAGCAGTTTAAAACAGAAGTCTCTAATACACTTTGTATTAGAGCAAAAGGTGCAAGATGTTGGGCTTTAGAAGACCAACATATTTAACATGGGATTTTAACCAGATGTAACAGTATCTGAAGTCAGGCAAAATAAATTCAGAAAGTCAAGTAATTAAACAACAGTGAAAATGGGTATCTAGTAAATTCAGAACCATAAGCAACAAGCTCCTTGGAAGCTGATTGGCAGATAAACCATGACTCTTATATCTGACCTTACATGTAGGAGCCAAAACACAAGATTTTATTTCTAGAACTTCTGATCAAGATTCCCGTCAGGAAACAAATTTCAGATTCATACCTGTTGAGGGGACTGTAGTCTCTCTTTTTCTTTCTGCCACTGTTTAAATCTGTCCAGGGCTTCATCCACAGAAATTGTCCCCCTTTTCACCTGTTTCTGCAAGTGGATGAGTTCTTCCTGTTCCGCAGGGATGTTGTGTTTCACAGTGCTGTAAGTTACTGTGTCAGTGTGGCCTCTGTGTGCTACAAAAAAGTGTAGAAAGAGAGAATTAAGAAATGCAACAAAGCAATGAGGATTCTACCGTTGTTCTTTGGCAGCAGAGTAGCATCTTAAACATTCCCTTCATTACTATTGCCCTCATTCATGGATTCTCCATTAGTGTCGGTTCCTACAAGAATTTCCTTCTGGCACTACATTTTCTTCTATTGCTACAGCTTTAGCACTGACGTTTTAAAGGAAATTGTTGCTATGTGAAGATATAAAATACCCACAGTGCCTTTTTTCTCGTTTCAACTTCACTGCAGTTCCCCAGTACAGTAATAAATTAGTGATTATGTGCTGCCCCATATGCTTTAACCCCTGACAACTGAAGCAGGAGGAAATATCTTCACTCGGTGTTCATTCATTTTATACATAACGTTGTTAATTATTTTAGGGTACCGTTAATGGAATTTACGGTAGCAACATTTTGATATGCTACAACTCAAGTAAAAACTGGACTGCCACAAGTAATTAATTTTACATGGACCTTGGGGTACCCAGGAAAGAAGTGTTGCTTCCCACACTGCTATCTGTCCATGACTGGAATGAGTGCACAGCTGAGCCCTCATGTATTTGTTTTTCTTGGTTTTAATCATAATAATGAAAGGAAACAGAAAAATGTGAAGTAACTCAGACTCAACAAATCTTTCCTATAAGGCTTCTATTCTTCTTTCTTTAATCTGATCTCTTAATGCTGCAATACCATTAAGGATATAAATCATAGGTGGCAAAACAGATGCTAAATCAGCAAAATCAAGTCAGAAAATCTCTACTAGTTTTACTGAAAAATATCAAGGCATTTAAAGAGCAAAATTAAATTCTGTACCAGGCTTCTTGGCGGGGCAATACGTCCTGTTGTCACTGGTCACTCGAGTGGCCTTTTGCTGAAACACTGCAACAAAATTAAGAATATGAGGAAGTTGAAAAACGGCAATCAACCTCATCACATGTTCTGAACAAAGGAAGCAGACTCATAAAAGCAGGCTGGAATGAATTCTTTGTTCTAGCCTAGGAGTATTTTTCAATCCACTTGTCAGCCTTAAGTTAGTTACTTGAAAAATTGTTCTGTTGCACAGAATGGCAGGATTACTGATATTACAGGTACCATGACAAGAAGCTTAGATAAAGTAAAAATAAAAATAAAGTAAAATAAAGTTTAAAATAAAGTAGACTTATCGCATTAACAGGTTACTTGTTTAGAATAAACAGCTAGATCTCAGAGTTCTTCACATGATCACTTATTGTAGACTCATTCTTAATTTATGGGGAAAGCTAAGGCAGAAAATACCCCAATAGTACCAGGTGAGAATAATGACGCTGCTGAAGAAAGAGTATGTGCATATTTTTATCTATTTTATTCAAGTACCAGGAAGAGCAAAGCATAATCACTCCATTAGCCCGGCCAATCATCCCCATTCCTGAGAAGTGCCCAGAGTACAGTGAGCCTGGATATGCCAGTCAAACTTCTGCTGGCAGCATAGTAAAACCCAGAAGGTTTCTGGGTTAGCTACTGTCATACAAGCTTTCTCTCTTAACTCTCAATTCCGATTTTAGCTAAACAAACTGACAATCTAGAATAATTCATTCCAATTAAGCACTCTTCTGTCATCACTGCAATGCAGCAAATGTGCCAGTTCAATGGAGCAACTATTTGCTTGGGGACCACGGCCCAGTACGGTGGAGCTGTGCTGAGGCGGCAGAGCAGGCGCACTCTGCGTGGCAGCCTGGAGTCCTGGCTTCTGCTCCTGCTGACCAGGGAAACCCGGTGGAGCTTGGTTTGCTCCTTGTCTGCCTGCCCAGGGCTGCCTTGTACGGTGCATCTTCTCTGGGGGAAACTTGTAAAATGGATGGTCCAGACCACTGTGAGATCTAAACTTGCTGCATGCAGAGGTGAGGAAGGAGCAGTTCCTAAGAGTGTATTTTCTACACCGCAGAATAAAATTTTTATGCTAACTCCTGAGTAGGCTCGTATGGAAAGTGATGAACGAAAATAGCTAGGGACTTGTTCATTAAAAAAGTTCTCAAGCTAAATGAAAAGAGAAAACACGGGCAGCACAAGACAATGATGTTATATCCCTAGTTCACCCTAACACTGATGGATTTTAACTTTTGTAATACTTTTTCTCGACATTCTCAAAGTATCCTGCTAAATATGATTGCAGTGTTTTCTTCTATACTTGAAATAATATTCTCCTTTTAAAGATGAAATTAAAGTAATGAGGACACAGATGTAATGCAGGCAGCCTGAATTTTACTGCATAAGGAGGAGAAGGGACATACTCAACAGTCTGCCTGATTAGAAAGCACTTTAATTGATAGACTTTGAAATTTCTGCTGAGTTTTGCAGTGTTGGATTAATCAGAAATGGAATTACTTTTCCAGTTAAAAGTAAAACTATTAAAACCACTTTATGTGCCACATCTTGTTGCAATGATTTTAGTTGGCAGCAAATATTCAGTGTGGGTGAGGTCAGTGAAAACAAACACCTGTTTCTGGAATGCCTGGAAAGACAGGCACACTGCACAGTACAACAGCCATGGATTTAGGGAGGACTCTGGCAATTCACCCTTTCATTCCCACATTCTAATTACTTATGAACTACTTGAATACAACAGTGAAATAAGAGAAACAAGTAATCTTGCACAGGGATATATTCCATTATTTTTTTATGGAAGATAAAGTAAGTATACCTGCAGTAAAGCAATATTAATATAGCAATTTTTTTAAAGTGTCGAAATGATGCAATTCTTCACTTTTTTATATATAAAAATATATTTATTTTCTGTGCCTCTCTACCATAGATAATCAGATTAAAATGTTGTAGTACTTCTGTTATATTTTTATGCTTAATGTGCACCTTTCAATAACATCTATATGATCAGAAAGAGAGTCCTTTTGGATTTTTAATCATGCTGTGACTGGCTAAAGTACCCACAGATGCTTGTAGGTCAAAATTTACAAATTAAATATCCTGACCCGATATATGCTATATCATTTTTGTCTACAATATATCTCTTCTTCTCTTACAGTTTCTCAGAATTAAAGAAGGCTGAGAGAACTAATAAGTAATTCCATTTATTCCCCCTCCTCTCTTCAGCTACTACAGGATACAGATGAAGTTCTTTGCAAGCCCTCAATACATTTTTATGCCTTAGGCAGTAATATCGCTCTTTAGGAATGTAACGTAACCTCAATACTCCTCTAGCAAAGCAAAATCAGAGAGAATGAAACTACTGCAGTATTTTCTAGTAGGACATGAAACCAAAAACCAATATTTAAAAAGTGAGACAAAACACAAATTTTGTGGCAAATATGCAGAACTCTGGGAAAATCCCTAACGTAAGGCTTGGAAAGTGAGCGGGATCTGAGGCACTCTGAATTGTCTTTTTCATCTCAATCAGACTAGCTAGAGATGTTGTTTCAGGCTGTCTGCACGTGCAGGTAAGTAATGCTGTGAGGCTTGAAATGTGGTTACTATTTTCATGGTTATCACCACAAACAGAAGGGTTAGAAACACTTGAAATCTAAGTCTCTTGTGTATAATTCAGTACTAAGAAGAGCATTTTATAGGCACACTCTGTGCAAGAAATTTTGCAGGGTATAAAGGATCTAGAAAGAGAGAATAAATTTTTTACAATAGCTGCAGGTTGGCAACAAGAACAGGAATTTGATTTTCAGAATTAACTGAGATTCTAACAAAAAGCTGTAATGGTAAGGAATCACAGATGCACTATGACATTTCAAAGATTGCTTAGTGATGTAATTAGAAAGAAACATGGGTAATCAAAGCATGGAATGAGTTAGATCATGAGAGAGGAGAACTCATATCAGTTACAAGTCAATGATCAACCAAGATATGGTTTCTAATTTACATTTTACTTTAGCCATCTAAACTATGAGGGATATTGCCTAATTTGCTGTATTGGCAACATTACCTCTAAAAATCACACAACAGTTTGCCACTATGCACTAGTGATTCGAACAAAGCCAGAGTGATGAACTCACCCTCTGGAAGAATATGTGTGCTAATCATACCTAATACTTACATACTTACTCAGCACTTTCAGTAGCACAAACACAAGGAGAAAAGACACAGTGAAAAAAATTAATCAATCAATAAATATAATTATATTGAATCCAGCTTGCTTAAGAAATTCAAGATGCATTTATTCATCAGCTTCACTGAGCTGATGTTCCAAACAAAAGTATCTACTGCCATGACTGTTTTATTTAGTAAACATTCAAAATTAAAATACAGGGGAACAAAAAATCTTTATATGAACACAAGGCTAAGTGATAATTCAAATTAATTAATACACTAGGGTTGCACTTACTAACACATCTCAACTCAGATGCAAATTACGGTGAATTTGTAAGCTTTCTCCTTGTTCTTAGTAGATTTTTGCTTCATTCATTTTAGAATTGTCATGCAATTAATTCATGATTAATGGAAGAATGGAGGAGGGGTGAATTGCTCATTGGGATATGCTGCAGGAAGAGATTTCTGTCTTTGCCCGTTCCATTCTTTAAACATTTTAACATCTAAATTGTGTACGCAGAGTATCTAGACAAATAAAACTTGCAAGTTCTTTTTTTCTGGTAGAGATTAGATTGTAAATTAGATGTAGCACAGCAAGGGATGACAAATACAGAAAGAATACTAAGGAAGGAATATAGTAGAATGATGCTTATTATTCAGGAGATGAGAACTCTGCAGATGTTGTTCACATCTTTTTAGATCTCATTTTCCTTTTGTCTGTTTTGATGGCTAACACACTGAACCTCACTCAGTGTGAGGACTAGAGAGAAGTCATCAACACAATGCTAACCAGAAAGTTTTGTAAGATATGACTAATGACCACTCCTAAAACCTATACAAAATATTTCACATATTGCAGATTAAAACAAAAATTCTACTGACTCATAACATGAAATCAACTAAGGAAATTGAACTCTGTAAACAGAGTTTATTATTTTTCCAAGGCCAGGCAGCTGAGCCCAGAACACAAGTGCATCAGCGTGCCTCAAGAATCTGGTGTAGTTAGGTCCAAGCATTGTGGAGAAGGGGTGGCTGCACAGTGCAAGGTAAGAAAAGCTCAGGTCCCCGAAGCTATCCTGTCATGGCAGGTGTCTGAATGCACCTACACCATGACAAGGCAAAGGGGAAAAGTCTGTTTTAAGTGCACCAGTGCAAGAAAATGAGTGACCACATCTAAACTGGTACAGAAATTCTGATCTGGTCTAGATGTACAGACTGACACTCCAGACATTTTTGAGAACACGCAACAGTCATTTCATCAGAATAAAGACCAGGTGATGTCAAATGCACTTGCAGAAGTATCAGACTGCCACACTGCTCTGTTACTTGCAGTGGCCCAGTGCATGCTGCCTGAGTTTTTCAGTGACAGCATCACATTCCCTCATCACAGCTTATGCAGGCTATTGCCAGTCTCTACCTTGCACAGCTATTTAGTTGGCTGAGAATGAAAAATCCCATTTTCTCAGACTGAAAGCAGAATGATTTTGAAAAGAATTACGTTGTAACGACAATGTGAAAATACGAATCCAAAAATAAACATATGTTCACCAGCAATTCTCTTCCCAATTTGCAGTGAGATTCTGAGTCTGTAAAATACAAGCTCAAATCTGTTAGAACCCCAGCAACTTTAGTCACAGAGGGACCTCAGGAGACTACACAGAGATGACTCCCCTGCGCTGAGGCAAGATAATAAAAATAATACCAGAACACCGTTTTACAGAAGGTGTAAAGAATGAGCGAGAAGAACAGGTACCGGGGATTAGTTTAAGATGCTGTTCACAAAGTGGTGTTAATGTACTTGCTGTACCACACACAATGAAAAGAACTCTCACACCTTTTCCCTTGTCAGAAGTTTAGCTTGGTGGATCATAGAAGTTTGAAGGACTTTAGTGTACACTCAAGAGCATTTGCTCCAGCATGTAAAATATGGAGCAAATTTATTACTTATTTAGTCCCATTTTTCTTGAGTAGAGAAGACAAAAAGAGGAAGACACTCTGTTTTTACCACAGATATGCTATTTGGAACAGTTTGGTTTGCAACCAGGAAGCATCCTATAAATATTTTTCTCTCTGTGCATCTTATTCAGTACATGCCACAACCTACCAAAGCTAGGATAGGAAAAAATCTGACTGAATGAATACAGTGGACGAAGCTGGTACACCACTCCCCAGCCAGCTCTGTAAAAACACTCTACCTGCTCTAAGCCAGCCAAACAGTGCTTCCTAGTATGTCATTCATGGAAAAACACCCTTAAGTTGGGAATCCATCTGCAGTGCAGTACTTTCACTGTAGCAAAGTACTACAAAAATCTCTCCGTGGGACACAAATGTTTTCAGTTTTGCATGGGCTCTGAGGCTTCACTTTGGAAACCCTTGCTTTAGAGCATTTAAACAATCGGCATCATGAGAATTACTAACTCAGGATGCGATCACCATAGTTCCCAGTAATCAGCCTGGTAAGGTTCCAAGACACTAACAGTTCTGGTATGGATTTTGTTTATGCATTTCAGTTAGGTTTATGCTGTCTATCCTGTATGTGAGATATTCTGCCTCCCTGAAAATATCCACTGGCTTCTACTTTTTCTACATACCTTGAGATTTTGATGAGCAATGAGAACGTTATTCTCTACTGGAACAGTAACTGGTAAACTTATTTTTCCACTTCTAACTTTTAACCCTAGTGTGAGGTCCCACAGAAAGCTATCTTTAAATAGCAAAATGTTTTCAGTGCACACATTCCTTCAGGGAGCTGTGAAAGGCTTGCAAAGGAACAAAGCCTATAGCATATGAAGTTTTATTAATGCTGGTGTAGGACAGGTGTCCCTGCTGCAGAGAACCCCTTTCATACTAGTGGTCTGTGATAAGAGGTAAATGATTAAACCAGGACAGTAATGTAATCCTTAACCCTGAGGCAGTCCTGTAGGTCAGACTTCAGAAATGGCAGGGTGACACTACAGAAACGCATGTATCTATCCTACTAATACACCAGGGACTTTGGTTGCCAGCTCAATCAAATTTGGTATCAATAGAGAACATTAAAATTGCACTCTAAACTAAAAAAAACTTCATACATTTATTTAACAGTTGTTTTGGCAGCACACAACTGAAAAAACCCACTGAAATACTCTACAGAGGAATAATAAGCACCTGAGGAATGGCGAGGGAGCATACTAAGAGTGCACATCATCTGAACAACAACCTATTTGGCACTAATTTGCAGCTCCATTGGTGGACAAGCCTTTCAAACAGAAGACAAAAATCCTGCAGTGGTCTAAATTAAAGAACAAATGTACTCTGATAGTTGAAAATGCAGTATATGTTTACCAGTGCTCAATACAGTAGTTTGAATGTTCATTAAAATTTGAAAAAGTAATAAATGAAACTGAGTAAAAGCTATTAGAGCACTTATGTTTTAAACCTTTCAACTCCCCCATATTTTCCAGAATTTGTCAGCAAATTCAAGTCAGATGCTCTAACTATAAATTATGGTAGTTCAGTTACGACAACTTGCGTCATTGAGTGTTTACTGCTTAGGTTTTGAAGTGTAGATCTAGCTCCAAAAGTGACTCTAAAAATTGGCTTGTCAAGCCCCATGTTTGTTTTCTAAAGATCGACAGTTTCCCTATCCTGTTCAGCACACACCAAGGAGGGTAATCTACAGGCAACAGGCTTTCTGCCTAGTGTAAACTTGAGATTCCATGGGTTCAAAAGTTGCTTATTACAAAGAAAACTATTTGCTCGCTGTCTTTGTTATTCTCATGGAAACACCACTACTCTTTTGTAACTTCATGTCATTCATTCTTTCAATTTGTGGTAAAAATCTTCATGGAAATTCAGCCACTGGATTTGTTTGGATGGATATAAAAAAAAAAATAAAAAGTAGTCACCAGTACACAATCCAAGAGGTAAAAGGCATTTCTACTATGCAATGTATACCTTTTTTTTTTTTCTTTTTCCAGCCATAAATGAGACCATCTGAAGGTACATAAAGGGCAAAAAGAGATCCTCCTCTTACATCTCTGCATGGCACTATCATTCTTTCCATTAACTTACAAAGCACATGGGGATCCAGTAGTGAGTGACTGTGCAACACAGCCCTCCTCTGTGTATCATGCTCCATTCTCTAATCCCATTTTTCCATAGGACCTGTGTCTTACTAAACACTAGAAGGAAATGGTTCTGGAGATCAACCAGAACTGTGCAGTAAAGACAATCTGTTTCTTACAGGAATATTAAATAATTTGCTTTATAAGTTGAAAGGTATTCAGCAAATAGAGAGAGAATACAAGAGAGGGAAGGATGTCTCAGTTAAGGAACTAAAAGTTGCTCTGCAGAACAGGATTTCTCTTTCCAACAAAGCCCTAGCATAATGTCAGACAAGTCATTTAAGCCAGCAATTAGGCTTGTCAGCCCCTGACGTCAGGATACTGACTAGACACACTAATGATTTAATTTGAAGTTCTGAGAACTCATAGTTGCTACTGAAATCAATGGTATCTCTGCTCTGAATGAATAAAGTATTAGGTAATGCTGTTAATCTCAAGAATCTTATTTACTTCATATTGGGCATTTAAAAAGTCAATAGATAGAGAACAAATCAAAGTGTTTGTAACAGGAGGGTCTGAAATGTGGGATCTAAGCCAGGCATGAATTACATTTTAATCAAAATAGGAATAAAAGCACTGAAGTTTTTTGTGCTTACCCACTTTAAAAACTAGATGAAACAAAATATCTGTGATAAATAGTAGCATATGGCTAGCTACTTATTACTGTACTGCAATGTTTGTGGCGGGGGAAAGAAGAGCAAAGCTACTTCAATTTAACTTCTTGATTCTTTGACTTAGCAACTTTTGCAATACTCTTTTTAATACAATATATAACAACAAAACCCCAAAGTATCATCAATTTATTTGAGGGATGAAAAATGTGTATATCCACTAATTAGCTAGAGTATTTTACACTGATGAGATTAAATTATAAAGGAATGGCTGCAAATGCACACAGGTTTTAATAATGGAACAGGACAAAATTTTCAAGTCCTTACAGAAGAAACACTTTTTTTCCCCCTGAATATAAGCATTTCTAATATAATAAACTGGAAACTGGAATGTTGCTGGACTGGATAAAGACATTTTTAACCACTGTGGGGAAGGACAAAGATTGCTAACCCAAGTAGCAAGAAAAATCTTTGAGCTGAAGATATATTCCATGTGTCCAAAATTTCACTAGCTATCTCATGAATCTCTGCACAAAACAGGAGAGTGAGACACTCCAGATCTAGAACCAGCAGGACAGGTAGGCAAAACAGGCCTGAGTGGTCACCTGAAGCTTTCTTGAAGTGCTTCTACTTTTCTTATGTTTTATGTAAGTAAAGGAACTTGAGTCAGGCGATGATTTCACAGAACTACAGGAAACTAATTTGTCTGCCACCACTTGCATATAAAAGGAAAGGTAAAAACCTTGTGGGTGTGTGTGTATGTATAAATATACATGTGGTGAACACAGTCCCATCAAAGCAGTTCCTCTCATAATGTCTTCCTTAGCAAACAGAGTAGACAAAGCAGGAACACTGCAGTGCAGTAAATGACAGTAAAAGCAACCTCCCAAATAAAGCACCTTCACATTATGGGTTTTCAAGTCACTGGCCTGTCTGTAATGATGGTGGACCAAAATTTGAGATATTGCTTTAGCAATCTCACTAAAAGCAGCTGTTTCCTGACTTTTGTAGCTGTAACAGGCCCCCTTATAGCCATCCACTCCTGGATTGCACTGTAACTACTGTAATGAGTCATAGTTATACCTCCGGAATATGCTGAAGAAAGAGCAACTAAATGATGACCACATTAGCTCATGCATTCTGGCCCTAGCCTGGAGTTATACAGCCTGGAGAAAGAGAGCCAGCTAAGAAGAATAAAAGAAATCACTGACTGAGATATGTATGAAAAAGGAGGTGCTCCTCTGTACTTGGTGGAATGTTTTGAGCAGTATTAATTCTGCTTTAGCACAAAACATGCACTGCATGCATGTCTAATTTGTCCTTTGTCAGTCTATTTTTTAACCATTGATTCTTATGCATATTCTTATACATTGGCAGGTTCTTTTAGAGGACTCTGAAAACTCAGGCAGCATGGATTTTGGGACTTAACAGAGATCTCTGCAGTAAGTCCATTGTTACTTTGAAATTTGGCTTCAGTCTGAATCGGACTGTAAAGATACCTGACATCCCTTCCAGCCTTATATTTCCATGAATAAGCTCAAAAAAGTACCCCAGTTTTCACAGAAATGGTAAAAGGACATAATCCTTCCTGCTAGAAACATAATGATCCTACCAAAAAATGGAGAAAATTTCTAGCATTTTGCATTAGAGAAAGGATATTTGAAAGAGGAATTCTGCTACAGGCATTTCCCCCTACTGTTCTCGTCAGAAAAAAAAAAAAAAAGAAAAAAGCTGAAATCTCTCTCTCAGAATTAAGTAAAATCATTTCAATAATCTGTGGTAATGGCAATTCAAATGACACATTCTGCCCTGTGTTGCTAGAACAGATACACTCACACAGCTCACTCAGTATTTCTTTTTTTTCCATAATTTTCTCATAAATTTTTAAAAGCTAAATAAAACATGTGATGCTATCTGACATGCAAACTGAAAATTAACGTTACTCAGAGATGTTCTCAGCTCATTTGAAAGGTGAGAATGGGTTGACTGAAACAAACAATATGTTGGTTTGAAGGTAACTGGACAAGGATCTTTGCATTTTAAAAAATGTTTTTCATCCAACAGAAGAGACAGGCCTATGTTCTACTAGAAAATATTGACAAAGCAGCAGTACTAACCTTGTACTATATAGGGAATGTTCTCCTCTCTGACCAGTGAGTAGTTGGGACGAGGGGCAGGGGCTGGCGGCCTGTTCAAGATAAAGGACTTGCAATGTTTCCTTTTCTCCTCCTCCTCCTCCTCCCCCAGTATGAAATCGTACACAGATTCCTCCAGTTTCACAGCCGAGTACGGGTGCTCCTCCTCACTGTCTTCCTCGCACGTCTCTTGGTCTTCTCCACAGCACGCTGTTTTGAGTCCATCACCATGTTCTCTTTTATTCCTGTCCAGTACAAAATTCCCCTCTGAAAAAGGAAGGAATATGTGTTGCATATATAGGGTAAAGGAGATTAGGACTTATCTCAAAGCTTTGGAGTTTCCCAAAGTAACTCAGAGACCTAATTTCACTTCTAAACTAAAGCGCTCTGATTTTCAGAGGCTTCTGATCATCTAATTCAGTAGAGAGGATGTCCCAAAGGGATAATTCCAGCTTCAGGGACTCCTCATGATTTCACACAAGATTATCAAATATAGACGCTTAGCTGTTAGCCACAAAATAAATAGACTTATTTAAAGAAATAGTGCACCAGTTACTCTCACAAGGGTTACACAAGTACATTGCTTCATGGGGAAGCCAAGTAAGTGATACCTGTGGTCCTTGGCATTTTGGAAAGCCAAGCTGTTTGTTACCTATTGCAACAATGACTTAAGAATTGAAACGTATTTAGAAAATGTTGGATTTTGTCTTTTCTACATCTTCAGTGCCCCTCTTGGTTTTGAGGACTTAGTACTAAGATGTACTGTAGGTCAAAGTGAAAAAAAAATCCCTTTACAGTATAGGTAAAATTTATGACCTCTTATAATCTATGCTAAGACTATCCAAACACCCCCACTCCAATAACTTCCATGTCTCTCTGTACTCCCTGTATTTCATATCTTTCATAGTACAGCTACTCAGAACTTGCTTTCCTTTAGCTTTTACATTTTATGGCATTAAAAGGCATTGATGAGTTTCCCAATACCTGGCTTTGTTTTGATTTGTCTTTAAAACCCCCAGAAACTTCTAAGAGTTACAAGATGTTACTGAGGCTGGTTTTCCCATAAATGCTTATAACTTCTTTGTGATGAATACCTATCTTTCCTGCAAAAACACTAGACCTGCCTGGAATTCTTGTACTGAGTCATGTTTTCCTTGTGTTGTAATTTACTGCCTGTACATATGCGTATCTGGGAAACTACGCTGTGGTCACTACTGGTGTTTTCAATCCTTTGGCTGCTATTTAAAGAATTATCTGTTCATGGGCCCAGAGGAGCAAACCAACCTTTTAAAGTGGCATACAATTGTAAATGGGATGCATCATTTATAAACGGGATGTATTAATAATATGTACTATCAACACGTACTCTGGTTAAGATATAAAAATATTTTAAAACAAGTGGGATTAATACACCTGCCATATTTGATATGAATAATATTTTGTTTCCATGTCACTATACAAGTTCTGTTTCTTTCTCTGTAGGACACTCTTTCATCTAACTCCCACAGGGGGCACTCTCAGGCCACTGCCAAAACACAGACTTTAAGAAGAGAGGACTTGCCTTTGAGGCAACTCCTAAAACGAGTGGCTGACTGAAAATACGTAGCAATGACTCACTAGAGCTCCTCTTTGAAAGCAAGCATCATCCTCCTTCAGAGGAATTCTGATAACCCATGCCCCAGTGACGAAACCATGGCAAAACAGGAAAATTCAGAGTGCGTTTTGGATGAACTATTCACACAGGAGCACTTGGAGATGAACTCTGCTTTACTGGCACACGACACTACACAGCCAGGAAACTTTCTCTGCTGGTACCCACAGAAAGACAGCTGGCACTTGGCAGGGAGGGTCACGTAACTACCCGATGGTATAGCCATGTAGAAGCTATTCCAAGACAGGCATTGATATCAAACCTACACTAACAAATCCTGCGTGCCAAAACTGAATCCTCAATTATACACACATAGAGCTTCAGTTTTTTGTGGGAAGCAAAACGCACCTTTAGCATTAATTTTATTCTGCCCCTCTTTCTCTTAGAATCACCTAGGACTTCCTGCACGTAGCCAGCTTTTTCTTGCACAGCAGAACACAGGAAAAACCCTACCTATAGCAGGCTATAAGACTAGAGAGCTGTTTCTGTCAAATTATGTGAACTTTAGAGTGATGGTAATGGTGATGGTAATTTTAGACTCCAATAGATTGCACCACATTTGAAAACAGAGTTAACAGTAATAAGCAGTGGAGAAACTAAGATGCAATTTGTGTGCACACTTATCAGTAGTGTCCATGACAAATAAGAAGGCTTTTTGCCCCCGATGCAACTATTTAAGAGTGGTATTTCAGCTTGAATTATTTTGCATACTTATTTTCCCAATGAGAAAAATTGATGATCATCCCTTCTGAAACAGATGGAAATAGTATTTTGGGCTTCTTATCACTTTAATCAAACCCAACACAAAATTCCAGATTTTTACTCTGGGGAAGTATCAGAAAAAAAAGATAAGAAAGGCAAAGCATTTCATTAGCAGTCAGAATTTTTGCCATTCTTTTCAATCTGCAACACAATATAACTTCTTATTTCTAACTAGTTATTATTAACCATCTAACTAGTTATTATTAACTAGTTATTTCTAACTACAACATTAGTTAAAATGTAAGAAAATACTATGTTGCTTCTCTCTGCCTGGTCACTTCTTGTTAATTCTATCTGTGAAATTCTGAGCTGTATTAAATCAACGTAGGATTTAATGTTTTAAAATGGTAAATACTTAAGGCAACATGACAAAATTACAAGATTGTTTCAAGCCTGTCTTGTAAATCCAGTTTACAATGAATTATTTGAGATAGGCAGAGTGAGGAAAACCTGAACCCAGCAGCCCATACCACAGTCTCACCTGACATACCTGGTCACAAATATCTTGATGCAGCGAAGTTCATAGGCACATGTTGCTTTGCAGCACTAGGGCCGCCCTGCCTAGTTACTCTGCTAGAAGTGATCATATGTAATCTCTACAGCAGCACTTAGTCTGCAATTGAACACGTTTGTATCTGGGGTTATTTTCCTCCCAAGACTGTACCTTGTGATAAATTGTGCAGATCGTCCTGTCTTAGGATGCCAGGCAGATTTCGAGGGGGAGGAGGGGGTGGCCTCTTACAGAAAAAGCAATCTCTTCTGTTCACTTTGAGATCATCCGGTATGTTGGCATACAAATTGTCAGGACTGTAGTCAAAGCTGTAGGAACCTTCCTCATCTTGATCTTCATGTTCTGTCACCTCTCTGCTGTGTTTTACATCATCTTTCTTTTCCTCATTCACTTCAGTTTCTTGATGGCATCTCGATCCAGTTCCATATTGATCTCTTGGGTTCTGCTTGGCTTTTAACAGTAAAGAATGCATTATTTCATTTAAAATTTGCCATCTAGAAACATTTGCTGTTTCAAGGATTCCCAGAGAAGCAACACAATGGCTAATAAAACTTTCATGAACTGATACAGTGGAAAAGCTGTCAAATACATACCGTCAGTAAACAGCTTTTTAAATATTTACCAAAGGAACAGTGGAAATTTTCATTGTACCTTGCTACTCTGATACAAGCCATCTTTGTGCATGCAATGTTAAACTTCTCTGGAGCTGCTGTCAGAATGAAATCACACACGCTTCCCCTGCCTCCATAATTTGTATTACTTGATTTTCGGCGCAGCACAGTGCAACACTCAACAAAATAAAGCCATAGCCCACACATCTGTGTTACTTGTTTTTATACAATGGGGTTTGGGTGCTCTCTCTTTAAAATGCAAAAATCATTGCCCATGGGATACATGACTGTACACCTGAGGAAACAGAGCTCCTCTGTCTGTAGAGGCTCACGGAGCACAGAATAAGAAAATAGTGGAGGTATGTGAAAGTGTGCATTTGAATTGCTATGTACAGCACCAAAATTTTAGTAGTCAAGCTCAGTAACATAACAGAGCAAACTACACAAGTACATCAGCAGACATTACTGAGCCCTTGAGGTAGGTTTCCATTCTGAGTTAACCTGTGGTGATGCCTGCCTTTCCCCATTGATTCAATTGTGACATTAGGGCATTTAGCTGGCTAACTTGGCCAGCTGTTACAATTTGTGTTCTTGTTCCAGGTGTCCGCCCTGCATTGTTCACATATACAGTGTGACAGAGAGAGTAAAAATTTATCTGAGCTAACTTGTTTTTTCCCAGTGTTTATCATCTACCTATATGTGCTAAAGCAACCAGCTTAAACTTAGCAAATAAGAAACATCCTTTTCATGTGTATGAGACAGTTCAAAAGATAAAACTGTCAACAATACAGAAAAAAGATAAAATTTAGCTTTATAGGTCCATGATACTGTTAAGATATATGCAAAATATATGTCATCAGTAAATGTCCACAAGCAACTTTGTTTGCAGTTCTCAAGGGGAATGCATATGACCACACAGAGCATCAACAAGCTTGTCAGCAATCTATGCTTAGAAGTATGAACATCAAGCTGCAAAACATCAACTATCTGTGCCTCCATATAGGACTTCACTGCACCTGTAGGCAGTGCCTCCCCTTATCCGAAGGCTGTTCTCTGAGGACTTGGAGAATTCAGGGGTTTTCTACGTTGAGAGCAGAAATCACAGATTTCCAGAATTTACAAGGAGGTCTGTCTTACTGAGTGATAACTTTGTTATCATAAATGAATCCCTCAGCTGTAGAAACTAGGACACCTGCCTTGCCTGGAAGTTGCAGTAACATGTGGAAGTTGAAAGTGTTAGAATAATTTGCCCTCTCAGTCCATAAATTCAATCACTTAATACGGCACATACCAATACCAATAAAACCATCTAACAATATGACTTACCCATGGCTAGTTGAGTTTCTGAGCCTAACATAAGCTCATAAGCATCACTGTCTTCTGCTTCCTCCTTGCAATTGGTCAAATAATTTGCTGAATTAATCTACATAGAAAAATAAAGGAGAATATTTGTTTTAGTGACAGCAAGAATATTTGTTTTAGTGACATCATCTCTTACCTTCACACTTTGCTATTAATCAACATTCTACTAGGAGGAAAGTGGAGACAGAAACACCATGCATTTGCAACTATGTAATGGTACACATATTTTGGCAAAAGGAATGCATATATCTGAATACACATAAAGGACACAAGGTTCTGCACAGCAAGGACTGAGGTTAATTGATCTTTCCCTACCACTGCACTGGGCTATCCAGACAGTTCCCAAGTCTGGTCCCAACTGTGAAGCACTCATAGATAATGAGAAAGATTAGAAACAGAAAAACACAAAGTCCACAGGAGATGACTGAATAGCTCAAGGGTGCACACAGTGCAAGAAATCTCTGGAGACCTCATTACAAACAGTTCCTCTATCCCAGTAGTTGGTACCAAAAGCTTTGTGTGCACTGAAAACCCAGAAATGGGACTGCAAAGCATGTTAGCAGTTCTACCTCAGTGACCAAATGTGGCAAAGTGGGTTTTTCATTCCTCTAGAAAGCTGTAACATTCACACAGTGCTATGCAAAATTAGCCTCAGGAGGCTACATTATCAATGTATTTCTTCAAGCAGCAGAGACAAACCTCTGCTCATCCACAGCTGCTAAACCCAAACCTGTAATACAATTTCAGACAGTTTTTTGTCTTAAAGTATAGAACACACATTTGTTAATTGCTGACTTTTAGAAACAACTGAAATTTCAAAAAGTGACAGATTTTTAAAGAAACCCAGCAGGACCCTGATTCCCACGTAAATGGGATATGAAACTATCCTCCGCAGACACAATGGATCCCTCAATAATTATTCAGGAATTTTGAATCACAAAATGTCAACTCTGGGGGTTTGAATACACCAACCCCAAAGCAGGCAGGGAAACAACATGGTCCATATATCATCCGGACTGCAAGATTAACTACAAGAAGAATAGTGAACAGTGAAGTCAAGAGAAAGAACTGATAAGCAGTTAAACCATTCTGCATGGCACAGAAACTGATTCTCAGGAGCTCATGGCAGACTCTCAAGAAGTTTGTCCCTAGTATCCTGCTGCCTCCTGGCACCCACAACCACAGTCTCAGGGACAGAGTTCTTGCTGCGTGAAAGAGGAAAAAAATTTGAAAACCAGAGGGTTTTTCTGGGGAACTGAGAATGCCTTCTTTCCCGCAGCTCTTGTACACAATCATCTTGTTAATACCAGTCCAGAGACAGTTCAGTCATCAGACTGCAACAGGGGCCTCCCTGGCCTGATTTGCTTTGCTTTGCTGCTCTAACAATACACCTCGATCACTATGTAGCTACAATTGCCTCCAACAATAAAGTATTAATCTCTGCCTTCTGTGCCCATGCAATATGTGCATCAGTGAGAGAATCCTGTACTTCCCCATCATTTATGTGGTTCCTCTATATTACGCAGAAACAGGATACATCTTAAAAGCCCCAAAGTTAGAGCTTTTCAGAATATTTATTTTCAAAAGATTTAGGCCTACATGTGCTAAGTGTAGGTATATGTTGCAGGAATATATAAGGTCTTCTGATATGTCTCCTGTGAAGAGAGGACATGTAGAAGAAATCAGGCAAGGAGAGATCTAAGTGTATTAAACTCTCCTGCTGTGACACTGGAATAACACACCAGGGAAAATCTTTCAAAGTTTCCACTTTTACCTTTGAAAACATGAAGTACTCATGGATATACAGTTGGTATAATGAAGTCAAAAGAGTAAGTGGAAAAAACAAATGTAATTTTCTGATTTTCTTTGACACAGCTGTTTCTCAGATGAAGGAAACCTGGTGACTCCCAGGAAAACAATAGAATAGATGGGATTAATATGCATTTTTGAAACTTCTGTGTTGCAAAAGATGGAAGGTCAGCTGTTCTACTAGCTTATAGTGCCTCTACTGATAATGCTGAATCTTGGGGAATTCAGGTTGCAATTCAGAAGTTTAGTCCCTGACTACACTTTCTAAAAGTCTCCTGGACCTGTGAAACACAGAAAAGCTGAACACCTGGAAACAGTGTTTAACTAAATATGTTTACACTCAAAAAATATTCTGTATAATATAAAAATTATTGACAAAAATCTCCTCTGACACTGAGTATGATGACACTGTGCATCTGAAAATACTGCAGTGCCTCCAAAGGCAGGAGAGAGTGTCCTTATTTGAGAATGCAAAGCAACATTGCTAAATCAGAATAATGTCATGGCTCAGCTTGCAAACCTTGCCATGATACCCTGAACAAATGCCCATTACTTTTAGGTTTGGAGTGTCTTTTCTGTGGGCTGGGTCATGTAACTTGAATGGAATAGCACAGCTACCATGATGTTTCTAATGTAGAATGTGTACAACACATGCACAGACCTGAACTTCCATGTCATTTGAGCCTGTTTGGCTGAAAATGGGTCTTTGGTTTATACTGAGATTTCTTATGGATGTGAAGTCATCTTCCAAAGGAAGAACTAGCTTCATTGGGAACCAGCATTACAATAAAAAAGGTACAAAAAAATTCTTGCTGTCAGGACAGAACTGCTCACAACAGACTATGGGAAGGGGCTCTGAATGTTTGAAACTAGTTTGTGAGTTAGCAAAATGACTTCCTTACCTCAGGATGCAACAAGAATGTTGGAATGAATTGAAAGTCCTCAGAGAGAGTGGTGATGTTTCAAGTCCCGAGATTAAATGCCACGCCTCAGCATCAAAAGGTAGGTACTTTTCTTTCAGTTATGTATTTTAACTGTTGTGATTATCTGTCTTTCAAAAAGGCCAAGTTTTTGAATAGATTCAAAGCTGTTCTTCTTATAGAATCCCTGATTTATCCCAGTTATTTACTCAGGAACTCATTATCAAAATTATTATAACCATCTTGTCAACATTTTTATAATGCTCTTCTGAAAAGCCATCTTTTAAAGGCATGTTTTCAGCAGATTTTCTCCTTGTTATACAAAAGATTTTCCTATCCCTCAAAATATTTCCCTTCAACGACTCTGTATTGAGAGGGAATCATCCCCTCTGGCAAGGGCCCACACCACTGAAACTGGTGGTCGGTACATTCTTTTATAGTGAGGAGTGAAATGTTAAAGAATTCAGAGGAATCCAACCCAACAGTGATACTTAGATATGGCAAGAGTGAGAAGCACCTGAACATCAGCATTTCATTTATGAACAGATACTCACAGGTAAATATATCTATCACAGCTCACACGAACCTTTATGTATGAGATGTAAAGGGATATATCTAAAAATATATCTTTGCATTATATTCCTAGAAACAAAGTAAGCCAGAACTCCTGATAGTACATTGCTCAACAGCTTTCAAGATCAGATCTTCATGCTTAAATTGGGCCTGAGACAATACTTAGAGTAATAATACATTAATTCATATGATTATTATGTGCTTGATTCCTCTGTTTTCCAATTGTTCCTTATTAGTTGTCCTTTTCTTTCACTAAATTGGCGCTTAATAAGTTGAAATTCCACTGTATATATACCTTCTTATACTGAGTAATTATATGCCTTGTGAGTTTAAATTCAGACTCAAATCTCTATTTCATCTTATCGTACTGGTACTTCTTAAAAAAAAAAAATTAAATGTATGTAACAAAGGCTTCTGTGTCTCTGCTGTACTTTGGAAACTCCTGCTGTTTCCTACATCCTCAGTTTTCCTGAAATGCAGCAATCAGGAAAATTGACGGAGAAAGTCCTTATCACTGCTTGTAAACTTCTTTTTGAACCCTTTGACAAGACTGTCTTTAGTTGAATTAAAAAAGAATTTCTGGAAGTTAGCTCCCTGACTTAATATAGGGGAATGCACAGAAGTGCCCGGGAAGATTTAAGTTTTGCATAGACTCAAAAAGAGTTGGTTGTTTCAGCTTAAATATCAAATGCATCGTTAAAGTGCTGATTGGGCTCGACAGTTTTGTGCCTCTGTCTTGACAAATCTGTCATCCCATCTGTTGATTATCATCTTGTTTTTCTTGCAGACTTGGTCAAGTCACAGCTCTGTCCTGTCCAGTGTTCAGTGTCATTGTACCTAATAGCTCATGTGTTGCCTTGGCACACTCCTGAAAACGGAACAAGACACACTAGTCCAGAATCACTTACAGTGCTAAATCAAATATATGTTCTGTGAGGCTCTGCAGTGAATCTTTCCATTAAACACTAAAAATTGGACTATTGTCTTCCCTTCATGTAAGTGAGGTTCTATGAGGATATACTTCATGACACTTTCCCCAGAAATCCCTTGGTTCAGGATGAAATGATGTTTTTGCATCCTGTGTAAAAGATGTCTGAATAACATCATGTGTTCCTCCCTCAAGGCAAGATGTTGTCTTCTGAAAGTTAGTGCATTACTGCCTGAGGTAGGCAATCCTCTTCTTTTCCATACAAATTTCCTTTACTTTAGCCAATATTTCAAGCAGGAGAGCACAAAAAAGGCAGCTCCCTGCAGTCAGTCTCAAAAAGCCCATAATTTATAGGATTGTCGCAGGCCACATCTAAATTTTAATTCTAATCTTAAGTCTAATTCAATTTTCACACTTCAGTCAGTCCATCTGCCTACCAGTTTTCTTCATCAAGCCTTTTTCTGGGAGAAGCAAGACTTCAAACACTAGATTAAACTGAAGGTGCTGCCTTTAATTTGTTTAGGACAAAGAAAATTTGATCTTCTTCTGGCCTCCAGGGCATTTCCAGCTGCCTGTTGGACAGTATTCAGACTTGCTGTTAGACATCTCAAAAATACTACCCAGTCATACTAAGGCCTGTTTGTTCAGGGCTGAGACAGATCTGGTTGCCTGACTTGTTTATAACACATAACCACAACGTTCCTTCTTATCCCACTCCCAACACTCAACGCCTGCAGTTCTTCCAAGAGAGGTATTTTGCTTATTCATCTGCCTCCCATACTCTGTAGCACAGCATTTCAGATCAGAGGACAGGCATGGCTGTCCTAAAGGCACAGTTTAGGCAGCCTCTTCTGACTATTAGGCAACACAATAACACTGCCAGTCACCTGGAGTTGAACCTGTGCTGAACACCAGAAATCACCAGTTTCTACCACTTGACTTCCTTGAGACGCACCAGTCTGAAAGACTCCAGGAGCTGCCCTGTCCTTCTGCTGATCTGGAGCCTCAATTCTCCTGGGACTCTGGGAAACAAGTAGTCACACGCTGATTAAAGTTATCACAGTCTATATGGACTGGCCAGAAAGGCTGCAAGAGCATGTAGAGCCCAGGTCCAAGTACAGCAGCGCTTTTAAAATTATTTGATACCATCTATGGAAGTACATAGATGCTTATGTCTTTGGAGTCAGTGCATCCTAAAGAAAGTAATTATTTTCTCTAAATGTCATTATAAAATAAAACCAAGAGGACATGGTCTCATTTTCCCTTTTCCTTTCAGTGCAGACCTCAATATAGCACACAGTTCTTCCTGAAAAGCAAAATCAACAGCTTTGAAAACCTAGAAGTAGAACTAGAACTGTGAACGCTTCAAAACTTCATGTAACAATATGCTTATCCATAAATCACTACACTGGATCATGAACTTGGAAAAAATTTGAAAAAATCTATTCTTTAGGGTACTGAATAGTACAGGAACCAGGATGACACTAACTAATAAGACTTTCCATTTTGACAATGAATCGGTGAAAACCAGCCTTCTAAAAACATTTCTCATTACTTCTGATTACTCTTGTTAGCTGCATTTCATTTTGTGCCTTAGTATTTCTCACAGTATCCTTAAGTGCCTGTGCTACCATCCTGTCTTTGACCTTAATAACCTGAAACAGTTTCTACTTTGTACGGACTTCATTCTCCTGTTTGGGGTTGTTCTCTTACTACTCTTTCAACCTTTCTTTCACAATGAGGTAAGTATGCACTTTGATATGCTTTTCTTTGAAATCTGTTGCTATTACGTTCTTATTTTTCATTCCCATCATAGAAACTGTATATAATAACATATCTTAGATCGCTCTCACAAAGGTGACCCTGTCTGGACAACCTCAATGATTTCCTCTTCTTTGTTTACAGAGAAAAGAGTCCTCTAGCTATTTCCTTCACCTTAAATGTCAAAATCTTAACAATGCATTTAAGAACTTGCTGGTTAATGTTTCCTGTTGTATTTCTTTCCAGGCACATGCTGGTGATCTGGACCTCAGAGCAAGCCTACGTGCTGGTACACAACTGTTTCCCCTTTCTTTCCTGTTTCTCTTTCATATAAATCATGCAAATTATTCCATCATATATCTGGTACACAAATATGGCCAGTTTGGGCACATAAAAGAACTGTATCCTTATTTTAATATATGTAACTTTTTTGAGCACTAGCCTACTTTTCTCTTATTTCTTTAGGCTAAAATCCCCACCCCTTCCCATTTTGCACACAATAAACTCACTATTGATGAGAATTCCAGATTCTAGAAAAGGGATATAGCATAAGCAACCTAAGCCTTAATTTGAGAACAAGCCCTAATACGATCATGAGAACGTGTTTCATCTATTCAATTCAAAGCACAGCATTAACACCAAAAGAAAATATGCTTGCTTCCTTCTAGAAAAGTATGCTGGATTTTTCTAAAAAGGGCCAACTTGCAAAAAAAACCCAAAACAACAAAAAAATCCCAACCCAATCAACGAACAAACCACCACCACAACCAAACCCCAAAACTTCCAAACAAACCAACTCCTCCAGTGTCTAAACCCTGTCTAAAGCAAAGTGGAAAGTCTCTTCCAGATAATTTTAAAAGAAAACTAATGGACATAATTTTCAGTAGTTTCAGGGCCTTTTACATGTGAATGCTTGATGGAATTGAAACCTTATTGATCTCTTCAGAAACTGCATAACTGAAAACCAGAAATGCCTCTGATAAAAAAAAAATTGCATAGAAATAGCTCAGCTGATCTTCCCACAAAATCTACTTTCATAAAGCTGTGAAGATGTAGAAACAGACTAAATATAATACAAAGTACTGCCATAATTTGAATTCTATGCCCTATGTTGGTATTTCTGATACCAGGAGCAGAAAAATATGGTTCCATCAGTTCTTGTTTCATTACTGAATCATTTTTTGTTTTTGACCCTAACATGCTCATTTGGAAACTCAGCTCTAAGTTCCTTCTTGCCTAGAATTAAAGCATCAACATAATATATTCCTTACCCCTACACTTCTTCCAAGTGCTTTCCACACAGCCAACTTTGCTTTTTAATGTTAGCTGGTTTTGGATGGGTGACACATTCACATTTCATGTAGAAAAAAAGGACTTAAATTCTGCAAAAGCAGTACTAGACTCCTACTTCCTTAAGTCCTACCAGATTTTAAGGCTAGCTTTATGGAGTCCTTCAGGCTAGTTTCTGATGGACAAACACTGCCACTTCAGTAACAACAAAGACAGCTTCACTTTCCAGTAAAAACTGATGAGGTGAATGTGGAAAGCCCTTCCCAAAAGCAAGGGCTGTCCTTCTGGCCTACTCTCTTCCATCTGCCCCAGAAGGCAGCAGCAACAATAAACTCCACCTTCCTCTATTGCTACATGTTCAATGGCACACTTGGCAGGTTATTTATTTCCATGGGAGGTGAACTGTGCTGGCAAAACCAAAAGCACAAGCAGGGTGCTGGGTGCCTCCTTTTCCTTGTCATAGGCGTATCAGATTTTCTTTCTAATGTCCTTGCTTTCAGAGAAACTGGATTGAAACACAGCAGTTGGATCTCTTTGCCAGCCCCAGGTGATTTGCTTGTACCACTCCTCAGATGTGCCAGTACTGTCTGCTTGGACTGTAGATGAACAACTGAAGCAGAAGGGACACACTGCCATTTGGCATCATCCTCACAGTTTGTGCTCCTTTTGTCTCACCCTCACAGTGGTCTAGTCTATACTATGCCCACTGTCACTGCCCTACCAGGGCTTTCGAGAATGCAAAAGTGAGAACTAGTACACTCTAGGAAATATTGTCCATTTGCACTCTCAGTGCTTTATGAAATACAAGCCAGTGATTTGGCAAATACTTTTCTTTCATTCAGTTCCATCTGTATCCCTGAGTCTCACGACCAGCCATTCTGGTTATAAAAAATTGTTCTAACTCTCAAGTCTGCATTAATTACTAATATTCACATATTCTACAATGTAAAATATTCATCGAAGTATTGGAAGTGTTTAAGTATTTATTACTCATTTTTCCCAGGGTCCTGTATGAGCACCTGGAGAAACGACTGAAAAAGCCAGCTTCATAAAATTGATTGCATGCATGAGGGTAGATTCAACATTGCTGTTCATTAGTTTTATTAATGTCAAACATTTTTAGTACCCTATTAGCTTGCTTGATAACTCATGCTTCCAAAAAAACACGAGAAAACACAGATTTCTCTAAAGCATGAGCACAATGAAACATTCAATACAGTGTTACAATCAAAGACAAAACCCACTTGGGAATCTAATCTGGTTGTAAAGCTGTGCAGGTGGGAAGAAAAGCGGTGGAAGGAAGTTTTGCTGCACATGTTCGGTCATGCAATGCTGAAGCAGACAGCAGTTTAAAGCATTGTGGGCTGAGTAGCCCAGGGGCTGCATCCAGCCCTTGAAACACTTGAACTTGGCCTCCTGACCTAAGCAAGACTTGCCTTAGAAAAAGCCAAGAACAGCATGTACTATTCTGCCAGCCAAAACTGCTGCTTCCTTCTGCCTGCTCCCCATCTGTCAGGGCAAACTGATGTGCAATGCACTCTGCCTTCTCAGAGAGCATGGCTGAGCCATCCCCAGTGTACTCCATGCTGCTGTACAAGAGGGCCCTCAGCTTTGTTCTCTGCTGCACCACATGAGAGAGCACCTATGCCACAGTGCCTGAGCTCTGCACCACATCTTGGACTCATGTACATCTCAGGTTGTGCCCAGGAGCTGAACATGCAGCATTGCTGAGCCACAGGGATCAGCACATCCAACTCCCAGAAATGAGAACTCCTTCTCTGCTCTACTTCTTCGTAAGAAAATTGAAGGGGCATTAAAAGTTCCTGGGATTTTTCTCACTGATGCTGTTCAGTGTTATGTTTTGCACTACTTCCCTTCAGTTCGCTCTGCATTATTGAGGCCTTGTGATATCACTATGACAGAATCCTCAGTGCCACTAACAACCAGTAGCCAGCCAGCTGAGTGAGAAGTAAACCTGTGTGTGCCACACGAGCCAGACCACAAAAAAAACAGGTATTTAACATCAGTATCTGTATTTTTTGAATTAAACTGCTCATTCTAGGAACAAAAGTCAATGATTGCTCCGTTACTCAAAATGACTTCTCAGAGTAGCAAGCAATCATAATTTCTTGCTAACCCCTCATGTCTTTCTCCTGCAGATGCTTGCACCAGGTGACTTTCTATCAGATGTCTGGACATATTAACACAGCAGTGTTGTTGCAGTTTAAATATATGACCCTTACTCCCCTTATGCCTTTAACACACACCCCTTATGCCTTTAACTCCCAACAGTTGTAAGCGTTCAAGGTCAGGATGGACAAGGCTTTAAGATCATTTAACGTGATCTATCCTGCCCATGGTAGGGAGGGTAAATTACATGATCTTTAAAATTCTTTGGACCCAAACCGTTCTCTGATTCTACCTCAGCAGGACACACAATCTACTTTCAAAGGCATGTTCCTATTGTGTAAGGCTTCATCACTACCTTTTCCAGAGCAACAATTTCTCTTTTTGGGTCATAGGTATGTGTATAATTGCTTTATTTATCTGTATGGATTTCAGTTTAACCTGACACTTTCCACTTCGTTCATGTTAATTCAAACCAGGAGTATCACATGATCTAATGGACAAGCATACTTATGTGCTGATTAAACAAATTAGAACAAAACAAACACATACTAAATAAGGTAGAAAACTGAGCAAGGACACAGGATGACAGTAAAAATAATATTGTGACATTCACAATAATTTGTAAAATTCCCTCTGCATATAATTTGTCAAAGTCTCAACTGCTACCGTATTTTCTGCAACACAGAAATGTTAGAACTCTCATTCCAATGTGATGAAAGTATATAAATGCCCACAACTACCAAAGATAGATGATTACATAGAATAAATTAGAAATTAAATGCTCTACTGCCAAATTCTAATGATTTTGGGATCAATCTGGAGAAAAATGTATGACTGAAACAACTGATTTGCACTATATTAAGAAACTAAACAAATTAAAACATCAATGAAACCCCAACTTTGGGTTCAGATATTTTAATATGAGAAGAATTGTTTAATTTGAAATAATCTATTGTAATCTTAAGTAATTTCCTTCTAGGCTCCCTTATTAAACCATTTCATTTGCATGTCTGCTTTAACTTCATTACAAGCAGATTTACTGCACTGCATTCAGCCAGCATCCCTGAAGCAATCCCTGCTTGCAACATGATTCTGCACAACTTCACACTTACTTTGTATGCCTGTCTATCAGATCACAAAAAACTTCCTGCAACTTTTTTTTAACTCCCGCTTTTCAATGTGTTTCTGGGGAAAAAAGACCCCCCTTGTACAAATTCATCATCACTGAGAAACAAACAATAAACAAAAAAATCCAAACTAAGTAAAAACTTGGTGTGCCAAGAACTGTCCATTTATTGTTATATGACCTTCAAGACTATGGCTTTTAGAGATGAACATTGCTGTAAGAGAAACAAAAAGGGACTTCTAATCACAGAACTTAATTCACTGGTATATACAAAAATATCTTTTTAAAAATCAAATCACTGCAGCCTCCATTTGAAGAATTTGTGCTCGCTTTCCCTCTTCTAAGCATTTATGCTGTTCTCTAATCTAACTACTGAGTATCAAGGGATTTTTCTTCTGAGCATTCAGAAATAAAATCTCTCCTCAGACTCATTTTAGCTCATTTCTCCTTTAATGACAATTCTTGTTACTTCACTTTTCACACACCCACACAACTTTTTGAAAGACTTTCAAATCTTGTAGAGTACTGATTCTGCTGAACAAAATATCCACTGCTGTTTGACAGGCTGTGTAATCATTGCATACTCCATAAAAGCATTCCCTTCTCTCACACAAGTTAAATTTTCAGTCTAGCAGGGTAAGATTTTTTTCTTGCTTTTCTGATTTTTTTTTTTCTGGGCAAAGCAATAACCCTTCTCCAGAGAGCTTCTCTTTCACTTGAACACAATTACACTGTTGGAGCTTTCAGTGTAGTTACTCAATTATTGCTCCTTTAGCAGATCAAGTGATAGCAGAGAGAGAGAATCACAGAACCATTTAGGTTGGAAAAGACCTCCACGATCATCAGGACCAACCATAAACACAACACTGCCAGGTCCCCCCCTAAGCTTTGTGCCTGAGAGCCGTGGCAGCATGCAGGACCAAAACCCAAACCAGTCTCCTCTCACAACAAAGTGAAATGGGAATGCTCCACTCCTTTGCCAAGCCAACACCTGCTGACCATTCGTCTATTGAACTTTACAGTTATTAATTTACCTCCTGCTTATTTCTTTAATGTCTGGTAGATTTTGCTTTCCTGGGAGGTTTTCTGAGATCAGTTCATTAAAATACTAATTTCAAGTGGTAATTAACTGCTGGTGGAACCAGCAGTAGCACTGATACCCTCTCAGCGGCAGGAGAGTTCACAGATGTTCAGGTCCCTGGGAAGTGGAAGAGGAGGTAGAACATTCATTAACTGATACTTAAGGTATGTGTATGCTGTAAGATGAAGGACCCTTTTCATAAGGATTTCTCATGGGAATCTGAACAGCCTTTTTATAGATGTCTGGGCCTGGCTGGAATGGAGTTAACTTTCTTCATAGCAGCCCATATGGTTCTGCATTGCCAATTTGTCACTAAAACAGTGTCAATAACCCATGTTTTGGTTACTACTGAAGAGTGCTGGTACAACCTCAGTATCTTCTCTTTTTCCTCCTCTGTCCCCTCCCAGGGAATAGGCTGAGGTGGGCAAGAAGCTGTGAGAGGACATAGGCCAGTGGATATTCCATGCCATTTAACATCATGCTCAGCAATAGAAATGGGTGGAGGAAGATGAGGGTGGGCTTTTTGGCTTCCAAGGTGGCTCTTCAGAGACTGGCTGGGCATCGGTCTGCCCATGGAAGGTGGTGAAAGATTTCCTTTGCTTCCCTTGTTTTTTTCCTCCTCTTTCCTTCATATCCTAAACTGTATATAGCTTGCTTTTCTCTTCCTATTCTCTCATTCACTGGAGGTGGGGCAGAGGAGGTGAGGGCACAGTTGTGTTGGTGCTTAGCTGGCTGTGGTCAGTTCACCACACTAGGTAAGTATAGCCCCGTGAAAAGGGACATGTGTGGTATAACATGAATTTTTGAAGCTTTTTGGGCTATGCTAACTTCAGTGTAAGTTACTATTCAGTGAATGCTTCCTCCCATCAGTCCACGACTGTTCTCAAGAGGTTGCTGTCCAGCACAAAACTGTGCTAGCATGCTTCATCTAGAGCCCTAGCACCTCCAAATCAACCCTATAATAGAACAAACATGCTAAACATATAATAGAGATTCCTCATCTTAAGAGAAAGAGAGCATTTGCAGTACCTGACTGACAGGCAATAAGACAGAATTTTAGATCTCATACCTATTTACTTTTGTTTTTGTTTCTCCTAGATGGTACATATAAAACCTTTTTGTTTTTAAAATCTAAAACAAGAATGTCATTAGCTCTGAAAAGCTCTTGGATTCTCTTAGCACTAATATGAGCAGGTAAGAATTTTGCCATCAGAAAGCATAATTATATTTTAGATGACCATAATATCATCTAGGGGTGTGAAATGTTTTAAATACTGCAGAGGCATAGCAGCTAAATATCAGCTAGATGGAAACACTCCCGAAAGGGTAATGAGATAGTGAAAGAGCAACAATTGTGGAAAACTTAAGATTAGCAAAACTGAACAGCTAATGCTTAAAACAGAAGAGTAAACAACTAGCCTTTTGCAAGGTTTTGAGCCCCTCAAATAATCACTGACTCTACCTGGAAGGAAAGCAAGAGGATGGAGAAGGCATTGATTAAATGCATCAACCGCACCCACAGCCCAGGAGACTTTCAACCCCTTTCTGTGTAATGAGGACAAACACGGTCTGGCTGAGCAAAAAAGCATGCAGTCTTTCAGTATGGTTTGTTTCAAAGCCCTATGCTCCAAATTACCAAAAAATATGTCAAAGATAGTTGCATTGATACTACTGGCAGAACATTTATGATTTATCACTGGACTCTAGATCTCCAGCATCAATACATTATTCCTCATTTTCTACCCTGTATTCTATGTAGACATTGCAGAATGCTACCCTCACATAATAAACAGATGTTGTGTTTTGCACCAGAAGAACTACATTTTAGATGCTGATAGTCACAGTATTGTTTGTCATTTGAACTCAATTAAGACAGTTCTAAGATTTCTGGTGACTTCTGAGATTCAGCTCTTCTCCCCTGAATCCTGCTAAATGCCCAGAAATTTTTCTTTTTTTATAGAAACCAGAAGGAGTTTTGATCTAACCAGCCAGCTTTTTAAATATTTTGAATTAAAGAGGACTAGGGTAAAGTGCCTAAATCTGTGACGTTCCATGATATTTCTAGAATGTGTTCCACCTACTTATGTCAACAATAGTCAGTGTTTCTGTATTCAGGTTCTTAAAATCTCTTTGTATTCCTAAAAAATAGCTAGGATAAAGAATGAGAAAAACAGTTGAAATAGCAATTATTATCTGTACTGCATTCAACTGTGTCAATTAAAAAAATACTCTTCTCATGGTTGTGCATACAAACACCAGCAAAAATTATCTAGTGAAACACTTCTGTGGGAAAACGCTGGTACAGCATGTAATATTAGGCACTTTATGACAAATAAAAGCAGGAAAAAAGGTAAAACAAAATTTTCCCTCTGAAATACAAATCGTGTAGATTATACCCCTAGTCAATCAGATACATAATTAACCTCCATAGAATTTAGTTTTCAAAGGCCAAGCAAGATCCTTTTCTTATTTTTGCTTGATTTTAAATGGATATAAACTTGGTGCACATATTTCCTTTCAGATTCAACTATTAGAAATTTTCTGCTAGTACTCTGGCCATTCTTATTATTCTTTTAGTTCAGTTACCTCTTATAATGTATGAGCTGAATGATGGTGATAGTTGAAGTAATAGAAAGCAAATGAGAAGATATATTCTGCCAGAGACTTAACACCATTTTTTTCTGAAGTGGAGATATTTTTTTCATTCTGTAAGAAAGTTTCAGGACTTGGTAACAGCCTGCAAACTGCTTTGAGACCCCTGGACATCAACTGAAATGAAAGCACTTCTCTCTGTTTCACAAAAAGACAATCTGTGCACTTGGTCAGGGACCTCTACCATACTGTGTTCAGACAAACCATTTCCCTTTAGGGTGCTTTGCTGCTTTCACATTTTTCAGTGACAGTTGCTTTTATTTGATAGCTGTATATTGACTACTTTCAAACTGTAACCCAAAAAGAAATCCTGCTTATATGGAAAACAGTTAAAAGAGACAAAAATTCAGTCTAATTTGGGTCCATTTTGCATACAGCATGCAAAAAATACAAAGTCCATCTTCCTGGCCCTCTGCCTATCTACACCTCTGAACAGAGGAGAGAAGGTAGCAATACAGAAAAGCAATACCAAGCTAACTTTTTAAAAGTCAAGGTACTTGCAACTCAGCAAAACAAAATTCTTTTAAGTGATCTGTTATGTAATGCAAACTAACATTGTAAAGTGTGTTTCACTTGAATATTTCTACTGTAGAATCAAAGAATGGCCTGAGTTGTAAAGGACCTTAAAGATCATCTAGTTCCAACTCCCCGCAATGGACAGGAACACCTACCCCTAGACCAGGTTGTTCAAAGCCCCATCGAGCCTGGCCTTGAAAACCTCCAGGGATGGAGCATCCACAGCTTCCCTGGGCAAGTTCCAGTGCCTCACCACCCTCAAAGTAAAGAATTTGTTCCTAATATCTAATCTAAACCTACCCTCTCTCAGTTTGAAGTCATTTCCCCTTATCCTGTCCCTACATGCTCATTTAAATAGCCTCTCTCCACCTTTGCTGTAGGCTCCCATTTGGAGGCTACAATTTGGTCACTCCAAAGCCTTCTCTTTTCCAGGCTGAACAGTCCCAATTCTCTCAGCCTTTCCTCATAGGAGAGGTGCTCCATCCCTCTAAACATCTTGGTGACCATGAAGAGAAACTTTGGATGTTTGAGCAAAAAATTATACAACATGAAAGGCAAGTTAACAGAAGATGCTACTGAAAGAAATAGAGGTTTATTTGTCTTAACTGAAATGCTCCCATACCTTAAGGGAAATATCTAGCCCTCTCAGCTTTGTTTGCTCTGTGAACAGCAACAAACTGTGTGAGCAGTCACTTGTTCATTCAGTCTTTCTGAGAGCAGATCTATGTGATTTGTACCTGGGATCACACATGCTTTGACCCTCCATGACCTATGGTGAATCCTGATGTGATATGTGGTCTCAGCCCACAGACAGGAGCATCCTCCTTGACCTATGGTGGTGCTTTCATTCCATCTTTACTACAGCCTGCTTTCCATGTAACCCTCAAAAACACACAAACACATATGTATGCATGTATGTTACCTGCAGTACTGTATCCTCTCAGGATTTTACATGAACAGATACAGGCTGAATAGCATAATGCACTAAACTGGATGCTATATATATAATAAAATCTGTCACAGCTGAGGAAAGGTTAAACAAATACAGGTGTTTTGCATAAATCTGAAAGATGCACTTTGTGACTGATGACTGAAATACAATTAGTTGCTGTTTGCAGAAGGAAAACAGGTACCTGTTAAAAGCCACAAAAATTTTCTTTCAATGGTATGACATGCACTGAGATCTACTTCTGCTTCAGAAGGGCAAAAGACTCATAAGAACAAAGAACTATGTAATCTCTCATCCATGCCACTTCTGCTTAAGAAAGTGTGTAATACTTTTTCTTCTCAATTTAAGGGTCTGGGAACCAATCTAACTTGAGTGATCAGTCTGCTTTTACACTAGTAACATCAGTATTAGAAAATGCTTAGCAAGTACAGGTCACTAAAACTGTATTTGACAGCTGTTTTAATGGCAGCTGCTACTAGATTAGAACTGGATATGAATATGGGTTTCAAATATAACCTTTTCAGTGAGCACTGTCAGTTCTCAAGACGAGAGAAGGAGCAAATTACAAAATAAAAGCCAAGATAGAAAAAGACTATGAAGTAAGAGAGAAAAAGGGCAAAGCAACCTATATCTACCATTCAGTGTGTGGTTTCCTACAGCATCATCTTATTTAACACCAGCAATGTTAGTCTACTGCAATTCCTTTCTCAGTCTCTTACATTTTTCTAATCCACAGTCAGCATCCAAAATCTTACTCACTGAGGTTTATCATTTAGAGCAGCAGGCCTGCTTTTGCATTAGGCAGACATACCTGCTGCATTAGAGTAAAACAAGATGCTAATGAACCTGGCATGTAACGTGTTAGTTCATTGGGTTTTTTGCCTGTTCCCATCTCTCATTCAGACACCTTGTAGCCACTATAATCAATAATAAAATGCTATGTAACAGAAAAGTAACATAAGCAAACAGATATTGGAGTTACTACTAAGTAAGTGGATTCTACCTTTCCACTTCATTTTTTGAAAGGGAATTTCTGTTTTTTCCCTAACAGATCATATAGCAATTTTCAACTAACTCATTCCCCTTCTTCCCCTCTCCCTCCTGCACCACACAGAAAGTAGCTATTGAGTGTAAAGACTGGGCAACTTTACAAGAGGTCGGGAGCTGCAAGGACCCCAGCAGCAGATGGGGAAAACCGTAGCAGCCAATTACCAAAGGAGTCCCATTTTATTCTTTCCCCCAGGGCCTCTGCCACTCATGCTGCACAGACTTAGCTGCATGTTCATGCTGAGTAACACTCTTGGGGCACATCTTCATATGCAGTAAAATGTGAGCCAGCCTCAAAAGTACTGTAATATTTTACATGAAACTCTACAACTTATTTTCTTGTCTAAATATGTGTAACAGTGAAGGAAGAATGTCTGAGTCTAAGGATGTATAAAATGCACCTATAAAAAGGTGTTCATGGCAGAAAAAAAAGCTACAAATGTACTACTCCTACCAACTATCAATTCAAGGTCATTTGTCACACCTGATCCCTTATTGAACATGGTTACCATGGCAAGCAGGAATAAAAAAAAGCCATGGTAGAGATGGCACTGTATTACTTGCTGCTCATAGGGCTCTGGCATTGTTTTTCAACTGAATACTTAGTGTCCTGCCTTGTCTTTCTGTTTCTCTGTTTAAGTGTAAATTCCCTTTTGTGGAAATTTAGTAATATATCTAAACTCTGACAAGCAATTCCTGGGATGGGTAAATCTTGGGTATTCATGTTTCACTGAACAAACTCACAGTATGTGCAACTTCATACAGCTGCATATGATGCTGGGGAAGTTTAGAAACCGGATTTATTGTGGGTTTATTTTAAAATAATCTCTAATACTGAGGAGAGGTTATTGCCACAACAGGCAATTGTGGAACAATGAGGGATAGGACTTTGTTGGTTGAGGAGGAATGAGTGAATAGGAAACCTTAAAATTTAGTATGTTTTGAAATTCTAAAGCTTTAGCTGAAACCATAAAGAAGAAACAATGCTATTGCAGGGGAATTACAGTTTAAAGAATATGAAAACCAACATAACCCTAAGTGTATGTCATATTGGTATTTCCATTCGTGTCTAAAATGCTTTAAAACTTTGTTTCTCTGAGCACTGGTTGAACTGTTATGTTGATGAGTGCTGTGGAACCCCAAAATGTAAACAAAAAATGTCTTAAATTTGTTTTTTGACCTAAGGGGCAGGAGGGATATACAAGACCAAATATAACAAACTGGTTAAGTATACCTAAACATTTAAAAAAAAAAAAAAAAAAGAGAAACCGCACCATAGGTTAATACAAAACCTGCAATTTCCAGCCTTTCTCTACTTCAGCAGCAAGGCAGACATGATAAGACTGACAGAAGGGAGAGCTATAGATTGACAGATGAACAAGGACCTTGGGGCCTGCGTCTTGAATTCATTGACTTACTGCACTGTGGAGCACCAGGCTCCAGCTAACTCATGCTGAAGTCACAACCAGCAAAACCCACAGAGGAAGAGAAGATACAAGGATCTGACCCTTGGTCACACCTGCAGGTCAGTGTTCCATGGGTAACTTGTTCACACTTCATACCTTAGAGTGGTTGTAGACTATGGCACTCATGTTTATTATACTTTAGAAGAGCTTAAGTTAATACAGGAAAACAAACTCACAGGTACTGAGGAGACCCCAAGGTGATTTAATTATTTCTTTATCATCAATTCAAACGGGATGTTTTGCCTTCAGCACAGCAGGTTATATGGTCATACAAGTGCTTTGTATGACTGAAGCAACAGAAATACCAAAAGGATACAAACACTACCCACATTTTCCAGCAAAAAGTTACCTTTTGATATTTCACCAAAAACCACTTCACTAACGATGATGGTGGTTTGGCACATCTGGGAGAAAGGGGAAAAGAACTGACATACAAGCAGATTCTCTTGCTTGAGACCTTCCCAAGATTTCTACATAATTCATAAGCTGCCAGCTTGCTGCTTAGAAAGTGAATTGCAGAACTGGACTCCATAGAGCAAGGGACACACACCTCGTGTAATTTTCCCTTCTCATAAGAGAAGAGAAGGTAGGAAAACAAAATCATACCTATCTCTTGTGCAGGCCAAGCTGCACACTTTTGGAAACCATGGGGTCCTCTGTGACCTAGGTTTGTCTTTGAAGTGAGCAAGCAGAAGAGGCAATAAAATGTTTAAGAGAAGGATGAGAGAACAGATGAACACACACTACCAAAATCAGTGTCTAATGATTCAACATAAGAGACTGAATTGAGGTTTTTATACATCAGCAGTCATCCATTGTAGAAATTAAATAGGATGGTTATTTATTGACTCAATTAAAATCTTAATAGATGAATGACAACCTTGTTTCTATGACCAGGCATTGATGTTTCAAGGGAGAGGAAGTTTTAGTACTTCCTACTACTTTTACATTGTAGCAGACCAAGGAAATTGCCAAAGTTAACACAAAAGACTCATATTTTAGATGGAAAGGAAATGTTACCTGAAGAGATTATTTTAGGAAATATTATGGTGTTCTTCATCATAACCCATATCCACATACTGAAATAACAACCATGACTCTACAGCCCGATTGAGTGAAATATGCAATTTAGAAGCTTTAGGGACAGCTTTCATTCACATTTTTATATTTCACTTCATTTTCCTCTACATGATTGGCTGCTTTACCACTCAGGACATTCAGACCTTTCTTTTTTGCCAGTTTAACTTTTTGATTACCTTATATAATAAAATGCTGCCAAAGCCCAAGACTCAAATGCCCAGTCAAGAAAAAGTGTGCAACTTCTAAATTGCTTATGGTAATGTAAGAAAAGGAAAAAGTATAAATCCATGCAAACTAGTGCTCTGCAGAACTCCAAAGTGTCAGCACAGAAAGGGCTTGGGGAGAGGCCCTTTTGCCTCAAAACAGCTTGAGAAACCTAAAAAACCAATTTGTCCTCATAGTTCTCAGGTCTGTGTATCCCAAAACTCACACACAGACTATGCACCCATTGAGTTAAAATGCAGACAATTAACTAGAAGAAACCTATTAAGACCAACAGAAAGACATTTTAGGGAATGAGCTATCTCTTGTCTCATGTTTAATACTTTGGATGTCTCTTATCTAATCAATGTACCAGAGTATCATTTACCAACCCAGCAGATTTTCAAGCAATGAAACAGAACAAAAAAACTGATCAGAGAAATTCTTAGTGTAAACCTATTGTTTCACAAAGCATCTAGCAAAGGTTCCAGTCTCTGAAATACACTATGCTCTTCATTGTAGTTTTCTATCAAACTAATCCACATGAATTTAGGTATCACAGCCTAAATACTGTGCATACTCCAAAATAAGATACAGAATGTAATAATGCAATAAAATTACAGAAGGTCATCCGCATTAGCTCATCTTGTGGAATACCCCAGTCTCTGTAGGGTGTATATATGAACAGGCTTTCACCAAATTACATGACAAAAATTAATCAATCATCCTAATTATCTTCTATTTTCAGGAGTAAATGTGTCACTGTTATCAACTGTTGTAGTTCTTAAGACCTGATGATCCTTGTGGGTCCCTTCCAACTCAGCATATTCTGTGATTCTGTGAAAAAGGAAAGGGGAAGGGGGGAAGAGAAAGAATGGAAGAGGGAAAAGAGGAGAAAGGAGAGAGAAGAGAGAAAGGAAAAAAAAAAAAGAAAAAAGAATGCTTCCCAAACTTTTCTGAAGAATTTACCAGACAAATACATATAGCCACCAAAACCAGACAAAATGAAACAGAGAGAGACAGAAAAGAAGAAAAAGAAAGAAAGAGAAAGGAAGTAATAAAGCAATAAAAAAATAACATTCAAATCAAGCTATGGTTCCAGCTTCACAAATTGTGTGATCCTGTGATAACAGTCAGAATGTCACGCCTCCTCTTTAGGCAGTCTTAAGATAACTCTCATAACTCAAATTTAGCAAGTAAGTCAGTTCAAGTTCTTTATAGGAAAGAAGAGTTTTGTTTGTACACACTCACGTGATATTTATGACACCACCTGTGACTGAAGGTAAATAGTTCTTATGTTACAAGAAGTACTTTGAAAAAGTAGCAATTCCTTAAAAATCAGTGGAGCAGCACAGCCATCTCCAGTCTTTTATAAACACTTAGCAGACCAATTTGAAGACATGTTCTTTTGTTCCTTTTGTGGGGTTCAGAAAGAAGAGAGAAACTGAGAGTATCTGGAGACAGCTGCAGTGACTCTTGTGAAAGAACTGGAAACAGCAGAAATGAGAAGATCCTGTGGGAGGTTCAGCAAGGGAGCAGTAGAAGAGCTATCCCGATACACTGACTAAATACAGTGCAGAATAGCAATACTTTGCACACGAAAAAAAGGGTACCAGCTGAGTGCCCTTGGCCAACAAACAGGACAGTGGTAAATACACAGGGAGGCAACTTCCTACGAAGGCAGAAGTACACAAACCACAACCCAACACCCGCTGAAGCAAACAAGTTTTGCACAGAGCACCAATGCCATTTTTATCTCCTCTCAACCACAAACATCACCTCTTAAACTTCCTCTTCCAAAACCAACAACTGGCACTTGAAAATTTCTACACTGATGAAGAAAAGCATGTTATCTTCTACTCGGACTCACAATACAGACACCATCTTCCGCTTTTTTATCACTGCAGATCTCTAGAAAAAAGGTTCTGGCAAATAAAGATAGAAAGGGGCTTTTTCTCATATTCTCTCGTATTCTAAAATGATTTTAAAAAAGCAAAGCTGTAATGTGTGATATTAAAACAAACAAACAAACCAAAAAAAGTACTCAAATTCTGCTTCTTTTCTGAAAGCTACAGCTCTTAACTGTGTGTCCATGGTGCTATATGGTCCTGATTATATCCTACCTGTCAGAGAGACACATCTCTGCTTTGTCCTACAATATTTAGGCTGTTTGGTTTCATTTTGCTTAAATCCCTACAAACACTCCAGCTCCTTTCTCTAGTGCTGTTGCTTGGTAGGGCTAATTACTACAACTTTCCCAGCACTGCACTGAGGGATGTAGGAGCAGTGCTGGCTCCTCAGGTTCCGTAATTCCTTAGGCATTAATTTGTTGCGAGCTCCAAAATTGTGCATAAGGGGACAAGTTAAAGTTCATACAATCTCTAAATTTTTCTAGGGGTCTAGTCTCTTTGCCTAAAGCAGTACCATAAAAAAAAGACAGATATCTGTGAAACAACAGATGTTCACATACCCTACTGTACCTCAAATTCCTTGCCATATTTCAGCGCTCCTTGGGGCTAGGTCAGAGGTTCAACACACAGCCTTTCTTCAGAAAAGGGAACCAGTTTCCCCTTTTGAAGGCAATCTGTTCCCTTTTCTTCTCCTCTCCAAATCTCCTTACTTCAACCACTTTTGTTTTATAACCCGCATCCTCTTCACCTGGGGACTCTTCCATCAGCCTCCTTAGGTCAACCAAGTCCCACGGGCCGATCTGTTGCTAAGTTACTACTCCTCTGTGCTTCAGACTCAAAAATGATCTGTCTGGGGCAACAGCCAACTTTTTATAAAATATCACCCTATTTAAATACATGTTCATTTTATTTAAAATGACCTGTTGTTTTTGCTCCCTGGCATTGCAAATAATCTCCCTCTTCTCCTGGTAGATTTTATAACAATACAGGAACAAGGACTGCTAAGAAAGAAACCAAGCTCCAGTGGGGTTTGCAGCCAGTTGTAGACTCAGTTCCCAGCACTGGAGAAAACTCTCATGATGCACAAAATCTGAACCCAAAGCCCACCCTCCCCCTCCTATTTTAATACTATGCGACAAATCCGGAGAACATGCTCAAAACACATGCTTTTGTTTTATATGAAACTAATTATGCCAGCTGTATTTTGGTGTAGTAAACGGATAGACTTGTATGTATGGACTTGTTCTGCTGTTTCCATCAGATCCCAAATCACTTACAACCCATTACAATTTGACCTTCTTATACAGCATCTTTCAGATTTCCCAGATCTTACATCTCTTTTCCTCAAAATCTGAAGTTACAGCCTGATTCTTATTTCCCAAGTTGTTAGCTGTAAGCTGCACTAATTCTCTCTGTCTCAGTTGAATTATTTGAGATTCCCTGAGCATCCACGACTGGAGAATCAAGAAATTGACAGAAAACATGACAGAAGTTTCCCCCTTTTCTAATTCCTTCAGGCAAATAACTGTCTGCAACATGAGATCTGATGGGTCTGTATTGTTGGAAAGGCTGTTAGTTGTTCTAGACTGTGACCAAACATTTTTCAAGCTCCTCCCTATGTTCAGCCATGAATTTCACAACTGTAATACAAAATGCTGCTCTGTTTTGGTTTTGGATTCCTCAGCTATTTTTTCTTGCTCAGAGTGGCAAGAACAACGTTTACCTTGCACTTACACCACCCAACATGCATTCCTCACAAAGTTGTTACCTCCTTTTCTCCAATGAAGCACAAAGGAAACTGCTACCTTCTTTTTTCCAACTAAGCACATAGAGTAACTTAAAAAAAACCAAAAAACAACAGAACAGAAAGCTCCTTGATAAAGATCTATGGCAAAAATCTTGTTTCTGTCCTGGCTACCAAATAAGTTAATAGGAATACTTCCACTGTCTTCAGGATTTCGATGCCACTCCTACAGCATCAAGAGCTGAATTTAGTAGACAATTTAGGAGAAAATAATACCACAACCTTATATAAAAATTCCAGCCTAAACAGGAAAAGAAAATGAATCTAGCAATACACTGGACCATGATATTAGTGCAGGTTCAAAAATGAGTTTGTTTACTGTAGAAACTATGTCGAACAGCCTCATTTTCAATACATAGCATTATAATCTTGTATTTTACAACGCAAATGATTAAAAGATAAAAGACTACTGACAATGAATAAAGGCATGAAAACTCTGGTCTCAACAGTGTTAAAAATAATCTAGCGGATAATAATACACAAAAATAACCTTAAATATCTAAAAATGGTGGAAAGACACAAAATGAACTTACACATGGAATTGTTTCAAGATTGTTGCTCCAGAGGCCATTTTTTATTCTGGAAAGCAGGTTCTAGACCACTAACAATGACCACAGAAGGGACCTCCCAGAAAGCACAATTGCTCCTTTCCCACATGCACATCCACATTTTCCATCAACAGGCCTTCCAGACATCCTGTCTGGGAATCCAGAAGACACCTTGCAGCGTATCTGCCCTGTAATGTAAATACAGTCTTCATGTGTATTTCAGATACTGACCCACAAGAAACTTGTATTCTGGAGGACATGTATTTGGTCAGAAGACCATTTAATACCCAGAAGTGAAGGGCCACGAGGTGCTGTGTGCATCCAGGCACACCACCACTGCCATCAGCAGGAGCTGCTAGTCAGCCGGGAATTCAGGAAAGGGCCAGGATGTTTTTCTCTATTATTGCTGTTAGGATTCTTCAAGATTACCAAGAAGGTAGTGACGTAAAAAAGGGCAGTGGGGCACAACAAAGAGTAAGCTGTAAGTTTACACTCACAAGCAAAGTGCAAAGTTTGCTTTGCTTCTGAAAACAAATTCCTTTTTGCATTTTTACTGTGGCATTTCACATATTGCATGATATCTCTGTTGCATCTGTGCTTCCATCTCTCAAAATCAAATGTCACTTAGCATTATGAAACAATGATGAAATTGCAACAAAATATTACAACAAAAAAAAGAAAAAGAAACATCCAGATTTTCATGGATAAAGGTTCCACAAGGGACCTTACTGTTGCCATCAATTCTTACACTGAAAGATGGAAGTTAATACAGTAAGGAGTGGTACTATGTAAACCTAAAATAGAAAGCTCTCTCTAAGAAACAGTCATGGTTCAAAGATGTTGAATATTTGTGACTGAGAACACAACCCTTGACTGTATTATATTCTGTAGGGCAGATCCTCAGATAGCAATTTGGAGTCCTGAAATCAATTTATGTCAGCTGAGGAGCTGCCTTATGAGAGTCTGATGCTTTTATTAAACTGAGAATACCAATGCACGCACTTACTTCTGTAACTCTTGTCTAGGGATTTACTGGACTGTAACTACTGATACTGTTCAGTGTGTTGTTTTAACTGTTTTTGTACCAAGATACATAATGCAACTCGTATAACTCACTGTTCCAACACATCACTATTTTCTCAACTGGTCACACTAATTCCCCTGATGAACACACACACACAGACTGCTAATTCTGACAGAGTGGAGTAACAGTCACATTAAGATTTTTTTGTTCCCTTTGAAAAATGAACTTTTATCCTGAATTACCCTTTATATTATGGTAAACAAGGAGAAACAAATGGAGCAACTCCGTGAAAGATTGGTGTGTGTACCTTCTTGAAGGCAACTAGTCTCAGAGCTGCAATCAAACACTTGCCTTGTGTTTACCTTGACAAGTTTTGACCAACAGAAGTAACTTCAAAGGTCTGTTCACATTCTTCTCTGATCTCAGATTTTCTTTGCATTCAGCCTATATATTGAGCTACATCACAGACTCAGAACATGCTCTTAGCAAAACATGAATTTAGTGTACTGCAAGCAAAAGTGGTATCCTAGTTAAAGCAAGTGAGTAGCAATAGTCTCTTTTTCTCAATATTCAAAGAAACTGCAAATATTATCTGACATGTGACGTAAAGCAGTCACTACTATGCTCTTGCTTTGTCTACAGTCAAGGCCACTTAGAACTTCACAATCAATGTGAACTAACCACAGGCATTCATGGGAGTATCCCTACTGCACAGAAACATCTAAATCAGCTCACTGAAGGCTTATGCAGCACATCCAAAACACGCAGCCAACGTGCTTTCCCTGTCCAGCTGGTGACTGGATGTGGAAGGTCAACACAGCACTCCCAAAGCCTGAAAATACAGGCTGAGGTTTGCCTCAATTCCCCAAAATGAAACTGCTACATTTCCCTAAAAACATTAGAGTAGTAAAAAAACCAAAACCAACCAAACCTAAAGAGTAGTAAAATCCAGGTAGGGTAGAGGGACACAAAATGCTGAATCCCACAGAGAAGAGTTTGAAGACTGTTAAACGAAGAAGAGGGATCTAAAAGCCATTTTCCCATTCTGAGATTAAGAGAGATGAAAACGTAACTCTCAGGGTGCCTTTATGCAGAATACTCTAGCTATCTCTATCCCTGCTTTGATGTGCAATGAACGCTGCATTTTCCACTTTCATGGACTGAAGCATTTTCTATTCAACACACCACAGTCCAGTTCAGTTTTGCCAAAGCAAACAGCTGGAGAAAACTGTAAAGCTTAAGAGGGGCACAGGTGTGTCAAGCACACATATAACCCACATACCACACTACTCTGCAGCGACAGAAAGCACAGACCTGCCGTGCACTACTTCACCACCAGCTCTTTAAACTAAAACACTCTGGGCTCTGAACCATGCCCCTTTGTTAAACAACAATCCAACAGTTACAGGGCCCATGTTTCATGCTCTGCCCATTAAAATGCAAATCTCTGCACACAATGAGACTCAAAATGGAATTCTGTACAAGTAATGCAAAAGCACAGAGCTTGTGTCATCTACTGATAATGCCTACTTCTGCAATCCTTTTAATTGCTTTCATGTTTATAATTTTATGCACATATTTTCCTCAGGAGGGAATAATTTTTAATACAGACTTAACAGGAAAGACATATACTACAAGATGCGAGCTTAATTAAGTTTTCTGATCTAAACCAATAAATTCCATGATAAATTAACAGAAACAATACAACAAATAGCAAAAGAAGCTTAATAGCAGGATTCTAGCCATTATAGGCTTTTCTGATCTGGGGATCTGACAGTTCCATAAAAAGAGCAGACAAGAAGAAATAATGATAAAGTTAAAATCACGACAGCGGTAATATATAATAAACCAGCTATTTTGAAAGATTAAGCTGTGAGTGAAACTTTGCATCAAAATTTCTTGAGCAAAAAGCTGTCTTGTTCTGGTTCACATGGAGATGAGAAAACCCCCACATCTTAAACTACTCAGCTAAAAGGCCCAGTTACAGAATTTGCATAGCCACCTGAATAAAGCAGGAAGAAACTTTAACCACGGGAGACCTGTGGTTAAAGTCACAGTACTTTATGAAAATCCACAACTAGCACTCATGTCTGGATGACTGTCAAAGAACACGGCTGAAAATACTGAAATATAAAATACACAAAAAGAGGCATAATTCTGCTCTGTTACTTGCAATGTAAATGCTGTTCAGTGTCTTTGTTTCTTTTTAGCTTTGGGATCAAGTAATCACCTTTATGAAGGTAAAATTATACAGGAAAATTCTGCAGTTAGAGCATGGGAAACAAAGACTATTAGTGGGTCTGCACCCACTTTCCTTTTCCATCCAACAAGTCAGTCAAGTGTCAGCATCAGAAAGGGTTTGATATAAGTGCTCTAGTTGCATGTCGTTTTTGTGACAGCCTAATGTGGCCCTCATGCACTGCTCTGTTCACCACTTCCCATTACACTACTGCTATTTACCAGCTCATCTGGAGTCCCAGGGCAAGCTGCCTTACAACATTTGATTCCATTAGAAAATAAAAATTAATATCCTGGTTCAACCCAGTCCCAACAGTAGACATAAACACCTTTGATGCTCTTCATATCAACTGCTTTTTGCTAAGAGATTTTCTGTTTCCTTCTACTTATTAACCCACCATGATTTTATAATCTTCCAAGTACTAATACAATCTCTGATTGACCTAAGGGACACACTTTTAAACTCTGAGCATTGACAGCACCCTGTGGTAATGATTTTCAGAAGCGTAATGCCTGCTCTGTGAAAAACAATGTCTATCTCAGCTCTTGCCAGTTTCACCCAATGCTCCCTAGCTCTTGCAGCAGAAGAGATGCTGATGGATGCCTACCTGCCCAGTCCCTGAGCCTCAACATCCTCTATCCCTCCCCTCTTATATTCCTCACCTACAGACACACTGCTGAAAAACACTACTTATGTAAAGCAAATCCTTTCATAAACATATATTCTGACAAAACTGCATCAGCCTTGCCCCAAGACCGATAAAGAAATCCTAATTCCACCTATACTCACATTTTTTACTGTGATTAAAAATTAATTAAAAGATCTGGTTCAGTGCTCATGTAATAGTATCTCCCTTTCAAAAATAAACTATAAGCTCTTTAGCTGACACAAATATTCTGCCCTGAGAGATGCAACCTTCCTAGGTAAATTCGACTAAGCAACAAAAAGTTCTCTAAAACTACTATATGCTAAACCCTCTTCTTGACAGAACCATCAATTACTTGACAGAACTGTATTTTATTCTTCTGAACTTCAAAAAAAGTGTCATAAAAATCCTCCTAGCTGTTTTTGAATTATAAAATACAAAAATGCAAACACCATTCTTTAGTTCTATTCACATTAAAAATTCTTGTTCAAAAGATTTAATAAAATATTTTCCTAGGATCGGGATTATAAAGCAACTTTTTCTAACAGTCATAAAATCGTGAAGTAACTTTTGTCAACATGACAGTCTTTGGTCATTAAAATTCACCTAAATGAAAATTTTCTCACTATATACAGCACTAAGTCTATCATGTTTTGCCATGCACTCCTTAGAAAACTCTACTACTTATTTAACAGGGTGATGTGGGGTAAGATAAACCAAACGCAGAATTATTTTGCTTGCTTTGCCCATTCAGGCCCTGCTTGGAGTCTGCATCTTAGTGCTTCTATGGTAGTAGTGAATAGGGCAAATCATAACTTCAACATTTCTCTACAAATACTGCATTAGATTGCACTTGCTTATATTGTTAAGCAAAACCTGTGGCTTTAACTTGTGTATGTTATTTCAGCCTATCTCTCAGCTGATTTATAGAGAAGCAATTTCACTGCAGATCAAGGAGTTGTAATGAAATCAACACCAGTCCTTGAGGATTCACATCACTGAGCTGTCACACATTATCAGTTTCTGCTTCTTCACCTTCCAATATCCAGAAAACATAGCAAACTCTCTAGACCCAACTTTCCCTGTAAATTTCAATGAAGTAAACCAGGAATATCACCACCATAATCACCATCGTGTGAAAAAGTCAATAGACTTCTCTAAATTACACTTGGAAAAGTTAGGAGTTACTTTTAAGGCAAAATATCCAATTAATTCTGATTTTACTTTTATTGGCAGTCTATCAGTTAAAAAGAACGTGAAGTTTCAAATGAGCTATAGGGATGAAATTGTGCAAAGTTTTTAAAAAACACGCTCTTATTCAAAGAACTTGAATATTTAAGTCCCATCAAAACAGCTTATCATTTTTAGAGTCATAGATACTTTTGCAAGTCCACTGCATGCAGCTAGACAGGAGTTCATGAATTTTGCATGCTTTGCTTTCAATTTCAGAGGTGAAGGGCAATGAACTTGGGATAGAGACCCTTTGCTGAATCAGGACTCCTCATTTTGCAGGAAAAAATGCTTTTATACCTGCCAGTAAGCAAGGTACCATAACTTCCTTTAAAGGGACACAATTTCTCTTGTTCCAGATAACATAGAAAGCTATGAAATATTAACATGCCCAGCTGCTTCCTGCATCAAATACAGGTTTGGAGAGCAAGCCATTAAAACATGCCTGACAGTCAAAAGGTTGGCAAAAGAGCACAGGGGAAGCTGGCATTCATGTTTTCCTTTTCCCACAGCACTGTCCACACGTTGTGATATCAATCTCATCAAACACCTGCCACAGTGAGGGCTGCAGTGACCCTTAGACAACGCCAGTGAGCTCCATTATTAAAAAACACTGAGCAATGCAGCTGTGTTTTGGTGCCAGTATGTCCCCGACTCATTTTGCTCCTGAAGTACACAAAACAATATTAAGTATCATTCCACTAGAATAGAGCACTGCAGTAATTTGGCATTTTGTTGTGAAATCACACCCAGTGAGAATGCATTTACTACACTTTAGCCCTGGAGGGCAGAACAATCAGCAAATGGATTTCATGGCTAGGAGCTCCTTGAATCCAGAAAATCAGAAGCCTGAGTCTTCACCATCCTTAAATAAAGTCAAGCATTGAGATACACAATGAGCTCAGAAATCTGCATAAGAAAAGAGGCAAAAACATGTATTGTGAGGAGTGAGATAAGTAAACGGGCTTTCAGAGCCAGTTCCCATTTAAAACAGACATGTTGCTATTCGTTTTAATCTCTGACAACTACCTTTGTTCTTGTAACTAAAAAATTAGTGTATGGCTTTCCATTAATTAGACTGGAGAATTTTTTTTTCAGGAAAAGGGTGTCACAAAAAAAAAAAATCTCTTAATTGCATGGCATTAAAACAGTGATGATTCTGAATGCTAATTCCAAATTATCACACATTATGGTCTCTTAACCTTTCCCATTGCACTATTTCCCAGAATAGCAAATCTATAAAGTAACTGTGTAAAAATTGGCTTTCCAGTTGTTTCACAATTTTATGATAGACTTAATACTTTAAAGACAGAAACACCGTTTCACGCTGACAACATATGCAGTCACCGAGGTCACACCACCTGACAGACTTGTCCATCTGAATTAGTCTTTGGCCTGGGAATGTCAATATTTGACTCTTCTCTAGTTTTTCTTTTAGTCACATGGGTCACAAGGGAGATCAGAAGCATTACAATTGCAAAGTTGTTCAGACATCAACTTAGCCTTTAATCATGGTAATTTCACTATTTAGATTTTGAAGCTGCACCTATTTTGAGCCACTTTGCTGAAAGCATAGGATCAAGTAAAACAAGCTTTGGTGAAAATAACTGGGCTAAATCAGTACTGCTGTAAACGTGGATGGGAACTGAGTGGTAAACAGGTGCAAGGCAAACAGTTTTGAGCTAATCTAACATTCAGAGGGAAAGGAGGTAGAAGAGGAGATGAGCTCCACCTGTGCATTCTTAAGCCTTCTGTGTTTGAGTCCAAATTCTATGTTTTCATCACCTATTCACAGGGAACACTGCTCACTTCAGAGTTTGAATTTGATTTCCCCCCAAGATACTTATTTCATACACACATACTACATGCAAAATCATTTCTAGTCACACCACCAGTCTACTGCATTTCGTTTTGACCAACTCAGACCAAATCAACAGCTCAAACTACTAATTGAATAAGCTCCACTGAAAACTTTCAAGGTACATACTGCTGGAGTTATCCTGTGGAGACACTGTGTAGACCTATTTCACATTTTATGAAATGCCTAAAGATCAAAGGACTCCATTTGAAATAAACTTAGATAAGGAACAACATACAAATAAACATCTTATTATTTCTAAGGAAATAGCCACAGCAATGAATATAAACTAGGATGTAGTTTTCCCCACAGGTAAAAAAAGAGAAAAAAAATACCTCAGTTCCTCTTAATCTATTTTATATTCTGTTTTGTCTGAGTTGTACAGTAAATACATTTGATTTTAGCTAATCTTAGCTGGAGATTATATTTACTAGGGGGTAAAGAGAAGCAGAAAGAAATGCCTTTTTTTGTGCACACGTCTTGGTCTCAGGTAAGGTGTGTGATATGTTTATTTTATATGACAACCTGTATCATACTAAACGGAAATAGATTTAGCTGTGGTCTCTGCTCCCAGAGGCAAGGTTAATCACATCAATGCTAAGTCTGCTACATAAGCTCCCCCAGAACTAGCCTTATATCACAGGAAAGAGAGACAGCTGGAATGAGGAATGAACTCTCTGTTATATGGTGTAGTCAAACTCCAAGCAAAGCTTTTTCCTTATTTGCATGTAACAACTTGTGTGTTCAGTAACAGGGCATGAGCTCACACGGGCTTTCCTCCCTTGAACACAAACCCAAGGGTCCCTGCTCCACACTCACCATTTCTTCTTACAAACTCTGCAGGATCAAACATCTTTACAAGCTACCAGTAGTTAAATTCCTTTCCACCAAATGCTAAACCTGTCATCATAATCAATTGGAAATGGACTGACAAACCTAAGACCAGGTTTGCTTCTATAGCTATGGCAAAACTTGCATGGAAAAGATTATGCTTATGTGTTTACTTGAGGTTACCAAAACTTCTCTGTAAACTGTTGCAAACTATAAAAAACAATGAGTTTCTATGACATTCTGAAGACCCTTTAGAAATATACATAATACAACAATAAAAGCGGCTACCATCCATTATGTATTTCCAGCTGAATAGAGTAAGATTTTGGAAATATATATTCACTGGTAGTACATTAAAGTATCATGATTAAAATCAATTTCTTACACTATGTTCTTGCTGTGCTACCTTCACAAATACCTGAGCTATTGTATAGCTCAGTTGTTTGAATTTCTTTCTCTAAATTGATGTCTTAAATGTGGTTGTATTAAGCAATAACAACGTGAAATGTAAGCCTTCTCTGCCTGTAAAAGCAGTAGCAGGTCACTTCCCATGTTTCTTCATCTTTGCATTTTATAACCACTTTTCAGACTATCAAGGCAGATGATGCATGCCACATTAGCTTTCCTCTGTCACAACTGGCTAGGTGTGATGCAGCATGTTTCCGAGCAGGTAGGCACAAAGAGACCTGTCAAAACACTGACTTCTTCAGGCCTGGATTTTAGGATTTAATTTGACACGGAAAACTGTCACTCCGTATGTCACGAAAGAAATTAATTCACAACACTTCATGTGAATTAATGGGTATTAAAAAGGTAGATGCAATTATAATTTTTTTGATAAGCCAGCATTGTTTCTCTAACATATAGCTTCTCTACACAAGACCTAAAGGTGGTCTTTAATTTTTAACCTGTTTTTCCAGTGTCAATCCAAGATATCCAAGATAGACTTGCTTTTCTTCTAAGTATTGTACAATAGAACTGCTTGTCAAGTTGTTTTAATTTTTTTTTTTAAATTATGTAACACCAGAGAAGCATTTGTCTTTCTACATAATAATCTCATGAAACAATTCTGAGAAAAATCCACCTATAGACACTTGCTATTTTTGTACAATACATACAGTCTTTGGAACATATCATTAAAAACATTTGTTTGAACCTCTCAAGACTATATTGTTCTGCTTCCAGACTCCAAGTAAGCCACATAGCTACAATCTATGAGCACCTGACAGAGGCAGCTGCCTCCACTGGAAACTAAGCAAGTATTTTGTACTTACAGGGAAGAAGGATGCTGAATACCTTAATCTTGTTTACACCTTTCAAATAAGTCTCACCTAAAATGTTTTGGTAGCTCAAGGGTTTACAACAGTTCAATTAAACTAACACTAGGAGAGATACTACCAGTTCACACTGAACAGAGTAAATGGAGGACTGTGTTAATGACATACACACAGGCGTCACAATAGGCTGTTTTCCACACAGCCTTCAGCTAAACTCTACAAGCTTTAAACTTAGAAGATCTATCACTCCTCAATAACATGCAAAGGTAAAAACCTAAAGACTAGTTTATCTATCAATAGACCAATATCTAAAATTTATCACTGCTTGTTCCATTAGAGGCATGTAGGACAGTGAGAGTGCATATCAAATATGTTCACCTGACACATCAACACTCAGCAAACACAGGCTTCAAAGGACAACAAAGACAAATAAAAGCCACAACACAATATTCAAAATATAAAACTAAGAGAAAGTGTTCTTCCCTTCACAAATCACTTACTGGTACCTACTGTATAGAGGTCAAAAGATCTAAAAACATTAGGAAATCCAGCCAAATGCACGTGTGGTCTCTGCAACGTTCTTGAATCAACTCTTGACAAAGATTATGAGAAAAGACCCTAGGTATTCTGTGAATGGTTAAATTCTAAAGCTATGGTTAATTTGTTTAATTATGACTGCAAGCTCTTCATTTTGTATTTTTGAACAAAGCTCACAGAAGAAATAAAAAAGAACAGATCAGCAGACAAATGACAAATGGTGAACTCATATTATACATATTCATACATTTTTTCTATCTTTTTACAATGCATATCTTGTTCTGACCTAGCATATGGGTAATTATCATCCTTGACAAAGAAACAGGATGGAGGAGAGCAAAGGTCCAAGCTCAAAAGCCAGATCTATACTCTTCTGAAAACTAAACTCTGTTGTTATAAATTTATCCTTTTATTAACAGTGATCAAAATTTTCTGTTCTTTTTACTTTTATTTCTTTTCACATGCTAAGTTTGAGATAACAGCAAAGTGTCAATATGTGGGATCCATTGAGATTGCTTGAAAGTTGTTTACAGTCAATTTCATATTTTACTGTTAGAAGTTTCCCAGTTCAGCTCATGTAAACAATACAGACTAAAGATAGAAAGGAAAACTGAAAATATTAAATTAATGCAATCAAAACCTAACCTCTACATAGAACTATGACATATTGAGAGTTTGGTGGCCAGTTAACAAGAATTACAGGAATAATTAGTTTCTAGCAGCCAGTTTATTGTTCAGTGTTTGTGCATAAAAATTAATGCCTAAAAGCCTTCTCTTCATGGAAGAGAAAAAGCCTGACATTTAAATCCCAATGGTATCTAAGGGAAATGTATCATCCTGAAATCTGACTCATGCCCTTCTGATTTGAAGAACATTACTTTCAATATGTTAAAGCACACTAGCATAACTAATATAAGGTTTGCCAGACACAAGAAAAAGCTGGAGTCATCATATCATTGCCATTTTGTGAAGCAGCCAGCAGTTTTGGGCCATTCTGGAAGGGAAAGGATAACTCTGGCAAGCTGCATTCACTCCCTTGGCCAAAAGCAACAGTTTTTAAACAAACTGTGGTCTCAAATTTTGTCCTTACCTAATTTATCAATCGATGATTTAAATTCTTCTAAGTCTACCACTCTTTGACAGACTGCAGGTCAATGTTCTTTTTCCTTAATGTACCAGATGGAGGTAATGTGAGCCTCTTTATTCAATTGCCTTATAATACCAAGTAAACTGAACAGCAACTACATCAGTGTCGACTGGAACTCGTTAATCTAATCACCTCTATCTAGACATGAATGGGAACAGACAAACACACAAGTGCCTTTCAGGTGCAGTACTTCACTTGGCACCCCTGGAGTTCTTCAGTGAAGGACCCTTGTAATGAAGTTTTGTACTGAGTTCTTATTGGAATAATTCTTTGGGACCATCTGTCCAAACAATATCAGTCTGCAGTGAAGTGATCTAATACAATCTTCAAGGAGTAGCACACTCCTATAAGCATGGTAGTCAGTCCATATTTTGACACCATTTGATTTTTTCTTTTACATCCCTGGCTAATTAGTAAGAATACTGTGTCTGGATGCATCACAGTCACGCTCTTCTGACATGTGCTTAAAATACTGCCTGTATCAAAACTCCTTCCCAGTTGCCTCCCCCCACCCACAAACTGGATCAAACTTTTGCTTTTTTTTGTTTAGTAAGCATAAACCCATTAGAGGCTAAGTTCCATGCAGTTGTATTTATTACTACTTCTTTAGTAAACTCCACAAACATTTATAAGCAGAAGTGAGTGTACAACCACAGACCACCTCTAAGAGAACAAAGACCCCAAAGCATTTTAGAGTACAGAAGTTTCAGAAAAGTATAGAAATTTCCTGTCCAAAAAATCAGAATAAGAGGAAAGTCCTTTTCTGCTATACATCAGGGACTGAACAGTAAGAATCTCTACGAAGTGTGTAGAAAATAAAGCATACTGTTAACATGTATTACTGCAAATCCCCATAATAAACAAGAACTCTAGTGCCCTACATACTGCTACAGACTAGAAACATTTCTCTGCTCCTGAATCCTGAATCCATGAGTCCACACAGGCTGATTTCTTCAGCTGAAGGCTGCCTCTCAACTTTCCCCACAATTCTGCTGCATGACTGCATTTTTTCTTTCAGTCAAGTACTTGGAAAATAATGTTCTGAAAAGATGCTCTGTATATACATTCTTATATTAATAAAAATTAATTACAGCATCCCAACGTAGCATTGCTTGTAATCTGTTCAAATATTTTCACGGTTTCCCAATGAAAGAGCTGTAGACTTTACTTTTTTTACATTGAAAAAACATCCAGTGAATGTCTCAAAGACAGTCAATTTTCAGTTGAAGGCTAGTTTATTTGTTTAGCTAGGAGAGAGAAACTGTACAGATTTTTCACCCTGCTCTGCTTCTAAACTATGGATTAGAAGTCCATCATCCAAGAGAACAGGCTTTGGCCTTTTCATTGAGATGTTCAACAAATACATCAAGTAGCTGCAGTGGTGACAGTATTCTGCAAAAGTAATACAAAGAACCAGAGCTAAATTAAATTTTAGCTGCCACGTTTTTGCTGATTTCTGCTGATCTGAATGGCTAATCCAGACAGATGGCACTGTGGATAGGAACCATTTAGGTTCCATACAACAAACACAAATTTCTATATAAATCTACTTAACACAAAGTAAATCACTGAGGAATTTACTGTTTGCACAACAGCATTCATTTTCCTTCTAGTTTAATTAGGCAAGGAAATTAAATACCTTGCAATGCAGACATTCCTACAATAGTGTAAAAGAATGGCTTGAACACAGAAGAGCTTGGTACGTAACAGCCCTTGGGTAATGGACAGCCAATCTCAACTAGAAGTAAGGAGGTGGTTAGCATCTCAAAAAGCAGGAATGGCTCCCACATTTGCTGGACTACATCCTCCTGGTGATATACATGTTATTCTAGTAATCATTTGTCCACCCCCATCTCTGCTGCTGTCAACGCCAATGATGAGTGCCCAGCACTGTGCTGCACTACTTCGCTAAAACAGAGATTTGAGATACTGCTGTCTATCATCTGTTCCCTCTCCACCTACAAACTCAAAAGTGAAGGAAAGAAAGAAATTCCCTGCCAGCATTCATTTTCAGACTTCAGAGGAATGAAATCCAAAAATATTCAAAGCATTTATGGTACTTCTTTCTGCCCCACTCTTTGTCTTCTGTATCTTCTGACTTCAGAGGATTTTTTTCTGTCACCGCACAGAACTACTCAGTCCTCTATGGGACTCAGGAGAGAAAGGGAATAAATACACTGCTTCCTAAAACCCTGCATGAAGGGTACATTTGGACCCTTAACCAAACCAGCAGTAGTTTGATAAAGGCTTCAAAGGAGCCAAAGCTCAGGTAGAGGCCTGAGCTGTAGCCAGGCTAAGACCTCTAGTTTCAATCTGTTCTCTTCATGTATGAAAATACACAAAGGAGCAAGTGACACTGTGAGCATCAATACAGAGAGCTTGTAACACTGACCGTGCAAGTAACACATGAATAGCAGGTGACTTTTCCACAACTCATTTATCAAGGAGTAAAGGAAGATGTGGGTACAAGGAGTCTCATGTACACCCTTCCCATTGCACTCGACTACGAGCCAACCACTTTATGCCATATGAGCCTCCCTTGAGCTATCCCTGCTAGGCAGTACAGCTGCATGGTGATTGAACTGGGACACCTCTCAAGTCTGCTCCTTGTGTCAGAGATCTTTTTACCTATGTCAGATCTGTGGTAAGTGACCAATATTGCACATAACCTTGTAGTATAGCAACTTTGATTTGTGCCTTGGTAGTTTTGAATCCCTGTTCAAATGATTGCACTGTACAGTAAAAGTGAACCTTGCCACCGAACTTTGTTAAGTTGCACTTTCAGAACATCATATTAAAACCACTTTTGCTAACTCCTCTGACAGTGGTATTAGCAATTTAATTTATTACTATTAATTTAGCAATTTAAATCACCCATCTGCAATACCTTGATCCTCTCCTTCTGCCCTCAGGCTTTCTGGGAAGCACTGTCTTAGCACAGATATTGCTGTAAGACATAACTGAATTTGGAAAAAGTATATGCCTTCACCCTGGGGGCCATATCAGTTCCAGAGCTGAAAGGTCAGCACAGCAGCATTCGTATAAGATGTATAAACAATGCAGGGTTACTTATATAACGAGCTCTAGCTCATCTGACCTTCAAATATGAACTCAAGCTGTACAGTCACACCAAAAAAACCCCCTCACAACACAAACCATTAAATTATTGCCTTAACTGGATGTTGTCTGTGATTCATATCCACTGGGCAAGGGAGCAAAGTCTCCTCCTTTGCGAAGGGGGTACACTGAATATGTTTCCTAGAAAATCACATGCACACTCCTGAAGACACCCAGTGCATGAACTTGACTGTGTAACCCATAAGGCCATGGCCAGAGGACACACGTGCACATGCTCAACCTTAGAGTTTCCATCTAAAGAAGTTAGAGTATCTAACCTCACATCCCTGTAGTCTCAAAAGAGCTCCTACTCCTGGGCCCAATGACAATAAACCAAACTTTTTTTTTTTCAGAAAACAGACTCTCTATTCTTACCTTTTGGTATTCTTGTAGTGAAAAAGGGGAGTACAACTTGGCTCCCTCCAGCTATATGCATGGCTATATACAGTACTGTAACAAATATAGAGCAAACTTGACACAAGCCTACCTACTCAGCCACGTTCACAGGATATTTATGATAAAACCATAGATATGTGTATATGAACAGGATCCAGCTTAATGAGATGAGACAAGAATAAATATATCTCCACTTCAATACTGCGTTATAAATGTATTAGAATTATGAAGGTTTTCATACTGCAACTTCTGCAGAGGTAAGAGGAAACTATTTTATTACTCAGATAACTTCTGACCCAGGTCAGGAGCTTCGTCATCTCCAAATGAAAAATGTCTTCAGATAATATTGAAAGTTTTTATGCAATACTTAAAAAAAATATAGGAGAAATGTAATAACTGCACTTCTTTACTAGAGCAATAAAAAGAAGAATGAAGAAAATGGCAACCTTTTAGCCCGTCTGATGGAATGAAAAGAACTGCATTACTGGCATTAGTCCTACAATTAAGACCAAATTAATCAATGATTGAGTTGCAAAAAGGAGACAATTCTTTTCAACAAGTGATAAAAGTAAAAATGGGAAAAATTAGAATGGGCTTAAACATAAAGTTCTGTGAAATCAGCACTAAGGCTAAAAAGTAAAATGACAACACTTTTAGGTCGGAAAAATGTTATTATTAAAGCGCCCCTATTTTGCTATTATTTAAAAAATATAGGGGTTGGGGAAGTGATAAAAACAACAGATGACAGATGTCTTCTGCCACTTGTCAAATCAAATTAAATCTATGCTCTAAAATATACTTCAGCCATAAATACTGAGCTGCTGTCATACACATCTCTTGAACAATCATTCTTGAGACATTCTGAAAAAATACTTCCCACATACATAAGCCATCTGAACATACTTGCACCAGTTCAGACTCTTGCTAGAAGTAAGATCAAAAGCACTATAAAAACTGTAAACATCTGCCTAGGAAGCATCACCAAGACCCGTGAAATCAGACTCCTCCTCAGTAGTATTTTGACAACCAGCATCAAATATTTTTAGCTGAAGCCATCTTCAAAATCACAGCTAATATAGCATTGTAGGCATGTATAAGCACACAGAGAACTGTAAGCACGGAACTTGGCTCTAATCAGTAAGAGCATTTAATAAATGCCAAATACCTTTAAAATTAGAACATTCTCATGTTCTCTGATAGCTCCTCTATTCCTTATAAGCTCACCTTCATCTTTGCATTTTTTACACTGAAGACCTGCACTGTTTTGCTCATAGTTTAAGACAAATAAATAAATACAAAAAAAACCCTCCAATGAACAAATATGCAAGGCCTGGGAGTGAAGTTTATCAACTAGCAATGATTAAAGTATCCAGAGAAAGGTTATTTTGTTAAATATTGTTATACAGTAGAGGGGGAAAACAGGGCTTTATAGAGAAGACACTCCTTACTAGTCTATTTGCCTAGGTTGTAACCTCTTACATGGGTGTAAATGAGAGTCACTATGAAAGTCTCTCATGAAGGTGCCACAACAAATAATGCTGATGATTCCATAATGAGATATGTCACTCTGAAAATCTTGCACTACTTGCCTCAAGCTCTAGCTATTTCTGATGTTTAAGCATTTTCTGTAACACTCGCAGAGAAGAAAAATAAAACAAGGAGAAAACAAAAAACACTTCATAAGGAACCACAGTCAATTTTTCTTTTTTTTTTTTTTTTGTGAATACTGTTTTGCTTTTTATGTTTTCAAAAATACATCTGTAGCAAGTTGGTACGTCTAACATTTCAGTTCCCTTAAAAAGTATCTTCTAAAGAGGAAGTTCTCTACTAATATAGAGGCCTTACTGGAAAAGCAAAAACTAATTCTTAGTAACTGAGAAATCTGTAAAATTTGCTTTAAAAAGTTGTACAGATCTCCTGCATAAAGCAGGCTAAAAACTGACTAACTCCAGGAGTAAGGCAAATGAAATTAAAATAAATATCCAAGGGATTAATTTGATGAATAATAAATCAGAACGATAGCACATCACCATCACAAATGTTAGAGCATATTACCAATGACTGGGCATAATGTGGTGCTATATTACTTAAAATTATTGTGGGTTAAGAGCTAAAACCCAGTGATTCTTACTGTTAGGCTAAAAACCCAATAATCTGAATTTAGAAATCACATCTTTCAAACTTCCTTTTCTTTCAGCCTTTTCAATTCTGAACCATTAAGTGCTGTACTAGTATGCACTCTTCTTATCATAAGACTCTGCAGAACCTCCTGTTTGATGTAGTTCCACTTTTAGTGCCAAGAGTCCTCGTAGTCTCACAAGAAGGGTATGAGTCATCTCTGTGTCTGGAATGAGTAACCCAGAACAGAGTGGGGAATCCCAAACCCCAAATATGGATTAGCAGATCAGTTTAGCAAATTCAGACAGGCACCGGTCTCTAGACTGGATTAAAAATATAGATACTAGCATGCAAAAATGGAGCCAGAAAGAGGCTTCTGTACAAGCACCAGCACCTCTGATACTAACAAATTCCACGCTATTGTTCTGAAATCCTCAATCAACATGTATATCAATTTAAGTTTCCAAGCCACTGCAGTATAAAAATAACAAGTTCAATTATGCAATTTATCAGCATCAAAAGGGGGTGGTAAAAATCCTTTTAGTCTACCTGTCGGCACCCTTAAATTTTTTCTGCTGTTTAAATGCTGGCCTTTTCCCATGACCCCAACACATGAAGGATATTTTGAGCATACACTACAACATAATGGAACTTGGGAAGAACAACTGTGTACGGATGTACAGCAAACCATTTCTGTCCTCACACTCAAGCAGGAAAACAACAGGGAGACAATTCTCTCCATTGCTCCATTTCTAGGAGACATGGCAGATCTGCAATATTAGAATTCAAAAACATGATGCTCCTTAAAGCCATAACTTCTCCTTATCTGACAGTGTCACCAGAGAGACAGGGCTCCTGCACCACTTACAGATCTCGAGATCCTAGTGCATGAGTGTCTGCCAAACTTAATTTGAGTTTGCTAGAGTGTGAGAACTTGGAAACCATTTTTAAGTTCTCATCAAACATAAGAAACAGAAATTATTATTAACAGACACCCTATAGACCTGGCAATGAAATATGGAATCATTTATTGTAAAACAATATATGAGGGCAAGAAAAACCAGCAGTAAAATAAAGACTGTGCCTTCTGTGCTGGATCCTTAGACGGAATTATAAATTGAGACCTTGCAGGGCTGTGTTAAACAGAACTAACGCTATGCAGGGCAGAAGTGGATTTTCTTAAGTAGTTTCCATATAATGGGGTTGGTAGCTTGGAGAAACGCCTTTCCCTAATGGTCATTCTATTGATGTAGAGCCTTCCTTCACCCTTCCTTATCTGACAGGTTCACCAGAGAGACAGGGCTTCTGCACCAGTTACAAATCTCGAGCTCTGACTGCATGCGTCCCTGCCAAACTTAATTTGTCTGTTTAGTATGAAATGTATAAATGATACAGTAACAGTTACTGAAACAGCTGTGAATGAATCAGCAGCTACAGTAAACACCATTTAGAAAGCCCCAATCAAAACATCTCGGTAATACTGCAAGATTTGAAACTGCCAACACAGAAATAGACTTGCACAATCTGTTGTTCTCTGGATCCTTTAAAATCATCCAGAGAAGGAAGAAAGGTGGAGCAACACAGATGAAGTGGCAGGGAAAGCAGTTCCTTTGCCTTAATTTTTTCCTCTTAGGCAACTCTTCTGTAGCATAGAGATTGGAAAGCGATAGCCTCTTCTCAAGCTCCTTATATGCACCCTGGCTTCTCAAAAAAACCTTGCCACCTCACTGCATACTTGACAACACACCAGCCACTTCCTCCAGATTTTTGAAGAACAGCCTACAGTTTCCTACGAAAACAAGAGGCGAGGTAACATGTGCAAATCAATTTTGGACATGACTCAGAAGCCAAAAAAAGCACAAGCCTTTCTCTACTGACTGTACTTTATTGGTCATGGCAGCACAAAAAACAAGCAGGAGCCTTGTCATGCTGTTTCTACTGGAGGTAAAATATAGCATCCAGGACTAATTTTGTTCTGAAGAGTTTCCTTCTGATATTTTGTACATAAATTGCCCCTGGCTTTCACCACCTAGATCTAGCTATTCTTTGCTTAGACGAAGACTTACAAAATTACAGAATACACGATGAAACAGCTAAATATAAGCAAATAGACAGCATAGCTCAGTTGTCACTGGAGTTACCCCGCTTAACAAAGTTGTGATTTTTGTGACTGCACACTTAACACAATCTATAAAATCTTTTCACACTCTCACTGTCACACCCAGGGATATCTCATTCTATAAATCCTTAACCTATTTACATGTCCACTGACTTTGTGGAAGGCACAAAGAGGAATTGCACCAGGTGATACACACCAAACACAAAAGTCTGTCTAGACTTATCTTCAGTTTCAAAATAACTTTTACTTCTGTAAAAATAGTTTTTACTTCTTCAGTCAATCACACTTAGAAGTTTTCATCTCTCTGAGCCCACCTGCACATGTATCCTTCTCTAATATATCTGATCTGCAAACAGAGGCTTACATAGGTATTTTAGCTGTATTCATCTCTAGCTGTCCATCTCCAATCTACTACTACACTTACAGAAGGACGAAGATTTAGAAGCACTTAAAAAATACTGGTTGTCAAATAATGTCTTCCTGTCTATCATCTTTTAATACTGCAGATTTATCTATAGTTCTTAAAATTAATTTTGCATTCTGCCATGAAAATACAATACAATTTTTTTCAAGGATGTGTAGAGGGTACATACACAGGAATACACTGCACTGCCAGCTACAACATGACCAAGATAATTTCCTCAGGATACTGTATTTATTCAGCTAAGTGAAGATATGAAAATACAGAAGTTTAATGACAAGGCCTGTATGTGGAACAGCTACTGATTCCCTAGAGAATAATGCATTTCACTCTGATCAGAAGGTTCAAAAAAATGCAAGTCAACAACAAGGAACAAGAATTTCTGGTAAGGAGGCTACTTTTTGCATGAACTCACAAGAAAAAAAGCAAGAATTGAATTTTAATTCTGAGTTTAGCAGTCATGTCTCCTTTGCTATGAATTGGTTATCTTTCTAGCTGTTTTCTTGGAGTACACATGCTTGGACAATGCATTCCGTTGCTAAACTTCTGACAACACCCACACTGGCATACAAAACCTCAACAAAATGTTCTTATACTTCTGTGTCTACAACTATTAACCTCAGAATTCCTGCCTTTTTTTTGTTTGTTTTTTTTTTTTTTTTTTTTTCCTAGGCTAGCTGCATTATTTTCCCAGAGCATTGTCTCCACAGAAAGACAGACATGACATGCCATACAGACAGATTCCTACTCCTCTTCAGAAATAATGCTCAGACCTGCTTAACTTTCCAATTAGGTAACTTCCTAGGTCAAGTGCCCTGCAGTCAAAAAGCTATCAGGTCTCTGTGATCTGAACATCAAAGCCCTAGCTGCCTTAATATTCCTCCAAGTGTGGAAAACAGACAGAAATCTAGCTGTTCTTGTAGCAGATCACTGCAGATTGCTATCACTGAAAATGCCAGGTGAAGCTGTGCTCCAGCCTCTGCTCCATCTATTTCTTCTTTTTCTATGCTGGTAAGCAACACAAGCAGTATTGGGCAGCACAACCCATCATACAAAAGGGCAGAATTGCTGCCTTGTTTCCAGACCTAGAAGCTATTTCAGGGATACTATCCTAGGGTATTATCATTTACGTGCACTGTGAACCCCACTGAAGGAATTAAGTGGAGTTACAGAGTGAAAAGGGAGAGGTAAGGGACCCATACCTCAAAATAAAAGAGACTCTTCTAATGTAAAGGTGTGAAACATCACTCTATGTGGAATAAGAAGACGTAAGGGCTGAACAACAGCTCTGTCATGTTCCAATTCCACCATTCAGTGCCCTACTAGGTCAGAGAAAATTAACACTAGACTAAAATAGCTTTACACCTTCTTAACATATCCATGTCATACATATTTAATACAAAAGCATCTTATACAAACACCATCATTTTATTAGCATACATAATTTAGGTAGCACTAATCAAAAAGCTTATGTACATAAACCTACTACATATACACACAATAAAACTTCTGGACATCTACTCCCTCTAATCCTAGAAAACACCACCCTACTATTTCTGTGTAGAAAATTAAATCTAACAGCCTCAATGGTGTTCATCTTTTTCTTAATAAGTGTTGCGCTTCTCTGATCAACAGAAAAAAGAACATAATTTTCACTGAGGACAGAAGTGACAAGAAAAAACGACAGTGAAAGCACCTGAACTATCACACAATTACTGAGGGCTTAGAACTATGGAACAAAGTTGTAACAAAATGCAGTAGCTGTGAATAAATTGATAAACTGAATAGATATATATTAAAAAAAATCAAATCAGTGGTTTACAATGAAAATAGTAACCAGGTATAACAAAAACAGGTACCCAAGAGTTAACTTTCATAACTTTGTATTCAGCTGGGGGTTTGATTCTCTACCTACGAAGTATTCTGGGACAGAACCACCTACTTCCTCAGCCCAAGGGACATAAGCACACGTTGTAGGCAAGTTGCAGCACTGCCACTTGCCAAAATTATAAAGAATTGGGCAAATGTCCACAAATCCATCTCTATTACATTAGTAACTTCAGATAAAGTATCAGAAATTTTTGTGTGGGGAATACAAATCAAAGAAATCTAACTTTTACACATGCAATTTCTGTGAAGCAGAACCACTTGGTATCATAGAAATCAGTAAATATTAGATTTCTGCAATGATTTCTCCTCCTGTGGATCTCTGCTTAGCCCATGGAATAGTGTCATGCCTGCCTTCTGCTCAACACTGTCCTATGCTTTGCACATAATATTAGGACTCTCACAGAAAGAGTCCTTTGTTTCCATTTCATTCTTTCACTTACTCCAGCCCTTTTTATATGAAAGGTTAGCAAAAGAAGTTTTTCCTGAAGAAGCTGTTCCATTGAAGCTATGATCATTCAGAGGTCTAATACTCCATTTTCTGAGTAGTCTCAAAGCCTGATTAACTCTGCAAGAGCCAGAGTGCAAAGCACAGTGCAAGACTAAGCCAAGACAGGGGCTGGTTTAAAGATGCCTGACAGATCTACATTTTTTTTATAAGCTTTCTGTGCATGAAGTAATAGTAAAAGGACAGAGGAAAAGAACTGACAAAAAAATAAAATGAGTGTCTTCAAGAGTCAGTCTGAGGAAAATTATTAGCTTTTTTCCATAATTGGGTTCTCAACAAAATACCGTGTGACCCAGAACTGTATTTATTAAAGGCTTCTCCCAGAACTAACATTTCGGTCTCTTCCATCTCAGACTAACCAACCTTACCTAGCAATAATATCTTATCATCACGTACAAACTGAACAAGGGAAAAAGGATTCACCACCACAAAAGAGACACAGAACTTTGTGTTCTTGCAAACACTGCTCAGAAGCTGCACCTCACTATCACTCTTTTGAGTACTGTTAGTATTGGGTATTTGGGGTAGAACAAGTTTCTTATTTATGATGTTAAAATAGCCACACTCTTAGTGTTAATTGAAAACACCTATAATGAAATTGCACCTTACCTCTAACCAGCAGCACATTAAAAAATGTGATTGTAACTAGAAATAAATTAACATCACAAATGGAATCTGACTTTTTGTTGTATCAGGTATGTTACATCCTTGTGGCTCTGTCCTGTTCCAGAGATTAGCTGGGATAGGAGTAACAGAAAGTCAGCGCTAGACTCAGAAGCTTGCAAATAGCAGGAAGGCTAAGATTCTGGAGGTCCATTTCTTATGAATAGTTTCATAGGCACTGTTCTGACATTCACTCCTCTCAGTAGCTACAGACAGCTAAAATGTGGAATAATACATGTAAAGTTTATGTCTCAAATAATTTGTCTCCATCCTTCTTTACCCAGACATAGAATACAATCTCAGTGGGTCAGGGGCAATGATCTTGTTGCACTTTCTGAACTTCGATCTTTAAACATTTTTGCAGATCATTCAATGTGATAGGAACAGAGGGTGTCTAATCAGTCTAATATGCATATTTACCAAATAAGCCTCAAGCTTTCATCTTGAAAAAAATTAGTATACTCTGAGCATGCAATGCTTAAAACATGCGGGAGCTGGAACAAAAATTTAATATACAGTTTAGCAATTAACCACTGATGTGCAGGATGACACATACTGGCAGAATTTTGCAATGTGGGATAATTCTAGTTGTATTCATAATATCACAATTCAATGCATATTTTTTGTGGCACTTTCATTTAATGCACATACAGTTTGATCTAGGAAAGATCACCACGTACTTTGACATAGAAGCTACACTGATAAATGAGTACTACGTCTAAAGCAACACTTGAAGGATAAAATCAAGAACCTCTTTAAAATCACAACCTGTTTTGCTAAAAACATTGAATTGCAAATGTTATGAGCCAAAGACTACAATAACTGTTAAATCACACTATTGACACTAAGTTAGCGATAGTGATGTTCATATCCATTTCCTCTCAATGCTGAGACCAAAAACTGAAGACATCAATAACCATGGAAGCATTTACTCCCAAAATCACTCAGGAGCAATTCTGGACCACATTCCTATCCTATATACTAATGTGTTATGAGCTTGGTGTAGTACCAATAGAATCAATAACACTAATAATAATTACTATAATATCATTATAATAATTTGTGCACCAATCTAACATAGAACTTCCTCCAATCAGAAAAATGTGTGAATTAATCCAGAGCTATTATCTAAACAAACTAGCAGTATTCAATTAACATGCCAATGTTAAGTGAATTTTAATGAACACAATAAAATTTCCCCACTATTGAGTATTAGAAATAGAAATATCTGTAACTACAGAAATCTAAAAGAAAGGTCAAATTACAATTCAGAATATCAAAAATGACTCACAAACTTATTGAGGTTCTGCTGAATTTAAGCCTCACAAAATAACAGGGAAAATGTTTGAAAGAAACATCACAATTAAGATTCTCGCCATCAATTTATTAACTAAACAAACCAGTAGCACTGGAATACTTCACGATTCCTTGTAAATCATAGAATCACAGAACGGTTTGAGTTCAAAGGGACCTCAAAGATCATTTACTTTCAGCTCCCCTGCCATGGGCAGGGACATCTTCCTCTAGACCAGCTTGTTCAAAGCCCCATCCAGCCTGGCCTTGAACACTTCCAAGGATAGGGCACCTACACCTGTCCTGGGCAGCCTGTTCCAGTGTCTCACCACCCTCACAGTAAGGCATTTCTGGCAGCGCACAGGATTTAATACAGAACAAAGTATAATTCTGCCTGTTAACACAGACCTACTTCTTAATACCATTTTTCACCAGCCTTTTAAGAATGGATATAATGAATAGCAGCACTCAAAGTTTTAAACCTCTATCTAATTCCAAGGCCTTTCACTCTTACACACATAAATATAGTCAATTTTCATATATTAGATGAAGTATAATGTTACCCAGAAAAACAGGAAAAATCACAATTTGCTTTATCCAGTCACTACTTTATCTACATGTGCTGTGAGAGCTACTGAAAGATCTTCTGAAGCTCTCTTAAGAAGGTTATAATAAAACTATGAAATACCTGATTCTTCCTCCCCCCAGCAATACAAAACACCTATGTTTATTTTTCTCTAGGAAGCCAATTCTTCATAAACTATCAACAATGAATTCTCTCACTTGACCTGGCCTAGATTTTTTGACATACATGAAAAGTCTTAGCTGTGTCTCCAAATATACTGTTATAATTCAACGTGAATATAAAATATCTCTGTCTCTCCCCTCCTCTTCAATTCTTACATTCTTCTTTTCCATCCTTTATGATTTGACTCAAAACAGTATAAAAGTTTCCAGTCTCATCCCATTAAAGAAGATAAGAATTTCCCCCTATATAGCAGAACAACTTATTATAGTAATAATTGGGAAACTGCATCCTTTGTTGCTTTTTTTTTATTGTCATCATTACTATCCGCAAACCCTCCATAGCCCTTTTGTAGCAGATCACAAAGTTCACTTCTTCAAATTCAATACATATTTTAAATTTTTCTTCTTTATAAACAGACTGGCACATATGGTGTTCAGACCATGAATCCACAGCTAGCCTTTAGCCAAATCCTCACAGACTTATACAACAGCAGGAAAGCCTTTTATGACCCATTTCGTTTCAGACAAGATTTTGAAAAGGATATTAATCTTTTCAAATGACTGAAATTCTGCTAAATCCTTCTCATTTGCTTGGTATAATGCCATTTACTTGTTTCTGTGTTACATATGTCCCATGAACTAAATTTTGACCATGTACTTATGGGAACAAGGTGCCACATAGTATGACTTAGTTGGATGCTCGTAGTCACAGCACCTCCAAACTCCAGGCACTTCAGTGATAATTTTTAGCATCTCCATCTCTACTTAGATCATCATTCCTTATCCAATGTATATTTTCACCCATGATGATCTTCAGCTACTGGTGGAAAAAGGCAGATTAGAAATAATCACCTAAGAACAAATTCTCAAATCAATGTAAGTGAAAATACTCATATGTTCTGTTCCAAGTCTCTTCACTTTCTCTGCCTCTGCTGTGACAGGTAGTTTTGACTACCATCTCTTATGAAGGTATGGTTTCCATTTATGCCCTGAGTATATAATTTCTGCTCTGTGAAATGGATGTTTTTTTCCAACAGCAGCCTACTAGGTCCACATTTTCTAAGGTTAAAACCTCTGCTCATGCACTCCTACCATCTCCTATTTATTGCTGGCATCTACAGCTTGCAGATAGAGGGTGAATCACTGTTAAAACCTTACCCAGTTGTTTACCACCTTTCTGGAGATTGTCAACTCTAATAAGTCTTTTAACTACTCCTCCTAGTTTAGTTCTGCCTGAACAATGTGCTGCATTTGCCTCCTGGAACTGTGCATTGTTTGTTCTTCAGTAATGATTCACAGTCAAAGGGTCTGATAGAAGCCTGTTCCGCCAAGTGCTCAAGCTCTAAACACACACATCATTATTTAATGAGCCACAACACAATGCAGTCCCAATGTACTGTACATGCAAACTCGCTTCCTTGTAATTTTATTTACTAAAAAAAAAAATAAGAAATATAACCTTTTGCTCTGCGTTACATGGGTGCATTTAATATGCACAAAAGAAAGAGAAATCAAAAATAAAAAAACCTATTCTGTAATTAGTAATCAAAAAAATGATGCGAACAGTTTTCACTAATGAGCTCAAATCACAATTGCCCTCAAAATTCTGAAATGATGTATTTTGGCTTTATTCAGAAGTAGAGTTTTGTGGGCTTTTTTCTTGTTCAGTATGTGCATGATGAACTCAGGCTTGCACCTAGGTCTGTCTTGTTTAACTGTTATGAAGAGGAGAGAATTCTATAAAAATCAGTATTTTTTTCCAGTTAAAAGTTCACTGATTGCATTGCCAATGATGACAGGACACACTGGACAGAACTGACTGCAGATCTACATACCACGACTAGACTTTGCCACCTTTAAACTTCTTTTCCCTGCAACACAAGAGTTTAATTTGGAAGGCACCTTGGAGTCATATAAAGTCTCCATGGAAACTTTTGTTCAATCCTTTAACCCATTTATGTAAGGCAATACATGCTATTGAATGACAGTATTTTTTAAAAAATACATCTCATTAAAAAAGATCTTTGAAGGTTTGATTCAGTGATCCAATTAGGAATCACATTTATTAGATTACTTTTATGCCTGGTGCAGATGCTGATTTCTGTGTTTTCCTCAGCAGCCCAAAGGGAACTTGCAAGTGACTTCCATATGCCCGAAGGCTTCTCTGCCTACTTTTCCTCTTGGGGCACTCAGGAAGTGGTATTTGTTAACAGCAGATGATTTCAGTTAGAATTCAGAAGGCCACAGGCGGCCAGCTGCAGTTCTCTAGTATTTCAAGGATGGCTCCCAGGTGAACTCCCAAGACTATACAGGAGCAGCAAAATAACCTGAAATATCAGGAGCCAGTAAAATCAAGCCAAAGTGGCTCAGAAGATTGGCATCATCAGAGAGTGCTAGGAGCCAGTTATATGCCTCATATTCAAAGACCTGTAGAGAACCTTTAACAACAACTGCCCGAGAACAACTCCCAAACCTCTGACGTGCACACGCTGCTGTTGGCAACCACATGAAGATTCCATCATGTAGCTCATGGGGTTGAGGAAGTCTACCCGTGTCTCTTACAGACACAGCATACAATTTCAATTATGGTGATTGCGATGGTTGCTAAACATGTATAATAAAGCAATCTATTAACAGCTAAATTTGCTTTTTTTCATGAAAGCAAACACCTGTATGTCAATCGCTGCACGTCCTTCTGAGTTAGGAAGAATGTGGGAACTTGGAAACCATTTTTAAGTTCTCATCAAATGTAAGAAACATGAATTATTATTAATAGACACCCTATAGACCTGGCAATGAAATATGGAATCATTTATTGTAAAACAATATATGAGGGCAAGAAAAACCAGCAGCAAAATAAAGACTGTGCCTTCTGCGCTGGATCCTTAGACAGAATTATAAATTGAGACCTTGCAGGGCTGCGTTAAACAGAACTAACGCTATGCAGAGCAGAAATGGATTTACTTAAGTAGTTTCCATATAATGGGGTTGGTAGCTTTGAGAAATGCCTTTCCTTAATGGTCATTCTATTGATGTAGAGCCCAAAGACAATTTTTCTAATTAAGCAATAAATTACACCTGTAGCAAAGTCTAGTAAGTTACTATTACATCTGTGCAGAGCTCTGAAATTTCAGATTGCTAAGGACACAGCAAGTCTTTTATCTAACTTTACTCATTAATTCTTGCTTCTCCACCTAGTTTTTCTTAAGGCTCTGAGATCAAAAAGTTCTCTTCAGAACTCATGATGTAGGTGGGTTTTGGCTCACAGATTATATTTACCACAATAACTTTAACAGCTTCTTTCCCCTCCTACTTTTCCTTCATTTTCCCCTGTGAAGCTTAAAGGCCTTTATTACCATTTTGATCCATGGTGGTCTATTTTATTTTAAATGCTGTTTTGTCCGTTCTGAGGGGCTGGATAATGGTGCTGTTGATATGCTGTCTTTCTTTGTGCTCAACAACTTGTAAGATATGACAGATGTTTGATTCCTTCCAGATCACTGGGAGGCAGCCAAAGGCATACTCCAGACAGTCTTGCTGACAGCATATGCTATATAAAGGTGAACCTGCTTTTTGACAGCTGTACGTCTATCTTCAAACGGCTTCAACTGACAGCGGCAAGACCCAAAACTTGGTTTTGGACTTTTGATTGGAATGCTCAGAAATCATTCCTTCTGTAGTAAATCTGGAGCTAGCAGATCATTTTTGATAATGTCACTTTTTCCTTTGCATTGTAAGGGCTTCAGAGATATCTGTATTTGAGGAAGAAGAAGTAAAAATGCAACCTATGTACCTAATAATACAGTTACTGGAAGAGTCAGTGTAGGAGAGTTGATGGAAAAGTGCAATGAGAAATTGTTTTAAAAGATAACTATGGAGTTTTCTCTTTCTGGGAAAATTTCTTCCTTAATCTTATGCAACTGGTTTTAACTTGGGTAGCGGATGCATGCTCTCATGAGGAAAACAACATACTACATAATGACTGAAAGTTCTCAACATCCATAAAAATCTCTAGCCTTTTGAATCCTCTCTATACTTCTAGCTTCAGCAGTTTCCTCACAAGGTGAATAGAAAAATCATACCTTATACAGAACAGTATTTCATGCCCAATTTGTTTGTTCACTTTCCCTAAGAGAGGTTAAGCAGAAGCAGCTCATTTACTTTGAAAACAGACATTATTCTACATATCTTTACTATACACCTTCTAACCTCTCCTCAAGCTAGTGCAGAGTCTCGATCTCCTTCAACTTATCGATTTCCACACTTCTCTATAGATGCAGAGACCAGATTTGACATAGGAAGGTCATTGATTTATACAACAACATAACAGCCACTTACTTTCACTTCTATAAAGTATTGTATTTCCATTTTTCATTAACATAAACAGCTTAGCCAAATGTTTTTCAAATGTTCAAACAAATTCAGAGCTTAATGCAGGTGAATGATAAGGATGATTCTTTTCACTCTACACAGTACTTCTGAAAAACCACATCCCACCATCCCAAATAGCCCATTAGCTAAGTATCTTTGCTGCTGTTGCACTGTCAACAGTCAGAAAGACCTATGGAAATCCATATTTTAGCTCTTAAAATCTTAAATATATTTAGGAAAAGAGGCATCATCACAATCCTTTTGCATTTTCCATGCTTCTAATTCACAAGCATTTTGCCTTAAATTCCATTAGTATTCAAGTTTCCCTTGAAAATTATAAAAGCTTTTAGAAATGCTGAGTTCCAAATAACCCACTTTCACTGTGTCACTGCTACAGTTACAGAGTATCAAAAAATGACACAAAATACCCGACAATTCTTTGGAAAAACCATTCTTGTTCATTCTAAATTACACCCAAATTTCAATAGGCATCTTATACAAAAGTAGAGTTTCCAAATCTGCAATTCCATTTATCATTCTTTCTGCAAGAAGGTTGCACTCAATTGCATAGTTATTGACAGGAGATTTAATCACAGTTAAGGTGCAAGGTTCTAGCCTGAATAAAAGTCTACACAGAAACCTGAAAAATGTGTTTAGTGTAATGACTTTTTAAAAATGAAAAAATCTAGCCTTTTCTCCTTAGAGCCAGAAATTTTCATGCTCAGTCTATACCTTATTTCTTCACTAAAGCATAAATCACCTGACATCAAAAGGCAGCATGTGCTAGCAAGTAATTATTACAGGAACCATGTCCCTCTGAGAATATGTGAAAAAGAGGCAAACTTTGTCACCCAGTAAAAATAAAAATAATAAACTCTCCAAACCAAATCTTAAACATAAGACACCAAGCACTGATAATGGGAAGTCTCGCCATTAGCAGTTTTGGAAAAGAAAGAGAAAACAATGACCAAATGTCTGATGGAAATCATGGGATAGCATTTGCCTATCAGCTGAAAGAGCTCAAAACTCCAATCCTCCAATTCCAAGAAGTTTAAGAATTTGATTTGTGAATATCCAGTCACTAAAAGGTATCATAGAATACAGTCATTCTCCTATTCATTTCTGCTAAGTAACTTCCAGCGTACCACAGAACACACATAATCAACACTTCTGAGCACTAAAATATTGTGGCAAGATCAAAATCCTGAAAGGCTTCACCAAGGACTCACTGGTGAATTAGAATGAATTTCAGAAACCAGATTAATCCTTTTCTCTTCGCATACTCTACCAGCTATTTGAAAGTAATGAGCTATGGGTCAGTGCAATACTATAAAAGCATTTAAAGTAATTAAACAAATATTGCCAGCAATCACATTCATTTACTTTAAGATTCTTTAATATATATCCACTTCATCTTTCTACATGTGGTAGCAGAAATTAATAGCTCCCAGCAGAAATTAATAGCTCAGGAAGATGTTGCATGCAGATGTAAAGATGTAACTGCTTCTTGCTGATGAGCTCTGCCACATCATATAGCCTTTTATAGAAGCAGAAATCTAAACATAAATGGAAGAATAATGCTTCCATAATCAGAAAATACTGATTCCTGATGAGCTTCTAGAACTCCCTAGGAAATTATGAGAATCCTTATTGAAGGGATTCCTGCTGTCTAAATATTTACTGTCATTTGCCAATAGCAGCTGCAAAGCCAAGTAAGAATCTTTTCACAAAAAGCAACTGAGATAAAAAGTACCCTCAAATTCCACAATACATTGCTTTTGTAGATTCTCTTCTATTTCATCAAGTTGAAGATACCTCAAGAAATTCTGTATTGTGGTTCAACCATGCATGACGTAAGAGATGAGAGGAGAGAGGTCTACAATGATGAATTACTTGTCAACCTACATTCCTGCCCACTCTTTCAATTTGCTAAGATTTATAAATATATAGCTTGAAATTTCAGAAAGAAAAATGTCTTTCCCTTCTCCCTTGCTATCTAAAACATAAGCCTTCCATAAAACAGGCTCTGAGTGAAAATTATGACCACCTGTAAGACTGTGTTTCCCTCTGCCACTGAGGGAACTGCTAACCACAGTGATCCCAGAAACTATGGATCCAGACTTCACAGCTGTATCTCAAAAGAGTTTGAAAGAATTGATGTAACTCTCCCTTCTGGAAAGAAAAGGAGCTTCTTCTGAAAGCCATCCAGGGCACTATCTCAATCTATGCAATTCTAAAGGAACGTCACCAATAGGTACAGAATTAATTCAATAGTTGCCTAAGAGATGCCTGAAGCAGGCAGACAGAAAATTACATTAAACAAGAAATGCAGAGTTTTTCTAGTGGCAAAGGAAGAAGATTCTTGAATCATTCTAGTTTTTTGCTACAGATTGTCATAGGCCTGGCTACAGATCTTGGGCAGGTTAAAAAAGGTTCAATTAACCTGCATTTTCTGCCTTAGATTTCAGGCAGCCAATTCTGAAATGTCAGAAGGTATTTTAAAAATAAATATTAAATTGTGCTGTCTCAACTATGCAGTGGCATTGAAATGACTGTTTCAATTTTTATATTTAAATAACATTTATGTCACCCCTAGGAATCCGCTTTAAAGGCCAAAGCCAACAATCAGAAGTTATTCACATTAAACAACCAATAAAACACTTCCCGAATTGTGTTTTTCTTAGAACCTGTGATGTATATTACAGTGGTACACAGTAATCTTCCTGACTATGACACATTCAGTAATATTTTTCTTAGGAAAAGAAGGCAGAAATTAGCAACACCAAGAGCTGGAACAAACAATTACATCCATGCCAAAGCACAAACTCCTAAACTGGCTATCAGTGTGACATCCGGGTTTAAATGGTTAGGTCACAAATTGAACATACTCCTGACATTACTTAATGCTTAGAAATCTTCTCTAATCTGTTTTTTAAAGTCTTCCTTTGTGTGGTGAATAAGAACTTAAATCATTTCTTTATAATCTGGAGATGGAACTGTTATGTAGGCTTAGAAATCCACAGCTGGTGGCAAGAACAAATAGTTGTCAAAGCAGCTTTCAGGGACAGAGCCTACGCAAAAGGCAAACACCTGAAACAGGGTTCTGATATCCCAGAAAACTACTGTGCCTTAACAAGGCACTATCTATCCATCATGGGTACTGTAACAGCTGACTGCTGGTATGTTTAGGGCCTGTGGCTAATGGAAAGAATTCCTTACTGGCATTTGAGCCAACAGCTGGATCAACGGAGCCTCAAAAGGCTCATCATTTCCCTGTTCAGATACTCTGAGACAAGGACTCCTGCCAGTATTCCTACTGAATATCTTTTACTAGTATTAAATTGACACACTTGATTCATGCAATTCAACCTAAAGGCAATTATGAAAAATATTCAAATACTTGGCTCTATAGAGGAATGAAATCAAAAGACTAACAATTCAGGATGTTATCGCAGAATGTTAAGCAATATCCTTCTTTTATGCTACAGAACAGGGAATTACTTCAACTAAACTATAATGAAAACATGTAGAAATTAGAAATGAATGTCTATTTAGGAGGCTTTTTGTTAAAAATCAAGAAAATTACAATTTGCTTAATAAACTGCTGGCACATTTGAAACTGTGTTTCATCATAATTCCCATTAAAGACTCTTTCAGGCACAGTTTCACCAATTTAGTACTCTTAACACAAGTCATTCAAGTACTGCAGTATTCCCTTAATACAGAGAAGACATTTTCAAGACACATTTGAAATGCGGGATCTCTGGCAAACAAGGCAGACACTACCACTCGTGGAAGCACAAATTTACACAGATTCTCAAAGGGTGTGATGTTTTAGCCTTTAATGACAATGCATATAACACTGGCACTAAAAGAGGAAAAAATCTCTTCCCTTCCCATTCAAACAGATGTATCAACAGAAGCATGCCACGCAATGTGTGATCCTTCCCTTGTGCTTTCCTTTGACATGAATGAGGAGATCAGCTTCTGGCACACCCATCAGGCACTTTGATCTGTCTTCTCTGGTTGTGACAATCCCCACATTAATACTGTCAGTGTTCAGTTTCAGAAAAGAGGTTTTCTCTTTAAACAAGGACAGGGACGCAGAGACGACCCAGTGGGCAAGTCAAAACAGCTCCTATGGCTCCCTTTTGCCAACTGAGTACCTTTCCACTAAGCTTGCTGGAAATGGGAGTTGAAGGGCCTTAACAGCAAAGCAGCATCACCTAAAAGCCCTGAGCATAGGTCTGTTCACCAGGTACCAAAAAGGGCTGTACAGCAAAGCCCTGGTCCTAGAGGTAGAAATAGTAGCTGAGGAGTTGCCACTCTATCTTTTGATGCCTTTTTTTTTTGTCTTTCTCCAGCAAATGAAAGGCACTTTCCAAGATTTTGGACAAATTGAACATACGTTCTAATGCGTTCATTTTCCTGAAACCCTACTGCTCTTTAAGGTAGAAGTGATGAATTACTGTGTATATTTTGGGGCTATTCCTTAAAGGAATGCTCAAAGACAGGTAACACTTCTAAAACAGTGAGAGTTATGCCAAGTACAAAAGTACTATTATAATAATGAGCAATTTCAACACTACAGCTGTAACAGAAAGTTCCAGAAATGTGGTTAAATTAAATTCTGCTTGGCTCAGAGCTACATAAATATTTCTTTTCCATATTCCCATCAATTACAGAAGTACAGTAAGTGTTTTTGTGCTTAAGTGCACTATTATAGGGGACACAAGCCATTTTTCTTCCAGTGGTTGGAACTAACATTTCCATAAGATCATATTATACATTTGGCACACTCAAAGCATGCTCAGATTTTCACTTGCATTGCATTAGTAAGTCATGTCACTTGACTCAATTGAAAATGGGTAGTACAACTGCACATCCTAACCAGACTACACAGGTTTATAATGGTCAGAGTTGTTTTTACTTCAGTACTGGTATAAGTACTCACACTTGGGAAAGCAGTCATCATGAGCAGAGAACAATTATTGTTACCTGTTTATATGCAAACAATAGTGGATACGTACCATGAAGGAAACATTATAATAAAACATTACATTATATAAGTCAGTTACCATTTTAAAACTGTGTTTTAAATTGGCAAATTTATACTGAGACTTTATTAGGACAATTAATAATCTCACTAATAAAGAAAAGCCAACCAGAGGTATGCAAACAGTTTACATGCTTTTTAGAGTGAAATATATCACCCTCACAAACACTGCCTTCCACCACTGACAAGGTCTATCAAAATGCAAAAGTACTATAGAAGTGCAATGTACTCTCTCTGTGTTATCAGCTGTGGTCTGCATGCACCACATGTGCTTATTTCTCCCCATACAGAAGCCCCAAACTATAGCATGAGCATGTTAGGATAAAAAGGATAAAACCAAAATTAAGCATTTTCTGAAGCCTTTAGTTTCATGTGGAGTGAACAACAAAGACACATCAGAAGTGCAGGGGGCTGGATTTCTACAACACTAGTATGAAAAATTAAATGTCACATGGAATTAATCATTATCCTTAAACATGAAAAATTATCAACACAAACCATGCTTTCATGCTTAACTCTTTGATCCATACTACAATCTTCGAAAAGAAATCAAAGTATGTCACCAAGAGTTAGGTATAACATTTATTTTTTGCCTGTTCTTACCACTCCTTTACACACAGAGTGCACTGGAATATGTGTCCATACAAAAATGGCACCTATCCAGATACACAGGTAGGGATGTTAGGGAATATAGTTCCATTTTCTGCAAAGCAAGACATAAACTCCAAGAAGTGAAAGGCCCAACTTTACACATCAGGCTGCTAGTGGCAGGAGGTTTCTTACCAGTTTGAGAATGACTGTGAGATAAGTATGGCACGTTGTTATTGTATATATATCTATTTCACATTGTGAAATTACTACGGTGTTGATCCAGGAAGACAACTTTAGGCTGGATGGTAAACACGATCCCATTTTGTTCAGTTAAATTTGATCTCAACTGCAGTATTAAAGACTGTAGAATTAGCATATCTGCACATATTACAGTTAGCACCATAAAGAGTTAAAATAGGTTAAAGTACTTAAATGTGACTAAATTTCTTTTTGTATTGCAATTCTGTTAGGTTTTATTGGCAATATTTTGCATGGTAGAACTATGCACAGACCCTTATTTCAGTATTACCTTCCATGTGGAAAGGCAACTATGACCAGAAACCCCTCCTGTGCACCCAGCTGAAGAAAGATTTACTCCATCTAACAAAGGGTTATAAAATTTAGCCTTCCTTCACAGCAGCATGGACAACCAAGGCAGGGTGACAACTCTTTTGAATGCCGAAGAGCAGCAACTCTAAGACAGTTCAAAGTTACTTTTAAAGTTACCTTTAAAGAAGTCTTTAAAGTGCCCTACTCTGAACAGCTGGTCTAGGCTACTTACAACACAACCACTGTTTGGGCACTGAAAGCACCAATCTAGTGAGGCTAGACATGAGGTACGGCTCACTCACCATCCTCTTTTCCATTACATTCCTAAAATCCAAGCAGTGCAAAAACTCTGAACTCCATCATGACAGTACACAAAGCAATTGGCTGTACTGCATTTTCACCCCTCTCTCTGAGACAGAAGTATAACAATACTTTCAGACAGAAGGACCGCAACGTACTAGTTTTTCTGCAAGAGCTGATACTACGGGACCACAGTAGTAGAACATCACAGCCCCCCGGTTGAAGAAGACATATGAGAAAGCATATGGACTTACTGACAGTTCCCTGATTAATTTTCTTAGTTCCTTGTGCCCGTGCTTCTCTGCGATACTCTCTGGATCATCTCCGTACTTATTGGCTATTTTGCAAGCCCGTGTGGCCTCAGGACAACTGAGTAGAAACGTTGCAAGGTTCCTTAATCCAAATCTGGCTGCACAGTGAAGGAGGGTGGGAAATTCTTCCAAATGGCTACCTGTACATGGAAACAAAGCCTTCATAAAGAACAGTTTTATTTTTTTAGAACACTTTTTACAGAAGTCCTTTGAATATTAGTGCTATGGAATCATAGTTATCAAACTGCCAATACAGAACTACCATCCAAAGAACAATTTTTCCAATTAACAGTTTTAAAATTCATATGCGTATGTCAATAAAAGAGCATTTAGCACAACTGAGAAATCTCATTTTTTACTGACAGAGGGATTTTAAAGCCCTTTAGTTTTATGGAGAAATAAGCTTTCTTGCAAAGGGAAGAAAATCCCACAGTCAAGACATGCTTTTGCTTAGGTGAGATATTTTTAATTTGAGACATATGAATGAGATGTTTTTATAGGTTTATGGTGCTATGTTTCGATATTAAAAACCATTTCTGAAAATTCACATGACTGCCAGAGACTTGCAAAAATTTGCTTATCCCTGTAACAAAAAATCAGAGAACTTAAAAATGAACGCATTGGATAAGCTTCTAGGATTTATCTGAAATAACATCAATTTCCATCACAGAATATTTCTTACACTGGAGGACTGGGACAGTCAGTTTATCATTTTAGCAGTCCTGGATTTTAAATCTGTGAGTGACTACAAGTTACATGCAACAACTAAACAAAAGAAAGAGTTCAAACATAAACAGTACTTCCTTCTGCCTTCATACTCTGCTTTCTTATCACTTGTGGTTTGTTGTGTACCAATTCTCTGTATATCAGCATGCAGTGTGTCTCTTCTCCAAGCATGTATGCAGCCTGCCGCGGGCAGCATCAGTTTCATGCACCCTGAGGGTATTTACTACCCACTGCATGAAGGAATACCTCCTCTAGTTTGTTTTGAACCTGCCTCCTGCTAGGTTCAATTGACAGCCCCTAATTCATCTTACTCTCCATTCCCATCTGCCCTCTCTGCACTTCTAGTGATTTACTCATTCCCAGAATTTTTCTCTTGAAGAGCTCCAGTCTAGTTAATTGGGCCTTATAGAGAACCAACTCTGTCACCCGCACTGCTCTCCCCTAAACCTTTTCCAGCTTTAATGTAACTATTTTGAGATGACAAGAGAAGAGCTTGCACATGATACTCAACTTGTGGGTGAGCCATGTAATTTATGCATTGCCATAATTACGTCCTGGTTTGTTCTCTAGTCCTTTTCTAATAATTCCTAGTATTTCATTAGCTTTTTGATCTGCTGCCTAGCAACAAGTTGATGTTATCACAGAACTATGTGGTCTTATTCCTCAGCACTAATAGCCTGCTCAAACCTTCTCATTTTGTATGACAACATAGGACTGTTTTTTCCACTTGTATCACTTCGTTTTTACCTACAATTAATATAATGGGACATTTTACTGCATAAATACTAAGCCTTTCACTCCCACCACCCCAATTAGCCCTCCTCCTTACTACCCTGAATACTTTGTATCACTAGGAAAAAAAGATTTTTCCCAGTTGTCTGCCTCCTGGTTTTGGTCAGTTATTCATCCATGCCCAATCAATTACTGACTTAATCAGGTTTGCTGACTCTTAAAAAAAAACTACAAGAAATCTATAAAGATCTCACAATACAGAAAATGTATTTTATTAAATTTCTATCTATTAATCTCGTAGACTTAACACATTAACCTTTTTCTAGTTCTCAATGTCCCTAGAGAAACTGGGGTTTAGCACGACAGTCACAACTTATCGTATTACAAAACTGAAAAATTCAACACTACTGTTAGAAACCCAGCTATTTTAAAATTCCCTCAGAGTTCTTGATGTATGACAGTTATTCCTAGCAATTTCTTTGTGTTCAACCTGCCCATTTTTGCTATAACTACATGATTCCTTCAACTCCAGTCTCCTTCTGTGTGTCTCCAAACCAGGACACAGCTTGGGAATCTACAGAGTTTCTTCTAGCTTTCTTGAGTTTTCTTTTATATCCTAGTCATCAGCTGTCCTATGGCATTATCAGCGCATTATCAGCCCTTAGTGTGCTGGAAGAAAGTCTAAGTAGTAATGTCCTTTTTTCGAATTCTCTTCGCTGCCAGTCTTTAACAAAAACTTTCTCATATTTACATTCTTCTACATATTAAAATTTGGCTCAGCAGGGAATTTTTGTATCTCTCCCCCTCAGCCCTTTTTGCTTCTGCAGAATGGTAATATAGGAGAGAGTAAAACTTCACCCTATCATAAGGGTTCAAGGAACAAGAACAGTTCTTGGAATAGGCATAGCTAAGTGCTGATTGACCAGAAACATCATTAGGACAACTCTTATGTGCATTTTGGACAAAGAATATTTTACCACTATCACTCCAATATTATTTTGGCATGAGGTATTTAATTGGACTACATTTCAGTCAAAAGTCACTTTAATAACCCTAACTTGGTTTTTAAACAAATTAAGTGTTGCCTGAGTTAGTTCCACTAGGCAAAGAAAAATCTAACCAAGAAACTGTAAATACACAACACCTATGTAAATCAAGTCAATTGTTTTAGAAGCCTTGGCAGGTTGAGCTTCCATCAACAAGGCTATGTGTTGTAGCTTATCTTCCTTTGTATTTGCAGTGTGCTTTAAAATCCTTTGAGCTACAATAGGCAATCTTAAAACTGTATAGAAGCTAAGTTTTTTGAGAGAAGTAGGTGCCACACAATTTCTTTACTCCACAGTGTAACATTTCAACTGAAGTTCCATAAACTACAATTAATTCTGAAATTTGAAGAACTATAAATTTTACCCCAGAGTATAGGCATTTGACTTGTTATTTTCATCTATACTTTTATAGCTGTAGAGAAAAACTAACCCCCCACCACAGACTGAGGCAAATGTACACCAAACTAAGGAGCTGTCACATGAGCAGTAAAAATGTATGCAAGTAATTCTAAGGCTGGGATTACAACATCAAAACTAAGTGTACTTTTACAAATTGCACAAGATTCTCTAAAAAAAGAAAAAGTGTCCAAGCCAAGACTTCCACAAATCATCATCAAATTGCTTTCCTTAATACTTATGGATTTTGCTATTTATTTTTTTAGATGTCCAGCAATGTAATAGGTGTTGAGCAGCAATTTAAAGAGTAAATTACATGAACACTAATCAATAGTTTTCACCCTGCTAGCAGACACTAGGTAAAATATAGTCAGTAAAAAGAGGCTTGACAAAGTATTAATAACATGTTCCAAAAGAATTTCCACTCATACTAATGAAACCCAAAACAATTGGTTACAAATCTGAAAGGGGACTCAATTCTATATTACCAATGGACTGATGCTATGATTTCACCAATATAAAGAGAAGAAGAGTAGGTGGTGTTCATAGGCCTGCTCCCACCTTACATCTGCATTTTTATAGTAACACAAAACAGAGGTATTGCAAAATCCTTTCAGCTCTTTAGCACTTGAGATGTTTTTCCTGGTCACCACTCAACTGCTTCGCAGCTGGGTTTGATATTCAAGCAGGACTCCTGCCTTTACATTCGTTGAACAATACAGAGACCACATCATCAACAAACCAGCCACAGAAGATGCTAAAAATCAACAAATCAATTTTGTAAAACAAATTTTTATATATATATATATTGCTTCTTGTAGTAAGCAGAAAAAAGGGGTGTTGTGAGATATGAATACTTTAAGAGCAATACTAGTAATGTAATGAGATCTCTTACATAATATTAAAAAAAGGCATAAAAGATTTAGATGGACAGTGCTAGTTTCTTCTGCCCATAAAACTAAAGTCTGGTGCCATCAAGTTGTGACACGAAGGAAAAAGTTATTGTGAGGACCATCAGATGACCATACTGAGCTCCACTAATTTAAGACAGCTTTTAACATTCTGATTTGCAAAGCCTTTTCAGGCACACAGTTCGCAGCACTCTGCACTTACACAAAGTAGGATGCAATCTTCAAAGGTCAAAATTTTCAACTCTTGCTGATAGAAAAACCCAAACTATTCAACTACTTGAGGCCACCCTGGTATGACTGCTGTCTTGGTAAATGCTGTACCGACAGTAGAGATGGCTGCTGTTCCTTCAGCAACCTTGGTCCACTTCCCTCTGCAGCTGTGGAACCAGCAGTCATTTCTGCCCTCTATAAGGTAATAGCTTTGCCCCCTATGCAGGGAGGGGAAAAACACATTGTTGGACTTGACCTCTCAGAAATTTCTACCCTAAATACGTAGTTAAATAATTCAGAAATATATAAACTTAACAATGACAAAAAGAGATGACTGAAGCCTACTGGTCTTTCTTTTTTGCCCTCATTCTGAAGAGACACCTCTGTTTGAACTCCTCCCAACTCACCTTATGAAGGTGCAGAAGTTGTCCTTCCTCCAGATTCTACAGCAGAAATCAGTGATGACTATGGGTACCATTGTCAAAATAATCAGGTAAGAAAAACCCGCTGTAAGATCTATTTGTGTTTGTTTTTTAAATTATAATTGTTCACTTAATTGCCAATTCACAAAATTCATTGAGCTCTTAAGACAAATTAGATGTTCTTCTGTAAAGAAAATTCCACCACACTGTGTTTAACTGCTTTAACTGAAGTTTTGTATTATACACAGTAGGAAGATGCTGTAATTATTTGAAGCCCACATGCTTCAGGTAGAAAATACCATTCTTAAACTTGCAAGTTTGTCACACTAAATTGGTGAAGATTGCTGGAACTTTCATCAGCCATGAAACTGGAACAACAGGTACATTTCAGCTAACTGTATAGAACTGAGCAAAAGTAGTAATTAGGAGAACTAGAAGTGAACAGCTTTTACTCAGTGGCAGTTCTTTAACGAGTCAGAGAATGACAGAATATGCTGAGTTGAAAGGGACCCACAAAGATCATCAAGTCCAAGTCTTATCCTGCACAGGACCATCCCCAAGAACCACACCAACTGCCTGAGAGTATCATCCAAACACTTCTTGAACTCTGGCAGGCTTAGTGCTGTGACCACTGCCCTGGGGAGCCTGTTCAGTGCCCAACCACCCTCTGGGTGAAGAATCTTTTTCTAATATCCAACATGACACAACCTCCCCTGACACAACTTCAGGCCGTTCCCTCAAGTCCTGTCACTGGGATCCGATCAGTGCCTGCCCCTCCTCTTCCCCTCATGACGAAGTTGTAACTGCAGTGAGGTCTCCCCTCAGTCTCTTCTTCTCCAGGCTGAACAGACCAAGTGCCCTCAGCTGCTCCTCATACGGCTTCCCTTCAGGGCCCTTCACCATCTGTGTTGACCTCCTTTGGACACTCTTTAATGGCTTAATATCTTTCTTATCTTGTGGCATCCAAAACTGCACACAATGTCCATGGTGAGGCCGCCCCAGTGCAGAGCAGAGTGGGACAATCCCCTCCCTCGACTGGCTGGTGATGCTTTGCCTGATGCCCCCCAGTACAGGGTTGGCCCTCCTGGCTGCCAGGGCACTGCTGACTCATATTCAACTTGTCAACCAGGACCCCCAGGTCCCTTTCCATGGCACTGCTTTCCAACATCTCATTCCGCAGACTGTATGAACATCCAGGGTTGCCCCATCCCAGGTGCAGAATTCGGCACTTTGCTTTGTTGAACTTCATATGGTTGGTGATTGCCCAGCCTCTAATTTGCTGAGGTCTCTCAGCCAGCCCTCCTCGCCTTTGAGGGAGTCAACAGCACCTCCCAGTTTTGGGTCATCTGCAGACTTGCTCAGTATCCCTTCTAGTCCTGTGTCCAAGTCACATATGCAAATGTTGAAGAGCACAGGAGCCAGGAAGGAGACAGGATGGAGCCCTGTGGAACCCCACTAGTGACAGGTCACCAGTCTGATGTTTCCTCATTCACTATTACCCGTGAGCCAATTGCTCACCCACCACATGATGTGTTTATCCAGCTGCATGCTGGACATCTTGCCCAGAAGGATCCTGAAGAGACAGTATCAAAAGCTTTACTGAAATCCAAATAGATAACAAAAAGTGACTTCCCTGGATCAACTAGGTGGGTTACCTTGTTAGAGAAGGAAATCAGTTTTGATAAGCAGGACTTTCATGAAGCCATGCTGGCTGTGACCAGTGACTGCATTGTCTTTCAGTCAGCTCCCAGGATATTCTTCTCTGTAACTTTACCAGGCACTGAAGTGAGATTGACAGGCCTGTAGTTTCTGGGGTCATCTTTCTTGACCTTCTTGAAAAATCAAGACAGTGTTCACCAGCTTCCAGTGAGCTGGGACCTCCCCAGATTCTCAAGACTGCTCAAAAATAATCAAGAGAGGTTTTGTGATGACATCAGCCAACTCTTTTAGGATTCGGGGATAAATTCCATCAGGTCCCATAGATTTGTACGGGTCCATCTGGAGCAGCAGATCCCACACAATTTCAGGGTCAGCTTGGAGTTGATCATGACGTTCCAGCTCAGGGCACTTGGTCCATCATCCATGTTGAAGACAGAGGCAAAGAAAGCATTAAACATCTCTGCTTCGTCTTTGTCCCTGTTTGGGAGGTGACCATCCTCATCCTGTAATAGGTCAATGATATTTCTATACTACCTATTGCCCTTAATGTATTAGAAAAAACACTTTATATGGCATCCCCCATTTCTGGCAGCTTCAACTCCAGCTGAGCTTTGGCCACACGAATTTTCTCCCTACAGGGCAAGCAGCATCCCTGAATTCTTCCCCTGTCACTTGGCCTTTCCTCCACTGGAGAATGTTAATAGAGAAAAGCTGTGACTTTGGCAGCTACACTAAGAACTAGTTAGATGGGGATCACAAGCAGGAAGGAAATGTTAAAGGGAAAGTGCTCAAGTGATAAATTTTTAAGTGCTTTAAGGTGGCTCCTTCAACTTTCAACTAACATTGAGACTAGTGCTTGCTTTTAATTAAGTTTTATTTGACTTACACAAGGTTAATTGCTGCTTTGTAAGTTTTGTCCTGTCATAATTCCTTTTCTACTCTTCTCTGCAAAGAATTCTGCAAAACCTCAGCTATAAAGGAGAGCATAAAATCTAATATTACTGTATTGTAGCACTGTCTAAGCTTGCGGGAATTTTCATAAAATTGCAGTAAGCAAACAGAACAGCCTACAGTGATATTTCTGTAGATCTTGTAAGACAACCTTCTTTTATTTCCAAAATTATTGCAACAGGACATGATATTTTTAGCAATTTAAATTAGGCACTTAAGATGACTTCTACAGTGCCAATACCAATACCTTTTCCACACCCCACCCTCCCATTATTTTGTTAGCAGCTGAAAATCCAGACTATTTCTTCTTTTGGGATAGATGCTTCAGCTTGAGAGAAAGAAATACAGAAATCAGGATAGGGTTTGCTGTGTTGCTAGCAGTGTTAGGAGACAAAACACAGCATTTTTTACAAAGCAAATTCAGGACTTGTCATAAGCTGTGATGTTTAAGTTTAATCAGAGAAACAGTAATGGATAGCTTTTAAAGAAATAAAAACTAATTAATAGTGGAAAAAGAAGCAGATTTTTTTCTCAAGTAGATTGCCATCTCTTGGACAGGAATTAATGCACTGGGAATTCCCAAATCTGAAGATTCACGAGCAGAATTAGACCTTGCCAAAAAGAAATATTTCTCAAGAAATAATTTGAAATATGAGTTTGGATTTGTTAGTATGTTTTGACTGGATTCTTTTAGTAGAATATAAAGGAATACTATACAAACAATGTACCCTGAAATCAATTTGGTACAGAGTGTACACTATTCCAGACAGTATCTCCAGCTTTAGTTACATCCTTCTGCAAGGGATAACACCATCACTAAAAATCCCAGACATTCCTTGGCTCTGTCATTCAGTTAACCCTGTTATTAAACACAATATTTTCCAGTGGAATTTATTCAGTCTGCATTTAGCTTTCTCATATGATTGGGCTTCCTGCATTTCCCTTCAGAGACTGCAGAATAACCTCTTTAAATATCATTCATTACTAAAACCTTCTCCTCCATCATTTGAATAAAAATCTTTATCTTTCATCCTCTATACTGCATTATCCATGCTCTTCCTTATAGAGTTCTGATTTACTTTTTGTTTACTACAATAACTATTGAAATCTGATACTTCATCGAAAGCAAGCAATTGAAACTCATCTTAAGCATGTAGTCCAACAAGCAAGATCCCATAGAGAAAGAATATTACATACACGTTCAAGTGCTTGCAAGGCTATTGACCTGGTTTTTCATATTGCAAGGACTTCACAAAGTCTGATGTGCCACTCAAACAATTCTCCTTGCTTAGATAGTAAGAGATTGACATTTCCATTCACATACTCATGATCCATGGCATCTTTTGAAAAACTTCCCTTATCAAAAATCATTATATCCAGCAACATGCCTATCCTAAGCAGGTAAAATTGTTCTGTTAGATACTATGGTAACACAGTAAGTAAAATGTCCTAATATCAGGACGTTTTGCTCTTTTTATTAGCACTTAAAAGAATTAGGAATACTGAAAATATTCAAGTTGAATTTACTCCGGGAAATAGCCATGGATGATTTAACCCTAAGCACATCTTATTTGCAGGCCGACTTGCATATACATGTATTAGGATAGAGACAAGTAATCACACACGTCTATAAGAACGGGTTATATATTGATATAATAGACTGGGTAAACAGACAAGTCATTCAGAAAAGATCATTTTAAACAAGAAGCTACACGTAAGGCCTTAAAAGTCTCCTACCTAATTTGAATAAACTAAAACTGAAAGACATAGATCAACTCAGGGTTTGCAAGAAAAAAAAGCAAAACACACTAAAACTATAAATATGATCATGATGTGTACACACTTGGAAACACAGTGAGAGATATAGTAGTATCATAAACATACTTCCATTTTTATTGCCTTGAATTAAGAAACTGCATTTCCAGTCAAGATTCCATGTACAAAATAAAGACAGTTATAAGATTTCCTCAAATTAGGCAATCTGAAACCATGCACTGAAGAGTGAACCAAACAAAGAAGTGCTAGCCAAGAGGATTATTCAGATGGATTGAAGTAAAATGGTATCAGAGTTAACCTTTTGCACTTTTGCCCTCTATCTTGACTTTGACAGCCCAGACACTCACTGCTCACCAGTATTGCTTCATCATGCTAAAAAAAAAGGTTGAACAGCCATTCTGGGAATGGGAGTGGCTTTTGAAAAATTATGTAAGCAAACATGCCTCTTATGATGTCTTGATCTAAACTGCTGTCAATATAGGCAAGCATCACACTGCATTTTTCTTCAATTACATCACCTGCCTTTTCTAGTTCTATTCTGCCAAGTTTTCAGTCTCACAGCTGCACACTGTGAGAAGTCAAGCCACACGATTCATTAGTTACCAAATAAAATTAACCATAAGCTGTTTGTTATTGGTTCACTTTGAGCTCATATTGAGAGCTTTCAAATACAGCAATTTATCAGCTGTTCAATTTTAACTATAAAGCTAAAATAAAACATCAATGTAGAACCATATAGAAAAGGCTTCTCTTATTTATGCCTCACACTTGTAAGCTTGACCTTCCCTGGTTCCCTATTGGAGGTGTTTAATGCCTGCTTGGGATACTTTTATAGGAAGTCAAAGACATGAGTTTATATACCTTTCAGGCAGAAGAGGGATTAGAGCCTAGATCTCCCAAATTCTGAGTGCTTCCAGCTCTGCAACCACACCTTTCTTTCATAAAGAACGTGGGCATCTAAATTTACGCCTTCTTTTCGTGCATATATCAAACCGGTTCATTTTAAGAAGGTCACTACTGGCCTCAAGCTCATAAGCAGTTAACTTGCACTTGAACTGCACAGGCCTTTTTGGGGAGGGCAGCAGGTTGGTAAGCATTACTCTCAATGTTCAAAAACACGCTCAGATCTAACTTGGTGCTAGAGAAGCAGAAAATCTTTTGTTCATCAGAACTAACACTTCACATTGTAAATGACTCTTGAATGTGTCCTATACACCCTCCTCCTGCAGCCTTGCAAAGGAAAATGTCAAGGACAGGTGCCTCAATTATTTACTTCCACTAACTTTGACATTTAAGCTCATTTTTGGATTACAAGTGGAATCATTTCTTTCTAGTAGAGAGTCATGAATTGCATCAACAAAGAAACCATACGGAAAAGAAAAGGAAGCATGACAAAGATCACAGTAGAGCTACCTCTGAAACTTGTATTTAGTATGAGAAGTGGTATTTTGTACTTGATTGTCGAGAGCTTGGTTCTCTCAAAACTACAATCTATCTACACAAAATGAGAGTCAAGCAACAGCTCAAACACATCCTTCTCAAGTATTGTAGAAGGGAAACACATTTTCTTGAATGGTTTTGGTTTTTTGTTTGTTTTTTTTGTTTGTTTGTTTGTTTTGGTTTGGGTTTTTTTTTGGGGGGGGGGGGGGGGGGTTTCCCCTAATTTTTTTAGAAAAGCTGAGGTCTCAC
>JAWWMP010000132.1:23700238-23723385 GCA_035047865.1 Dendrocincla tyrannina | reverse complement strand
CCCCCCCCCCCCCCCCCCCCCCTTTACCATAAGTTTCTTAGAAAAGCTGAGGTCTAACACACATTTGAAATAACCTCATAATAATGCTTTCAAAACACAAGCTAAATAATCACACTCTTGGTTTATTGCAAACCAGTTTGAACCCTTAATAAGTGGTTAATGAATTCAACCAGGGCCCTCCATTTGGTACAAACAGTAGCTTCTGTTGATACACGACTAAATTCTACTTTATAGAGAAACCCTATTTAACTGGGATGCCTTCTTTTAAAAATTAATAAAATTACCTTTTTGCCACAAGCAATGGAAACTAATAAGTGCATAGGTACTAAAACTGAATGGAGAAGTTCAGTGCTCTGCTAAGTTCAAAAGCCATCTGTTCTCTTCAGATAGAGGAATCTTTCAGATCGTGTCCAAACTTGGAAACAGGAAGTTTAGATTGCATTGCAGAGCAGCAATTAGTAAAAAACATAAAACCTACAGGCATCTCCACATGACTTAGTTTTCTCTATGAGTATAAATGTGATCAGCTGTAATGCTGTCCATCTGCAGCTGATCCAAACCTGATCAAAAATCCAGATAAGCATTAATACATAATACTGAGTTACAAAGTAATGATTTACAGAATTCTTTTTCCCGTTTTTCCTCATTATGTTGTCTTTATTGTGGATTCCTCCATTTCACTAGTGGCTTTAAATACTTAAAGATTGCCTTATTAACATTTTAGTGTAATAACCACAGCATCAGTCATAAAAATTAGTGCATAGGAAAAGTGACTCACTAGCTTGTTGATGATGCTCTTCTTCACTTCGGAATGCTCTGAATTCATATGTAGATATTTTGTTTTTTAATAACAAAGTCAGAACATTGTCCACCTTCTCTACAGAAGAAAACTTCAATGCCTACTTAAAAAAAAAAAAATGCATTTGTTGCATATGTATTTTTAATTTTATCCTCAGAGTGCTGGTGAATCAAATTACTCAAAACAGAGTGAGTTTGTAATAATACTCAGAGCAGCACAGTTGTTGAAAACTACAGAAGAGATATTTTAATATAGAAGAATCATAATAACATGATCCAAATGCAGAAAAACACTTATAATAACATAAGAAGTTCAGCCACCACTTAAAAACTTCTGGATGAAGTATAAGGACAGCAAGACTTATGTTTTACTGAAGCAGTAATTCAGGACATGTTTAAAGACTGTAGCAACTCTGTTACCCAAACCCTTTACATTAAGATTGTGGACTTGTCTAGGTAGGAAACAGCATTAGTTCTGTCAGCCAAAGCATAAGATTGCTGACAGAATTAGAAACTGATATCAACCAGATAGATTAGTTTACTACTAAACGCATAATCTTTAGATGAGGGAAATCCTCACTGACTGCCATGAGACCTTTTTCTGATTTCCTCCTTCAGGACCAAAGGCCAAGATCTGTTCCTAATGACTTTCAGGGTAGCCATAATTAAGTATTTCTTTACTTGGTGTGACAAGAGAAGAACGACTATAGAGATTTGAGCAGCAAGAATATTTCACACCAAGCACTACAGGGCTAGTCCAGTCTGAGTTGCACTGGGCACCCAAAAGGAGCTCAGCCACAGCAGAAAGGCACTCAGGGAGTTGATTTACTCTGCTCATGTGTCAGCAGCCTGGCAATAAGTTTGTCTTCCCATAGCTGAACTGCTTCTGGCAAGACTGTTCTGGGATTACTAAGAGGGAACACCTGCAGACATGCTTAGTGTCTGAAGCTAAAAAGAAACTCTCTGACTGACATGCTGAGGAGAAAACAACAGAGAGGTCTACTGATGAAACATGAAGTTTAATTCCCAAGGCTGTTAAAAGGGAATAAGAAAGTAAGTATGATGCAATCAGAAGATGTTGAATGCACAGACAGGACATACTTTCCATCTGACTCCAACCAGGAATTAAAAGAGAAGTTCATGCAGGTAGGAAGCTAATAATATGATTGTTTATTTTTCTCATAATTAACCTTGACCCTTCCAATATTATGACATGTAAAAAGCATTCTAGTCCTTTTCATAATTCACTCCCTTTGTGTACTGTCACATTACATTCTCTGCTTTTTTTTATTCAATAATTATGAATACATAAATTAATCTTCAATAATCAAAGAAATAAACATTAAAAAGAGACTCTGCCTAGGAAAAAAAGGATTTTTGAGGCTTGTTCTAGAATAAAGACCTAACCTGAGCACCAGTCTTACACTGTGAATTGAGGAAGCACATACAAAACCTCCCAAATATCTATAAACCCCCCAAATTTTTAACATGAATAACAACACTGTATTTACAAATTATTAAGAGCAATAAGGAAGCTAGGAAACCATACTATCCCCTCTTGTTCCAAGTAGGTCTTCTTACATATAGTATCTTCATTGGTACTATCTTCATAAAGTTCAATCTAGAGTAGGACAAAACCAAGTAACAACACAGGAACTACCCCAAATGAGTGTATATGCAAATATTGTGTCATGAAGAAAGAGGCTCAAAACTATTGGCAGTCACTGAAATAATGGTATAGCAGAAATTCCACTATACAGAGAGTTAGAATTTAGGTGGGCTTCTAAACAAACTAAACCTGACATCATACTTTTAATCCCATTTAAAGCGGCAGGGACTCCCCTTACACATTTGGCTACCTATCTAACCTTCCCGGTTCAAAAGAACATGAACAAACAAAACAACAAAAAAACCACCCCAACAACATCTGCTTCTTATCATCTGTTCTGAAATTTCAGAGGAGCAATTTCAGACAGAATCCATTTCAGACTGTCTTGTATATCAAAACTAAATAAACACTCCATAGCCTCTTTTCAGCAGCACTCCAGGTCATCTTGCCTACAAAGCTCTTCTGCTTTGGGCAAGAACCCTTCCTTATCCATTTTATTCAGTCAGAAATCTAGGGGAGGAGTACCTTAAGAAGGTACTCTCACTTCACACTCGGACAACCAAATCTACATGGAATAAAACAATGTTTCACAACCTGAGATGGAACAAGTTCTTGAACTGGGACAAGCACACAAGGTCAGGAACTTCCAGCAAAATTTTTAAGGCCACACACACTTGCATAGTTGAACATCAGGCTATTTTAACCACATCAGCTTTTACAAGCTGTTGAGACAGGAATTAGACTGATCTCCCAAACTAAACAGATTAAGCTAGAGCTAAATTTTTCATACTTTAACAGGCCCTCCAGCTTATCCATTTCTGTGATTTCCAGTTCAAACAAAATACTCTTCTTACAGAGTTATCAGTGCAATTGGCTTCAAGTTTTCCATCTCGTTTTTTTATCTTGCTCCAGGGATCTAAAATCTGAAGGCTCAACCAATGATTTAACAAGCTATGTTGTTAACTAAACTGTAACAAGTAGTTTTGTTCTTCTACTCTACAACAAAGACACAAAACAAAAATCTAGATTAAAAAAACACCAACACCAAACAAAAAACAAACCAAAAAAAGCTATGTTAATGCCTTTTATCTCACATACAGGAAAGCCTGTTCCAATACTTGTGTAAAGGTAATAGTAGAAACAGAACTAGCACTAGGATCACTCTGCACTATCCAGCTTCATACCAACATAAAGATCACCTCCACAAGAAGAAATTTAGTCTTAAGGCTTTTACTTTACTGTCCATTCCTGATCCAGACCACTCATAGACTCAAAGTATGCTGCATTTACATATTTTAATGTACCCTACACAGTTCTCTATAGGCCCATGAAATCTTCCCAAGAAATCTCACCAATACTACAAACTTGAAGTTCATGCTGAAACTTCACCAAAGCCAGCGGAAGCAGAACTGTATTTAACACTAAGCACACTGCAAGGGAAAACGAAGCCAGTCATGAGTTCGAGGAAGCCCACAACTTATCTCAATAAAGATTTACAAAGTGATAGAAAAGAAGTAAAAGCACTACTTCCCTTTGTCCTCACGGCCACTCAGAATCAAGCTTTTGAGTTTGTAGATAATGCTTCCCATGCTCTCTGAAGCACGGCTAGCTGTTCTCCGCTCCACTCTTGGAAGTGCAGAATCTTGGTCCTTCTGTAAGCCCTACTACTTGCCCCAAAGCTCGTCACCATCACCTTGTGCTGTCTCAGCAGCACCTCCCCAGGTGTAGGCACTATCTCCCTTCCCTCACCCCCTTTTCAGAGCAATAGGACACAGCTGTGAACACAGAAGCCCCAGGTGCTGATCATCACACCTGGGCTTGCAAAAACATCCTTGAGAAAGGAGACCAAGTGCATATTTTGCTACCTTTGTGAAGGAAATTATCTACATTCTTTAATTATATTCTCCAAGTCCTGAAAACCTGTGCCACTAAAAACAGCATACACAGCCATTTAACTAAACAGTAAATTAACGTATTCTGCACTGGTTTTAGCAGTACTAACAAGGTTACATTTACATAAAGATGAACTTCTTCAGTAGTTCTTATACGTCAGACACTACTTTATATGCACTTCCATACCTAGATTACTTCTGCCAAAGAGAATGGACTAGGCTTAAAAATCACTCAGGCATTCCAGACAATTTTAGGCAGTGATAGAATATGGAGAGCTTTCATACTTAGAGGAAAAGAAAGCAACATTTTAAAATAACAGCTGCTGACGTGGCTGAGAAGATTGAAATATTAAATACCTGGGGATCAGGTAAAGGCACGTACATTATATAAGTCATACAGCTATTCTACAAGTTTTCACAGAGAAGGCTGCAGTTTATTTTCATTCTTCTTTTCCAATATCCACTGTAACTAGAATGCTGTTTGATGACTATGATAAAAACATCTTTTAAGATAAAAAGTATCTCAGAATCACAGGAGTATTATTCAGCCAAAGTTTGTCAAAAAGACTTCCTCAGTCTCTCTAGATATTCCAAGTCACTCAAACTAACATGAACTTACCAATTCCAGTAATAAGGATATGACCTTGTTTCAACTTTTTTCTTTTTTTTTTTTTTTTAAAACTAATAAATCTGTACCCAAAAACCCCAACACTAAATAATTGAACCAATAATTCCACTTGGTAGAAAATCTGAGAGAAAAAAAAATCAATGAGGCATGTAAATCTAGCATGCTGAAATGAGATGCTGATAAGAAGTAAAAAATGAAATATGAAAAAGTTTAATTATAAATTTTAAGAATCTTAAAATCAGTCTGTACACGGGGTAACTCTGAGAAGATAAGCTCCCTAAGAAAGTTTCTTTAACGCAGAATTATATCAAAGTGAGAGAAACAAAAATCATAGCCTTTAGCCAACCTTCACCCTCCCATATTCTGATAACAAGTTCATTCAGCATTATGATTCAGGTATCATCCTAACTCTTCCTACTTTACTATAATATTTCAGGTTTTTTCTTTCAAAACTTATGCAAATAAACTTATTTAATTTTCTTTATTTTGTTACATTTTAAGTATTTATTTTGTTGCTTAAAATGTCTTGCTGATGTTGGTTACTATTTTTTAAATTTGGAACACAGAAAGTTACAATCTTCTAGATGAAGCAAAGAATTTTACCCAAAGCCACATTTTGTAAAATTTTAGACTATGTTTAATCTAAACTTCAGCTAATGTCAATCTTTAATTGCCCTCTAAAGACAGATTCATAAGTGCAGCAGGACTACCCTTTTTAGTCTCCCACCAAGATAACTTGATCTATAACTTCGTTATACTCCCACCATCAGTAAAAGGAATGGATAGCTGTAAGCCCATTTGTTGGGGTTGGTCTATCTCTTTGGCTTTATTGAGGGACAAAGTGGTGCATCCCAAAGGAGCTGGAAAGGTTGGCAACACAATATACAGTACAATAAAAGCATTTTACCGAAGTGGTATCTTTCGTATGCACTGCTGTAGCTGTTTGCACTCATCACAGAACTTTACCAGGGAAATACTTCCCAAATTGCAACCACTTGTGAAAATCTTGAACTTTTCTTTGAACCACAGAGTGATATTGCTTTGATCAATAATTGCTGTAAGCTTTTCTATTTTAGATCAGTTTTGTTTGCCATTGTGTTTGATTGTTATTTTGCATAGATAAACGACTGTTGCCTCAGGATACTTTTGCAAACAAGCTGATAGTCTCAAAGGTTTTAATTATCCTAGTTAAATAAAAGTTACTACTACTCCTGCTACTTGTTGGGAATTCTAATTAGTATCATCTGTTTTGTTTTTCCTTTTGTGAACATATTTTAAAGATTAAGTTAAATTATGTTCTGTAAATTGCATCTTCATGATGTATCTTATTGACATTAAGTCAGATTTACATGAGAGCTTATTTAAAAAGTTTGTAGAAATATTTTAGCTACCTAGCTAGTTAGTGTACCTCACTCTGTGGCTCAGCAGGTACCATCAAATATGACAAATCTTCCAGCAGATAGGTACACTTATGAAAGAACTGACGTTAGTACACCTTGCCACAGAGCAGACATGATATTGTGTGGACTGTAGAACTGCCCCAGTCATAAAAATTGTCTCAGCACTAATTATCAGTTACCAAAACAATAAAAATAAACAACTGATAAACAGTGCCGCCTCATTTAAACCCTTGCTTATTATTCAAATGAGTAAAGGTAAGGAAATTGTTCAAAATAACCAACGGCCATAACACTACAGCTGTATTTCCTGGTGTGCAGTACTGCTCTGCATAGAATACTTTTTGCATTTGAATATGATTTGAATTGCATGTGTTTTACTAAATATTAGTCATGTTTGTTAAAAGAAGGGTCATGCTCCTGAATAACACAAATAGCTTTCCAGTGGAAATATCATCTGTGTTGTAGGTATCTAGGTTACCATGTTAATGACAATTTTTTTATATCATTACGACACACGTCTCATGCATAAAAGTTTAAAAGAAATGTGTTAGAAGCCTTACTTTCATATACTTCAAAATACAGGCTAAAGAATGACAGATACTGTAAAGAATTTAAGAACACATTTGTACTTCAAGTTGCACTATTTTTCTTGTGCAACAGCCTATTTTCTTAGAACAGAAGTAACTCGTACTTGAAAGGAATCCACTCCAATCTTTAACAGACCACTAATAATGCAATACATCATTTTTTATTAATCCTTTTGTTATGAGCTTAGCCCTTTAGGTGGTGGATAAGGTAGATTTGTCACAGGAAAATGAGACTGTCTGCACTGGAAACACAGACTATTATTTTCATTCTGGCTTTGCAATCACAATATAGACATCATGACAAGTCTGCTTGGACTACCCACCATTCAACAAATGATACTTGAGAGTCCGTCCTTTCCATTCTTTTCTTGTGATTTCTTATGTGTCACTGGCAAAGAACAGGCTGCAGAGCACTGCAGTCTGCTGTGCTGATTTGAAACCCAGCTCAAAACCTGATTTTTTATAAATATATGCAAAGAATCTGCATGGCAACCAGCAAGCAAATCACATGAATGATAATTCAGCAGCTGTAAATGGCCTCTATATGAATAGCAATCTACGGCCCACCATACAAGCTATGCCAGAAAAATCTCATTTGCTGGTAAATTAATAACCCTCCAAATACAGTGTGGTTTAATATTACTTGATTCTATTGGTTTTAAAACATACAAAACCCCAACACTTTAAGTGGAGAGGGACTTCACTAATATTTGTTCTTACTTTCATCCTTTGTAATTCAGCATGTTGTTTACTGGGCATGTACAGCACAAAGGGTGTTTGTATCACTCTCTAAACAAAAACAAGAAAAGAGAACATTTGTCTTCTCTTGCCTGACTTGCTTACAACTAGACATCTCAGAGACAGGCCTCTTAATCCTGATCCTATTATTGAGCCATTACTAATTACTGTGTAATCAAAAGACTGCATATTATATCTTAGTTCATATAAGCACTTATATTCTATTTTTCTTTAATAAAAAATAGAGAAGTGACCTTACCTGACAAGTGAAAGCTATTGGGTCAGCCACTTTCTTTAAAATGGGCTCAATCTCCTCAAGTGCAGTATAGTACTCAATTTGTGCTGTGGTCTTAATGACTCCTCCACAGTAGACATTTACATATACAGGGCCAGCAGGAAAATCTTATAAAACACAAATCAGAACAATTACTGAAAATATTTTACAGTCCCAGACCAGAGATCTCAGGGAATGAGTAAAAGAACAGGAAAATATCACAGAAAAAGGACAGAGTTGATGAACTGGATTTGCATTTCACAGATCATTCAGTGTATTCAGTTATTTAATCAGGTCTTTCAGTCTAACATTACAGAGCTGACAAAAGAAAATACATATCTGGAGATCTGTATAAAGCAAAGCTATTATATTGCTTCACATTAGAAAGGAGATGAAAACAGAATGCTTAAAATTTCCAACTTTCCTTTGTAGACTGATGACCTATACTCAACTCCCTTTTGCCTACATATTCAGGAAAAGATCATTTATCACAAATAGTGGAATTGCTATTCATCTTTTGAAAGACTTTTCTTAATTGCAGTCAAAGTTCTCAATTCAAAATTGGATTTGAGCTAGGCTGCAGCAATTGCAGTATAATTAATTCCATTCTAGTTGTTTACTTCATAAAAGCAAAAGGAGAGAGGCACAGTCTGTTACTTAAGTCTGACTCGCTTTGTGCAGGCAGCACAAGCCCACTTTATGAGCATGTTTCCCAGTGCATTAGCATGCATTGTGCCAGGCATTCTGCTGGACCATACTAGTACTCTTTTCTCAAAATATTAACTCTGCCCACAAAACAGTGATAAAAGGGACAACTCTGAAGATGAAGAAGAGTAATAGGGCCAGGGAAACTAATCTAACAGAACATCATGTTAAATCACTTAAATGGAAACTGACCAAATGCTTAAAAAAAAAAAGTAAGAAGAAAATAACACCAAAAAAACTCCCATAAACAATAAAAGAACATTTTTATTATAAGATCACATCAGCTGGACCCAAAAAAGATTGCTTCCAAATTTCCAACTTTTCTAGACTTTTAAATAGAGAGGAACATAAGGACAAATTATGTAAAAATTTAACTTGGCCTACAGCTCTCTGCAAACTTTTTCATATTTCACTTACTGTTCACATTTTATTTCTTCATCCACTACAGAAACCTTCTTGTGATCAATAACATTCTCACAGAACAATTTTGGAAGAATCTTTTAAGATCTGTGAATAAGGATTTCAGCTTTTGTTCTCTGAAATCCAGTTACAGATGAAAGTTTCCTGCTGGTTATGTAATTCTCAGACAGGCTGCTAATAACAAACTCTTTGCACAATCACAGTGATAAAGAACTCTCAGGCCATATGTAGCCATCACCTCAGGGCAGTATTCAGGATGAAAATCACAGAATCATTTTAGGTTGGAAAAGATCTCTAAGATCATGGAGTCCAATCATTGACTGAGCCACCACCTTGTCAACTAGACATGCCACATCCAGTCATTTCTTGAACACTTCCAGGGGTGGTGACTGCAACACTTCCATGGGCAGCCCATTCCAATGTCTAATCACCCTTTCTGTAAAGAAGTTCTTCCTAATGTCCAGCTTGAACATCCCCTGGCACAGCCTGAGGCTATATCCTCTCATCCTGTCACTAGTTACCTGGGAGAAGAGGCTAATCCCCCACCTGGCTGCAACCTCCTTTCAGGTGTTTGTAGAGAGCAATAAGGTCTCCCCTGAGCCTCCTTTTCTCCAGGCAAAACAACCCTAGGTCCCTCAGCTGCTCCTCATGTGACTTACTCTCTAGACCCTTCCCCAGCTTCATTGCCCTTCTCTGGACTCACTCCAGCACATCAGTGTCTTTCTTGAAGTGAGGGGCCCAAAACTTGACACAGGAGTTGACGTACAGCCTCAGCAGTGCTGAGTCACAGAAGTCATCAGGTCATAGAAGTGCCCAAGCATAACTCCTGTTGTTAAATAACTGAAATTTTTAGCAACTAATTATGGATGGTGCAGTGGAAAAAAAAATATTAGAAACCAGCAAAGCTGAGTGATACAGAGAAATGGCATGAACATGAACAAAGAAAAGAAATTATTTCCTGCATCAGTAAGAACTATGGAGTATTACCAAATTTACTGCATTAAATATAAAATGTAACATTTTAGTTATAGAGTAATAAGTAAAGAATATTAGCTTTGCATTTTATGGCAGTAATTTTGAAGAATGTTAATCTGTAACTAACCAATGACATTTTAAGACTGCCACCTGCCATTTAACCACAGAAAACCAATCTAATAGAACCTAGTTTCTCATAAATCACAAGGCCCTGCTTCTCTGCATTATTAATAAAAGTTCTGTGTGCATAACCCAAGTACAGGAAACACCTACTAAATAGCAGGAAGTGAAGCAGTTGAAAATTTTCAGTGTACTTAAAGGTAAAGGATATTTTTCTTACCTAAGGCTTTCACGTACTTGACCTTCTTATTCCAAGAGGCTGTCTGTATCCTAATTCGTTGATTATCTGATATGAATTCAATTTCTAGAGTTTCATCATCTATTTCATCCTTCAACAGAATAAATATTTCACCAGGGTTCTATAAAATTGAAATGTGTTCCCATTAGTCCTTCAGAAAATTATACTGAAAGTGTAAAATTATATTGAAAGTGTATTGAAGGAACTTTCTTTTACCAACAGTTTTATGCAAAAAAAAATCATACTGCCAAAACATGATGCAATCTTAGTGTATCCCTTAGTATTTTACTGACATAAATGACACAATTAATGTAGGATTTTAAATTCAGCTTACATAACAATATTTTAAAACAGTATTTTAAATGCATATGTAGGTGAATTGTTACATCTTCTATGGCCAGTCTACAGTCTAGAAGAATGGCATCCATCCTAAAATACTTTTGAGTCAATTAAACTCTTACAGTGAGCTGACACTAAAGCAAGATAAAAGCAGCAGGTGATGTGAGACAATACCCTTCTACTACCTCCTGGACCAAAGGGAAAGTTACTCCCTTAGAATTGTAGTGATCTCAACAGTAAAATAATGTATCCCAGTCATCTTCACAAATCAGATAGCAAGCAAAATGGGTGACTTTCCATGTACACTGCTCCTTCCATATCTGACTGTGGCCACTCACTTATATAAAGGAATGCAGTGCTTTTGTACTTCCTCTGTTCACACTTTCACATATTTCTCACAGCAACTGATTAAAAACACATATGAACATTTATGTCCATTGAATATGCATGCAGATATATAAATACTTCTGATTTAATATAAAGTCAAACTAGGTACATGCTCACACAATCACATGTGTAATTCATGGTATGGACACATATGCATGTACCCATATACCCATCATGGATTCTTGCCAAGAGATACTTTATATCTCTCAAGAAGTGCCTGACTACATACTTTCTCTAAACTATAAGGCCCACATCAGGTAGTACTTCTACTCAAGCTGCCAAAGAAATCTAATAGAGCTAAAATCCCTCAGAGGCTGTCTCCCAACTATTTTATTTGCAAATCTTTTGACTTCACCAGGGATGTGACACAAAGGCAAAATAAATCCCATTGTATTCTCGACTCACTCTTATTTTGTCCCCTTAACAGATTTGAAAACAAATAGTAGATACAGTATGAATGAGATGGCAGAAAGAAGAGGAGAAGAACACTGACTATTATCCCCAAAGTTTTGGCATCCAAAAATCTTACCTCACATGATATTCTTTCTGGAAGCACCAATATTGACTGCTGATTAGCTTCCAGTCTTTCAGAAAGTACCTCATTTTCAGAACTGAGGTCTGTTTTTTCTGATGCTGTCCTGACATTTGACAAGTTAGTGTCAGAGCTAGTCTGGTGATCTGAAATAAATAATGTGGAATGACAGCATTGTTAATAATCCAAAGTCAACAAAATATGGCAATAATGTGGTTTCCAATGTATTACTCATATGGCATTTCAAATCACATTAAGGGCACCATGTGAAAGCCTGGAAACATTCCTTTAATGTAAGTGTGATGAGGTGTCCCCCTTTGACAAAGAGCTTGCCTCCGAAGTTCTGATCCTGCAGCCTTGATTTACACGAACAGGTTCTCCTCATATGCTTTGTCTTACTAAAACCAAAAGGGACACAGCCTTTAGACGAAAAGCATTGTGACCAACAAGGTAACAGAGATTAGCCGGATTCTTATACACTAGGATAAAATGGGATTTTTGCAACTCTTCCTTTCCCTATATGAAAACAAGCACATGCTATATGTTTACAGCATCAACCCACCCATCTGCAGGAGGGTTTTACATGAGGGCAGGGATACCTGTGACCAGAGTAGGCACATATCTCCTTGACATAGACTCCATAGTCTTTGCCTGCCTTAATGGACAAAATAATGGATGGAAGGCACACATATTTTTAATCGGATAATCTGGGTTTGGAAATGCGATGCCAGTCATACAGGTAGCTTACAATCAGTTTCTTTCTGTTTTGCTGTATCAGAAAAGGCCGAAGAGCCATAGTGAATGCTCTACTGTATCACAGAATTTTAGCGATGAGATAGAACAGAAAACTGCATCTGCAGAGCTCTGACTGAGCCTGTGTTTTAGCAAAGGTATTCGTCACACCTGCTACTTCTCAGCTGTGTCATTACTACTCCTTTCCAGACACTCTATTACCCTGCACAGAACACCCTTGCCACCCATCTCAAAGGACTGCAGCAGCTCTTCATCATGCAAGATTACTCAGTACACTGCAGTCACCTAGATAGATTATTGATATCACTCCATGCAGCTCAGAGTTAAAAACTTGACTGGCTGATGAGAAAATATCCTGAGAGACATCCACAGTATCTTGTATTACTGTAAATTATGAAACACTCACAGGCAATTACATTCAAGGATACAAAGAACTTTACAGGCACATTTTTCCCTCTTAAATGGATGTAGAATATTAAAATAAATTAGAGATGGGCAGAATACAGAACAGGAGTAATGTGGCTTAGCTGAAACAGTTCCACAGCCATTTTGATTTTTTTCCAAAAGTGCTAAAGTGACTCAGGTACACAAACCGCACAGTGCTCCTAAGGGGCACAGAAACCTTTTCAGTCAGTGTCAGTATTGGCAATTTACAATTACCTTTCTCACTTTTTGCTTGCCTTTATTTCCCCCTTATGTACCAGTTCATCTGATACAGAACATTCTCTTTCCTTACCAATCCTGCCTTGCTTAGATTTTAATAAACTACTACTATAGTAAATGTGCCTGCTAAGTGAAGTCATGCCAGGGTATGCTATGGTTTGATGTAGAACTTTTATTTTTCCAGAAATGTGCTTTGATTGTTAGAGAGATCTCAGAAAGAAAAAAAAAAAAAAAAAAGAGAGCAACATTTGTTCATGTTTCCCCAGGAAGCTAAAGCTTCTTTGAACATCTAAGCTAAACAGGTCTGGTGATCACCACCAGCTAGTAAAATCTGCCCAGTCAGATCTGCCCTTTAAGGCAAAACGATTCCGAATTTAAGCTATTAATTCAGTGTATATTGGTTAAATGATACTGAACCTATGTGTGGACATACTTTATGGAAGCAGTATAATTCCATTTCCTTTAATTTATTTTAAAAGTTAAATAGGCTACACTGAACAAAGGTTAATACAATTCTAAATAAGAACCAACATACAGTTCAATGTTGTTTAATTCATCCAGCTCAAAATATATGTACATTAATTTCTCCGATTATAATTCCGAAGACTAGATTTTATTTAGCTCTGCCCCTTAGAAAAAGGCAGTCCTGAACTCTTGCTGAGGAAGACAGGATACTTTACAGCAGCCTTACAATGGGGCCTACTAGAAAGATGGAGAGGGACGTTTTACAAAGACATGTAGGGATAGGACAGGGGGAATGGCTTCAGATTCACAGAGGGTGAGTTTAGGTTAGATATTAGGAAGAAATGCTATAGTGAGGGTTCTGAGACACTTGAATAAGTTGCTCAGAGAAGCTGTGGATGCCTCACCCCTGGGAGTTGAAGGCCAGGTTGGATGAGACTGAGCAACCTGGTCCAGTGGAAGTTATCACTGCCCAGGGTCGGGGGGTTGGAACTAGATGGTCTTTAAGGTCCTTTCCATCCCAAACCACTCTATGATACTATGATACTGTACATTCCTCCATACTTTGGCAATATTATGTGTTCACATTTTCAGTCACTGATAGACCTTAAGAACTTAGAATTCACTTAAGAACACAGAATTCACTTCAGAAGATAACTCGTATGAGGTGTGCACTGCTTCAAAATTTTTTTTTCGGCCACTTTAGGCTAAGGAGTCTCATAGAGACAAGAAAAATTTCATTATTAGATTGACAAAATGAAAGGAATGAATAACAAATCTGGTAGGCACTGGATTCTCAGGAGTCTGCTGTCCTTCAGTGATTGTTCTTAAGGGATCATATAGATGCATTGTAATCTATGAGAAGTTCATGAGAACTGTATTTGTACAGTCTGCACTCTACTTATCAAAGAAGATAGCAGTCCCTTTTACCTTTTAATGCCAATAATTCATCTACTGAGAACATTAGTGCTAGTGCTAACAAGTTGGTTTAAATTAGGATAACATTTTTCTCCCTCATTAATTGCATTTTAATATTTTTAGTATGCCTTGTGACATCTAAATACGATAGGAGACCTTCAACCCAATCAGTCCTGGGATAGCACAGCTATCCCAATACTAGACAAATTATTAAGAAATATGGCTCTTACATCACAGACTAAGATATTTAAGAGAATTAGGGATTTCCCTGCTGACTCTAAAAGTAGTTACCAATTTATTAGCTAAAAACCATCAGGCAAGACCTCTTTTAGTAAATGTCAGGTCTGCCTGACAATCAATGAGTCATGTACAACAGTCCAAGAACCACAGAGATCTATATTATTGCTACTATATATTCAGTAAGCAAATTTCAGAGCCACCATCTCCAGCACTCAGATTTCTACCAACAGTCGCACACTATCTGTCCTAAAGTGTGGAACATGAAACAACCACATGAAATGTTGTTTGTCAATGCTGAACAAGGAGTACACCAGAGATTAAGCAAAGCTTGGCTTGCTGGCATTAAGTGAAACAATGTAGTTCATAAAGGCATTAATACTACATTAATGAGACTGTAGTAATGCAAATGGAGCAATGTATAGGCAATATTTGTTTCATGTGGGCAGAAGGTAGTGTCAGATGTTCAAGTCTTCTGCACGCATTTAGACATTTTCACTATGAATCCTCTTTACATTCTTGTTTTCAACCTGAAAGCAATGGCTAGAGAGCTCCATCAATTGCTGAGGCTTTCATAAAAATGGTCATTTAACAAGAATTTACAATTGAGAGTGAAGATTACCTTAAAAGAAACAAAAAAGGGAACATCATTATCATGCTGGAATATCTAAAAATGGATTCATTAAAGGGTATTTGTTGCTTGGTGAATGTGTTCTTTTAATGTTTTATATAATGATGACCTATCACTGAGATTTTTAAAATGTAGCAGTAATTATTAAAATAATGGATGAATAAAACCAGACCCTTTATTGGAGGATCAAAGTATAAGAAATTATTAACTATATCTAATGATGCTTAGACAACACTATGAGCTAGAAGCTAAAAAGAAAGGAAAAATCTATTATGATTTTCCCTTGAGTAATCAGGGTAGTACTACTGGGAATTATCATCTATTATAGAGGGTAATGCTTCATTTCCATCCGGCTACTTTTGTTGGCTTACTTTTGACAAATATCTTCTGCTGATGTCACATTGAAAGGACTGATCTTAAATTTAAGTTCATTTTAAATAGTAAAATATTACACACATTTACTGTAACAGTTATTCACTTAATTGGGGACAGTGCTGGGGTTTTTAATTTCACTTCAATATTCTCTCCTAATTCTTGTAATTTCAATATATCAACTTGGTATATTTTACACAAGACCCTTTGGAACACATTATTGTTTTCAATTTAACATTTTAAACTAAATTCATGATGTGACTTTTAAATGCCATTCCTTTATATAAACTGAGAAATTTTAATTCTCTAGTCTCTAGTCTTGTCTCTAGTCTCCTGTGTATTCAACAAGTAATGCTTAACCATGGATTCTAAGCAACTCTCCTGCCACATCCAACCTTCTCCTCCTGCCCAAGTTCTAACATTTCAAATACACTCTTTAGCTATCCTTATTGCAGCCTACATGAGAATTTTAAGTATTCTCTGTCTTTCTTTACTTAGTATTTGCTACATGTTTTGAGTCAACAATGTATGTGACAGATTTAGGGCATTAAAAATAGCAGAAAACAAACTTATGAAAGATTTATGTGTTTTCTAAGGCTACCCACAGAATGAATCTCTCAGTCAAAATTAAGCTGGTTTTACAAAAGCAAAATGCCTGCTAGCTTTACAAATTTCAGTGCTTCCTCAGGACTTGCAAAAGCAATGCTAGCTGAAGAACTGAAACTGTGCTACAAAAGAGGCCCTCAGTTAGCCCTAGATCACACATCACAAAAGAGGATGAGATATAAGGGCAAATTAGGTTAGGCAGATGACAAGCAATGGAAGGGTAATTTAGCACATGTGGCCAACTTGCCACATGAAAGAAAGGATAGGGTATTCAAGTGTCAAAGATTAAAATAAAGAGGGTGGCAGAAGCTCATTCAAGTGCAGGAGCCATCCCATGTAAGCCTACTCTCGAGCTCAACATGAGGTAAGGGCAGAGCTTCCCACTGGGTTCTGCGAGGTACAACAGGAAAGGTTCTCATGTAAAAGTGACTTCCTTGCAATTCAAAAGCCTAAAGTCAAACACGTGTGAGTACACTGCAGAAATATGGATCAGAGCCATACAGAAAAAACAGAGTAACCTTGTGTAATGTGGAAAAAATCAGGAAAAGAGATGTATGCACATCATACTCTTCCTGCAATCCACAAGTTTACCATAGACATTTATGAAAGATAATCCTCTTCAAGCATGGGTATTTGTAAAGGCCGTATGAACTCAGCAGAGAGTGCAGCAGAGTGGGATTGAAGGGGAGCCCCTAACTGCATAATTGCTCTATAAATAACCCAAGAAGGGCTGTGAGAAACAGGGAGAGAGAAAATATCCACCATATTTTGCTTCATTCAATGGGCCTGTTTTCCTCACATGAACATTGGATTCACTCATTTTTACCATAAGCACTTTCTAAGATATGATTTCAAAGCAAATCCCCTTTTCTGCTCTGCTGAAGTTTTCTTTTACTGATGGTGAGAGAAGGCTTAGTAATGGAAAGGCTTCCAAAAATCACAGAAAATTAATATGTACTCAAACATATGGACATCTGATTTAAGACCAAATTTCTTTCATTTGTTTTTATCACATAAAAATTCCAGACCAAGACAAATAAATTCATTATTGTATAAGCTTTAAATAATCCTTCTCTCTATGTTGAACCATCTATCTTTCACAAATACACCAAAAGCTATCTCTGTTTTTCTCAAATGCATTCACAGTCCCAGTTTCTTCTGCATGGTTGAGTTCTTCTGTCAAAAACAGTATCTTTCTGTAAGTTGGCCTATTTTGCCCATATCTCCAAAATACTTCTATTACTTTATTTATGGTGCACAATTTTTCTTGTGATAAGCATCAAACTGACAGTTCCTTTAAAAGCTATGAAGAATACTTTTTCCTTTTCTGAATATTTGGAGTTGGTGTTTATGTCATCTTAGCAACCAATGGTGCTGCAATTTTCATTCACATCTATTTCTCCCCCATAAGAGCAATCTCTGAAATCCCCCACATCTATTCTTTTATAAATTACTATATACATTCAGGCAAAGACTGATTTGCTTTGACGGTACATGCACACCTGTTCTTTTATTATTGGGTATGTTTTTGTACATAGCAATTTATCACTCTGATAAAATTGTAGCCTAATGGAGTCATCATAAAAGCATCTAAAGAGAATATAAAAATGTTACTGTGTCTAGCTGTATTGGATCTGATGGTAAAAACAAAAGATGCTGACTTCAAATAATCCAAAAGCTGCAAAATGCTATTTATCGTAAGTTTACCAACAGTTTTTAGGAAATAATTTGGAAGACATTGTAGGCATTTCTCCATATATATATACTTTCACATGATTGTAACTGCATATTCATAGGCAATCTGACTCTATAACAATTAACTAGTTCCTAACTGGTCTGGGGTTTGGAAGAAAAGATTGGACTTAGTGCTTGGCTACGACACATATATTTGGAGGCTTTTTGAGACTAATTTTATCTTTTACTGTATATCAATCCACGTTATTATTTTTACTGCACTCAAATCCATGACTTTCAGTTTCAGCAGCATTCAGCAGCATTAGTAACATAACTGCTCTGATGAGCCTTAGACAAATAGCAAGACTGCCCCAAAGAGTCACTAACTATCAGGCACACTGATTAGTTTAGAAACAATAACTGCCTGCCTGAGGTCATTCAGGTGCTGAGCAGAACTGCTGATGGAGCCCAAGCCTGTTAATTCCAGTTTCTACTTTCCGCATACTTCTCCAGGGAGAAGCAAACTGAAGTATGGCCTTCTGTGTGTTTATTAATGCCTAATGTTTTATTAAAGAGTCCTTCAATCCACTTCACAGTTACTGGAGTTCTACCACAGTAAGTACACTTTGGCATTTTTGCTCCATTTCTCTGTGGTATCAGCACACACAGATCTCACTTTTGCTTCAGTGAAGGATTATACAGCACTGAACATTGCCCAAAATCTGAGATGTGCTGCTGCAACTTACACAGGCTGTCCCCCTGCTGCTGACTGAAAGCACCACTGAAGACAAAAGGACTGATTGCAGAGGCATCCAGGGTTGTAAGAAGACCTACAAAACTTGTTAGCTTGATAAAATAGGTCTGCAACTTCCTTATTATTCCAAAGGGGCTAGCTGCAGCTGCCTGGTGGCTCTATTATCTCTGAAATATGATTCAAGTCTCATACCTGGCCTGGCTCAAACTGCACACTGTGCTTGGACACAAAAGTGGCACGTGGCTACATTTTGAAATACATACATATAAGAGAACACAACTGAGTTGAGGAGCATCTGAGAATCAATTTGTACTTCAGGAGCTCAGATTTCAAGGTGAATAGCGTTTAAGTTTTTACAGGTATCACCCTCAATGAATGAGGAACTGCCTCAAGGAATGAGTAGCCAAACTTTCCCCTCTTGTCCATGTTTGAAGCTATTCTCTTCATGAAGAATATTCTTTAGAGCCATCAAATGTAAAGAAATGACAGAGCTGGAAGGCCATGAAGTTTAAAATAACTGAAAAGTCCTTTAACAACAGTACTGAGAGAGGGGAGTGACACTGGTATCTGCCATTCTCTGCCTCTGCCCTACTCAAAGTACAGAACACGTATCTTTAGAAATATCAAAACATGCGCTGACAAAAGCCTACATACTCCATGCCACAGCATCCCTTAAATCAACTGGTAAGAGAAGCTAGCTTGGACTGCAGCAAGGCATTTACCAAATAGCATATCTTAGTCTGGCAGCAGCGCTTCAATACATGCACAGGGCTCTTATCAATGCTGGATTAAATTTATGATGCTGTTCTTCATCTGTACAGGTCGAAATTACATGGAATTTGTCTATCTAAGAGACCACGTGTCTCCAAGACTGACTCACTTGGGGATGGGCTGCTTTGCAATTTACTCCCACCTTTAGTTTGAAATAGCTAAAATCTATTGACCCTTAAAACGGGCTAAAAGGTACACTGCATTCTCAGGAACACAATTAAGGGTGATATTTTCAGACACATCTGAAAACCATGCTTGCTTTCTAACCTCTGACTATTTTCCTCTTGCTAGAAAGTACTCTGAGGTCATCTTTTAAGACAATGTCCTTCAATCCAACAGAATAGATGCATTTTATTAAAATGGGACTTTAGACAGCATTACAAGAAAAGAATAGCATAGCAGAGCCACTCTCGTAGCTCTTTATCTGCTGAGGGGATGCCACCTATTCTGCTAAAAAATTGCTGGCCTTTCTCCAGTTTAGTTTGGTAAAGGATATGGATAACACAGTATGCACATGCATCTTAGATTGATGACACCTCAGAGCAAGGCCAAAAGATGTCTGCTGTTAAACTTAATAGGCAGACAGCTATTATTGTCTTTAAATTCACCTTTTGTACTCCACTTGCCCATCCCTAATTGCTTCAGTTAATTAGTGCTAGGGTACAAGCTTTAATGGCAAATGTTAAAAAAGACAAAGCTGTTTCACAGACGGGGAAGAGCATTTTCTGAAGCTGCATATCACCTAATGGGTACCTAAATCTGAGGTTAGCTCTATTTTGCAGGTAAACTAATGAATGCCAATTCCACAATAATGCGTTCATATTTTATCTGTGTGGTTACAAGGCTGTATACCCAGATCTTAGTAACGTTGTTTACTTTTCTATCTTAGTACAAATTATAAATAACGATTATTTGGAGAACAGAAAATTTCTTGAGGAACTACAAGGGAATTTCTCAAAATACAGCTCCATAGTATTAAAAACAAGTCTTCTTTTCTTATATAAAAACTAGAAATAAACTAAACACATGACATTTGTGACTGGCTAAAGAGTTGGCTTGTTCAGTTATCACCTACAGGACTGAGTCCTCATATATTCATATCATCATCATTAGCATTCCACAGCTGGATCTTTGCCTTCACTCAGTAGCAAATCAATAGTTTTCGCACTTTCTTGGAGCTCATATTTCCTCAAAGGATCTCAGTGATCATATTGTTTTTCCATTTTCTACCGTAGTGTCTGACCTTTTCCCTCAAGGCCTTCCACAATTCACTTTAGTCAATCACTTCTTATTGATTGTTAGCGCCTGCTCGTTCCCCATCTATCTTTGCTTTAATGGATGCAGGGGTTTTTTTGGTGACTTTTAATATGTCCTATCATCCACTCACTGCTCTTTCCACCCTTGTTGCTTTAGATTTCTCATTTAGATTTATACTTCTGTTCTGTTCAACTTTCATTCCAGTTCAAGCTTAAATTTCGTCTTCTCTCAGCTCATCCTTCCTTTTGTACAATGCCTGTATATACAAAACAAACTGTAGCTTTCAGCGTGCCACTCTCCACTTAAGCTTTCACATAAAGCACCGTTCTTTTCTGAATTTATAAGGTTGTAGCAAAACTCTTTCTTGGTTTATAATTTTTCCTGATACTTCTTTTTTGTATCTTTCACACAATTTAGCACTTCATACATTTCCTTTTTATTAGAAGAAGCCAAGAAAAGAGATAGTCCCTGGAAATGCTTTTTCACAATTCATCCTAAGTCAAATGCTGTTTGCTTACCTAAAGATTCACCTACTTTCTGCAGGGCACAAATGCTGGCTTGTTTGCACCTGCCATCTTCCCTTTCTTGTCTTTGTAAAGACTGACACGTTGAACCTTGCAAACTGCCTCATTTCACTTCTTGGGTTACTTTTCCCTTCAAAGTTCTGCAGTGGTATCAGATAACTGCTGCCTGTTGCACCACCACAGGAGGAACACTGACCACTTATTTCCTTACACTCATTTGGGAGTCAGGCTTAACCACACATCCAACACTGTTCTGCATTGAGAACCAAACCGTGGTAAGGAGGAAAGATGAATATTTAAAAGCACACAGGTTGATGCTGGTGTCTTGTAATTAACGGATGAAGCTAAAATTTTAAACTCCATACATCATTGATGTGTACTCAATTTGTGCCACTAAGGACTGAAGCATCCTTCTGCCCTTACACCTTGCCAGCCACAGGGCCAGTATCCTCAGACCCACAGCACAGAACCGCTATGCCAGCAATTTGGAATAACTTACTTGCCTTTCTCCATCACTAAGCATACTGATACTATTAAGTCAATTACTTTACAACAGGGTCAATGCAGAAGTAAAGTTCTTTAAGCAAGAAGTGGGGAAAGGAAGAATATTACGTAGCTCTTTAGTAAAAGCAAGTTAAGATTTTGCCAATCTGTTATCCCAACTAAAACTCTTCATAGGCTTTCACAAGTATAAATAAAGCAGGATGGCAACTAACACTGAAGCTGTGATGTAGGACTTCTCCCAGCCAGTGGCTGTCAATGAATAATGCTGCAAATGCAATGTGAGTAGGACTGATCTACGTGAAATTTCAGATCAGCTCTTTACTACAAGCAAAAAGCCTCATGCTGGGAACAGAAAAGGAAAGCTTTCCATGTCTTCTTCCTTATCTCTATTCTGAAATCAAAGGGAAAAAACCGCATATCCCAGTTGAATCTTCTCCCTTTTTCACACTCCTTGAAAGAATGTATGGGTATGGACATGTGGGTGGATGTCTGAGAACAAACTCAACTCCTCTACACAACTGCCTGCTATGGTAAGGTTAGTTTGTCTTTCACGTCCGACAGGATGTAAGAAAACAAACTTAATTTTGTGAAGAGTACTGGCTTTATTCTATGAAATGCAAGAGGAATGCAACTCACCATCCGCAAGAACTGCTTCATAGATGTAAGACAAAGAGTATTGAGGATTTTCATCCTGTGGCTTACCTAGGAAAAAAGAATAATTCTTTAATGGTATCTACTTGGAAATATCTTTAGCTGGTCATCAACTCTGATGACAGTGAACAACATAGCTATCCTACTCAACTATTTCACAGAAAGTTTAGTTAGCTCTAAGGAAGGCCTTAGCATCAGAAATCAAGCTGGGAAAAAAACAAGAAAAATAAAACAGAATTAATGGAGACAAACAAGCTAAACCACCAGAAATAAAGTAATACCATTACAGTGATTTCCCCTTTTTTCTTTAGATGAAGATCTGTTTGTATTTTAAAGGTAAGATAAAGCTATCTTAAAGCTGTAGTTTTGCAGCTAGGAAAAAAGAATTAAAACCTAGAACAAATCCAAGGGCTAGTGGAGAGTAAAAAGTCTAGAGAGATCTTCAGATGGAGCTGTATTTGCCGCTTTTCAGCAAATGTGACTGATTTTTTCAATTTAGTAGCTGGCAAAATATTGCTTGCTGTATTGACTTTCAGGGAAACTTCTTCCTCAAGGAAGAAGTTTCCCTGGAAGTCAATACAGCAAGCAATGGGAAAGGAGCTGGGAAAAAGGAAAGAGGATGGAATCATGTGCAGTAAAGTGAGAAATGGAACATGGATACAGACATTGCAGTTTGGAAGACAAGACAACTGTTCAGGGTTGTGTTTGATAATACAACAGATGTGGTT
>JAWWMP010000132.1:23605994-23699765 GCA_035047865.1 Dendrocincla tyrannina | reverse complement strand
AAGACAAGACAACTGTTCATGGTTGTGTTTGATAATACAACAGATGTGGTTACAAATAGTATCATAGACTCATAGAGTGGTATGGATTGGAAAGGACCCTAAAGACCATCTAGTTCCAACCTCCCAGCCATGGGCAGGGACATCATCCACTAGACCAGGCTGCTCAGAGCCCCATCCAACTTGGCCTTGAACATTCCCAGGGATGGGGCATCCACAACTTCTCTGGGCAACCTATGCCAGTGCCTCACCATTCTTATTAGGAATTTCTTGTGTGAAATCTAAACCTAACCTCTTCCAATTTAAAGCCATTCCCTCTTGTTCTATCCCTGGAGCTTTCCTTTCTCCAGACTGAACAACATCAAGTCTCTCAGCCTGTCTACAGGAGGGGTGCTCCAGCACTCTGAGCATCTTCATGGCCCTCCTCTGAACTTGCTCCAACAGGTCCATGTTGTTCTTATGTTGGGAGCCCTCAGAGCTGGGTGCAGTACTCTGGGTAGGGTCTCACCAGAGCAGAATAGAGGGACAGAATCACCTCCCTTGACCTGCTGGCCACACTGCTTTTGATGCAGCCCAGGATGTGGTTGGTTTTTTGGGGTGCAAGCACACAGGTTGAGCTTTTCATCAACCAATACCTGTAAGCCCTTATCCTCAGGGCTGCATTCAATCCATTCTCCGCCCAGCCCCACAAATGTGCTTGGGATTGCCCTGACACCTGCAGGATCTTGCACTTGGTCTTGCTGACTTTCATGATGCCTATGTGGGCTCACCTCTCAAGCCCGCCATGGCCCCTCTGGATGGCATCACTTCCCTGCAGCATGTTGACTGTACTCTTGTCCTATTGCTTGGCACTACTGAGCAAAGCCTTGCTCCATCCTCTTGACACTTCAGATAGTTATAGACATTAATGACATCCCTCTCATTTGTTTCTTCTTGAGGCTGAACAAGCCCAACTCTCTTAGCCTATCCTTGCAAGATACTATAACAACATTTTCAGGATCAAGTTCTGGACCCACAGCCATTTAAGTAAGTATACAGAGATCAAGAGCAAAATACAATTTTGATTTTCCAGTACTAACTTAAATAGGTGTTACACTTCATTTTCTCAGGGAAAAGTGTTACAATTTCTCTAGTCTGGACTGCAAAACAACACTTATTTAATACTATTTCAAAGAAGCTGGTACTAATTTAACAGATATACATCACAGTGAAATTACAAATAGTAATTTTGTTATAACAACACTTGTATGCCAAAAAACACATGAAGAATACATTTCCAAAGGTCTTCTCTAGATGCCTTCCAATGATAACCTTTTAGTAATTGTCATTAGTAACCACAGTGCAAAACTCAGTGAGAGTCAATAATACATAGGATGAAGGACATGTAAGACTACAGATTGATGCAGTAATTTTACAGTTCTACCTGCAAAAATACTTGCTGGAAATCTTAAATTATTGGTCAGCGTTAGAAATAGCCTCACAACTGCAACTAAATACTGGCTGGTAACTGGGCCATGAGCAAGACATAAATCTAGATGATGTCCATTTCAAACCTTGAAAGAGCAGACTAAAAATTATAAATCCATTAATTAATTTTAAAAATAACAAAATTATAAACTAAATACACAACAGTAAAATCACAGTATATTAAATTAGCAGACGCTGTTGCAGTAATGCTTCTGTTCTATTCATTTGACTTTTATTATTAACAAAACTTTTTAGGAGTTTGTCCTAAAAGCTGTTAAAAAACATTCACTTTGAGATGTCAGTGCATTCACTGTTCCATGTGTAAGCTGTTTTCATCCAATTACTGTAAAAAACAATAGGAGAAATCATCACATACACGACACACACTTCAAAGTCTAAGGGTGCAGGTTACCATGACTAGCTAGACTGATTGAAACATGAGCTACTAAGAAAGCTCCTAACAAATAAGTCTTTTCTGGATTTTTCAGATATAAGAGAAGAAATAAAAAAGAGCTCAAACAGTTTAAGCAGCAGGGGATGACAATCTCATGTGTTCTCTATGGTTGCCACCTCCAGGCAGCCACTTCAGTTTCTCTTCTGGTTTGAAATAGCCAGGATCAGAAGAAACAAGTTAGTGACACTAACCAGATTTTGTTGGCAGTCATTTCCTTTACCAACCCCCATCACTGCACTGGCATCCCAACAATCATTCCGTGTGGAATGGAGAAACACAAAATCTCGGGAAGATGTATTAATCTGGCAATTTCAGCAGTCCCTACAAAGCAATTTAAAGACTCATTGGCAAAATGGAAATGAGGGCTATGCTGCAGCACATTTTAGCTAGAGAAAAACACCCAAAGCTGATATATCATTACTCCACATCTATACCTTACTAGGAGTTGCATAATTAGTTTTCTTAACATTACTCTTCTTGGTCATTAAAATTGTGCGCAGGCACATGGAAGACTTTTTAGGTAAGCAATCAGAAATTCATTGCTGTCTCAGGTGGAAGTGACATACTTGTTCTGAGAACTGTTCCTGGGTTGTTGAAGACTGTGGATACCATTTTCTAGTTGGGTTATGTTACTTCATGTACCTCTCACTTTTCAATACAATAGCAGATAATGAATGGATATATACTGGTTTGATGAGCACTTGTCAAATATCAAATTTTGTAGAAGTAAATTCTCTTCAAATTCTGGCAAAAAAAAAATAAAAAAAAAGGAAAAAAAAAATTTAGCCCTGCTTAGAGAAAAGGCTGGTAGTGGAAGTGACACCAGTTGGTTTTTTGAGCTGTAAACAATGAAACCTAATAAAACAGCAAGAATACTAATGGATACTTCTGACTCTTGAGCTCTACCAAGAAGTCTCACCAAAAAGTTTAATAAAAGTGCCAGCACACTTTAGAAACAGTGTCAGAGAAAATTATTTGTATTAGATAAGACCTGTTCTCTTTCCACATCATCAGTACCGAGGATAATTACAGGAGAAATTCAGGACACTGAAAGATCTAAGCTAAATATCTCCAGATGCAATTATCCATCTATATCTACAAATCCCTTGCTTAAACACATGCTTGCCTGAATTGAAGTGCAAATGTTTCAGGACTAAACAAAAAAAAAACAAACAAACAACCAGTTATGCCTAATAACCCAGGGTACTGAATTAATAGACTGAAAGTATGTCAATTTAATACAAAAAGGGGTACGCAGTTCAGCAGATCAAGGAGAAGCTGTAGAAAGAAGCAGGAAAAGAAAAAGACAGATGCAAACAAAATATATCTACTGATTCTACTTTCAGCAACCTTAGGGCAAGCTGATAGAGAAGCCAGAATTCTAGAGTCACACTGGGCCATCTTAGATGTTAACATAGAAAAATGAAATCTCTGAGTGTTCTCTTTTCCTGAGGATTATCTTCTTTTCAGACAACAGACCCTTACACAAAATTCAAAACCAACTCTGAATCTGAATGCAGCATTTTCAAACAGTGAAATATTTTACGAAGAAGTCCTGCTAAAGGAATCTTTAGACAACAATAAAAATATCCTCTTCGTGCGTAAGATGAATATAACAAAGTCTGCCACCATCCAGGAAATACATGTCAGAAAGACCAGTCTCCATATCTTAGTTCTCCCTTTACTCCTTCAAGAACATGTTCACAGAGGAATGACAAACTGCTCAGATTTTCTGTTTGAATCACATTACAGGGCAAACAAGCTCCCTGCTCAGCAAAAAAACTCCTTGCATCTTCCATTTTATTTAGTCTCACTCCGCATTTTAATTTAGTGTTGGATTTTGCCTAGAATTTTTGGCATATATATTACTTTATAGCTAGAATGAAATTTTAACAGATAGAGCCCTACTTGCTCCAACAAGATGAAACTGGAACCGTCTGGTAGGTGAAAAACTGGGGGGGGCATGAGACTTATTTTCCACTCTTTCCATTTCATACTGTAGGGATAGTGCAAGGAGAATAGGGAAAGAAAAGACAACTGAAAACTTGTCTGGCCTATGAATTTCCCTGAGTACGGAAAAATCTAGTGGAAGCGTGGTGATTACTAGCACCTAAGCTATGCCATTATTAACACTCTCCAGGTCTGTGAGGTAACAGCAGCATCCATCTTTTGGTAGTTGTTCTAGCTACCTGCAAGCCTCTCCTGAGCCCTGGCATCCATTAGCCCTAGGACCTCAATGGCACACTGTCCTAGGGGATTAACACAATTTAGTTGCAGTGGAAGACCTTGTGACAGGGAGATTATAATTAAAGTACATTAATAAATTTTTAGACTGGTAGAGTGACAGCTCTTGTCAATACTGAGAAGAGAAGAGAGTAAAAATGCTTAAAGAGCAATGAACAGCTGAAGGGAAAAAAAGGGAACCGAAACCCATGAAGAGTATACACAGAAGTGTTTTCATCACTACCTCCAAAAGCAGAAGTGACGAGGGATAAATACTAAAACCAAAAAGTAACTAAAGATGATGATCCATATGAAGAGAGATGTAAGTGCATGGTCCTGAAGGAAGGCAAAAAAAATTTGCTCCAGAGGAAAAATAATCCTCATATACTCAATAACCCCTTAGCAAATAATTTTTATTACAAGGGAAAAATCGTTTTCCCAGACGTATAGTCTGTCAAAATCCCTGTCACAGATATCACAAAGGCTAAGAGCTTAACCGGATTCTACAAAAGAGCATCATAAATACATACACCATTATCTTTAAGCAAAGGTAAATAATGATAAGTCACGCACATCTTCATTTCTCAGAACTTAAATCAACAGTGAGATGAAAGCAAATCTCACAGCTGGAATACTTTCACTGTGCAACAGAGAGCAGCGCCAGGGTCTCCTATCAAGCACTGATCTAAGCCAGGCTTGCTGATGGTCAGGGTGCAGCAGTACAGAACAAAACCAGGGCCAGAGCAGTTCTCAGCTGTAAGTGCAGAGGAGGACTTATGGCCTGAAGCACCACGACTCCCAGTCCTGGATCTACTTCAGTCAATTGAATTTGCCTGATCCCAGCCACAGCCTATGCATCCCTGGTAAAGATGCACACGCTGAGACTGAGGCCTTCAACAACTCTTCATTATTTCAGCTTTGTGCTAATCACTGAAGTTGCTGATACTGACCACTGCCAAAGCAAAGACCATTTGAACACCCACTAGTTGCCTGACACTGCACTCTAAGTAATTTCCAAGGGCACATGTAATAAATACTTTTGTGAATTCATAGACCTAAGCAAAGGACCATCCTGTGCCTTCTAAGAAACTGTTTATCTCTGCAGAAAAGTTTGCAATTTCCTGTGCATGCGTCAACTGATGGTCTTTGAGCCCAGTTCCTTCGTATATACATACACACAGAGTACAGACCCACTGTTTGCATTCCACTAAAAAACTGCTAAGGAGCTCAATTGAAGCTAAGTATCAGACACCATCAGAAATTGCAAACATTACCTTCTGAAACCAAAACAGACAACTCTAATGAACCCAAAACTCAAAGTCTGAAAGATATACAGAGGAAAAGGTTATTAAATACTGAAGAGGAGATGGTTGCAAAGGAAGAGTCTAAAACATTATTTTGAAAACACTGATCTGATATAGCCAGACTGTGTGTAGACACATTTTGGGCAGGTTTGAAAGCCTTATAGTGTACTTAAGATTACCTGCTCAAGCACAAGGCAGCAGGTACATCCAGCTAGGTCACTTTGACTCAGCTGGGGTCTCTCTAGCTCAGTGTTCAAAAGAGTATTCTTGGTTGTTCATGTGCTTCCAAAAGGTTAAGTTCTGAGTAAAAATCCTGAACTTCAGGATGTCTTTCTCAAGCACAAGCTCCCATTACAATAAAATGGCACCTTGCAGGTAACAAGACAGAAGCACAATGTTCTGCTTAGTAGACAATATCTTTACTAAATAGCAAGAGCTGAGAGAAGGTAAGAGACCTAATGACTACAAAGAAGCAGCAGTAAATATGCTCTCAAAAGAAAACACGCAGCTGTCTACCTGAAACCATGCCTTTCCAAAGCTGCTCATGCATCTTTCTAAAGCTATTTCCTGGTTTCATTTCTGCAGCCAGGCAAAGTTAAATTTTGGGTTAAATTGTCCATACTTTGGCATTTCAGTGCCTCTCACCCTCAAGAGAGGGGGCTTTTTTACATTACAGAAGTGCTTATTTTAACATTAATGGTTCTTTGTAGTTTCTATGGATGTGCAAACACAAAAAAATGTATTGTTTTAGTCCTTCCAGTACAGATTTATTACCTGGGTTGGTAAAAGTGGAAAGGAACTTCTGCCCTTACAGCTTCTATGTGTAAGTCTAGAAAACTTGTCATCCATGAAACTGGGTTGAAGTAATTATTTTTCACTCTGTCAGATTTGTCTAAGCAGATACATATACAGTCACATTAAGGCATTTTGAAAGAGATGAATCATAAACCCATGGTTTTGTACAGTTTCTGAAACTTGTAGACACAGGAAACAGAGAAACAAGTGTATGTCAGCTCTTCAGTCTGACTATGAAGTAGTGATGGAAGGTTCACAGTTGTCAGTGGCAGCTTTTAGACTTTCCAACCTGCTTCCCTGAAGCAGGACTAAGAGCACAACAGCTCCATCACACTTCAATGGCAAACACATCATCAAGCCAAAACTGTTGAATCAAACTGAAGAGAGATCATTTCTCCAGAAAACCCAAATTATCACTTTTTTCTCTTTAAAATGATTAGGAAAACTCTTTTAATAAACATACAAAGTTTTCATTTTATGTTACCTGGTTGAATAATTCCAGTAACAACAGAGAGATATTCCTCAGGTTTCTGATCCGTGGAAATTTCTTTGCTTTCTCCATCTAAGGTCAGTATCTCATAAAGAATCTTTGAATTCTCCACCCCACAAAGCAGAATTACCACATTATCCAGAGGTTTTAGAACTTCTTCCAGAAAATAACATCTCTTTTGATTCAGGCAGTTAAGAAGTCCACACGAGAGTATCAGGAGTTTACATTTATAAGAGGGTAAACAGAGTAGCTCCTGGTGCTTGAAGGATGAAGTCTCTAGATTGTAGAGTAAGATTCCTCCTTCGTTCACTATGAGTCCAAAAAGAGATTTTAAATACAGAGCCCACTCTTCTGCTTCTTGTTCATATATCACGAGGATATCCTTCGTATTTTCTAGAGAGAAGAAAACATTAAAAAAAAATTTACATGAATACATAATAAATACCAGAAGACAGATCATTAGTTTTCCCCCCTATTAAAAACTTAACATGCTAAAGAAATCACCCTCATCAGAAATCACAGGTCATCATCTTGAAATGACAACCATCTCCCTATTTGTAAGACCAAGGCAGAAAGATTGTCCACAGAAATACTGGAAAAATAACTTAGAATATTATATGTTTAGAATAGCTTCAACTAGCATTTCAGAATAAGTACTGAAATTTCAATGTATAAAGCAGAACACTTTCACACATTCTGCTCACTCCTAGAGTCTTGACAATAGGTGATACTATTAAAAATGAAACATCTAGCTTTTAATAGCAGAAGTAAAGCATATATATTTGAATACTTGGACAAGATCTGAATTCATTAGAAAAAGGACTGGTATCGTTAGGATATTTTGTCAGCACAGTATTAGGATAGTCATTAGTGATCTTTCTTTACTGTCCTTATTCTAAGAAAATTATTTATGAACCTGACATAAACAAATTTAGAACTATAATTTTTTAGTTCTCTTTCCCTTTTAGATGTCAAACATGATGCTAGTAGGACAACTAATACTCTTCCACAGTGTTACTAGGTTAACAGTAGGAAACAGAGGCAATAGGCACAAGCTGAAACACAGGAGGCTCCCTCTGAGCATCAGGAAATGCTTTTTTCAGTGTGCGTCCCACTGGCACCAGCTGCCTGGGAAGGTTGTTACATCAAAACGTGCCTGGATGGGGTCCTGGCTCTAGCTAGCCCTGATTGAGCAGGGCAGTTGTACAAGATAGCTTCCAGACGTCCCTCCCAGCTCAATCACTTTGTGATTCTGTGAAACCATAAAATAGTATGACTTAATGAGAAATACAATAGCAATACGTATCAAAATACCAGGGTGGCTTACTACTCCTGGAGTAGTTCCCAATCTCGGTCCTGTGGAACAACAATATGAGACAATATAAAACTATTGCACTTTACCTTCACTGATCTTCACTGTGTGTGCCAGATTCCTGATGGGTCAGGCCACCTAACACTTGCCTGCAGTGCACTCTTTGGAGGGGAGTACCTAAGCTGCTACTTTGTGAGTGTCAAGAGAGATGGATATAATGAGCATAAACAGAGCTAAAATGTTTCTTGGGCACATAGAGGATGTGAGTAGTGCGATGCACTGTTGGAAGCATGGCACAGATGCAGCTAAGAAAAATAAAATACATGTCAAGGATCCCACATAAATCCACGTACAAAGGGAGAAACTGAACCTATATCTCCAGTCTAGGATTACTGCTTTAATTACTGGATTTCTCTTCTTCTCAGAAGAAATTACTTCTAAATTTTGTTCATTCATTCTTTGTTCAGGAGATACTTCAAACAAAGTTTACTCAGCTGAAGACTAATTGAAACTTGTAGAATAGGGACAATATAGTTTAGTCTCTCAAATTCATTACATGTGTACAAACTGCTTGGAGAATAGTTGCATCTTTTAAAGACTTGTGAATATTCATCCTTTCACAAAGTGTTCTGCCATAGGAATCTATGAAGGGTCATGCACAACATGGCAGTGGGTGATGATATTTCAAGATAACTAACCCTGACCAATACATTAGAGCAGGTAATATTTATCAAAAAGTATTTGGAAAGGTGACTGCTACATTTCCAGTGGCAAAAATAGTCTGAAAAATGCCAGGTTCTGATTAAATATTGAAGTTTAATTGTAAGAAAAATAGCATTGTATTTCTCATTTAACTCAGAGCAAACTCATTTGTTTTATGATGCTAGGATAAGAAACCTATTTGCTGCAATGCAGCAATGTTATTTGTTTTCAGAATGTCATCTGATTTTCCACAACACTCATACACACACACACACACACGATAAAATAAAAACTCCAGTAGAAACAAAAAGCTATGAAGTTTGCCATACAGTTTCAGAAGAGGAGATGGTATTAACAGTGCTGTAAGGCAAAAATCTCTTTGTCTGACCACACTGTTTTGCATCATAGAAAATGGAATCACCAAACACCTTCTATTTTCATTCCCCATTTACTAAAAGCACTGTAGCCATTCTTTAAAAATATGGATTTAAAGACAATATTTAAACCATGAAGAAAATTTAAGAATACATTCTTTGCACTTTGTTTAAATTTGCTTAGTTTCAACTTCCAGACACAGAATATAATTCTATATATTTCTGCAATCCTTAAGAAGTATCTGCTCTGAGAAATCTGTCCTCCAAGGTCTTCAGACTGTCATGAAGTGTCTCTTAGCCTTATCTTCATTACAGTTTGAAAACTGGGATTAATACTCTTCCCACTAAAAGAGCAGCTTTGTAGAACCCCTACTAATTTTTTTCTGCACTTTTGTGAACTTCCCTGCCTTTTCAAAATACTTCTTGAGAAAACCAGAACTGCAGACAGGGTAGGATTTCCTTGATATAGTATGGGAAGAAAAAAATAATCTAGGATATATATAGAATGTTCAAAAGAAGTGTTTCAGTTAAAAGGTCTCATTTTAAGCTCAATCTCAGCTTGATGGACTTGGGTAAGGACATAGCTAAGTGGAATTGTAGGGACGAACAAAAAAAGCATATTTAAATTGAATGGGAGACACATTGTTTTATAGCTTCACAGGAGCTTGGTGTGTTGATTGTGCAGAAGAGAGATCTTCTGATGTTTCCCTCAGCACCCACTTGGCCAAGAGCCCAAGTTTCCTTTCTCTGTAGAAGGAGAGCACTGGTAGGAAATGGTGCACTATTGCACCTCCTCCTTGTGTAGACTGGAAGTGCCCAAAAGGCATTCCCATATCCCAGAGCAGGAAAGAACTGCTGATCTGAACCATTTGGACACAGCTGAAGAGCAGCCTGTGAGCTGGACATGGAAGAGTAAGTCCTTTCTTAGAAACAGTCTTAAAAGCTGACATTACACAATAATCATCATAAAAATATACATAGGGTATAAAGTTCACCCATGTGCAAATGGACAGTACAAGGCTTGATTACTCAAGAAATTCTAAAGATAAAAGTGAGAAACGTGCGTTGAAAGGATAAAAGAAGACACAAAGTAATTCCATTTCCATACGGTATGTCTGCACCTAAGTTCTGCAGCTTTGATCTTAGCTAAGTGGGAATGAGAAAGGAGTTTTACAAAGTTTATTGAAGGCTTGACTGCATTTCTTTTTAACTATATTGATTTTTATATATGAGAAAGAAAGCTTTATTTGTATAAGAAAAGGGAGTGAAATATATCTAACATCACACTTGATGGAAGAAAGGCTCTAAAATGCACATCTCATAAAGCTTTAATTTAATAGGGTTGCCATATTTAATTTGTCTTTTCCGTGCATATACAGAGGGAAGAGTCATAATGCTGAGGAGACACTCAAACGATCAAGGTTTTTTCAGACTGCAGTTTGGTGCAATGTTTATTGAAGCAAGCAGCTAATGCTATCAAGTTACCTGTGGGAAACCAAATGTGGGTTTCTTTTGAATTATAAACATTCTTCTTCTTTTTTTTTTTTTTCACTGTCATTGATCTGCCTTCTATATTAAGAGTTAACTTCAATATTAAGTGGGAATGTAAAGTCTGCAACTTCCTCCAAATTTTATTAAAAGGTGAAATATCACTATTTTGAAAAGCTTGTCTGACTTGAAATGTGGAGTCAAAGTCTAGCCTACAAATAGATATGATGTCCCCTATCAAAAATCTACTCCATGTATCTGTAGCTTTTTCCTGTTTGCACAATGATTTTGCCTTCAGAAATTTTATTAAGATACATATGTTTGAAGGCAGCTTACTTGAAAATTAAGGCCCACCAAAACTCTGCTTTCAGAATACTATTATTTTAACCTGAAATGAAAAAAGCTCAAGTCTAGCTTTAATGCAACCCTAACCAATACTAAATACACTGTAACTTTTCAACTAGATTTTGTTCCCCTTTGTTATTTTCATCTCTTACCGAATAATTCTTTGAAGTTACTGCACTTGGAATATAAACTAAATTGAGATTAACTTTGGTCCATTGAAAGTTAATGTAATAGAAACTATCATATCCTGACAAAATTAAGCTGTACTCCAACTTCTCCTACTTGAAACCTGTATCAAAGGTAGAAATAAAATGTATTATTAGTTCAGCAATGAGAAACAGTAAGATAATTTACGCAGTCATCCATAACCTGAAAGGGTTCTTCTGACAAGCAAAACTATTTCCTAGTTACTGGTGTGTGGTTGCCCAAGAAAGCACAACTCACAAAATAAGTCATCTGAAAGACTGAAAAAACCTGCTGAATCTTATGAGAACCAAATGAGACAGGAACATATTTGCAGACTACTGTGACCTAGAAGGAATCAAGAACTTGTATATATATAAGGCAAAAGAACATGTCTTTTGAGGCAACAATTACAAGATATATCATGGAGAAGAGGGACTTAAAAAAAAAAAAAGCAAGTATATTAGAGAGTGAAAGGAAATACCAAGAACACTGCAATGCACCAAACACATCAAGAAGGCAAAGGAAACAAGTAAGAGTATTGGGGACTGGTACCTTCTCTTAAGTAAGCAAGAAGTACTTGGTAACGCCCATCTTTGAGAATAACACTACACAGGTGTCAACTAATTCCCTGCCTTTTAAAGGCCTTGTAGGTTTGTAGAGGTTTGTAAAGGTTTGTAGATGCCACACTTTTCTTCCTGTCACAGATGTCCTCACTCTGGGAAGGGAAGGTGGTTTTATTTTTTTAAAACAGCAGTCTTAAAAGGAAAGACATTTGAGAAAGAAATGTATGAACTCTGTCAGTATGTAATGAGTTACTTACTGTCCATCAGCAAAAACTTGTTAAAATAAGTACAAAGGAGAAGTGGAAAGGCACAGAATAGAAGTTTTTGCTCACTTTTTCATAATATATTGATGAAAAATTTGGGCAACATAAGCGATACAGAATGACATCCGTTCCATCTTTAATTCTTTTGTGAATATCAGCCTACACTCTCCGGGATTACCATGAGTATCTTCTCATGCTGAAATCTTAACAGAAAGATAGAAGCAGTATTTTTTTTCCAGGCAAGGAGTGCCAGGACGGAGCTATTCAAGACTTTACAAGTTGACTTCATTTATCTGATTAGACTTCTGTGTATCTTCAGATTCTAGTTTCATTGTCCAAATCAAATGTCACCTAAGGGGAATGCATGTAGAGAGTCTTAAGTGATGGTTTTTAAAACTGCTAGCATTTGGAAAACGTCTCCTCTCCCTCTCCCCTCCCCTCCCCCTTTTCTCCACATTTCTTTCACCCTGTAGGATAAAACTACAGGTATAATCAAGTCAAATGGGTATAATCATGAGAAACACAAGGAAGCATAAAATAACCCAGACTCCCGTCTTTGCTCAGAGATTTTCAAAACTTTTCTTCTACTCTAAAGAACGTTCATTTCTATTTGGGCTGTATGTAGGATGAGAATGGCAAGCACACATACTAGTTCAAATGGAACTTCACAAACTGAAGTCCTTTCGTCTCTTGCCCCCTTTGCAATCTTTTCATAAAGATTCAGCCATTCATCTCTTCTCACTGCTTGCCCTGATCACTTACAGTGATATAATAAGGAACTATGGAAAAAGTTTCAGTAGCACTTCAAACAACCCCTGCAATATAACATTTGGAAACAAAGTGAGAACATTTAATTCGGCACTCATCAGTGGCCTTAGCATAATGAACTGCCCCTCATCCATTCAGAAAGTGTCGATTTTCCCACTCAGCACACCTCATGCATATCCAGTAAATGTGTCTCAAAATGCAACTGTAGCTCTTGGTTGCTGGAATTCTGAAAGGTAAATCCCCTGAAGCAAGCCAAAATGCGTTCATCGTGGGAAGGACAGCAGAAAGCACTTTAGAACAACTTGCAGATAATGGAAAATGTTTTCAAGGCAGTCATGTTGCTTCTCTGAGATGTTCCAGTAATGGAAATGAAAATTACAAAAGCCACTGGTAAATTTTAGAGTGCGATCAGAAAGTAGCAAAATTGCTGCAGAATGGTGGCACACCTGTTTCAATTACCTAAAACAAAGGACATTCCTGCCATCACTGTGTGAAGCAGCAGAGTGGTTGCACTTCTATTTTCAAATGCCTATTTAACTAGCATGTAACAAGAATATTTTCATCATTGATGTGCCCTCTGTTGTTAATTGCTAAGTTGTACATGAAAACAAATACTTGCTCTGTCTAAAATCAACCCTCACTTCTTCATTCTTCTTACTAAGCTTAGTAAGGTCTGGAGGGGGTAAAATGAGGTTCTACAGAGAGGAACAATTTTTCTACACAGGGAGTGAGTTTAGGCTTGATCTTACTGTCTTTCTCTGTAAAGAAACTCCATTAACCTTCCCTACAGTGACAATGGGAACAGAGCCAAATATGTTCCTGGGGTATCTTTCCACAGCATGGACCTGTCACAGGTAGACCAGAAAGATACAGAAAACAACCACGTAATTAAAAAATGCTTTAGACATGAACAAATCATGAAGAGAAAAATATACCATAATGACAGTATAGAAAGCTGAATAATATACTACCTTTTTATGATTGCTGTGGAATGTCTTTAAGGCCACAAGAAAACCTGAGCAAGCTGTATCAAGTTTGTATTAAGAGATGCTATTGCTACTAGAAACAACCACCAAATGAAGCTTTCCCTTACACTATCACTACAACTATCGTTTTATAGGCATGAAACATAAAAAAAGGAACTAATTTCAAAATGTGTTAGGGTAAACCAAGGCATTCTCTTATTTATTTTTTATTAATTGCCAGTGTTTCTCTTACCAGGATCCTTCTAGATGTCCCTATCCTGACCTAACCCAGGCAATTTTGGATTTATGATCACATTTAAACTCTGCTCATTTAAATTCAACTTCTTTGCTTTTTTTATTTTGCCTTCTGTTGCTTTTTTTCTCTGTCACCTTTGATTACATTGTTACTTCAGTTTTCACTATATATTGCGATTTCTGCTCAGTGATTTCAGTACTCCCTTCATTTGTAGTGATCAAAAACACTGAGTTAATCACAGATGATATTCCAACAATTCTTAAGTTACTGATTATCACTGACACGTGAAATTTGTCTGGTAGAACTCTCTTAGAGCAGTCATAGAATGGTTTGGGTTGAAAGGAAGCCTTAAAGACCAGCTAATTCCAACACCCTGCCATGGCAAGGACATGTTCCACTAGATCAGATCCATCCAACATGACTTTGAACACTGCCAGTTACAGGGCATCAACAGCTTCTCTGGGCAACCTGTTCCAGCATCTCACCCACCCTTCTTTAGGTTTCTGAAACAACTGTTTCCTTTGCCACAAGTCAGCAGAGTACTGAGGGAGGGCTTCTGAGATCCCACAAATCAAACAGATTGATCCCTCCTTCTTTTGCAGACCAATTTTAAATCCATTCTGAATGCACTGTCATTTGCTTGAGTATCCATCCAGAAATTCAAGGGAAGGGGAGAAGCAGTTTTTATTTGATATATAACATGTCAAAGCTACAAGGCTGTGGAAGAGAGTATCCTCCAGTTTCAGCTCACTTCTTTTGTCCCTTTCTAACAAATCCATGGCAGTCAAAAAACTCCAAACAGTAACAACAAAAATACTCTAAGACAAATCTCCCATCAGTGTTGGACAACCACTTTATATTTTTGTTTTGACCTTTTTAATAGCATTCATACTAATGATGCACACAGAAGGAAGTAAACGAAGTAGAAAATCATTACCTAAATGTGGGGCTTCAAAAAATGAGCAATGACAGAGGTAACAGTGAGTTAGAAACCAAGCTAAGTAAAACACCCAGGAACAACCTCAGTGGAAGGCTGAGTTCTTTATATTAAACCCACCTCTGCTTCCTTCCTACGGCCTTAAGACAAAGATTCTAGAGACTAGCTATATAACAAACTACATTTATTTCTGTCCATCAGATAAAGGAAAGCTAGTTAAATGAATGCCAACCTGCCTTCACACAACTGAACCACGGGACTGCAAAATCGACCACAATGCCCAAATACTGTTACAACTTGAACAACGTTCTAAAGACATTTTTCCAGGAAACATATCTCCTCAGTGGATCTTTAACACAGGCACTTATCTTTCCCCTCTGCAAAATAAATTCCCAAATTAGTACCAGTCCTAAAATAAGAATAAACTGGAGAGTTACCTGGGTAACAATTTTGGATCCTTCTCTGACAGAGAGCCCTTGCAGAAAGATTTTGTGTAACTAGTGCTGCCTTTGACGGCATGAGATGCTTCTGGGAAATAAACCAAGTGGAAGTTCTGTATGTTCAGGTTTGGAAGCAGATTTATTATATAATACATACATACCTACCACACTTTACTGTCATTGTGTTATATTCTCACTGTCAGATAGAAAAGGAAAACTATGTCTACATGTACACTGGAAAAAAAAGTATCTCACCAGTTCTACCTTTCCAAGCACACTATCCTCCATTTCTAGCTAGAAATCTTTCCTGCACCATTTCTGAGACTAAATTAAACCTTATCTCACTAAAGTCAGAGAACCTGTGTAGTTCAAATACAGTAAAACTCAGAACCTTGACCTGGACAGGACTGGACCAAGGAATTATGAAGCAAACTGCTTTTTCCGTGATCAAGTCCCTCTTTGTTTGACCACATCTATCAACCAAATTTTTACTTTCCTCTTGAATATCCCAAAAAAGAAAAATCTTACACGAAACTAGGCGATGCTGTCATAGGTCTATCATCATCTTCCTTGTACATATACTTTATTAATGTCTAATGCAAGACTCCTGAAGATACCACAGTTTAACATGCTACCAATGCCAGCAGCTCAACAGTAACTGATTGCAAGTTTGGTACAGGTATGAAATACAATGTACAGTTTTAAGTTTCCTCCTCTTTCAGGGTCAACATTAATATTTATTCAAGATCAGGAGTATACTTTTGAAACAAATCATCAGATTGCCCTTACCAGGCTTTGCTTCACCTTGCCCTGGAGGACATACGCCACATACCTTTCAGACAAAAGTAACACAAAACATGAGCTTCAAAATTACACCACCTGCAAAGGCCACAGGACCAAATTAAAGCAAGTTCAAAATAAAGTCCCTTCACCATACCTTGCTTGGCTCACAGGACCTTAACACCTACTGCTGGCCTCTACAAACCCCCTTTTGTAGGCAGCACAATTCACCAGTGTTGAAGTAGCCTTACAGCATTAGGAAAGCAAGTGCTGAGAGTGCTCACTGACCACATCCTCTCCGAGCGAACTGTAGCCCTGTGAGTGTGCTGCTGAGCTCCTACTCGCTCCTGCACACTGGGACAAAGCAGGTCCTCAAGAGACACTTTCACTACATCCACAGCAGGTACAGACTGCAGTGCCATGTGCCCCTCAACAACAGCTGCTTAAACTTCTTGTGAGACTTTTCACCATTCTGATCTTTCAGTAAAAAACATATACAAGGAGAGGAACTTAAGTTTGGAAACATTCCTCTAAAGACTCCTACTACTTTAATAAAGACTTGGATTCTTAAGTATCATTTATCCAGTACTGGATTGGGTTTTTTGCTACACAAGTATGAAAACTTTTTCAGTGTACTAAGCAAAACAGATTGTTTAGGGAAGAGCATGTACATTTTGGCAATTTAAATTTTACAATGCTCATCTGTGACTTAACTGTGGTGAGACAAATAAAATAGTATAATTCACTTTTAAAATATTTTAAATACGGTTAATGTTCAACCCTTGATTTCTGATAAAAACGACTAGCTTTTCACAGAAGTCTTTGAAATGTTACATCCAATGAATGAGTTGTCATAGATTGAAAGGATAGTTCTGCCTTTTAATGATGTGATTTAAAGCATATTTTAAAGAAGAGGTTGTTTACAAAATGAATAGTACTCATTACTACACGTGTCATCCAAAATGAAGAGTATGGACTTAACAGCACGTGGGAGTACAAAAGTTACGGTATATGATACATACTTGCAAGCTAAAATATATGGATTGCCATTTTAGTGAATTCTATAAGCATCAGTGTTGAAATACAGGCTGCTAGTTTGCCACTGAAGCACAGCTGTTTTAAAACTCTCTTAGAAAACCAACTGACAATAGCTTGGCAAGAGCACTACGAGAAAATTAAAACAAAACTGTCCTGAATGTACCCTGCAAGCAGAAAATTCTTCTGTGTCCAAACTGCTAAATGTAGGATCTGGCCTAAACTTTCACTGAAAATACTTTTTCTCCAATTCAGTCATTACAGACTTTCATTAAAGGCCAAATTAGATTTGTCCTCCTCTAAAATACTTAGTCTTGAAGGGGGAACAGAACTGATAAGGGAGAGAAACACTTTTGAAAGTCTTAATGATGAGATTACTGTGCTCCAAAATCAGAATGCGAGTATGAGAACCTTAAAGTTTTGATTAAAAACACTGGCAAAATTTCCTTTGATAGAGCAGAACAACAATGCTTCATTGATTAAACGGAGCTATTCTGAGATACGCTAACTGGACAATTAGCTTTCCATGTTTACATGTAAGAAGCCTACAGCAAGTGGAGACTCAGTGAAATACCTAGGACTAAGCTTCTTGGTGGGGGTGGAGGAAAAAAGGCGTATTGAATTTTGTGCATTTTTATTGGATTTTCTAGATACTATGGAACATCCTTTCCAAGCAAGGCTATTTCTATATATTTAATTCAATCTTTATTAAATTTTCCAGCATATCAGCCTACATTTAAAATATAAAAGATTCAGATGAACTTGAAATGCAAATTACCTTTAGAAATTAGAAGTAAGATTAAGCTGCTAGAATTTACTTGCTGGGCATAATTAAAATAATTTAGACACTGGTAAAGATGTTGTGGTCTACCTGATTTACTTAAAGGCCTTGGTTTGAAGTAAATGTGAATTGAGCCTTATAAATCACACAGTTTGTTTATTTCAGTTCCCTCAACCAAACAAAAGGAATTTGAAAAATAATTATCAAATGGTCATTTTTCAGAAGGCTTTTTTTTATCTCTTAAACTGCTCAGTTAAACTGAGTTTATAATGAGAAGAAGTTTTCTAGGCAGACACAGTCATTGACCACCTTCTTGGGATTTTTAATCCATCTGCTCCAGCGTACACGCCTGCCCAGCACTACAGGCTTTAGTCATAACTGAATTAGGTGAATGCTCTTGCAAACACTGCAAAAAAATCTTAGCAACAAATCCTGAGGGAAATCACTACTTGCTGAAGGAGTTTATACTGAATACTGCACATCTACCAATTTCCCACTGTAGTTTCTCACTTTAAAATTTCACAATTTTAAAGGGAAGCTAATCAAAGTCAGAAGATCCCTGTGTTTTGTTTTTCATATGGTTTAGGTAAATTAGAAAAAAAATTATTTCTGTCACTCATGCAAATCATCATTTAAAAAAGAGCAAGTGCCCAACTCTTTTCAACCAAATAATTTTTAATAAATCAGAGGAACACCACACTTGTGGTGCTCTGATAAAAGTACTGTTTGTTTTCAATCAGTGCCCACTATCACATTGACATTAAGCTGCTTTGAAGCCTGTACTGTATTTAGCCTTTCATTTTTACAAAGGACTCTAGCATTACTTAACATGGAGGCTTTTATTTTCAGTCCTCAAATGGTTCTAAATTGAACATGTGCAATTAATTCCAGGCATCCTATATATTTTTCCTTTCAGCTATCTGAACTGTAAATGTTTCAGGAATAAATGCCAATTATAAGTAACAGAAGGATACACTTTGTGAAAATATATTTAACATATTTTTATTTAATTTCATAAAAGTTTAATTTGTAAATGCAATTTCATATTTTGTTCTGTTTTTTCCCAAAGCTTATAGAATTTTTCATATTTTCCGTTAAAAAATAAATAATGCTTACTGTTTCAACTGTATCTCTAATCTGATATTTTAAAAAAAAAGAAAAACAAGCCCTCCACCACTGTTTGTTACTACAGTAAAACTTGAATTATTTATTCTTCACAAGTTAACATTCACCCTGTGCAGAGAACTAAAAAAATGTATAATTTATTTTGGGTTTTATTGTTTTGGTTTTCTTGTTTTGGTTTGAGTTTTTTGGGTGGTTTTTTTTGGGAGGGGGTTGGTTGCTTTTTTTTTCATTTCAAAGCAAGTATAACAATAAATAGTGAGTGAAAATATCATTACTTCATTACGTTTTGACAGGAAAACAGCTTGCTTTGTTTGAGAGACAGGACACATGTACATCCTCAACACTGAGAAATCTGGATGGTAAAGCATGTTTACACATGAATTGAACTGTATGTGACAGGATCTCGGTTGGGTTTGGGGGTGGAGGGGTGGGGCTGCTTACCTTTTAGTCTGACATCATCTTTATTTCTCGTAAGAAAATTCTTTTATGCATGTCTAGAGCAGGGGATCTAGGATCATGTGTTAGCTCCTAGAGCCAGCTGCACTACCAGTTGCACCGTAACTAATTTGGTGTCGGGGCAAAATTCAGACATCCAGGAAAACCTTTCTTCTGATGTTGGTTTCCACAGAAAGGAAACCCAAGGACATCGGCTGGACAGAAGCTGTGGTACACTCCAGCAGAAAGACAGACACAGCCATAAAGGCCACTTGGCTGATGAAAAGGATGTTTTCTTTGTGGTTTTATGAAGTTTTGCTAAACAAAGGGAGCAAGATGGAGAACCTGGTAAGAATATAGTCTTCTCATTGCTTTCCAATTCCTCACCCTAAACTCATGTGCAAAATAAGGAAACTGCTAGAGCATGTGTCACCAGGGCAAAGAGAAGAACAAGAAACGTGCAGCCCTTTCCTTATTTGAGGGGGCCTATAAGACAGATGGGGGAAGACTTTTTAGCAGGGCCTGCTGCAATAGGACACGGAGTAATGGTTTTAAACTAAAAGAGGTTGATTTTCATTAAATATGAGGAAGAACTATTTACAGTGAGGATGGTAAAACACTTGTTCTCCAAAGAAGTGGTGGATGCCCCATCCCTGGAAACATTGAAGGTCAGGTTGGATGGGGCTCTGCGCAATCTGCACTATTGGAAGATGTCCCTGTTCATTGCAAGGGATTGGACTAGATGGCCTTTAAAGGTCCCTTCCAATCCAAACTATTCTATGACTCTGAGATTCTATGGACTTCAGAGGTGCAGTTTTCCTACAGACAAAGGAATTAATAACTAAAGACTTCTACTAAAACTTTATAGTGAAAAAGGTGAAAGAGATTTGCAATTCTTTTTTCTGCTCTGAAAACCTGCAAGATTCAGCAACTCACTGGAAGTAAGTTTACCAGTACGTACAGAGACAAAATTGTGAAACTAGACAAATGCATTGCATTTCAGCTTCACATTCTTACATGAATTCTCTGTGTCTTAAACAGAAGCAACAGCAGTTATGAAAATTCCCATTCCCTTTTCTGAAGAACACCCTCATGTATATACAAACACACTTTCACAAACACAAGCACAGCACAGCACATGCAAGGGAAATATTTAAAATGCCAGCAGATCACCAATGGAACTTTAACAAGTTTTCAAACATTTTCTTTGGCTTGCTTTTCTTCTTTGATTTCATGACTTTACTGTTGAATTTATCAATAATAACAATGAAACTTTACAAAATTAATCTGTACTTGATACAAACATAGATCTCAGCCGTGAAAAAATAACAAACATAGGATAGCACATCAGGACAGCTGACATCTAGAGAGCATTTTCAAGACAAACTCTTAGTATCCCTTTTGAGTAACCTACTACTTCATTGACCACTGGGAACATGGAACATATGGAAATTTGAATAGGCTTTGAAATTATTTTTCTTTACAGTTAAAAGTAAACAGAAGGAAGTATGCTTTCCTTTTCTAATAGCAATATACGTTATTATGTACTTCAGAGCTTGAATGCTCTGAATCAATGCTCAGATGGTATACGAGTAAAACTAGTAATACAGTGCTCTCTGATGAAAGTAGTAACTGAGTATCACTGAATACTGATATTCCAAACAGGCTATACTCAGACAGTAACTGTATTTCCTATAAATATGTTGAGAGTTCTCATTTATCACAGAAATGACTTCAAGATACTGCTAAGAGGAATTATACTTACTGTTGCAAATTTGTCTTTAAGAGCATGTAATACTTGGCAATAATAGAGGCTCATTAGTTGGCAATTGGTCCTATGAAAACAACTGCTCATGACCCCTAAGCTTACAAGAAGCAATGAACCCTAACCAGAGAGTGCAGCTATTTAGGAACACCTGTATAAAGTTTTGAGTTGTTTACAGCTGTTAAGCTTGTGATCTGAATGCAAAAGGGTGCTTTTCAAACTCAGCTAAACCTTTGCTTGAACTATCAAACAATATGTAAGGCTTTTCTTATTTAACTGTACTCAAAGATTCACAGAAACATTGAAAAACAAAGTAATGATGGGACTGCTAAGACCAGTTTGCTTTGACGGTCAGTCCTGCAATAGCATAAATTATGCACTCTGGCTTAATACAAAGCCTTATTTTCTTACTCTGCAGAGAGTCAATGAACACTAAATAATTATCAATATCACCACATGAAATAGATGCCAGTCTAAAATTTAGATCTTGGTATTCAAGACGGCCTTTTTATCTTCACTGCAGTTTCAAAAACTATGTAAAATACCATTCTGAACTTCTTACTTTTGATTAAACTTAGTAAAACCTAGTTATTTATCACATAGTAATAGTCTGATTTTAATTTATACAAAAGGGCAACTTTATTTGACAGGGCAACTTTATTTTTTTAATGATACCAAGAAATGCCTGGACCTCCCAGGAGGATATAATTACATCACAAGCTATTGCTTCTGTTCACATCGGGGCATTTAAGCTTATTAGAGTAGCTAAAACATTCTTTATTGCTACAAGCAGATAAAGGAGTATATAAGCTAACCAAATGTTCAGACGAGCTTCAAGAGACACACAGACAGGAAAACAGTCACAGTGTGGGTTTTGACTCCCTGGACACAAATGTTTTTCTTTTCAGAAACTGAGATCACTGCTTGCTTTCAGCTTTAACACGACATCAGTGATACAATTTTTCAAATGTGGGTGTTCAATTGTTTGTATGCAAACTTCAGTAATTGCTCTTTGCAGTAGAAGGGAGACCAGAGAATATTAGCATAAGGAAAACATCTTGTTAGGATCAGCTTTTGAATCTGAATGAGCAACCCAACACTTCCAAAGGCACAGATACCTTTGTATTAATTATAAGGTACTTGGGTTCTCCCTTCTTTGATACTCAAATTACTAATACATTTTTATTAGAAATATTAATGTTCATATTACGAACATTTACTTATTGATGAATCTGCTTCAGAACTCCACCATGAGACCTCTCCGATTTTTAATCAAATCATGGTCTGAGACCCTTTTTTGTCCCCTAAAAAAGCTACCAAAAGTTCAAGCACTCCCTAATTCTTGAGAAAAACCAAAAATCCAGTATTACTTGTCTGTTCGCTGGCTAGATTCCCTCCCAGAACATCTGTCACATAAACATTGCCCTAGAAGCAGTTGGAGACACAGAAATGTTCATTGTGTAAATAAAGAGCACACAATGAAAGATCTCAATGAAGATATTTACATTCAAGGGTGTTGAGAGGAGTGATAACTCAAACACAGTATAGCAATCAAGTTATCCTGCCAGTGCTTCCTGTCTCGAGTGAAGACAGTTGTCATTAAGTCTCATGAATTACAGATGTATTATCTCTACTAGCTACAGCATGTTTAATGGAATTTGCATAAAGAAGTTCATCTAGGCTAGGGTCTCCTACAAAATCCTGGCAAGTAACAAGCCTGTTTCTCCCACCAAGCATCCCAAACACCTTTCAAATTTAAGCTAGACCAGGCCTTGGGCAATCCAACTAAAGCAGCTTCAATACCTCACAGCTAGTGTTCTGTCAGGAGGAAGCAGACCTCTTCACACTGTGGAAAGAAAGGTTTGGTGCTGTGGTAAAATGCAGGATGGAGGTCTGTGCATGGAGGTTGGAGGTGGTGAGGCTAATGCAGAGCAATACATGAAAAAATGACAGAGACAAATGATGACAGAGTAGAAGACCAGCATCTTCTCTGCTGGCCGAGCCTACAGTTCCTTGTTCCCCTGCCAATGTGTGGAACTGGCTGTGAGCAGTTGGGAAACCAGCCATCCCTCTTTGGTATTCTTACATATTTACTCAGCCATTACTCCAGCTATTTCACATGCATACTCAGGATTTGACTACCTTTATTCACCGAAAGCCAGACTTTAAAGTGGATGTCCCCAGGTCACACACAGCTGTATACTGTCATTGATACAGAATCATTATTAAGGAAACCTTTGTGATTATCAGAATACAACTGACAACTAGAAATATCAGTTTGCCTAATAATTGGGACAGAACATGCATATTTATAAATGCTATTAAATGCAGTTTTGCTCATATATGCCTTTTTTTTCTTTAAAGAAGCTTTCAATACTGGGAGTTTAGTCTAGATAGAAAATCCTATCTATCAAAAGCTAGATACCAGTAAAATAATCACACCATTTCACAATCAGACTTGGGTAGAAAGCAAAGCGGTATTGAGTTTGATATTTTATCTACAACTAACTTATTATAAAACAGATGGAAAAGGCACTCTTTGCCTTTCTTCCTCAGTGTTTTCACCTGTATTATGAAAGTAGTAGGTAGAGATTGCTTGCCATGCTAATGTCATTAGAATGCTGCACTTGATAATTAGTATCTCATATGGTTACTCTGATGTTATAAAATAATACAAAATATAAGGCACTCTGTAAAAAAAAGAAAATGCCTTGACATCTGAACTACTGATTTAAAATGATGAACCAGGTCAGTAAACCAAAGCATTCAGACAACTTTGCAGGCTCAGGCCTTCAGACTTCTCTTTCTTGATTCCTCATTCAGAAAATGAGGATAAAATACTATCTCAACTAAGAGAAGAATCAAAAAAATGAAAATAAAGCTGAGCTCCTTGTTGCAAGCAAGTGAAACCTCTGGTGCCTGGATGCACATCTTCCATTTCCCCCTTACTGAGCGCCCAACTCTGCAGTCACTGGTTTGATTTGTGTTGTTGAGCCTTGCAAAGTCATGTGAAGAAAATGGGAGCAGTAAATACACAATATTTCTGTGAATAAAGAAACATGATGGGGAAGAATGTGCACAGGGACAAGGAATCAGGTTTCTGGTTCAGATAGGGACTGCCTCTCATTTACATAAGACCTTTATAAGTAATTTTATATTTTCATAAATTTTTTCCACCAGTCAGTTGGATAATGTGTTCCAATACTACCAAGGGAGTAACAAAACATACACTAACAGTTTTGAGGCACACAGACAATGCAATAAACACCAATGAAAGCATAAACAAGGAAATTAATATTTCTGTGCAAAGTGTAGCACAGTTTTGCTTACAGTACAGACTGGACCCCAGACTGAATGCTGGGAGACTGAAAAAGGATGATCAGTTTTTAATTAATAATACAATGCGGGATTAGCCAATTAAGGCTATCCCAGAGTGGATATACACGTAGGAACAAATTAATATCGCTGACACAACTTTTCCATTTCCCAGCTTTTTGGTGCCAGGCTTCCCTCTCTTCAGGAAAGTGACACGGGTACCGCCGGACTGCAATACGCTCCTTGGACACCACTCGCACTTGAGAGCTGTTTTCAAGCAAAAATTATCCCAAATTGCCCCGAGGTACCGAGAACAGCAATAAACAGCCGGCAAAAGCTCTGGTACAATTTGTCGTGAAAACACGCACACAGGTGACATGAGGGAGAAGGAAAAAAAAAAAAAGGAAAAGTGTTTTGGACAGACACGCTCAGAAGGGTGTGCTGCCACCAAGCACCGTGCGCCTCACTCAGGGCTCCCCGCTCTCCATCCCCGCACCCGCACAGCCATCCCTGCCCTGGTACCCCGCCCTGGTACCCCGCCCTGGTACCCTGCCCTGGCTCCCCGCACCGCACCGCCCCGTCCCGCACCGACCTGCCGCACGCATGGCTGCCCCGCCGCCGGTCTCACCCCCCGCCACTGCCCTGTCCCCCCGCAGGATCCTGTCCCCTCGCCGGGTGCTGTCCCCTCGCAGGGTGCTGTCCCCGCGCCCGCGGTCCCCTGTGCCGGGACGGAAGAGTGGGGCCGGTCCTGCTGCTGCCGCCAGTGGGGGTGTGCCGGCCACACCCATATCCCCCGGTGAAACACACACACATGAACACACACACACACACACACACCCCCCCTTACACACCCTTACACACTCCTGCACCCACAAACACATATAGAAACACACACACCATATAGAAACATACACACCATACAGAAACACACACACACAAACACACACGCACACAAACACACCCACAAACACACGCACACACAAACACACCCTCACACACAAACACACCCACAAACACACGCACACAAACACACCCTCACACACAAACACACCCACAAACGCACGCACACACAAACACACCCTCACACACAAACGCACCCTTATGCACCCCCACACCCACAAACACACACACACACACCCCAGCATCGCCCCAGCACCCGCGGGGCGAGCCCTCAGTGTCCAGGTTGTCTTGGCTGTGGGGAGAAGGTGAGGATGGAGCAGAGCCTTCCCAGCTGTGCAGTGTTGGGGTTTGGGGCAAAGACTGCAGCGGAGAGCCAAGGTCATCGTGTGTGGAAAAGCCCTTTGAGGATGAAAGGCAGCTGGGAGGTATCTCCCAGAGATCCCAGTGTGGCACCCACTGGGAAGGTGTTCTGGTGTTACGATTAGCACCTCCACAATATCGTGCCATACACTTTTTTTTTTTTGCGTGGGAGAGAGTAGTAAAATCAAAACTAAAGAAAGCAAGAAAAGCAGCCCATGAGAGAGACTGCGAACACTTCAGCTTACAGCTGCACTGGCCATCAAATTTAGTCAGGAGACATCAATGGAGATAGCATCTTTCAAATTCAAAATAAAGGCCAGACCCACGACAAGGAGTTGGAATTGCCCCATAAAATAGGATTACAAGAAAACCGAAAGCACCACCTGAAGTAAATCTCCAGAGGAAGCAAAGCTTTTCAAACTGCACTTCAAGCACAGATGTGTGCTTCTCGACCATCTGAACTCATGTTCACCTTCCCTGCCTTAACTTCTCTGCTTTGTGGCTGATTTTAGAGAAATTTGTCAAAGGTTTTAAAGATCTCAAAAGGTGAATTTGCTAAGTACCAGTTTCAGGAATGTGGGTGTCTGAAGTAAAGAGACTCTGCCAGAATAGAAGAAAAGGCTGCAGAGGGAATTCAAGTATTAGAGAAAGTAAAATCCACATAGAGGCAGACTGTATAGATGCCTCAGTGTGAGAAAACCTTCCCAGTTGCAATCAGCCACAAACCACAAATCCACAGGAGGCTGGACTTTTGTCAGAGAACTGCTTCTGTAAAGCCTTTGCATGCAGCAGGGAGTGTGTCCAGCTGAAATAGCTGTGGCCTGTTGCTGTTTCTGTCATTATACTGGTAGATATGTGGGTTTTTTTTTTTATTTATCTTTTTGGATTTTTTTTTCCAGTTGCTTTTGCTAACGTGTGAGTGGTTTTGATGAATTTCTGATTTGGCCTGGGCTACCACACAGAGGAAACATCTAGACACAGGGAAAATCCAGACTAGATCAAATCATTTCAGTCTTGTCTACGTGTGCATCAGGAAGAGCCTGGAATATCTCCTGTTGTTCCTCGTTTTTTCCTTTCAGGTTTCAATCATTGAAGTGACAGGTCTCTAGGTAATATCTCGTTCCAGTACTGTATTTTTGGATGCAGGAGCACAGCAATGCAATGTCAGTAGTCTTGAACTGTATGCAGGATGAACATGAACGAGATATCATATAATGGAGGATGGAGTATGTCAAAGATAAAATATTTGGAAATACTTTATCTGACTATTTTTCCATAGCAATAATTGCTGCTTCTTAAAAGATGGGTTAGATAATGTTGTTGGATGTGGTTGGGATGATTCAGCAGTTTGAATTGTGAGGATTTTCACTGTAGAAAAAAGAATTCATAAAAAGAAAAGCAATAATTAAATATAAATATACTTAAATATAAAAGTAACTAAAATGGGCCTCTGTCATTCCAGTGAAAACAAAACACAATTAGGAGGTTTTCCTGGGTGTTAGGATGAGGGACAAAATGGAATTGTGATAGGTCCATTATTTACATTTTGAGAGGAAAGAAAAATAAGCCGACACCATAAAAATGAGTCCTAAAAGGAACATTATGATTTGCTCTACTCAGATTTGAAACCAAACAATAGGAAGTCTAGTAGTCACAGAAAGAAAAGCTTTCAGCAGAATCCAAAGGCAAGAAGCTCTGCTCCACATGGAGGCCTTGCTGAAACGTGGGTCAACGTGCATGGCATAGACAAAGGCTTGCAACAGTATGGGTGGAATCTGTGCTCTCATCCCTTGGGCATGATGCTAGTGTAGGGTGACCTGGATACAGCCAAAAGGAGACCATCTGGGACAGGCTGCTGAGAAGATGGATAGAGATGGAAGGTAATGCAGAACTTTTGTTGTTAGATCACGGTTTAAGGGACGATAAAACTTGGTGAGGAATGTGGTGGTCCTAAGGACTGCTTAGTGTAATGCAGGTCATTTGTCGTGGTGTGTGCACTCTCACCTCTGCCTGCTGAGAGTTAGGCTAAGTCTGCTGGGTCAATGCTTTTAGTAGAACCCGAGTGAGCTCAACTAGTGTGCACTTGAATATGGGCTTTTCCTGAGCTGTGGTGCTGCCATGGCAGCTTTTGAGGCAGTGATCCTGGCCTGTCGAGGACAGCAGTGAGAACAGCAGTGAGAACAGCAAGGGTAATGGTGGGCATGGTGCTGGTCTGACTATTTGCAACTCAAGACAGTATTAGGTATACTGAAGCCTACACCCAGCAGAATTATTCACAAAGCAGGTGAATTTTCTAACTGCAAGTTTATTGCCATCGATTTATACCTCTTCGTATACCAGCCAAATCACAAAGGTTTTCTCTGATGCAGTAGTGTCTGCACATGACTAGATATTACTGCCAGTGCCAGCAGACTCCTGCTGACAAATCAAGGTTGCAGTGAAGTCTGTCATGTCAAGGTCTTCTCTACAAGTCCAGCAGAAAAATTAGGTTTCCCCAGTTCTTCAACCTCCTAATGACTGCACTTTGCATATATCATAAAGCCAAGGAATTTATAATTCATGCTGGAGGTGTAAGAATGCTCACTGTTTCTAGGCAAGGAAAAACTAGTTAAATTATTAAGCACTCTCAGTGCTTGTCATGAAGCAGAGCTATATTAGAAGGAAAACAAACAAAAAAATCCATGTTAAATCATGAAAAACATGTCTTGGGGATGACATCAGTGTTGTGTTTAAGTTGTCTGGCTGTCCTCAAGTATGAATTTCAGCTTTAATTTTAATAAATTTACTTGAAGTATAAGCTTACCTTCAAATGTCTTAGATTCATAACACTAATATGGGGATAATTATGTACTTCTGTAATGCTCTTTACCTTTGGATTCTCACTGATCTTGTCAAAACTAATTTCTTGCTAATACTGCTTTTGGGTTGTTTTTTTTTTCCCTTTGTGAATATACTGCTATTGTTGGAATAGTGGCTTCTCATTTGGATATAATTAAAATTCAATACAATGCCAGTATAATTACTTACACATATGACATGTTTGTTTCCTACAGGTCTGTGAAGGTTTAAACAATGTTTTGTCTGTTGAAGAGCTTGAAGTGGTCTTGAAAGATTTATTCGCTGTTCACTACTAACACTTGCAGATTTCATTGTGAAATCCACACATAGTATTGCTAGGTTATACTATAATACAGGTAATGTTGCTAAAATTGCTGGCATAAGCAGCTGGAAGTATTGCATGTCAGAGAATACTGTCAGTTTTTGTATTTTAACAGAGGTTTGCCTGTAGTGGGTTCTTTTAGATTCGTGCTGTATAGTCATGTTAGTTTTTCAGTTCATGCACACAGATACTGCATTTCAATATAAGATGTTATTACAGGAATTAAAATGTATTTAGCTGAGTGTCTGCTCTTCTAGTGAAAAAAACCAAGAAACTAAGTACATGATATATTTATAAATATTGGTTAAATCTTATGAAGAGAGATAATAAAGAGTGCTATTCGGTTTGTATGATAGCTTTCAGAAAGCAAGAAAATAGTGCTTGAGATCTTCCTTTTTGTTACTTAAATTCACACCTTCTAAAATAAAAATAAAGCAGATATAGAATGGAACATAATTCCAAAAGAAAATGTTACTGTACACAGTAACACTGTCAGTTGAGGAAAAAATGGGTCAAGTAAGACAAATCTAATAGCTTCTTTCTCCAGTACCATTATAATTAAGTTGGTTAATGACACAGATGAAGCATAAGAGAATATGAAATAGGTGGCCTGGAACATAAAAGTACTGCCAATATGTAATGAAAATGACTTGTGTGATTCTTTAAGATCATTCTTATACATTAAAAAAAAATCTATTTCCTCCCATAGCATCCTCAGTGGTCATAACAGAGTTTTATGTAGTTTTGAAGAAATTTCAGAAACATTATACATCTTTATGGACTTTTTAATTTTTTCTTTTACAAGTATAACAGAGAGCAGAAATAAAATCCCCCTCCTCCCCTCCCATCTATGGAATATAATTTCCTATACTGTTACCTGTTACTGTGATTTAAGTTTTGGTATGCATGTACAGGTCATGTTAATCCTCAAGATTTTGCTTAACTTAAATCTGTGAATTGGGTTACCACATTTAAGCCTTCAGTGCTAAGAAACTGAACTAATCATGCTGTGCTTAGAAGCCAATTCAAATGCTATTTCAGTGTAAGAAAGTCAATGCCCCAATATAATGCTATAGCAAGATGACCTTTATTTGAAAATCTGTATTGAAGAACTCCCCACTCATAAATAACTAAATTACTCTCCTCAGGGTCCATGGACATACCTTCCTGCGCATCATTCTTCTTTTCTCTTATATTGTAATTTTTTTTCAAATTTGTAAAATACTGCCAGTATGTCTAGCAAAGTAGTGACTGCTTGAATCACACAGGAGTAATGCTTGTCTCATCTCTGAAATTAGTTGTTAGGAATGGTGTGGAAGATAAAGGAAGGCAACACTTGAATTGCATTCTCAAAAAATAGCAGATGTCTAAGTTGCAAATAGGGAAGGACTATTTTAAGATGACTTAATAGCAAGATGTGGAAATCTAAAACTGATGAGGCTATTGACTTTGATGCTTGAGTAATATCCAATAATGAAACCAGAGCAAAGGTGATGTGTAGGTCCTGACCAATAGTCAGCACTTACTTCTTATTGATCATAGGTGCCTGAGAGAACTGAGGTGATATAATTTTCTTCTCAGTAACCATATAACACTATGCAGTCCTGACATTTGATTTGTGGAGAACTATTTGTTATTTTTCACAATGTAATTATTGTAATGCAATGATTTGTTGAAACAGTGTTGATTTACAGCCTCTTCCTGTTAATTCGGTAATGCTCATACCTTTAACCATTGACCATAGAATTAATTTAGTCCAGATTATAGTCATTATTCTTCAAGTAAGAAATTCCTTTTCAGATACAACTGAAGCAGTATGGAAAAAAAGCCCCAATAACATGTCTGTTTAGGAATATTTTCTAATAGCACAAGTTCAAGTACTTTGTGGTGGTTTTCAAAGACAAGTTGTCAGGTGGCAAATTAATGATAAAGAACCTTTCACTAGAATAATCTTGCTTATTTTTTAATTGGAGTTACTAAAAACAGGTTGGAGAAAACACTTCATAAGGAACAGCTCAGGCCTGTCAGAATAGAAGAAATAGGCCATGTGACCTGAGATTTTTGCTGAAATTGCAGTCTAATTTGCCAATATTTTGCATTTCAACTGATGAGAAAATCTAACAGTTCCTATTGCATAAATAATTTTAGCATACATTACATTGCCATTTGCCTGCAGTTAACTACTTGCTAAGATACAGTTCTTTTTCATATTTACCTGAGATTTTGGTTTTGCAGGGCCTTTTTAAAGCTTTTTTTTTCTTTTTTAGAATGTGATAAAGTAGATTTTTTTTTCTCAGCATCTTTTTTCCTCTCACTGAGGTAAAAGATCTGAAGAAACTGAAGCCAGTGCTTCAACAAAGAATTGAAGAAAGGAGTGACACAATTCAAACAGCAAACTGAAATTACCCAGCCAGACTTAAAAGGTCGGACATCTTTGTAAGGAAACTTCAAGCTGGGGAAGGATTTGAGAGGAGGAATGATGCTAATGAATATACCTGGAGCAGTTCTTTAAAACATAATAAAAGAAAAGCTTTAGAAGAAAAAACTGGGAGGTAGCTGATGTTTTTATCTCGAAAAATTACTTGGTCCAGAGCAGCAGAGCACTCTGTTAGTGCTGGTGGTATCTTTCCAAGCGTCATGGCATTGAGTTATATGCATAAAGGTAGAGCTTAGGAGCTTTTAGGCAGGGTTCTAAAAATGCAGTCATTGGCCTTGACTGGAGCTAGAGAGGGGTGCAAGATTTTTCTAGGACATCTGGCTGGCAGTGTTGATTCCACATGCCTGTCCATGCAGTTGCAGCACACTGTTTTGAATTAACTTCATCTATTTTTGCATGCTCTGAGTTTGTAAAGGTCCAGGTCTTCCTATAGTGCTGCTTCTCTCTTGAGATGTTTGTACACCTACTCCAAGACAAAATCAGGTTCTTCCTGCACTCTCTCCTACTCTCCCTTGCTCTTGCTCATTTAATTGTATCCATCCTCGTTCCTACTGGTGATGACAGCTGTATCCCAGAAGAGGCAAAGGGAAGAGTGGTGACTTGTTCTAGGTGAAGGTCTCCCTAATACAGAGGGTGCCACTCATGGCCAAGGTCTGCAGTGCTTAGAGGCCAGTCTTACACTTAAAGGACCGTATTTCAAGGGAAAGGAGAAGGGGAGTACATTAAGAGATTGCTGGAGGGAAACTCTGAGCCTAGTGGTGAAAAAGGAGAGAGAACACGAAAGGAAAAATCTTCTTCTCTTAAAAACCCCTCCATGGAGATGAAACTTAGCCAAGAAGCTGGCAGAAAGAGTGTGAGTGCAAAAAATGGTGCCTTTCTTCAGGGGGCTGAGGAGTGGGAGGATTTTGTGAATAGAGACTCACAATAGCTTTCAGTCATGTCCTCAGCAAGTCTTGAAATGGTGGTGTTGATCTTCTTGTGGCACTGTCTACAAAAATCTGTTTCCTCTGTGTCCCATCAGGGGATAGATCTGAGTCCTGCTCACTGTGAGTCACTGGAAAGGCTGACTGATCTGTGGAGGTTAAGGGGGACATTAACCTCAGAGGAAATCTGTGTAGGTGGTACGAACCAGCCTGTGGCCTATATCCCCTCAAGAAGAAGGACCCTGAAGAAAGGACAATATCTCCTCAAGGTTGGATTATCTTACAGATGGTGACATTTTGGGTCATGGCGTGCTTCTTCCTGCCCAGTTATAATTTTTTCCTTCTAATCTTCAAAATGTTCTTAATAGAAGTGCTGGGTTTTCCCAGGCCAGGTTGGATGGGGGTTGAGCAATCTGGTCTGGTAGAAGGTGTCCATGCCCATTGCATGGAACAGGATGATCTTTAAGGTCCCTTTCAACCCAAATCATTCTGTGATTCTATGATTCTGTGACTTCCTAAAGGAAAGGAAAGTACATGAATCTCAAGAATCGTTGCTTCTCTTCTAGGTTGTTTGCTTGTAGGTCATGTTGAACTGGTGGTTTTTTTTGTTTTCTCCAAAACAATATTGCTCTGAGGAAATAAAATTCATATAGTAACTTTAAATCCACATTTAAAAAATTATAATTTTATACCTCCTTTCTGTGTGGGTTGATACTCCTTTTCTCACTTCACTGAAACTTGCCCTGTGAATTCTGATCTTCTACCTCACTATCTCACTGCATACAGATCATCATACATCCAGATCCATCACAAATATGTCATTGTTTTATCATGTCTTTGCCTTTATGAGATTGGAACGTATTTCTTATCTCAGTTGGACTAAATCTCTGTTTAGGATGGATTTTTTCAGTACTTTAAGGGGGAAAAGAAGTGAATGGTTTTGTCGGAGTGTAGAATATGGAAAAGGAGCAAGTCTAAAAAAAATGCAATTTGCACTGTGGTTGGTCCCACATCCACTCGGGTGAAGCTGCAGCAAAGCAAGTGTAAATATGACTCATTTCTCTCTGTGCTGGAAAGAAAGAGTTCAGATGGTCTGTCAGACTGCTGGACCTCCCAGCCTCCCAGAAATGACCTCTCCAGCACCTGAGGCAGGACGTTTGGTCCTACTGGCATCTTTTCTACATTGCTTTGCACATAAAGTGGTACCACAAAGAATAAGGTGTAACAGAGACTTACTGTCTTTGCACCATGTGGTTTGGTATCACTATTTTAGGCTTTGTGCCTTGATAGAGAGGGGTAGAAAATAGAGGATTGAAAGCAACTTTTAAGAGTTGCATGTTTGGCATATACAGTGTGGGGTTTTTTATTTTCACTTTTTAAAGTGCCCATAAGTAGGTGGGTGCTTGGAAAATAGGACAGCCTAATGAGAATGGCTTTTAATATTAAACATACTTTATAAGCAGTAGATTTGCATAAACTTGTACTTCAAAATTACTTTTTTAGCCATGTATTTTATGTGACTCTTTTGGTATATTACCATAATCAGTTTTTCTTAAGTCCAGCTTGGAAGCCCTTTGTGTTAAATAATTTCCTTCCATTTTTATAAACTTCTTTTTCTCACGTTATCTTGTCCCTCTGTGGGTAAATTAGCATGTATCCAAGAAGGGGCCCAATCATTTTTAAAAGCCCATCAGAAGAGTGGGAAAGATGTTCAGCCAGAAATGCTTTTGCACCTTTAGCCTCTTGTAGCAAAGATAACCCAGTGGAACCTGGCATTTTTGAGAGCTACAAAGCTCTGGGTAGCATTGTTCCTCTTTGGATGGTACACAGTAATATCTTAATATACTTTTTATTGGAAAATAAAAGCGAGATAATTTTCTGTCTGAATATATAATGTATGAATGACTGCTTTTGAGACACTGATACATAAATTATAGATAGCCTTTCAGATTCTGCACTATGTATTATTAATTAAAAACTGAAGATTTCATCTACACCCTGATATCTAGGCCACTGGAGAACATATTATAGTGTTGGGGACTGTATAACACAGGCAGAATGCTATAAAATGCTGCCTTTTTGTTGTTTATGGGTAGCATTTCAGTACACAAAATGGCCAGAACTTTCTCCTATTACAGTGGACAGAGGATATTTCACTTTATGAAGTGGAGGTGTAGACAGGCATGGAGCTGATGTTTTAGTTTCCTTTGCACACACACAAAAAATGAGAAGAAATGTTTGTATCATGCTTTGCCTAAATTATGTAATTTCCGACATGGCACAGTGTGCTCTAGAAAATCTGTCTTTTTGTCCCTTACTCTCTCTTTCCATCCCCTCTCTTTGTAATAGATTTTAATGTCATTTGATCCGTGTTGTGGCCTGTTAGAGTCTTTCTCAATTACAGGTTTACAGGGCAAATGATGGAGATGATCAAAATTTCCTGATATTCTTAATAGCTGATTTCTAAACTAAAATCAAAGAGATACATAACAAAGCACATAATCACAGCAAGCCATAGTAAGCACCAATTCCTTTTAAATTAAAATGGAAACACCCTATCATAGACAGTTAAGATGTTGTCTAGAGATTGCAGATCCATGTTGAAGAATGTACATGGGGAATATCCATTGCTTGTTTCTTGTAATTTGAAGATGATGTGCTATAACCTTGAATTTGAGCAAATAGCTTGGAATTTGTCGTGTAAGGCAAAATACAATAAAAGCTAGTGTCCAGCCCATGTCTACATGCACAAATTTAACAGCAATCAGAATATGTCTGCCCAATTCTGCATTTAACTTTTTTTTTCTAGTTTTGCATAGAGGACTACAGATGGTTGCATGTTTGTTTACATTCAGTGAATCAGTTGTAACTGCTACAGTAATACATGTTTGTGTAGCCTTTCTTTTTTGCTGGCAGAATTGTTCATGATGGGACTGTTATACAGCTGGGCTATGAATCTCATGCAAAAGGCGGGCAATGCATATAAAAATAAATGCTAGATACAAACCCCATACTAGAATAAGAACTTCACTCATCCTATAGGTTATGCCTTGGGAACAGAGAATTTCTTTGAGAAATGGACTACCTTCAAAACCTGTACTGATCTGAGGTGTTTATTGTCCCACGCACCAGATTTTTTTTATAACTTCCTTAAGCAAAATGTCTGAAGACTCCAGGAGAATTATCACAGCAAGACTCAACACTCCGATGTGCATACATGGTTTCTTAGAATAGAAATTGATATCTTATTATTTTACCCAGGGAAACTCATCTCAGGCAGTGAAGTAACTACCATTTATTTTCTTTTGGTGATTGGAAGGTAAAATAGGTGCTGTCTGTTGATGATCCAAAGAATTTTCTCCCCATCATTGAGCACTCTTGTGCTTGGAAGTAGCTGCCTTACTATGGCCTTCCTTGTATGTAGACATCTTATTTATGAATCAGAGACCAGCTGCCAAATACCCCTCATGTGAATATTTCAATGAGTTCTTTTCTGATGAATAATCTCCCTGCATTTAATTGCTGACTAAATGAAAATAGGAAGGAAGGGGTCGGGGCAGAAAGTGTGTGTGATTCTGTTGGACTGTAGTGGAGTAGCTCCTGGGATTTATAGGTTGCTTAGCTTCATTTTCCTTAGAGAAGGAGCTGATTCAGCAGTGGCTGTTGTGGTTTATGCTGATGGCATTCTGCCCATGCAGTCAGCACAGTCAGAACAATGTGATCACCCAGTAATGTGACTTCAATTGACTTTTAACTTTGACCCACAACGTACCCGTGTTTGGCTGCTTTGCAGTGGTTGACAACAGGAGGACCCAAACTAGGCAACCCCCCCCCCCCCCGCAGGCTTTCCAAAGCCTCCACGAACCAAGCACAGTAGTGTCTCCATCCCTCACTACTTTCCTCCCCTTTGGATATCCTTCTTTACTGCTGCCTCCTTTCACGTGCCTTTTGGAGAAACTGATAGGTCGTGGCCTGCCAGCGTTGACCTACCCTGAGTGTTGCAGTGCATTGCAGCGTGAAAAATCAAAGCAAGCTGTAGTGGACCAGGGCATGAGGATATGAGCAGCTCAGGGAAGAGGTCATGGCATGGGCTACATCAAAGTGAAAAAGGATGTGGCATCATAGGGCAGAGGAAACCGCTGAGCGTTTTCTGTTTCCAGATTCTGGAAAGCCCAGAAGCTGTCCTCGTTATACCCTGAGTAACCCTCAGAGGCACAGTGATTCACAGCTACACCACTGAGTCATAGTTCAGCAAAGTGACGATCGTTAGATACTTCTCATGCAGCTTCTAGCTAGAATGGCACCCAGGTCAAAAATTATGCAGATCTGAAAAATTCATGGAAACACATCTGAAGTTACAATGCTTAGAAATACAAACTTTGAAAGTGACATTGAATCTGGGATAGTGAACTTGGGACAAGATTTTAGATACAGACAATGCATTGTATCTGTCTCCTTTATTTCAAAATTCTGATGCTGACTTCTGTCTGGGACAATGTTCTGGACTGGATGTACAGAAAGTCAAATACAGACTTACCTTTCTTTCCTGCTCCTCTGTGCTCCAGGGGACGTCAGAAGTTAGTTTTTCTCCCTTATCATTAATACATCACACCTTCTTTCATCAGTTCATATATGCAGGAATACATACATACATGTACTCTTGGAAGTAGGAGCCTTGTAGTGGAACCATATTTGTCACCCACCTACTTTAGTATCCTGTAAGCAAGCAATTAAATGCTATTTTGAGTCTCGTGCAAAGTTTTATGGTGCATGTGCAGTTGGGTAATGATGACTTTCCTGTCATGTTCCCATGCTTCAGAATAAATTGTACTGTGCTTTCTCTTAGTATAGTGCAGTTTTGTGAGCCTTGCCTTTTAAATATACTATTTCAAAACAGTTTTTTTGGAAGTAACTGTTGTGGCAGCAGGATGCTGAGTGGTGTGTGGGCTGTGTGAAAGTGTCTCAGAAATGTGAAACTCCAAAATGATGGCTCATAGGGATTACTGGACACCGAGCAAGTAGTGCAATAAAAGATACACAGTGAAGACAGCCAGTTGCTGACTTTTATGATGTAGAAAACTAATAATTGTTCCTGTGAGCCCTTTCACCTATTATGCTTGTTCAAAGTGGGGAAGATGAGACATGGTGCTCAGCAACTGTGTCAATATTGTATATTTGAAACCCTCAAATCTAGAACCAGAATTTTATCACCAAGAGTAGAATTACTGTGCACACTGAGGAAGCATTTAAGTTATATGGTTTTTGACTGTGGTTGTGACTAGTGCTGTTTCAAGAGAAAGAATAATAGTTTTTGTTGAGGTTGACAGCTTAGGTGGAAGCTATGGTGCAATGTCTGTTTCTAAAGCAACTAATAATGAAAGATTCAGCTTAAAAAGCCAGGCAATAATAAACCTAAAAATAATGGCATACTTGTGTTCCAGACAGCTGTTCTTTCTGGAATTTTGGTGTGTTTTATTGATTATTCTGTTTGTCTACTTTTGAAAGCTGATAGTTAACCAAGCCCACTAACAACAGTGGAAAGAGTCTTGGTGTTATTAGTGGATATTGGGTCACTTCTTTAAACCTGTAGCTGGTTTCATATTCAGAATGATGAAAAATTAAACAACAAAATATAAAAAAAATGTATGTATGTATTAAAAAAATACTTATACCCCCACCCATATATATATGCACTTCAAAACATTTCTGAAACAATTGTGTAGGATAAATGGTGTTTGTAGAATAGTGGGTTTAGTGGCAGCCATTTTTTACACTTTAATTGCAATGCTGTTCATGAAAAATTTGGTGCATTTCTTGCCAGCTAAACTCAGGTCACACCACACATATTAGCTATTTAGCATCTGAACCCCTCATGTTCAGGTAATACCTTGAAAGTGTTTTAAAGCCTTATAACAATTTGTTTTTCTCCTATATTTGATTAAGTAAAATCAAGACTCAGAATTGAAATACATTAGAGATGTTTTGGTGTTTTAATTGACCCCTTCTAAGTAGTTATATGTATTTATTTTGTTCCTTGTAAAATGTCAGCACCATGTTTATAGATTTATGTATATCTGTGGATACTGCCTAGATGTGGTGTGCATGTGTGCATACAGGATCTTTGGTCACATGTAATGATTTTTTGTTTCTTCTGTTTATCCTCTAAAAACTGAAGAGGAAAATAATTTTGGGTTCAGCTGTTAGAATTATGCATATGGTAGACAATTATGTTTAAGTAGACATCTAAAAATGACAATATATGTGTGCTATAAATGTTGGCCATATTTTTAAATGAATAGACATAGCACTCCTTCCCACATCCAAAGCTGTCACTTTATATTTGGAAAGAAAAGTGATACCTTTATGAAGCACACACACGCATCTCCTTTGCTGAGTTACCTCCTTTCTCAGTGAAGACCGTATTCCCTCCACTTTGCATTTTAGTTAAACTGTAGGGTAAAACTCCTGTATTTTTTAAATACAGCAGACATGTTCTCTTTATTAGCATGGTGTAATGGAACCCAGCAGATGTTCCTGTTAACAAAACAATGCATTTCACTTGGACATTCTTGTATAAATACTGAAGATACATACAAATACAATTTGATACCAAAACACAGCAGTACACTGAAATACTTAGGTCACTAGTAATGTGAAGGGTTTAAACTTGAAGAGTTTATCCCTCAAACTTAGAAATTTCAAAACTCCAACCTGAGTCCAGGACTACTAGTACAATTTGTAATGTGAAACTACTGCAGGCCTCAGGAGATAATCTGATTATTTAAACATTGCAGGTAACAAAAAGTATTAAAGTAAAGCTCTAAGTTATTAAGTTTTTAAATTAACCTATTGCCTTTTTTTCCTGTATGTAAATTGCCACTTTTTTATTTAAATGGGTTGCATGGTTGTAGCAAAGCAGGTGGGTACAAGACATCACTTAAGTTGTATGTTATGTGGGACACTGTGACACGACATTTCAGTGTCTTAGTGCAGGAGAGAGGACAGAAGGACCCTGTAAAATACACTAAATGTGCAAAGGAGCATCTGGGTGAAGAGATAAGGGTGCCTCACTGCAAAGCAGCCATGATGTCAGATCCCAAATAGACAGGCTTGTGTTCATGAGGTTTAGAGCCCTTAAAATACCTCCTTTACTGCCTTCTCAGTTCTTTTATTACTTGGATTAGGGAGGTAGGAACTGAAGATACCACTGACTTGCCTGAGTCAAATCTTTTGATCTGAACAATGTAAGGTCTTCCAGTGCAGCAAATAAAATGCTCATAATTCTTTGTGTACTGTAAAGTTTTTTAGTAATGTGGCCACTTGAAATGTCCATCAGAAGATTTAGAAGGAAAAAGTCTAAGAAATCGTTTGTGTGGTGTTTGCCACCCTTCCAAGGCTCTGAATCTTGAGTAGCTTTGGGTAAATAATGTCAGGGTTGCATCACCACCTCCAACACTGAAAACTGAAAATCACTGAAAAATCAAACAGGCAGAGAGGAAACCCACGACATGTGCCTGGCCTGAAATAATCACATGGAACTTCAAATATGCAAGAGCTGTTTGAGCCTTTCTTCTTGCTTTGTAATCCTGGATGCTCTTAGAGGTAAGTCACAACTGCACCATGCAGAAGCTTCAGTTTCTTTAGAAATGGAAACTGAAATTCTTGTGGACTCTACCGACTGTTGTACTTGACCCACAAGAAAAAAAAAATCAAATACTATGAGTAGTTTCCGGTAACATGAAAAATTGGCAACATTGCAGAAGCCATTAAACAGAGGCTGTTCCTGCCACGCCACAGGACATATCCTGTAGTTAGAATGAGGCAATATTGAACCTCTTTTTTCTTCTTTTTCTTGTAGAAACTTAGCTCTCTGTACTGCTCATTCTGCCAATCTGTGATGTTGTAGGTGGTGAGAAATGGAAGAAATATGCTTGAAGTGATAGTTTCCCAACAGACTGAAACTCGTAACTGGCAAACTGGCCCAATCATAGAGGCTATTTCTTCAGAGGGGTAGAAACCTTATAACTTTTTATGGCCTGTAACAAATTTTTCAATTACCTGAGACATTTAGAGTGTGGGATGACATTTGGAAAGATATATAAAGGATGTATGAAAATAGTGTAAGCAAGCACATTTTATGGCAGTTTACAAGTAGCTGGAGTCAAAGTGAGTGAAGACACTTGTAGGGTTGTTCTTTCATTCCCACTAATTGTCAGATCCAAGACATTTATCTTTTGATGTTTTTCCTTACATCAAATGGTTACCGGATTGAGCAAAAATCACTGCCTGGATGTAAGGCTCTAATGAGCTTAACTGCCCTCTGACAGGCGGGTAGGGAATATGTGGCCATCTCTTCATACTGCACTGTTGCAGTCAGCAACAATAGTTGTATCGGCTCTCAGGTTGGAATTCAAGAAGACAGCAGGCCTCTCTGGTCAGGGGTTAGAAGCCACTAATAATTTCACTGGTGGATATTGTACAATAGATTGAATTCAACAACAGACATCTCACGTACCCTTTGTCCTTTTTGTTTCCTCTTTTACCACTCCACGTATTTTCTGGTCAGTTTGATTACCTACAGTGTCCCCCCAACATTTGCCATTGTTTCCCTTCCATCTTTTATCTCCTGCTTCCTTTCACCTCTTCCCTTTTGTGTTTCTTCATTCCCATGTTCTGCAGGAAAATACACAGTTACCATCGTAACAGCCATCAATATTATTAGAGAAATGTTTCTTTGATATTTTTCCAATGAAGTCATCACAGGAAATTTCTAATTTGTTCTGAAAGAGCATTCCATAAATCTTACCACTTTCATAAACGTCAACCTGGCATTTCACAGGGTTGCTTGAAAATAAATTACTGAACACATTTAGAATGCTATGACTATAAATACAAGGTATTCAAAGGATAAATCTTCTTCAAGGAAGCATCCAGTGACCAGTGGCTGGTGAAATTTGTAAATTTATTGTCAAACTGTGTTCTGTTTTCTTGTTTTAAGAATAATCAGAAGTATTTTTTCATTCATAAAGACACTTTTTGAAACAATATCAAATACTTGGTGAAGAACAAGTACAGAGAGTTCATTGCTTTGTTTCTTATTCATTCTGCCCACACTGCACCTACACAAAATGAGAGAATTCCTTTTCTGAAATCACTTCCTCTGTAGGCAGATTAGGCTCTACATAGGCAGAACAGAAACAGGAATATGATGGAATTAATATTATAAATGTCACTCATTTTATATGAAGCTGAAGTAGTTAGCTGTTTATTGTCCTCTTTCATATGTGATTACTGCAACTTTTTTCACTGTTTTCATTCACTTTGAATAGCTTCCTATCTTTTCTGCTCTGAAGCAGCAAAATAATCGCCCATGAAGCCTGGGTTCTTTGTGAAAGGTTTCTGTGGAACCTGAAAAGACTTCACTTACCCTCTTCAGGCTCTGTACGGGTGACTCAGCCGGTTTTCCTCTTGTCCCTCTCCACTGTGCCTGTGCAGTTTGTGAAGCTGTGCAGGCTCCCTCTGGTGGCCCACGGCCACTGGCCTGGCGAGAAATATTGCCAGGAACAGGGAGGTAGAACATAGGAATTTGATAGAGCAGTTAGTTCTTATATTTGCCTTTTTATTTACGGGGACTGTCATTAAAAATCTAAATTTATATGTCTATATATAAAAATTATTACATGTAAAATTACATAAATATAATAAATATAAAATTGTTGAGATAATCTAACAGTCTCTAAGTGAAGCTTCCTATGTAATTTAACAGTATTTTGGTATCTTAGCTGTTACCCAGAACCAAGCATGGTTTCTTCCTTTCAACGATTGCAAGACCACGAACAGTCATTTTATCGATCTTTATCACCAGGCTCTGACATCAGGGCTGAAAAAGAAACAACCATCTTGCCTGTTCATAAACAAATTCACATTTCCATCTTTCCAGGTGCTGTTCACACTTCTTTTGCTTTTGCTATTATGCCTTGCAAAGCTGGAAAGTTTAGTGAGTTTAGTCACTTATATTTCATAAGAGAACATTTGAGCACTTGTCTTTTCCCCTGAATGGCAGCTGTGTGGTCCACATGCAGACCTTTTTCTTCTTTCCTGCTTGGGGCAGACTGTGAGTGGGATCCGGGATAAGCCCTCACTTGTTCACAGTTTGTAGTACAGATAAGACATGATTTTTAATGCAGGGCATGGCAATATTGACCATTCCCTGGAATAAAGATATCAGGGCATCTTGAATGCTTTCATTTCTGCAAGGCATTTTTCTAACATTTTGTTCTTTGTGCCTTGTGTTGTGTAAGTTTTAACAGCAGAGTTCAAAGTCTGAATCTAAATTATGAACCACTATTGTATTTTAAGGCTAATTCAGTGTCTATTTACATCAGTGGTAGCTATGGTCTACATCAAAGGTAAATCATGCTCTCATATAACATATTCAGAACAGAAAAGATAAACGATCATCTTCATTCATGTTTTTAGAATTACAAAATGAGTTGTTATTTTTTCTTACAGTGATTTACTTTCACCCTTTGTATGCAGTAGTATGAAAGTCAAGTGTTTCAGACCCTTTACCATATTGAATTGTATCAATGGAAACTTTGTTAATAACTATAAATGCTCTGCTGGCAATTCCAACAGAATGAAAATTCAGTCTTAATAGCAAGAAGTACATTTTATTCCAAAAAATATGTCAGGAGTCCAAAATCCAAAACAAGCAATTTAACCTAGTGAAAGGTATTTTGTAGTAGGCTTTTATTTTTTAATTTTCCTAAAACTGATGATGTTACTCCATTATTCTACAAAGCATAGTAGTGTTGCCTTTCCTGTAGGCAGCACAGCCAGTGGAACAAAGTCTGTACTAGTGCACTTCTGGGAAAGGATGCTCAGCCTGCCATGGGATGCAGATGAGGGGAACAGACTCAAGGGCGTGACACAGCTCTTAGGGCACGAGTGCACTGAGGCACTGCAAACTGCACTGAGGCACTGCAATGGCTTCCGCTCTTTCAGAGCAGCACAACGTTTATGACTCTTGCCAATATTCGATGGAATTCACGCCCGTGGTTACCTGCCCCCCAGCACCAGCAGCCCTGAGCCTGCACACTGGCACTGCCTGCACTTCTGTGATGGGTGAGGACAGCTCAGCTGCCTTTGCTGTTGTTGTAACCATCTTTTCCTCTTCTCTCCGTCATCTAGGAAAGCAGAACCAAAAACACCCACAAAAACCAACAAACCAAAAAACACACGATAAAACACCCCTAGCAAAGAAAGCACCCATTGCAGCTTTTCATGGTTATCTTGTATAAGGGCATGCAGCTGTTGATTTGATACCCTGTATCGCATGTGTGATCTGAAAGCACCTTTTGCTTTGGTGTACACTGATACAACTTCAGAGAGTTCATTGGAGAAATGATGCCAAAATTCTCATTGTGGTTAATCCATCAGGTAGGAATTGACCATAAACCAGACTGAACAATCCTGAGGTTTTTATGAAACATTCTTTAGAAGAAATTCTAGGGAGAAAAAAACCCAAAACTGAAAGAGTATATATGACATTTTCTTTGAGTCTGTAAATGCTATGGTGTTTCTGTAATGTGTTTAGGTTTGTTTTATGAGAATTTTGTTTTGCTCCTAAACTCTGTTTTGAATACAGCAGCGACAATTAAATAAACAGACCTACACAGTTTTTAAAACTCCTAAGCATGGGAAATTACTTTGGTGTGCAAGGATGAGTTCTGAACATTGCCAAAGATTTTAGCGTATGTTGGCTGAAAAATCTTGGTTTCCAAGCATGTTAAAAGGTCCCTGGTTGGTTCCTAGACTATTTTGAAAAGAAATGAATGTGTGGAGCCAGTAAGGCTCCAGTGTGTCCAGCTTGTCTAAAATAAAGAAAAAACTTTGGATCTCCCCCTTTCCTTAAAACAAAGGGGACAATAATTTCTTATGGCAAAGGATCATCTTCTGTGGCATCCATTAACATGTTCCTATACTCACATGAAATCTGATCTTCATGACAAAAATGTTCAGGTGACTTCCACCAATTTCTGCAGCTTTTGGATAGATTCCAAACTTCATGAATGAGATTTAGTTTTTCACAATAACAGAGTTCTCCTGGCATTTAAAATACTTTGGGGAAAAGTGAAATCTAATATGTTTACTTCTATATTCAAAAGTTTTAAAGAAGCTGACTGTGAACTCCAGAAAACTATTCAGCTGGGGGCGACCTGATGTTCTGTTTGTAGCTCCTAGGAAAATCTCATTTCATAGAATAATGAGCTGGTTTGCTACAGACAACCTATAGGAATCTGAATACGGTATACAGATCTTAATCAATTCAAAAGTGAACATTTGCATTATGTATTAAAGTCTCTTCCACATGCTAGTAGAGGGAAAGAGATCTCTGTGAAGGACTGTATCTAATTCATACTGTTTAAGAGAGTGAATGCTATCAGTTGCAGCTCAGCTAGGTGCAGTAACTTAACTTACTGCTCTTGCAACACAAATCAAGTTCAAATCAGAATCCAGGTAGAGTGGGGGTGTCTTCTTCGGTAATCTAATATAAAAGTAATTCTTGGTCGAGATTAAAGAAACTTCTATGCAGTTTATACAGAAGGAAAACTCTTATCTATACTGTGTAGAAATCCTTCTTAAGAAAACCCTCTATGTGGCCATACCTCTTTGCTCTGTGAACAGAGATGTAGCAAGAAGAAAGCCGGGAAGTCAAATCAAAACCATCAGCAACAGCAGGAGGACCGAGACAGTTTTGAAACTGGTTTCATACACTCATTTCTTTTTTAATTGCTTTGATCTTTTGAAAAGTCCATGTTATGTACTGAAAAGCTGGAAGACAGAGCACTTGCATTACTGCATGAATTTATCAGCTGTAGTGGAGCTGAAATAGATAGGCACTTTTTTGTGTATGTGTGTTTATTAACAGAAAAGCATGAAAAAGTGAAAGTTTATATATTTGTATTGGAAAATCATATTTTGTGTTTTATGCTATATTGTGAAAGATTATTTTCCTGACTGTAATGTTGTGACTGGTTAAGAATGTGGTTACTTAGGGGATAGAAGAGCAGGGATGAGAAAGGGATATAAATGCTATGCTGTACTGCTACAATTGTATTTTCCCACCAACACAGCAGCATCAGTTGGTTGCTGTAACTGGCACAGGGAGAAACACTCCTGATTGCTGCACAGCCTCTGGAGTGGCATGGGAGAGAAAACGCTTGGTTAAGCAGCTTGGTTGAGGGTATTTCAGAGAGTTTCTGCATGGCAGCTCCACCAAAAATAATTGCTGTCAGAGTGTTTTACTGCTTGTTTGCTCTGCCCTCTACTATATTCTTCACTGAATTAACATTGTATGACAGGAAGGAAAAGGTGCTGCCTAACAGATAGAGCACTATTTATTACAGGGAAAGGAGAGGCAGACATGGACTCTAGTCCTTCTACCCAATATTCTGTATTGTTTAGTGAATGTTTAATAGAAAACTCCAGAGCTGGGCATTTGAGTGGGGACTGGGCCTGTAACTTCTGCGGAATTGTGTTTGTTCCATATTCTCTTTCTCCCGCTGTATTTTGAAGATGTGGTGCTGTGCAGAAAGCAGGTGCCAGGAGCTGTCAGTAGCATAGTGGTCAGATCACTCTTAGGATAGGGGGGCATCTGATGAGCTTAGGAGACAACCACCAAATTTCCAACACACAATGATACCAAGGTGGAAGACAAGGTTGAAGAAGTATGTATTTTATGAACAATGTGCTCTAGGGTAGGTTATTTTAAGCAATGAGCCTCCAGTAATTCCAATAAAAGCCTAAAAATTTGAGCAGAAATATCAAGCCAACAATATTTTGTCAGGACTCATCATAAAAGCCTTACAGTGCACATCTTATGGAAATTAATAATCATTATTGAAAATCTTTTTTGCACTGCACTGCTCTGAAGGCATTCTTGCATCACCCGAAAAAGTGTTGCTTTCAAATGCTTAGCACTGACTGAAAGAATATAACCATTTAACATATTTTTATGTCATTGTAGAGACCGATAAATCACAGCTGATGGGTCATGTGCAATTCTTTCTGGAATCACTTCATGTAAATCCTCCAACAACATGGTTCCTGGCCAAAGTCACAGAGAATACAAGTCAGGCTTAACAAGGGAAAGTTATGAAGGATCCTATTTCTTTCTTTAGGAAATAAATTAATAATCCAAGAAAACAACTCAGCAGGTTGCAGGAGAGCAGATCCTGGAGGAGTTACCACCTGTCAGGAGGTATCTTGGCTCAATGTTAAAAATTGTAGCATATGAGCAAGGTCAGCATTTGGTAAGCTAGCTTGGAGACCACCTCATTCTCTGTCAGCAATTGGATCACTTGATTAGCACAAGCAATTTAACAAGAGTACTATAAGAAAACACTTGGAAGTACCTTAGATTAGGAGACAAAAACAAAACAAGGTAAAATGGGGGTGTCACGTGGCTCTCAGACAATAGTAAAGGTGTGTTAGCCTGCAAGGGGTAGTCTAGGGAGCATACTCACCTTGCAGACCAAATAAATTGCATGGAGAGGGAGCAGATAGTTTCTTCCAGAGAACAAATGAGAAGGTAAAGACAAAATAGAGTTTCTGAAGCAGTATAAAAGAGTTTCCTAATGAAGAAATAAAACCAGATAACTGAAAACAATTCAGGTGGATGTATAAATCTTTAAGACTCCTCACAGCTTAGGCGAGAGACAGCAGCATGAGTTAGCAAGAAAAAGAAACCATGTGTAAAAAGGATGCCTCCCTGGATATGCTTCACTAACTCGTGAATCTGAAAGCACTAAGAGGGAATATTGCCAGCTAGTAATGCTGAGGCCTTCTGTGTGTGAGGAAAAGGTTTGTAAGCCTAGATATCTAAGTGTTGTCTTGCAGTGGCAGCTTTTTCTTATCTCCTGTTTGTCTGAGGAGGATCTTCTCCTTCGGCTCATGTTGGAAACATTTTAGAGCAAGCAATGAGATGCTTTATTGGCTCAAGTTTTTAGAATGCTTTAGTGGTTTTTAGCTCAGTAACCTTGGCCCTGGTAAAGAGTTCTGTGTCAAGCTACATTGAGGAGGTGATGATGCGAACTGGATGGTGGATTGTACAGAAGGTTGTCAAGAGGTGCCATTTTCCTTCTAGATGAATATTGGAGAGGACCTCCCCATTCTCAGGGAGACATAGAATGGGAAAATCTCCTCTTTATGGCTGGCATAAAGGTGTTCCTACAGTTTCCCAAGTACTTAAATGAAGCACAGCCCCTGAGGCAGGCAGAAACATTGTGAAAGGTCCAGATTATAGGAGAATAATCACGTTCGTTACAGTTAGTCATTCGGGATAATTCTTTTTTCAGAATTAGTGGTTAGAATTCCATGTTTGTAAAGATAATTAAAACTGCAGCCTAGCCAGGTCTTGGCTGCCTTGTCTTCTTGCTCTGTTTGGCGAAATAAAATTTGCAAGATTAATTTGCTTCAAACATGCTAAATGTGCTTTGTTTTTTTGCACAGCTGGGCAGTTCCTGAATGGCTGAAGGCACTGAGCCCTCACTGCAGTACACGCAAAATGTAAAGAGACAGCTGGGAAACAGGCAGCCCATTAGGCCTTGTTGCTGTACTCCTTCCATGCTCCGCAGTAATCCTACATACAAACTCTTGCATAATGTTACACAGCAGTGCACAATGCCATTCTGGAAGGAACAGAAAGGAATAGTTCCTTGTATATAACTTTAAATATTTTAGCTAATGTTCCACAAACAGAGCGGAAAGAAATTAAGAAAGTAAGACTAAATTGAACTAGGAAGGAGTTTTTTGTGTTCTGTTATTAAAGGAGAAAAATTAAAACGCATCCTTTCTGCAAGCTAGTAAAATTATATGGTAATTTACCATTCATTATTAGTCTCAAACCAACTGGTATTATAGCAAACTTCATAAAGTAGTCCTACTGGAATTATATCACTGTTTTAATTACCAAACTCATCATGCATTTTGGTCATTTATGTCTGTTTTATATATCAGAAAAAATAGGCTTCATCTGAAGTTACATAACTGATGGTTTTTCTGTCTAATTATTTGTAGAGAAAACAACTAGTGGGTAGCTCCAGTCTATTATTACCATAAATCACATTATTTCAGCTTGCACTCCTCTTGTTCTTGATATTTGGGATGAAGTTTTGATGTGCTGCTTTTTTTTTCTTTTTTTTTTCCCAAAATACACTTTTGGGGGAGGACACGAAATAATAATAATACTGTTTACAATTGCAAAGTGATGTTAAGCCTAATGGAGAAATTCATGGACACTTAAGCTGAGAACTAATTGCAGCTTGCTAAAATTAGAACGAGAATTCTTAAGCACAATTTTAGAAGTCTTCATTCGCCGCTATGTGATTATATGTACATCCTACTCTGAGGTCGTGATGTTTGCTGACAGAAGTTACTCAAACCCTGCAATACTGGGAAAATTTAGTAAGCTCTTCTGTGGCTTTCAACAACCTGCTAACAGTAGCTGTTGCAAAGAAACACAGTAGTGCTTATGCAATGCTAAAGAGTAAGAAATAATTAGAAATAAATACCAGAATTGTATTATAATACAAAGATGTGATTTAGATTCATGTGAAGACACAGTTAAGCTCATGAAGTAAGGAGATGTAAAACAGATCTGTGATCTTGCAGAAGATTCAGTCAAGCTAAACAGTGTTACAGACATAAGCATTTGGAAATTTTCACAGGTGGGATAGTTTCGTGCAAGCTTGAACCTGACCTATTTTGTTGACTGCAGTTTAAAGCAATTGAGACTGCCGAGGCTAGAAGAAAGGTTAGTGTTTTTTAAATGATAACATCTCCAGAGTTGCTGAAACCAGCAGTTAAAAGTAGACCGCTAAGACAGGGGCTATCAGGCTGCAAGAAGTTTCCTAGGGAGATCGTTTCGATTTTCATCTGTCAAGTTCCTTCTGCTGCTTCTACTTCCTCACTCAGTTCACCAGCTCTTACAAGTACACAGACCTTTCTGGTGTCATAGCTAAAGCAAACTCCACAGCTTACCCTTTCTGAAGCACACTCATATGAATGTAAGGACACATGGCATCAGACTGTATATGTTTGCTTTATGTCTGTGTTCAAAAATAAATGTGGAGATGCAATGAGAGGTAGAAAATAGGCGTATCAACCAATACAATCTGTAAAGAAAAGGCAGTTTCCTTGGAGGTGCAAGACAAAAATAATAGCATTAATGCATTAATGCTGTGAATGCTTCCAGGAAAATCGACTATGGTTTGTTTGTTCGTTTCCTTGTTTTATTGGACCTAAAGGGATATTGAAATACTGAACACAGAAAGATGGTTTCCTCAGCAACTGTGCCTCCAGAAAAAGGTTTTGGCTTGTACTTTGGCCTGTTTTATGGCCTATAATCAAATTATATCCCTGGTAGGAAACAGATATCATGCCTAGTGATCTCCAGTGGGGATCCTGTTGGTGTCAGAAGCTGTGGGAGTTCCAGAGGCAAACCCAAAAGTCCTGTTAAAACCAATCATTCCAGCTCTGCTCAGGTTGGTGCAAGCTGACTGCCTGAGTGTGATCCAGGAAGATCAGTTTTCCTTTAAATCTCAGAGAGCACAGCCCTTGGTGCTCAAAAGAACCCAGTGTTGCCTACCAAGAACAATGGTCAGAGTTTAAGGGGAAGGAAATGCAAGGCCTAATGTGTTGGTTTTTCTGTAGCAGTATAAGTCAGTCTTAGTATTTTGCTGTAATTAAAGAATACTGTCTTACAGGAGCACTGTGATACACTCTGGGAGATAGAAATCCTAAAGCATTTGCCTTTCGAGTTATGTATTGGGGGCACGCATGATTGTAGACTGAAATATTAAATATTCAGCCAAAGAGAGAGAGAACATGGAATTATTTAAATAAGGGATTTGTTACCCACTCTTAGTTTTATTCATCTCAGCTACTGATTTAATAGCTCAGGCAGAATTCTCTGACTTTAAAGATTTGATGAATTTATAGATTAAAATATTAAACTAGAATGAAACAATCTACACATTCTGTAATTGTAAATTGACTGAGGACAGGCTACAGCAAATGGATTGCAGGTCTGTTGTGCTGCTTTATTACTCAGGTGAGGGGCTGTGTTTTCAAAGGTTATGACTTTGGATTCATAGAGTTGGTAGGAAGCTGTTCATAACAGAAAATAAAACTATGTTCTGTCTGTTAAGCTAGTTCTTTCAAACTCAGTACTGATCAATATATTTTTAATTCCTAGGCTGGGACATTGATTATATGATTATACTATCATAGCAATTAAACTATGAAACCTCAGTAACTCACGCCACATCCAGAAGATGGATTATTTATCAATAAGCAGGTTGATTTGGGTTTCTGTTCTCCAGTGCACTCAAAGGCAATGAAAACTAAAATCTTCCTGTTCATCTTAAAAAACAAAACAAAAATAAACAAACAAAACTCAAAAAACCCTCCCAAAAAACCTCATCAACAGCAAATGAACACCCCAAAACCCTGAAAACCTTGACTCTATGTCCGGGGTGTCCCAAGCTGCCTCTAACCATGACATGAAGAAGGATGAAACTCATTGATGGTGTGGAGTGGAAGTGTGTGTATATCAGGGTGTTTCCTGCAGAAGACATGACAGCCTTCTGTAATGTCTTCAGGACAAATGCTTGCCCTCTGTAACAGCCTTCTTGTTGTTGTAAGAATAACTTGTAATGAAGAGAGAAGAAAAAGAAGAATTCTTGTGGACAACATTCTAGTTCATCCACATTTTCATCACTGAAAAAGAAAATAGTATCTATGTGGTGCACCTGATTTGATCTGATTTTATCAAATCCAGTTTGACACCACAGAAAACCACTTCAGATACCTTGAATTTAGGTCATTCTTCTTTATGCAGATACTTAAATGGAGGTATCTAGTGCCATTTTTATATGTTTGATTGGATGCCCATTACATCACAAACCCTACAAAGTCTCTATGCCTTTCTTGACTGACAGCTAGAGGATAGGGGAGAATGAATACAAAAAAGCATCTAATGCTGCAAAGGGTATCTTTATATTGATCCTTAAACCTTGCTCTAGCGAGTGGGAAACTTGACTAAGTCAACCAAACAGATTAACACAGAACCTCTTTCCACTTAGTGCCGGCAAGCCCGAAGCACATGGGGAGTACTGGACCTCTATGAGAAATTCACTCTGCTCTGCTTCCTTTGAAAAACACTTTTCTGCTCTTCAAAATCAAGAGGCAGGGCAGCAAGAAATAGTGGGACTGAGTTCAGTAGTACGCAGTGGTATCAACTGTATTCCATCAGTCAGTGCAGTCAGAGTTATCCTCTGAGTCTTTAATATGTCAGGGTACAGTTAACTCCTTCTCATAGTCTCCCTTGTGCCAAAGCAAATTAAAGGCTTTTGCCAAGACAAAGGTCTAATTCCAAAGTGCAAGTTTGTACCAAGGAATAAATACCTGGAAAAACTGACGTCTGTTAATTTGTGCCTAATTGCTGCTTAATAGCCACTTTCTTTGAATAGACAGCTCTGTCTCTGAAAACTTCTAGAGTATAGGCTAAATTGTAAAAATGGGCATTATATGTTTTCTTCTTTTTTTCCTTTCAATGAAGTACACACTGAATATCATCCTTTGCACTAACTGATTTGGTTTGTCATAAGTCAGTGTGATTTGACATTTTTGGACTCTGAATCTCAAAGCGTGGCTTTTGTTACTGCTCTAGTCCAGTTAACATCTAGATGGGAGCTTTTCAGTTCTCTTGATGTTTTAAGAGAGTTAGTCATGTATGCATGACTGAATCCATTTCCTTTCAGATTAAATGCAACTAATATCACATCAGGGAACCGATTAACATCCCTAGTAGGGGCAAAAATGAAGAATTCAGCTCTTTAATAGAATTACCCTGTAGTACACTGAAATTTAAGTTAATCCCTTTCAATCAAGTTATGTTTGAACAGATCTTTTTCTACAAATCAGTAGATGAGGTCTTTAGAAAAGCCATGTATTTATTTGTCCCATTGAAAAGGAACTAATTTTAACAATGTGTGTATTTATGCTTCACTGGCCTGCTAAACATATTATCTTGCAGTTCAGTGACTTTCAGATGTGCATTACTCTAAGACACTTAATGGTAGAATTGTTCAGTGAACTCCGTCACAGTCCTTTATGACTACATGTCTTAATAACTGCCATAATATCTGCCCTACATCAGACATGTCAAGGAAAAGTGAAACCTTGTTACCTGGAATGGATATTGTGTATGCCCATGCTGTTCTACAGGAATGACCAAGAGAAGTTAACACATCTATAGGTAATACTTAGGTGTCTGCGTCCCAGTATATGATGGGATGGCCATTTTTTGTTTGTGATGATGCCCTAATCTTTCTACATGCCTTGCTAGCTGCTAGTTCCTGTAGTCTGAAGAGAGCCATAAGGTGCAGACTGGTCTGTATGGCCCATATAGATCATATCTATATTTGGCATTCTGTCTAAATTGCTCCTGGAAATGGCTCTGGGGCCATGTTAACACCTTAAACATCCCTGGAAATGCTTAGAAGAACACAAGTTATTACAGGACAGATCCATGCCAGGAATAGTTTTAGTTAAACATCTGTAAAGGTAAACGAGAGCCAAGCTTGAACATATACTCTGTCCCTGACTATTTTATTAGTATAGACTTAATTTTTTAACTTTCTAATTGACCTGACAGGAAGGTTATAGAAATGTTCTACAGCAAAAGAAGTCCTGACTTCTCCACCAGCTTATGGGTAGGTTCAGAGAGAAGGGATAAGACAGGTTTTTACTGAACTGCTTTAGTGTGTGTGTGTAACGTATGCAGTCTAGTGGTGAGCTAATGTGAAAAGACAGTGTTCAACTGCTATTACAGGAGTTAGCAATATCTTCTAATATTCCAGACATAAATTAGGGCTTATTTATTGTGGCTAGCCCAAGCCATACTGATGGTAGAACTTAGTATATTTAGGATTAATTAGGTACTGAAAAGAAGCAGAAGACTAAATGCTTGGAATTTCTGCCAAGAGGGGAAGACTCATGCTTCCGTGCAGGGTAATAATGTTTAAGCATAACCTGTTCTTCCTCTTCAATTTTCTAATGGTATTGTTCTGGAGCTGACATATCAAGACAGAGTTTAGCCAGGTTGTTCCAAATCTTTACCAGCAACTCAGTTTTTATCCAGATAAGTGTATTTGTGTTATACTATCTTTTCTCTTTTCTTCCCTGTCTTGAATCAAAAGATGAAGATAATAGTGGGTTACTTCCCTTTACATTCTGAATTTATTTTTAAAATCAACTTAAATGATAGACAGCCTAACAGGAAAACCAACAAGAAAAGAAAGGCAAAGTTTCTTTGAGATATTTATAAAAGTTATTAGGCTGCAGCTATACCAAAGGAAAGCAGGCATTTGAACTTAAGTGAAAGTCTATAAATAAGTTTATAAAATTATGAGGTAATGAATATATTTAAGCACCAAAACCTTAAGCAACAAGCACAATTCCTTGTCTACTATTTATTCGTGTAGTGCATAGCATGTAACTTCCCTTAAAATTTTAGGAAAACTAAACAAAAGAAAACTTTGTTACTGTCTTTGAATAATTTTAAAACTAGAAAAAGGGCCCAGTAGTAATAATTTAACCATTTGACGACTGTGGAACTGTTCAAAGTTCTGTTCAGTTTCACCCCTGATCTTAACATTGAAATATTTTTCTTCTGGTTTAGTTAATTCATTATTCGTTATATTTATCCCTATTCCTACCTTTCCCTAAACCATACTCTTTCTTTTCTTTTTTTGTTCTTTTTCTCTCTTTTTTTTTTTTTTAAATTCATAACAGGAACTACAATTTTATGGATATACAAATACATTTACCTGAGTATCAATCCTGGGTGCCATTTTTGTTTCTTGTTGGTGGTCTCTCTTGTGTCTTTAACTTGGTACAGTATCTTCCTAAGACTGGATGTTTGACATAATCACCAGGACCTTGGGAGTTCTCTCCCTCCTTGTTTCCAAGAGAGTTCCAGGAAGGAGTAAGGAAGCAAATCTAGGGCTTACAGTGCGCATGCAAAGCTGTGCAGTAACATAAGGTTGATCCTGTCCCTCCTGTGTTCCTGCTGTGGTAGTTATTTGCCCACTGCTCATAGACTTGGCATTGAAAGTTGAAATTTGCAGTGCTGCCTGTGTTCCTTGGTTTTGACAAGGTTGTGATAAGCTGTACAGAGGTTGTTTCCTGGCTGTTTGGTTTATTTCCTCTGAAAATCAGTAGATGTCTGAAGGAATGTGTTGTTGCATCTTGCATTACTTCTGCACATCAGGAAGTGAAACACAGTGGGACACCCCGTGATTGTGCTGTATGAAGCATGTAAATGACCTCCTGCAGGTGTCAGAACTATTGTTAAACATACAGACTGCACTCTGCACATACTCGTCATCCATCTCATGTTATTTAAACAATAGCTAAGGAGAAGTAATGTCCTTGAATTAATCCAGTCTCCTGTTTTTGCCGATTCTGTTTTACAGTCTTTTGGATACACACCCATGTGGTGGGCTCCTGTGACAAAGTGGGGGAAAAGAGGCATTTTGCAATGCTATTGATTGTAATTCTCCCATAAATGTGTAGTTATTAATCTTTCCAACATTTGTAATTCCTACAGTTTTTGTATCAGGTTAGTAAAGAAGGCTTTTCTTTTCAAACCTTAAAAAATGTGTTTAAATTGTAATTTTTATTTTTTTCTCTTTAAATGCTGCCAGAATCTGAGTCTCAAAAATGTCAAGCCCTAAAGGGTGCTATTGTATCCTTTTAGTCAAGGGATTTGCAAGCACATTAACCATGATTGAATATGAGTTCCTTAAGCAAAGGTTGAAATTCTGCCAGTTTAACTTATGTAGTTCCGACCCAGCTGGGCATTTAATGCAAGAGTTCTTCGCTGAGGAAATGGACAAAATGTGGTCTGTGATTTTCATGTTTGAACATTGCAACCAGCTCAGCCATGACAGGGTGTATCCCAGTCTCACAGTGATTCCCAAGGACGTGCTTGGCTCAAAAAACTTCAATCAGATCTTGAAATTTGGCCCTGAGGAACTCTCAAATCATGTGAATAAAAGGAAAAAGAAAAAAAAAAAAAGGTACTCTGATATTGTGGAAGAAAAATAGGTTTTCTCAGAAGAGTGTTCCTAAAGTTTGTTCATTTTTCTTTTATCACTTGGGCTTTAACTGGAATTCAGCACTTGTTTAGTCTAATCATTGGATTTCATATGACCTTTAGATTTTCTCATCCACAGACCAACTCAGAAAACAGTCCTTTTCTGAGAACATCAACTGGTTTAGTTAAATCAGGAGATCGCTTCTTGGGAATTTAAAATAAGAGATTCTCTCTGTTTAGATTCTTTGGCAACATGTGAACATAATGAAAAATTCCTTAATATACAAAGCAAGAGTTATTGGAATCAATGGCTCATAGTTGAGGTAACTTATTTCTCAAGATGTTTAGATGGAAAATTAAAGCATAAATTAGTCTCATTACCAGTAAAGTTATTCCCTGTCACAGCCTTTCCATTTCTCTTCTCCTCTAAACCACTAATGAACAGTCTAGCTGTAGAAAAAGCACAAACATTGTGCTCCCCAGTTTGTACTTTTGGCAGTTTATAATATATCAGTGTCTGCACTGTCAAATTCTGCTTCAGAACAGTTGGACACAGGTCTGGCACTAAGGCAAATATGTTTAAATTGCACACAGTCCAAAAAACTGGGGAAGTCTCTGCAGGTTTATGTATGAATGCAGCCCTTTCTTCAGGCAGGTGTTTTGAAATTAGAAGTTTTCACTAAAATTACTGGCGTAATCCCTGCTACAAACAGTCTCTGTTTCCTCTCTGTACTGGTAAGGTACTACTCCCAGTGTATAAACAAACGGTGATTCATTAGCACAATGACACAGAACAACAGACGACCTTGCACATGAATGGGTTATTCTTCTTCTTCAGTTACAGTAATGAATCATTTCCCTCTTGTGTTCCTCCCTTCACTTCTAGTCGAGTACATTCCCTATTATTCAGAACTCTCTTCTTGAAAGATCCGTTGTCCATGGAGGTCGAGAGGGGAAGGATCCTTATTTGACCCTTACTTGTACAAAGCACAGAGGAACACAGCTCCTCCTGAGTTATCAGGCAGCCTCCTCGTTTATCAGGCAGCCTCCTGGTTATGAGTGCCTATATTTATTGGTTTTCTTTGGACCATACTTTCCTCTTAACAGTTCATGTCCTCCTGACAAAATGTATGTTTCATGGATGCAAGCATAAATTGTCCACAAAAATTCTTATTTCTTCTCTAGAGATCTCATTGAAATTTGGAGACTGGGTAAATGTAAATTCTGCAAAAGAACTTCATGATTGTTCACTGGAAAATCCATTAGAATAAAACTCTTTTGTCAGTATTTAGAAAGCAGTTGGCATGTTTCAGTTTTCTCATTCTCCACCCTACCTGAATACAGGGAAGGCTTGTTCTGAACTGGCTATCCCCACAAGCCCTTCATGTTTCTTAAAATACTTCAATATGTAGATTTCCTGATTTCCTGTGGGCTTCCACAAACTGGTACTTAGTAGTGTCTGGGTGTTTTTTCTGGAACTATGTTGCTTAGGTAAATCTTATAATCTCACATTTATATTATGCTTTTGGCACTTGGCCATTTGTCCCTGTTGTGTATCAGTGATAAACAGCTGAGTTGCCTGACTTTTAAATACAGAAACATTCTGTTCTAGCTGAAGCTGTTGATGAAAAGACTGGTGAAAAGACTGTTGGTGGAAGTTGACAATTGCAACAGTCCTGTTCCTAGAAGTACAATGTCTGACATTGACAATGGCTTTGTAGGCCTGAACACTCCCTTTGGTGAAGGGATATAAGTGATATGCCACCCACCTAAGCATGAACTGTTTAAATAATGGTCAGACTTGAGGTGAGAAGAGTGGAGAATCACTGATATTCTTCAAATGCTGAAAAACTTGCTTTAAAAGAAGGACAATATTTCAGACTCCATGATGGATAAGACAAAATTAATGGGCTTAAATTGTAGTAAAGGAAGTTTAAGCTAGATATCAGGAGCAAAAAAATAGCTTTCTATAAATTTTCCTAAAGGTAAGGACTTTTCTCCATATTCTCATGAATAATTAGAAAGCCCCAAACCCACAATTCAACAAAAACAATAAAGCACATTATAATATAGCTATAAAAAATGAGTTGTGTAAGATTTGACAATGTCGCAGCTACATTCAAACTCACCTGAGATAGGATCCAGCCAAGAGGTTTCTCCTCATTCATATTTTTGCCTTTCTGTTTACTTCATGTTGATTATTATGACACTGCAACTGGAAGCCTATAGACCCTGAGAAGAAATGAAGTGCATCTGAAATGAAATACACCACTGTTGTAGTTTATTTGCTGGTAAATAGAACTATAATGATTTGTTGTAACTGTGATGAGCATCTATTTGCTGACTATGATGCAAAAATTACAAGGAAAAAAATAGTTGTTGTCTACATTTCATAAATGAGGTAGAGGTTATGGATTTATGTTGTACATGATGAAAACATTTTTCCATAGTATCGGGATATAATTCTAAGCAGTTTAAACATAAATCTACTAAATCTTCTGAGAAAAGGTTAGATGCAGCAATTTTTTGTTTTCAAATCTCATGTGCAGCCATTCCAAGCAAAAGAGTCTATTTAAGTGAATGTGACTTCTTGCATTACGGGATTGCTCTGAAGAGAAGTACATGAAGAACCTGTCAAGAACAGACTAAGCAAATGCTACTTTGGTTGCCAGCACCAGGTTCAAATTCACTTTGCAGTCATTCCATCATCATCTAAAGGTTTCTATGGTCCTATGGAGAGCCTCTAGGCAGCTGCAGAACCTGATGTGTGACAGAGTTAGACCAGTGAGTGGAATCAGTCAGAGGAATCTTTCTGGTAATATATACACTGTCCTAAAATATTTGTATCACAGCTTAGAGCCAACAAATACTTAAGAGAGAAATTCTAATGTATTCAGGTAAACGGACAAAAAAACAGACACTGTGTCCTAAAAATATCTCAAAATGATCAGGAAAGGAAGCCCTTGACCCTGCCGTTTGTCTCTTTTTCTCAAGAAGAGACTGATGGAAGAAATTACTGACTGGACTGAAAGTATTGATGCCACTCTGGTGTTTTGTTTTTTTCCTACAAGGTCATATCCACAGGTATCTGAAGGAAGAAAAAACTAATGTAAAAATGAATATGACAAGAGTCCTGAAGATGAAGCTAGAAAAATCACTGAGGAATATAATGTGAACTTATGAAGAGAACACAGAAATATCCCAAAATCTGTTTCGACTTGCACCCCAGAAAAGCAAAATCATTTAGTGAAACATGAGTGGCAGGTTTGTCTGTTAGAACTAAAATTTATTGCACTTCAGACAAACATGTTTAAAATATTATGTGAGCACTCCAGAAAGAATAGGAAGTTGTTCTGGGGTTTTTTTTCCCTATCTCCTTAAGCAGTCATTTTGTGCTCTGTAGCAAAGAAATACCTTCAGAGGAGAAACATGCTGTAGCAAGAAGAGAATCAGTTTAAAAATCAACTTGAGTCATACCTTCAGTTTTAGTAGGGTCCTGACTTGAAGTAATTTGACACTAGCCATGTTTCTAGGTCAAATATAAATTTGAAATGTTATGAGATGCAAAAGAAGATTGTCCATAGTTGTGTTAACCAGATCTGCTATGTTTTGGAGGTTTCCCAGTGCTCACCCAGCTCCTGCTTACAGATAGGGAACTTTTACCACATGCATTCCTTAAAGTAACTTGTTCAATATTCAAAATCTTCCTTTGGTTTTCAAATGTTCTGTACTTACTTCAACTTCTCTGACCCGCTTCATCAGTTACCAAACCCATGTTTTCATCCCTTTTGTACTTCCACGTTGATTACTCTTTTTTCTGGATCAAATATTCACCAAGTCACCTGACTCTTGTCAAATGAGGAGTTCCTTATGTGCATGACTGGGTAGATGACAATTGGAGAGATTGCTGGGTTAGAAAAAGAGCATGGCAGAGCAATAGCCAGCAGATCCATGCTCTTATCTTTCTCCCTGATAGAATGCAAGACACTAAAACTCAGAAAGGGTCCATAAAGAGTATTTGGTCACACAGAGTATTTGTGGCTCTACCAAAACTCTAGGAAGTTAATGCCTGAAGATTATACCACCAATCTCCTGCATACCAAGTGCTAATGGAAGAACATGGAATGCAAGGGGGGAAAATCACAAAATATTTTGACAAAAGAATTGGAAAAATCTGGAGTACATAAATATAGAATCATCTCTGCAGTGGAATAATAGGTGCCATTCTAGGATGAGGAACAGCTACTTGGGCTGCTGCTTAAGCTCAGAAAAATTAGAAGAAACTTGCAGTGTTTGTCACATCCAAGAGGAGATCAAAGTGTATGCTTGGATATAGTCCAATCAGCAATAAAATCATTACAGTTCTTTTTCTAGCAAATCCAGTCGGTACGTCGATCATACAGATTAACACGCCTACGATAGCAGATGACAAAGATGCAGTTGATGAGTTCTATCAACAGCTTGAAGAGACATTCATTAAAAATGAAGCAAAGCTATCACCCTTGCAACTGGGGACCTAATTATGAAACTTTGGCTGTCAGATTTTTGGCTCTCCAAAAGAAGTAATGGGAAATGACTACTCATCTTAGTTTACTGAACCAAAGGGGCATCTGATTGAACTTTCTTGCCTTCATGTTTATTCCTTCTTCATTTAACACCTAAATTGCCTGTCCAAGATAATTGTATAGATGGCTGTGGCATCATGACTAAGAGCCAAGTGAAGGATGAACATGTAGCAAGCAAAAAGTACCCTGAGTCAGAAGATCAGCTTTTGGCTTTTAGAATGCCAAAAAATGGATATATTCAGCAGCTCATTGCTTCTTGTCCACACACAGAAAATCTATGTGATGTCTGTCCAGAGAATGGTGGTATCGACATGGAGGAGTAGTCAGTTAACCTAAATGGGCTGTGGAATAAATCTGCCAAGTATGAGCTACCCATAAACACATCCTGGTAAGTCAGTACTGTGCTCTGAACATCTGTGAACAGCAGCAAGCAACCATTTCATTACACAGCATGTGAACAGTAACATACGCTGCCCAGAATTTTTCTAAGTGTGTAGAGAGTTTTCTTTGAGAGAAACTCAGAAAGAATTTGCAAACTGAAAAGGAATGGCATGTTCTATTCCCCCACACACCCCCATCCTGCCCCAGGGATCAAGTCAGATATGCCAATGAAAAACCAAGGCAAGGTCCCAGATAACAGGCAACAAATGCTGGAGTTAGTGAAAACCAGGAGTAAAAACCACATTAAGGACATTAATGTGGGAGGGAATGAAATATCTGCATGCTGACCACAGATTGGATGCAAGCAAACCTTACCTAGTGATCAACTGCAGAAGGAATAGATAAAGTTCTGTTATCTGGAAACTTTTACATCCAACCACAAAGGTATCCAAAGGGAAGTGGAGGCAGAATTTCAATTCAGCTGTATCTTCTCGCAGAGAAAAGCATGAGAAACCCTAGAAATGTTTAGTAAAGTACAAAGGTTCCACAAGTGAGAACAGGAACAGCTGAGGGAGCTGGGGTTGTTTAGCCTGAAGAAGGGGCTCAGGGGGGACCTCATTGCTGTCTACAGCTACCTGAAAGGAAGTTGCAGTCAGGTGGAGTCAGTCTCTTCTGCTGTGTCTCAAGCAAAAGGATGAGAAGAAATGACCTTATTGTGCCAGAGGAGGTTCAGATTAGATAATAGAACTCTTTTTTTGCTGAAAGAGTGGTTAGACATTGGAGTAAGTTTCCCAGGGAAGTGGTGGAGTTACTGTCTATGGAAGTGCCCAAGGGATGTGTGGATGTGGCACTTGTGGATGTGGGTTATAGGTGATTATGGTGGTGGCAGGTTGGTGGTTGGACTAGATGATCTTGAAGGTCTCTTCCAACCTTGAGGATTCCATGATTCTGTCAGCGTATGAAAAGCAACTTATTGCAACTTTGACAATTTTGAATAATAAAGATTAATGACTGTTACATTTAAGACTCTTTTCAACACATTTTAAGTCCAGGGTAATGAAGGAAAGAAAAGCAAATAAAAGCTTATTCTTCACCTCATTTTCTTCCCATTGTTCCTGGATCAATACTTTGATAGCTTAGCCTGTGTTCCAGGCCCATCTTCTAAAACATCAGCCAAAGCACTGCCACAAGCAGTATCTGCACATTATTTATATAGATGTCATTCCAAATTACTTAAGCTGGTAATAGAAGGAAACAATTAATGTCATCAGGGTGCAGTATCCACCTTTTGGCAACTGTCCTCCCTAAGAAGCTCGGGTTAGTTGTATGCTACATGACTCTAATGGAGTAGTCCTGAGAGATAAACAGTAGTTAGCCTTAATATGAATAAATCTTCTGTACTCTTAGATCTTTGAAATCCAGTTATTTTGTACTTTTTATCTCACTTCTTTCACAGCCTTTCTCTATTGCCCACTTGTATTTTCCTGAGTCATGTCTGTGGTAAAAAAAATAAATCACAAACTAGTTTAAAGAAAAACTCTAGTTTTGCTTATCTGATGGAAAATCTAGACAGACTGAAATACAACACACTGCATCTCTGCTCCCTGCTACTCTTATTTCCAAATCATGAGCAACAGCCACACGGTTTATCATAGTTACTACATTTTTTTGTTCCTACTGCTGTGCAGTTTGTTTCTTTGAGACTTAAATACTATTCATAAGTGCAAGAAACCACAAAGATATTTGAATGCATGGATTCAATAGGATAAACTGGACATTGTAGTACTTTTTTCCCTTCACACTCTCCCGTCACCAAGTAAACCCCCAAACTGCCTGGTCTACTTCTGACTCCTGTAGTATCTTCATCCACCCTTTCTATCTTTTATATATTTAATTGTACTGTTTCTCTTTTGATGCAGAGAGAGATCAAATTAAACTGAGCAGTACGTAATCGAGACACTGTTGGACTTTGTGTTTCAGTTGAACCTGATCCTGTATTCATTGCTTATGGGCTGATTTAGATAATTATTTTTTTTTTTTTAATTAAACTGTTTTCATGCTGCGAGAAAGAAATTTGAAGATCGGCATTCTCCCTTCCAATCCTAGTTTTCTACATGCTAAATTACAGGTTTTGTGCTGATATTACAGGAACATTTGGAGAAGGCTTCATGGTCTCCAAAACATAATGCAGGAGATTAATTTTTGCAGCCTTTGAAATAAAATGCAGCCTTGCAGTCATACTGATGCTGTTCAGCCTTCCCTCTTGTGTATTTTATAGGGGAAAAAACCCCAGCTGCTTTTTCTGGATTTATTCTTAAAAAATTAAAACAGCATAATACCAGAAAAGGGGAAAAAAAGATGATGTTTGATGAGTAGATCAAATGCACGAAATGATAACTTGTGGTTTTTCCAAAGGACATTTTCCTTTACCCAGACATGCTTTTTCCTCCTTGTTGCTGTCATGATTGATTAGCGAAGCACCAAACAATCCATGTAATTATTCACCAACTGCAGACCATCTGGAGTTAGGAGTTTGCAGTCTTTCTAGAAATGTATCTGCACTGGGTTTGCTGTATGCTTTTGAGCCTAGTACTTAATCACCACATGTGGGAGGTGTTAACTAGGGAATTGCCTTTCCAGTCTAACTACATTATCATTTATATTATGCTGTAAATGTCTATAATATTTAAGATGCTTTTCAAAGGGTTAGAAGTGCAACACACGTAACAGCTCATACCCCAAGGAGCATGAAGTCGAAGTGCACAAGTGGATACCATAAAATAAAAGGCAACTGATGAGGGGAGAGTGGCTGCTAGAGAGGTAAAGGAACAGATGTCAGAAATTTTTTCGGAGGAGGAGGTGAGTGAGGAGGAGGGAAGCTGTTCCCATATGAAAGATGATCTAAAATAGGGAGTGGGCGAAGGAAACGATTTAGAGTTTCTTACAAGTATGTCTGCTGTCCTATCAAGAAATGTTTGCGCTTTTGAAAGGATAGCTAAATTTGACAGGAAAAATAAACCTTTGAAACATGCTAGCGTAAAAAGAAACTTAAAAACCCCTGCCCATCACATGTTTTGAACATCCTGTGCATTACAAAAGTAGCTGTCATCAAAGTAATGCAGGTCTCACAAACAGAAACTTGTAAACTCAAACTGCATCTCTTGTCCTTCAGAGACTAGGCAAAACAACACAGCCTGAAGAAAGACCTGAAGGTCAACAACTTAGACAGCAAGGTCATCACTCTGGCTTTATGGACAAGAGGCAGGAAGGCAGGAGGCTTGTTCCTCAGCTGGAAATAATACAGCAGGTTCTAGACTCATTTTACAGTTAAACCAGGGATTGCCCATGTTTTTCACTGCAGTGCTTCACATATGCCCACTGATGACTGGGAATGACACACCTTAGTGATATGGTCTTTTTCGTTGAGACTTTAGAAAGTTACTGTTTCAAGATCCAGCAGAGACAGCTCTATCATTATTGTTGAACCTACAAATATGTGTTTGGAAGAAATCATTAAAAAAGACATCTATGTCTGGGATTTTGTCTCCTGTCTGGGGAAACATCCATTCTGTTTCTGCTCCAATTTGCTTCTTCAGAACTGGTTGCTGCAGCTCTTATAACACGTATAGTGAGGCTATTGTCTGTATTGTCTGAAGTAAGGAAAACCAGCTTATTTGTCACTATTTCTTTACAATATCTGTCCCTCCTTCCAAGAACAACAATAACTATTTTACAAAGAAGCGATACAGATAGATTTGTTGCAGATACAGTTTTCCTCCAAAGGCATGCCACGATGCAAACATATGGGCTGCATCTCTTCATGCTAATAAACATTATAAAGCCATGATCTGGTCTCTGGCAGATCATGTTGAAGCTTGTAACTATATGACTAAGGTCTTCTCCCAGTATAATCTGTCCTTGCTACTTACAGAAGATGGACCTTCTCCTACTGCTGGACCACACCTTGTCATTGTCTGGGAGAGCACTAATTCATATGGACCAAATTCACACCAGACAACATACCAACTATTCAACAATATAAACAGTAATCAGCTAGTGCTGAAATTCTTTCCCTGTTTAGACACTTGGTATGCTGGTACAGATATAACAATAGCATCTACCTGATTTGGAAGCATTTATAGGCAGCAGATAATGACCAGGGAGCCTCTCAAACACGCCAGACTTTCTTTGGTTTCTTACAAAGTGTACCTGAGGAGACTGGAATACTCCATCTCCTATTAGGATGTCAGTTACTACCCATGTTTTGCCCCTGACACTGATTGTGTCTGAGTCTCTTATTCACTTTAATCTTATCCTTAAATAATTTGCCATGTGTTCCCAATTTATAGCATCTTGAGTTTGTTCTCAATAATATCCATCCTATAACAAATTAATTAAAAATAGTCATTAGCATTAGTCTCAGATCTCTGTGGAATCAGTCTTGATGCTGAGACACTTAATGAGCTGATTTTTGCAACTAGTTGCATACAGCAAATGAAGGGGCAGGAGAATTAGGTGAGGAATGATTCTCTCTACTGATCCTGTAATTAAGAAGAGGTGAGAAGCAGTAAATACCACCACAGTTACCATATAAGACTTAGAAATGTTTTACATTCTGTCACCCTTATTCCCATTCTGTCTCTCTGAGCAGCCAGCTGCTAGACTTAACTACAGTAAGATAATGTCATAAAACAGAAGCAAAATATTTTGATCTGGGGACTGCAGAGCTGTGGGTGGTGTTAACTGTGTCCTCCTTGTAGATCAGAGACGAACCAGGAAGAACTTCTAGAAGAGTGAGAAGCTAAACTATGCTGTTACCAAATTAATGTGCTATCCTTGCTTAAGTCAATGGGAGGTTCATCATAGTCTCCAGTGGAGTCAGAATTTCCCTATCAGTACTTAAAACTCTACCAGGTTAACAGAAAAAGACTCAAAAAATTGCTTGCTGTTCATTTTTGGAGACTAGAGGGATATATATAGTTGGTGTATTCCACTTAGCAATATCCCAGCTACATGTTGGGTCAGACTCAACATTCTTTAGGTTTGCCACTCCTTAGTGTCCTAATTTTCACTATGTGGGAAACTTGGCATTTGTAATGGATAGAAATCCTGGTCTGCACTGAGCTTGCCTCTGGTCTGGATGATCCCAGGACGCCTGACAACATTATGGCACAGATCCACACATCACTTCACATGCAGCCCATGAAAGTTTCTGTCTTCGGAATGAATGAGGCAGATACAAACACGTGGCGAAGCCTATTTACTTCTGGTCAAAATTCAGTCTTTTGACCTGGAGATACTGTTGTTTCATAAAATAATGCTCATTGTCTTAGATGTCACAGGAATGTATTCATTTAACACATTAGGAAAGTGCTTTAACCAGGCTGAAGAGTGAATAGTAAAATGGTGCGCATTAGAAAGATAGTGGGAACCACCTGGTAATACCTTGTCTGATTCAGCCTATTCTTCCCAGGTAATTCATACTACTTTTTGGTTAAATGAACACTGGTCCAGCATGAAAAGGAAAGCGGGACAAGAGAAGGAGAAACAGAAATAGTCTTTGCATTGGTCTGCCAGATAAGAGGAGTCTCACCTCTGCTACCCTTCCAGGATGTTTCTTCCCTAATACATTTAAAAGTCCCATGTGCCAGGAAAACAGACCACTATTGGGGCCATATCCAGATTGTGTACCTGCCAAATTGTAAGAAAAGGGATTTTATAACTAGCTTTACCAAAAACCCTGTTTTAGAGGAAAACTTCATAACAAGCAAGTTCTGTGATGAGGTGAAAACGCCTTCATGTTTTCCAGAAGAACCTCACAAAGCAGCTCTTAAAACAGCAGCCCTTAAAGCAAATCCCATAATTTGGTCTTATTCATGAAGGAGAATAAAGAAAGAGGCGTTTGTAATCTGACCTGCAGTGAGTAGGTCTATACTTCTTGTTTTGTGTACCCAGAGAGCTTGTGTACCTTGGCAAGCTGTGGTGAAGCTGTATGGCCGCTGATATTCTGTCTGTCCAGTCTCTTGTGGGAGTCTATTTTTCTGTGCCATGCTGATTCAGATACATCAGAGATGATTTCATGAATAAAGGACAAGAAGGGTAGGCAAAGTTTTTTAAATTTGGATATTTTCTTTCTTCCATCTAAACTAAGAGTAGTTATCAAATTAATTCATAAACACCAGCAGCCACCAACAGTTATTTGCTGCTTCCAGATTAAACTGGTCAAGAGACAAGGGGTCTTTCTCTCCTTAGCAACCCTATGAGCCATCAGTTTCCCAAGAGCACTAGGTTTTATAGAAATGCCAGGAAATATGCAGTAGTCGTGGTGTAGTGTATGCTTGAAATGTTAATGACCTTGCTAGCTTAAATGTGTTTGAGTTACTGTAATTAGACAGCAGAAGATTTTTCTAAGGTGCATTCCAGGACAAGTTAAACACTGTTTCCATTACATGTCATTCTTCAAAGACAGAATCTGAAAAGCATATGTGAGGTGTAGCATCTGAGCATTGTTTCGTTCACCCCAGACCTCACTGTAGCAGCCTTCTCCGAATTTAATAAGGCTGCATTAGAATTAGAAGTGCCCAGGGTAACCTGAGTCAATGAAAAGCAGTTTAATTTCGTTTATGGTTGAGGCACACTGTGTTTCTCTTCCCCCTGCCCCCCCCCCCCCCAAATTACATTAAATGAAAACCTTTCTTGCGCATTGAGTGAATGCTTTCAGGATTGTGTATCATACTGCGATCTCTTTAAAATCTTGTGTAAATTTGTATATTTGGGTCACTGTGCATTTGTTCTAAGATAGAAAGGTCAGCTGAACGTAAATGAATACACTTCTCAAAACATACGGAAAGAAAAGTATTTCATTCACTGAAATAAAAAAAAAAAAAAAAAAAAAAAAAAAAAAAAAAACCAAAAAGGGCAAAAGGAACAAAATAGCTGAAGCACAAGTAGTATAAACAGGGTGGCTGTGATAATCTCTGTGTATGGACTTTTATTCTTTGTAGTTTGGTAACACCTTCAATGCCATTTATATAGGGCACACACTAGAAAATCCTGCCACTACTGCACAGAGTTCAACTCTTTGGTGCCATGGCAAAGTGAAATGTCCTGGGCTAGTGTTCAAAAACACAAAAGGGTTATGCCCTGTGCCATGTACTGCTTTGATTTTCACGCTGATGCCAAGGGCCAGTGTATGAGACATCTTATATTCTGGCAATGTGGAAAGTGACAAGAGCCCAGGGATACCCTAACCTTTCAAACCAAAGAGTGATTTCATTAGGCCAGAGGAAGACTCTGAAAAGACTTATGCATCCAATTATATGAGAGGTATTATTTAACATAATAGTAAATACCATCTCTGAATACTGTACATTAATGAGGACAGGGAAGAGTGGGACTGTATATCACTACGCAGGCATATGCAGGCACAGCACAAGTTAGCGTTCACAGCACAGGTCACTAATAGAAACTATCCTTCACTGAAGGTGCCAAAGCTATGTGTTCTCATCTCCCTTGAGGTGTAAATACTCAGAAATTACACAAGAATGTAAGTTGCTCTTTTATTTCATGTTTGTATTTGATCTCATCTTTTATGTCTATTTCATATATTCCATTTTTCATGTTAAGGTTTCTGCTAGCTGTTTGAATCTTCTTGAGATGTAGACGCTAAAATCAAATGCCTTGGTGTGGAGGTCAGCATTTATTATTCTCTGATTTGCACTGTATGTGTTAACATTTAACAGCAAAACTGAAGTGTACAGGATGCAGTACTAAGTGTTTTAGTTGTTCTGGCCTAGAGGGCATCTGTACTTCATTTTTTGCTATCAAGGCAATAGTCTATCTTCAGGCAACAACTTATGAAGTAACTATCAAGCTTCTTCAGATAACAAAACTATGTCACCCTGTGACTAGTTGTAAGAATGAATTAATACGAGAATTGCAGAGCTAAACTTAATCTCTGTAACACCAAATTTACTTCTGTCTCTAATAAACTGAGTTCATGTTGGAGAGACAAATCAAAAACCAGAAGTTAAACATGCTTAACTTCTCTAGCACTAAAAAAAAGGTCAGGATGAAAGTAAGATTTATTCAAAGAGATGCCTATACTTTTCTTATAAGTAGGTTTAGAGGGACAATATATCACATTTCTATGCAATGTTTGTTCATCAGGAATTATCTCACAAGTCAGAGTACATAATTCCAGGTGTTAACACCTGTACATACTATAAATAACTAATTCATAGTTTAATGATACCTTTTGTTGTTTGAAATTGTTATGGATCAAGTTTGTTCAGCCATTTTGGAAGACATACAAGGCTCATGCATCAGATGTGTCTGGCCTGATTCTCCAATCTGCTGTGAATTCAAGGATAGAAAAGGGAAAAAAAAATTTACAATGTGCTGGGAAAAAGTAAATTATTTAAATAAGAAACAATGTGCTGGAATACTGCATTGTGTATGTGCATGAAAAAGATAGCAGTACTTATCTGGGGGAACAAATCCCAGCAGCTATTTGCTGATTAAATTGGTTTGTGACTCAGTTGGAGCTTTTGCTGGTAGCATGCCATACAGCTACATTGCTTGTGAATGTCTAATATTTTTTCCTGTTTTATTTGTGAAGCTGGGCTTCCAAACAGGTCCTGTGTGTCCTGTGCAGGACTTGAACAATGTTTGTGCAATGTGTGGGCAGCCCTCAGGGAAGACTGAGTGTTGGGGGAAGTGTAACAGTGTTGGTGTGTTCCGTAGTGGTGATGGCATGGGGCTGGTTGTTGTGGGGTGTGGAAAGATCCACATCCTTCTGCCGTGGCAAGAGTCCAGGCAGAGTGCTGGTGGGGTCTGTCAGCTAGTGCTGTACACTGACTGGATTCTGGAGACACGAGCCTGGAAAACCAGGGCACACCTGGGCTGTAGGCCATGCAAGATCACAGTGTGACATGGAAAGCTGCAGGGAATGGGGAAATAAGACCAAGATGTAGCCTTATGGTTGGTCTGCAGAAAGGTACTTGAAATTTCCATTTGGTTTCCATTAAGGAAAATATTTCCCACCCCTGTTTTAAAAAGTATAATTCCATGTCTAGATAGTTGCAATAATGACGGGCTTTCAGGTTTCTGAAGTCTATTTATTTGAGCCAAGTTGCTCAGCCTCTGAGCAACCTGATCCAGTGAAAGGTGTCCCTGCCCATGGCAGGGGGGTTGGAACTAGATGATGGTTAAAGCCCCTTCCAACCCAAACCGCTCTATGGTTGTATGGTTCTGTGAATTATATCATTCTTGTAGCCATGAAGGGTTATATTTAGCAGCTATTATGTGTGAAAAAGAGACTCTGAGTAAAAGGCAGCCATAGTACAAACTAACTCATATCCACCCCAAATTTCACATGAACAGACTAGTGACATCCTCTAAGCAACAGCAAGTACCTCAATGTTGGAAGGCTTCTTGTGAATGCAGATTTGTTGGGGCTTCCCATGAAAAAAGGCCTTCACTCCAAGTTTGATTGAACAGTAATTTCCTTATCGATGACTCCCTGGCACTTTACACAGTAATGGCACTGCTGCTGCCTTCTCCTCTTTTACCCCAACTACTGCTGCATTTTGCATACTTCTGCCTGCATATTCCATGGAAGAAGCTCTTTGTGAGTTAAATTTTTTGTATGTTATTTCAGGAAGAGGTAAGGCAAAGATAGCAGTCATGAAATGAAAGAACATTGCTGTATATATGTGTATATATACACAAATCATATATAATATTTTCTTTTTAGGCACTGTATCAAGCCATTGTTATCTACAACTAGTATTCAGTTTAATGTCTCCCATCCTCTCTTACTTAGCCCCATGTCTCCTGTGATGAAAGAGCACATTCTTTCAGAGACAAGAAGTATTCCCCTTAATAAAACAATTGGGACAACTCTTCAGCAGATGCAGTTCTTACCCTGGTTTACTAGGCACTAGAAAAAAACAAGGCAGGAAGACAGCACTGGGTCATCCTCTTTGGCCCTTTTTTCCCATCCTGTTTTATCTAAGAAACCTGAGTAGAGCTTTGTAGGAGTAGGTGAACAAATATAATAGAACTTAATAGCACAGATACGATGGGGACAGATGATGTAGACTGTGAGCTGAATGTTCATTCTCCCTTTAGTCTTTGTGAGGAAATCTTTAACAGTACCCAAATAGCAGAAAAGTACTAAGTTCAACAGCAAAAGAGAGGTAGTCATCTTTTGAAAATACACTTGAAATTTATAATTATGTTCAACCAGCCTCTCAATATACATCCTGGGAGACCTACCATATTACTTTCGTCTCAGCCTGGCCTCTACAGAAAGATCCAAATCCCAAATAATTCACCTCTGCTCCATATCAGACTCTCTGATAATGTTTTCATCATGATGTTTATATGAGAACATACATGAGCAGATCCACTGCTCTCATCAGCTGGGTTTTCCCATGCACCTTCTTCAAGCAATTCAGCTTCCAAAAATATTTTCCAACTCAGTATCAGAAGCCTAGCCTTATCTGATTTGTGCTTCCTTCTAGTCTAAGAACAGTTCTAGGGGAGATATTCTTTAAAAGCTCTGCACCAAATACTATCTCCATTTCATCAAACAGAAATATGTGGACCATACTATGCAACAATTTTTTTTTCAGATGCCTTTGGCTGTCCTTCCAACCTTTCGTTCTTCTTCTTGGAGTGGATTTTAAACCTCACCTTTCATAAGTACTTCATGAATTCCCAGACACTCCTAGTTTACTGTGATAAATTGAAAGTGTCCGACATGCCCTGAAATGAATTCAGGATTCTTAGGTTTGATTCTTCTGAAAACACTCATAGTCACTAAGTCCTACACAAAATTTTAATAGGAAGCATGTGACTAGTATAATCTACAATGCCCTTTGGTCCCTGACAGAACATGGCTACAGCAGAGAGATCATAAAACATTTTCCTGTGTTTTCTTCTGTTTTACCCCACAGTAACTAGATTAGAAGAATTTCTCTTTCTTGTTAGATCCATCTCCGTAGCCAAATCCGTTGTTCCAGATACGACTTCTCTGAGGATCATAAGCAATGATTTAATTAGCCTTCCTCTGAAAAGTTTGTTGGTAGCATTTGAAATTAAGCTATCACATGTAAATTAGTATTTATCTTCATCTTATTCTAGTGTTGACTTATAATGAGTCAAGAGTGGTTCTCCGACAATAACCTTATGGATTCTATGATTCAAAGAAAATACTAGAGTATTTATTTTTTCTTTTTTTTGGGGTAAACATATATTTCACCTACTTATCACAAATCCTTTGCTAAAGAAAATAATGCTTTAAATTCAATAAAGAAAAAGAAGATAGCCTCAAAGAGGAGACATGAAGTTGAATGTCAGAAGAAAGCTTATTATTGAAATAAAGGAAAAAAGTCCTCGTTCTAAAGGCAAAGCTTTTATAATATGTTATGTTATGTGGGCTTGCTTTGGGAGTTTTGGGTTTCTTACTCTGTCTTGACTCCCAGTCTCTGGAAAATTTGTGTATCTCATATATAATCTACTTACACCTCATTTTTTTAACTGAAGAGGAATGATCATTCCCATTTAATTCTTTATATACATATTCTTCTTAGTATATCATAAAATGTCTCTTAGATGTTTTCTGTTTGTTTGTGCAGATTTTTTTCTCTCAAGAATTAAAATTCCTCATGATATTAAGCAAAAGTCTTGTTTTTTGCATCGTTGTCTGGTTCAGAATTAATGCAGGTCTGAGATGTCCTGTTTAATGATGAGAAGAGCATTGAATTTTGGACATGAAAGTTTTAGTAATTTCAGTTGCTACTGATTTGCGTGGAGACACAAGAACTACTAGAGAAATGAAAATTTGACATTTATCTCCTCATATAAATGGAATGATTTATTCTTTAAATCAAAGTAACCTACTTTGGTTATATTAAAAGCCTTCTTCATTTTTTTCAGCATCTGATTGAGGTACATTTTTCTTTTGCAAAGAAATTTCATGTTCACTGAGTTCAAGTTTACTCAGTCCTGACCTTAGAAACTGCAATTTCTACCTAGAAAGTTATATTTCTGAAAACAAAGGTTGACTGTTGGTAGAAACCATGGGTAAATCTTAACAGATGGCAGCACATGCTCCAAGTTTATGAAATTCCTGCACATGACTGTATATACAACTTATTATGCATAGTTGTTGGGATCTGTGCAATTGAGTATGAATATATATCATGTGGGATTATTCTGCACAAAACGAAGAGCTTTGTGTGGACTGACATTGTGACAGAAATGCATGTGTTTTTTACATGTGCTTGAACCTTGGAAAACATTTCATTAAGCAGCGAAAGTGTACAGTATTTCCTGGCATGGCCCTAGTGATGGGGGGCTGATGTGTCCCTGAGATGATTCATGGACACATATGCATGAGCTGAGCCTTTTTCAAAGGTCATTTATGCTGAGATATGTATACAGATGGACAGAAGCATCTGTGGAAAATCTGATCAGCCAAAGAACAAGTAAAGACCAAGAGGTAACTTCGTTCTGAGGTATTTGTCCTTTCCAAAGAATTTGACTTGTTCTGATCTGCTAGGGTTCTGTTATGTTTTGTGTCCCCAAGACAAGGCTGGAGTAGTGTGACATTTCCCTATGTTGCCTCTGAAAAGATTCTTTTACAAGAACTGTGCTACCTGATTCATTGTTAAGAACCTACTCTACCAGGTATTGTGGCAGATGGACCAGAACGACCATGTCTCACTCACTTTTGTTCTTTGAGAATGATTTCTGGCTGGCCGGGGAAGAGCTGGATGTGACTTGCCAAGATAAACTATCATTAATCTTGAACTCCAGAGGAAGCATGGGTACATTTTCAGAAGCTTACATGGATCGATTCATCACATCCAAGTGAATTTTGGAAACATGAGGGAACACTGGATATAGAAAAATAGGTATTAGCTGAAAATAGCGTGAAAATTCTAATGTGTACTGAGGAGAAAAGGTTTAAAGTGTTTAAATAACCTCTCTGCAAACTAAATAGTTCTTAACTAACATAAAAGAGTTAATTACAGCTCACTTTCCAGTACATAAGAACTTTTTAATACCTGCAGGTGTCCAGTAGATTCTTTTGTATTACCTTGCCACAAGGGGTAACATGATCCTCCACCATCTCCTTTTGAGGGGAAGTAGACACAGTTTGTAAGGTAACAGAGGAGATTAATAACCACACCTGAAATGGAAATGAACACCACACTGAAATGCCTTTCAGCTCTTTGGAAGTTCAAACTGGGCTCCAGCAGGCCTTTGAACTTAAACTGAAACGCTCAGATTGAAGCTGCTGTGTATGTTGGGATCATTGCTATACAGCTGAGAGTCTTCTCTTTATTAAGAAGACTACTATGGCAGTGCCCATAAAAAATTCAAATAGCTTTAAGTAAGGAAGGGACTTCGAGTACTCGGTGTCTTGGTGTCATAATGCGGACAGCAATAGCCAGTGCATTCAAAGGCTACTCGGAGGGAATGCTCTGGCTGTTCTGCTTGTGGGCCCATTAAATCATTTGCAGGAGACTGCATTCCCTCTGCTGTGTCCTCACACTTTAGGAGTAAGAAGGGGTTGAGTGAAAGAGATCCACCTCCCACTCTGTTACACTTCTTATGCTGAGATATTTTTTTCTCTTGTAGACATTTCTGACTACAAGAAACTCTTCTCGAATCTTCAGATGTCCAATGCCTTTCAGAAAAGGGTTAATAGCACTAATCAAAATACTGCCATTACACTTTGATTCAAAAATATATTCAGATATAGCATTGCTAAATTGGACTATAAATTCAGTTTGAGTGCTGCCTATCAGCAAATGGCTTGATGTACAAATTATGGTCCTAAAAGCTACAAAAAAGCAATTTTATCAGTCATTAAGCACTTCTAGGAGAGATCCTATAACAAAAACCTTAGCAATGCTAGGATAGCCATCCTACATAACAATGCAGAAATTACTAAATTTCTTCTTTCTGAGAAGTGCAAACTGAAAGACAAAAGCAGAGGTGCTCTTTTACTTGGGGGTCTGCTGTCCTTTTGCATTGACTTTTTGCTCTTTGTTCAGACAGGAAACTGTTAATTCTCTTGTCCTATCTGTAAAGTATATACTGAAATACAAATGCTTGCAGAAGCACTTCTCAAAATTCAGGGTTTTATTTAATTAATGAGCTAGACTTACACATGCTAATGCATAAAGCCATTGGGAAACACTTCAATAAAAATGAGACCTATGATCAATACCCCAGGTATGTCCTCTTGATTGATTTAAATAGATATCATGACTAATCTTCAGACAAGTCTACAGCAATGCGCCCTTTTTTGAATGTTGCAACACCATCTAAAGACAGGAAACCTATGAGGAACCAGGACCTGACTCACAGAAAGCATCTAAACAAAGAGTCATATAAAGGTCTAATTCATTCTTCAAAGAAGTACAACAATCTGTAGATTACAACATTCTAAGATGCCACAGAGATTCCATCTTGTCTTCCCTCCAAAACACTACTTTTCAGCTCCTTTTTCAAAAATTACTAGCCATGGAGAATTCACCACAGCCCTTGACAATTAGTTCCAGTGCTTAGTTATCATCCCTTGCAGAAAGACAACTTTATTGCCCATCTAGGCCAGTCCATCTGCCCTTTTTTGCCAGTTGCATTCATGCTTACTAATCCAAATGGCCTTTTACTCCTCATCCCCTTTCTCACAGAGAGGGCTTAAATTGCATCTGAATCTTTTCCATTGTAAGCTAAATAGACCAAGCTTTTAGTTTTTCACTGATGCAGGACATTTTATAATCCTTTAAGAATTCTCATGGCTCTTCTCTAAATTTTTTTGCATCATTTGCATTATCCTTCTTAAATTGTCAATATCAGAGCTGGAGATAGTCAGCCTGTAACTGCAGCAGGAATGCCAAATGAAGGGGTTATACAAGCTTTCTGCTCCTACTAGGTTCTCCCTGTTCTGTACCCATTATGTTGCACATGTTGATGATTTTTGACAAAGGGAAGTTAGAAAAATAAAGAGCTTTGTGTTTCTGTTTGGAAGATGTCCCCCTTCCATGTATACTGAAAGCTCTGAAGGAGCCTGAACCACTGCAACTTAGCTTTGCTCATAGATGAGGCAGGGAGTCACGGGCTTTTGCAAATGCAAGCCACCAACACAGAAGATCCCAGTTTTGGCATGTTTTAAATAAACAGTTGTTTTAGGGATTGATGATTCATCTTTTCCTTTATCTGTTAAAAAAGCCTGACAACAAATATGTATTAGGTGCCTAAGGATCTCATGGAGCTTTGATACGGTCTCAACACCAAGCAATGAATTGCAATAACAGGAAAGGTCAAACTTGAAATTAGTGAAGAACAAGTGCTGGAGCTGCATTCACCCCACCATGCTGGGGGCAGCTGGCCAGTTGTGCCAGACACGAACATCCAGCATGAATTGCACGTAGGGATCTTCCACTAGATGCATCATGTGGTTGTCTGGGATGGCCTTTCAATCCTAACTGAGTGTATGTGTCTCAAGGTTTTAAATCAGACATCAATTCCTAAACATGCATCTCGTATACACAAGATTGCAGGCCAATAATGCTAACAAAAAGTCAATAGCTGTTAACAGGTAAACTTTGCACATTTAGAAACAAGGATAGCAAACCCATACTGTGCACCACTATTTTCTGGGAATTAGCCTTGGATAAGGTCTCTACGATTACCCTGGAGTAGCCTGTACACTGGTCCGTTTCAAATTGTGCTGATGCTTTGTGAATTCAGAGCTTTTGGAAACATTCTCAAAGCTGAAGCACAGCCTGTGATTTGAAAGGGAAAGTAAACAAAAGATGGCATAAAGTAGATTTTTGGTTCCGTTGGCTGGTTTATTTTTGTTTGTTAGTTGATTCACCCTTTGGACCTCTTTTGCTTTAGTTACATTTTTACACCTCCTACAATGTGGCATCTTCACAAACATAAGATAAATTGTGAAGTATAACACAGCAAAATTATGTGCCATGTGACACTGAGAAGGGATATGAATTAAAACCACTGAAATTACTCATTTTTTAGCACATATACACATATGCCAACAAGGGATATATAAGAGTGTGTTTGCGTGTGTGTGGTTTTAAACAAGTTTGAGAATCTTACTTTTAACTTTGCTTCTATGGCTTTCTGTAGAAGCATGCTTGTTTTAGCAATATTTGGGAAATGTTAACTTGTATTATTTGGGAAGTAGCCACAAAATTAATTTGATGCATCTAGAGCATATAAATACTCTTCTGCATTTAAATTGGGCTGAGGTGATGGTCTAAGAAAAAGAGTTTAAAAATACCATGGAGATGTAATAGTACAGCTAATCCCTGCAGTAAACGTGCTAACACTAAGTTTGGAGCATTAGACTGAAATGAATACCAAGAGAACAGGTTTAGTCTGCTGAGAGGATAGTACTCAGGAGTTGAAATTAATTCAAACAAACTGATCAGGTGGGAATTAGTTGAAAAAGGAAAGAGGTATAGATCATACTTATGAAGGGTTATGGCTGTATAAGCAATTTAGAAGTTTCTATTTCTCTTTTTAATAGGTAGGCAATGGGTGAAACTGGCAAGAGAATTGCTAGAATAAAGCCCTTTGGAAAGGGAGAGACATACATAAACCATTCTTCAGCCTTTATCACAGCAATTGGCAAGAATTCTGGGAAAGTGTCATTGTAAATAACCTGAAAGCTCCAGAGTAAATTGTTTTTCTCATGGACGTACATATTTTGGAATTTCCTTTCATCTTTCAGTTCTTGGTTACCCCATAAGCATTTTAGTTTCTAGTTTCCATATGATGACATTCTTACCACCTCCAAGAAAAAGATTTAAGTAATGAGTTTACTCTTGACTTTTTCAAAGATGGTCTTTGAGGAATGTTTTAAAAAGTTGATGTAGCTGTCTGACTGCAGTAAATTAAAGAAATGGTGATATGAGAGAATGTGGAGCAACTACCCTGCTTTTGTATGTCTGATTTGTCATTCTGATGCTAGATGTCTTTTATGAAAGATGTTCATTAACGATAAATCTCATTCTCCCTTTCCATATCCACAGTAAACCCAGTGCGCTTACATTTTTTTGCTTGCATGTGTGAGCTGAATGTGAATGAATGATCATTACTGAACTAGTGCATAATCTTTGTGAGCTCTTGCTGTAAAGAAACACAGGCCTTTAACTTTTACGTTGTACAGACAGCCTGAGCGTAAGGTTAGGAATCGTCCCATGAGGTGACTTCTGCCTGCACAGAGCAGAAAGCAGCTCGGCAAAGGTCAGTGTGGGGAACAACCAAAGCAGGTACTGCTGCGGCTGCAAAAGTCTTGAGGTGATCCATGTGCATCAGATTCACTTCATTGTGGAAGTTCACCCTGTTCCCTTTCTGCAGAGGAGAACTCCTTTGACTTTCTTGCCATGTGAAAATCATGCTGGGCTTACCACTGGCATTGCACTCAATTTTTAAAATGTCCAACAAAAATGCAGACCGTGGCAGTAGGGATGAGGAGACTGGGAACAAAAGTCCAGAAGCAGCTTCCACGTCTTAATTTTGTACTTGTTCCAGTTCAAATCACAAAGAAGTTGTTTTCTTCTTTTCTTTTTTTTTTTTGGAATTGTTTTTGACTTTTAAAAAATGAGTGAACGACATAGAAAACTGCACACATAAAACCCATCAGCACTGCTAATTATTGCCAGCCTCAGCCAGAGGCTCTAATGGCAAACTTTCAGTCTTAATCTGACCACGGCTCTTCCACAGATGTCTGTGCAGCTAGGGTAGTGCCCACCTGATGAACATCATTCTCCAATACTTTCAAACCAACTTCTGCTGAAAGCTCTATATTTAGGTCTAAAAAATTACATGGAATCAACTACAACCAAATTCCAATATGGCACAAAATATATGCTCTCACAGTCATAACCCAAACTGTTACGTATGTATATAAAGTTTGGTTTTAATTTGCTATAACTTCAAGAAAGTTGATATGGTCTGGTTTGTCATGTTATTTTAGTAAACAAAAGCAAAATGTTTATTTAACTGTAAGCAGCTCTGAAACTTGCCTACTGTAACCCATAATCCTCTGATATTTTTAGATGAATGCTTTTAGACCAGACACTATGAATGCAACATATTCTACGTAGTCTTCTGTGGTTTCTTAGAATAAAAATAATCTAAGACTAAACAAACAGTAAGGGAAAAAAAAAAGAAAAAAAAAAAAAAACAAAACCACAGAACAGAACTATTTCTACAACTTGAAAAATTGTGTCATGTTGTTAAAAAAAGTTCATGCTTTCATTTTTGTCATATGGAAATTTTCTTAGCAAGGATCATCTAACACTACTAGAACTAATGTGCCATCTTGCCTGTATGATATTAAAATATCCCTGAGTAGCTAACTACAGCTGCTTCTCACAGAGACTCACAAAAAACCCAAGTGCATCCTTTATCCAGCTTACATTTCAAGAAGGCTGGACTTGCTCACTTGAATAACAAGAAGAATATCTAGCAAAATAGGATAAAAATTAATGAAAACACCCTCATTGCCAGTAGTGACAAAAATCTGGAGATGCCATCCATAACTCTGTCATCACTCACACTAATCAACAACTCAGACTGTGAAAAGATACATTTTACACACTTCTAATAATCAATCTTCTATGTCCTATTATGTATTTTTCATTTCTTTTTTCCATTTTGCCCCCTTCACCTCCTTTGCCCCCACCTGCCCACTCTTCACAGATCTCAGAAATTATCCAGGCATCATAAAATGCACCTTTTTTTAATTTTCTTTTCCCAAAATCTGCATTTCTCCTACAAGTCTTTTGGATCCATGTATCTGTATAATTAGCTGCAGGTCTCATTTTCCATTTACAAAAACAAAGTAAGGTTTCTGCTCATTATGGTTGTCAAAGAATATAAACCCCAATGGTTTGAGTCCAAAATTAATATTAAAAAACCCCTCCAAAGTTCAAGAATTGTTTAAGCCAGCCTTTGTATGTTGGGAAGCTTTTACTCGTGTTTTTGATGTTCGTATTTACTGGAACTACACTCAGAAAAATTAAAGGTTATCAAAGGAGCAACTCTATGAGTAAATATTTTTTAAAAATGGAATGCAATAATATATAGCTAGGGCTCTATTAACCCTGGAACCTGAAAAGGGGTTTTTTCCCCACATAGATTTCTGTTCAGAAAACTCCATCTTCCAGGAAAAGAAAAACAGGTTTAGAAATAGAAGGCACTCTGTGAAGGAAAAAAAATGCTTTCTGATCTAATAAAACTATTTACTTTAGTGAATTTAAAAGCTACCAAATATGTGGATCAGTACATACTAATACAATAGAAAATACAGTAAATAAATGCTCCAAAGAGGGAAAGGAAAGTTTTCCTTTGAAAATAGAGAATATGAACAACTTTATCAAATATGTTGAATTGAGAATTTGTTCTATTACTGTCTCATCACAGCCTATCTGCATGGCATAATATGCATCTATAAATAACTTCACTTATACTGCTATTGTGTACTGCCTATTTATTTTGAAATCTCCCTAGAATAGTCACACAGTTTTTCTGCTTCACTGTCCAAACCATGCATGATTTCATCTTTCAGTAACATTCAGAGGAAACACACATTTTCAGTACAAAATGGGCCTAATGTACCTCTTACATGCATGGGAGAAAAATTTAATTACAGAGTTCAGGTCTATCATATGAAATACAGTGAAACCTTTTGTTTTTGAGGCAAACATATGGGAATGCAATTGTAAACTAGGCATATATGCAAATTAAGGGTATATAAGAAATCTTACATAGGATGATCCAGTTTTTGTAGGAGCACGTGTTCATGGCAGACTTAGCAGAAGCTGATTAAGCTGCTGGTACTTGATTACAGTGTCAGGCACCCCAAAAAACTTTAAGGTACTTCACAAGCCACTAAGATGCAAAAACCTAATGAAATATACTTTTCCCTGGCAAAATAATAGGCAATGGGTGGCCATGCACAGGCACAACACTTCTTATTCCAATCCTGACAGTGTTGCACACAACATTAAAAGGCTTTAATTTTGATTTCCCTGGCACAATTATTTTTACTCATAATTAACCCACTGGCTATTTTGAAGTTTAGCTTGGGTTACTCTGGCACAGAATCAGATTCAACACAGATTTGACTGAACAATTTCTCCCTTGGTTATCATCTGCATTTAAACAGTGTAAACCACCATCAGAATACGGATCAATATTATACACAAGTCCATTCTGATGCCCAGCCTTATGACACAATATATTGATTGAGCAGAAGCATTGACAAAATAAAGCAATCTTGAAATAAAATTTCCAGTGTCTTTCCTCTCATCACTCTCAACAACTCCCTTGTGGATATTTTCTGTGGAACAGACTCAGATTCTTCAAAGTATTTAGGTGCTAAACTCATTGTGAAGTAATACGGTGGGGCTCTGTTCCCTGGAGCTATTTGCTGAGCTCTTCCTATCCATAACCAAGCTTCTACACACAAAATATTAGAAACCTAATTAAAACACTTCCAGTAGTCATATTTTGATTATGCCTATCTGAAAATGTACCACTGTAAATCTGATCTGCAGAACCAAAGTTCCACGCTTGTCAGGCCAACATTTGGCTTTCATTTTTTTTTTTCAACAAATTGTTCACATCAAGATCTTAGAATGGTTTTAGGAAGTCGAAAAAGAACTCCAGCATCCTCCAGAATACTGGTGAGGCATGAAAATGCCATCAGTGATGCTCCCATGCTTATGCAATGTATTAAAATTAAATTCAAAAGAATATACAAACAAATCATAAGTTTGTTTATTATGAAATTACTTTGAACAAAGCATAGAATCATGTCATTTTTACATATTATTTTCTCAACTGATCATGGAATTTGAGTTTATAGTGGCACACAAAATTGTCACAAAACATTTAACACTATTTATAAGACAGTGGAAAAAAACCCAAACAAACAAGATACTTTATGTGACATTTATTCCATGCTTGTTTCTTTTATTTGTGCATCTTGTAAGAAACAAGGAAAATAACTATTCACAATTTGAAGAGGGCGATGGCAAAATCCACCCCCAGTATCTCTTAAGATTTCACCACATACTGTCAGTTCTGCTGGCATTACCTCTCTTTGGCTGTGTTGGAGCGGGCTACCTCCATGACATACCCTCTGCAGACAGGATGCAAAAGGCCAGCCAGAGGGTTTGAGTCTGAACATCTTGTTGGATCAGCACACTCTTTGTGCTTGCAGACCTGGTGGCTGGGGAATATCCTGGTTCCAATAGGAGACAGGAAGATTTTAATCCATTTATACAAAGGCTGACATTTTTTGGAAAAAGTAGCATCACATTAGGAAGTACAGGGATGCAGAGATGGTAAGAATCAGGACTGAATGAAGTACCAAAAAGCAATTAAGAAAGGATGGCAATTATTATCTGCTATTACTGAGACATTATAATGGCCTAAAGACAAAGATTTAAAACGTGTTCACATACATCTTTCCTTGCTGGAATGATGATTTTGCTGCATAGATCTTACTGACTCTGGTAGGAGTTAGGCAACTCTGGAGTGTGGAGCTCTTTGTAGCAGTATTTTACAGTCTTTCTTGAAATATGTATAGAAACATATACTACAGAAATCTTACTTTTGTTATATAATTTCAGTATTAAAATGTAGCAGTCACCCTTCTCCCCAGTGCAGTGTGACTGCCTGCTCTTCAATGCCTACAGACTGTAAGGCAGAGCAGTGCACTCAGATGCTTTGAGTGAAGAATTCCTTGACCACAGATTCTTCTGTAATTACTGCCCTGCTGTGAGACCACCTGTCTGACATGTGAACAATCTTTGACTTTTCTAGGCCTGCTACAGACTGCTACAGTTCCCTTGTCTAAAGGATTAATGAGTTTACTTAGTGAGGGTTATGCAAGTTACTATCTGGAAGATAGCATAGACATATCACCTTATTTATTTTAAAGTGCCTACCTGATTTGGGCTTAAATACCAAACTTTTTGTGAACACCATGATTGTTAAAGTTGTGTTATAAACTGGACTAATTTTGCCATCACTTCTAATCCAGGCAGGACTTCAGAATTCCTGCCTTTGATGGTGAACCACTAGGGATGGATACATTTTCTAGTACTACAACTGTGTTGCTAGAGTGGATGGAGTATTTTTCCCCATTTCTAAGGTCAGGCCTATTTGCTGCTTAGAGATCTCTTTCAAAATGAACTGAAGCAGTTAGTTAATAACTTGGCAGTAGGGAGTGGTTTTTAGAATGAGCAATTGTAGAAAAACTGAACGGAAACATTTTTTCACCTACAGGTCTTGTGCTTCCTCCTCCTTAATTTAGGCACAGAAGATTAAATGTTGACTGACCATGAAAATGGATGGTACAAGCTAAATATCGGGTGCAGGCTGGACAGAAGATATTTAAGTACCTACTACCAGGAAGGACACTTTTTAGTAAGTATGCATGCTGAAATATGAAAGTTAATTCCTCATCACTGTATGCTTTAACACACGGCTGACCTTCCTCAAAGCTGCTTCCTCAAAAGCAGCTCTGTGTAGCTTTATTAGGTATACATTCCTCCTGCTTTAAGGTTTAACGTGAATCCAGCAAATGATAAAGATATGTAGTTACATCAATTCTGCATAGCCATTAAGCTTTAAATGGATACAAGTGACTATAATTCATTTGCTACTCAATTTATATACCCTGTATACAAAGTCTTTTACTGCACTTCTGTCACCATTGTATTTCTTCAAGCTTAGACTTCTATTTCACCGATTTCAACAACATGCCAATGAGCAGAACAGATTGGAATTCTATTTGATATTGTGCCTGAGAGTCTGAAGATGCATTATATTAGAAAGCCATGTGAAAAAATCAATGCTGTGATCAGTAACTGTACACTATAGATTAATTAAGGCCAGAGGCAAGGGATTCAGCCCAGCACAATCCTTTATGAAGTTTGATTGCAAACACAGTTGTAAGTAAACTTCTCTAAGAGTTCTCAAAGTTGAAGGTCATGGTGTATGGCATTGACAAAGCTTTTTTCCCCCCCAGAATTTGTGTAACTCTCAGTCCCTCTATGTAACAGACTACCATGACGTTGTGGTCATGTCAATTAAACCTTCAATGTTCCCTGTGCTGCTCTCTTGTGGAATGGCATGTCATTTGTCTGGACATTTTCACCAGATTGGTAATTACATTTTAGATTTATAAATTTCTAGATTTATATCATGATAAATCATTTTTATCAATGCACATGTGCCTTATGAGGGAACCTTTGCCTGCTGGAATGAGTTCTACATTATTCCTCATCTGTATGACTTCCTATGATAATTAGAAGAATAATGCTAAGTAAGTAGTCCCGAAAGTGACCCAGAGATTGATTTGGTTCTGCCTTGGACTGTAATCAATATAATCTCTTCTGCACCCTACATAGAATATCTTGCTCTCATCCCATTGCTCAGATGTGGCAAAACTACTTGCAGCAGTTAGCCCAATAATCAGTAATATTTTTAATTACGATAGCAAAATTTCGAGGCTAGAAGCTTCTTTTTTAAAAACTAAAACCAAATAAGAGATGAAGTCTTTTTCCAACTTCTGTACCTTTGGAGCAATGCTCAGTTGGCAGAGTGGCCGGTTACTAGAGTAAGGAAAAACACATGAAAATTCTGATAGAACAAGTAAAACTCCAGCTGCAAACACATGGCAAACCCTTCATTACTGACCTGATAATCTTCATTTCATGGAAAACACCAACTGCTACAAATCTAGTTAATTATTGTTATGGTAAATTAAAGTGCATAAAGTCATCTATTGTTATAAACCCAACACAATTAGGAATAACCCTGTATATGCAACGTTTTCAATGTCTCACTGAAAATGATCCATCTCAAAGCAAATGCTGTTACTTAATGCTTGAGATGCAGCTTTCCAGAACTGTGTTCTCTGCTGAATGTTTCCCATAATGGTGGAACAAAGCTCTTTGATTGTAAGCATTTTATCCCTGTGCAAATGTAATGCATTGCTCATCCTCCATAAAAAGTAGAAGCATTTCTATCTTTGCACATCCCACACCTACTGTAACTCCCAAATACCTCCCAATTTACAGAGCTTCTCTAACAATTACTCTCTGTATAGTGTTTTCCAGGTCAAACAGTTCTTTTCAAATAATTAAGTAGCTCTGTTTCAGTTAAACAACTATTCATGACCTAGTCTCAGTTTCCCCTGATTTTTTTCATTATTTGTAATGCTTGCCCAGGTAGTCCCACTAAAAATTATGGCTTGTTTGGGAATCACTCACCTTCGCTGTGCCTTTATATTTGTTACCAGAGCTAGTCACCTCAATTATCATGATTGGGTTTTTTTATTTTCTGATTAGGTAGTTGACATTTTTTATGCAAGGCTTTCACAAATGAGCTCTGCTGCAAAGGATGGGGATATAATTACCCTAGTGAAACTATCGGGAGGCTAATAGTGACAAGCATTTAATTAGCAACTAGAATCAGTTTGAATGCTTAAAAATAAGAAAGTATTGCATGGCTTATTCCAAACAAAATACATTCTTTTGTTAAAAATGCATTATCAAATTGAGGATTAGACTTGTGCTTTCAGGGGAAGGTTGAGGTTGTCAATCAGGCCTGTGACACACACTGGCATCACAAAATTACTGTGTTGCCCACTGATGTCTAAAGACAACGCAGAGTACTGAACAAAGTGTACCTGCAGCACAGAAGGTGCTAGGAACCACTGCCAGTGTAACTGACTGTATAAAACCAGCAATTCTTAAATATATGGGGAAGAATAGCATAAAAAAGTTTTATTTCCTAAGAGGGAAAGTGAAATATATATCAAACAGACCTTGAGTGAGAAAGAAACAATCATACTGTGGAATCTCTGAGGAAAAGAAAGGGAATTTAGCTCCCCAAGATTGTTCCAGTGCATGGTCTTAAACTTTTATTATGGTACATTGTTTTACCCAGCTCTCTTCACAAGTAAATCAGCACTGTCGCTTCTTAGGATCCAGTCTGACTGATCTAGAAATACCTGTCTCTCATGCTCTGCCATTTTTAATTAGACAATGTGCTTGGCAGTAGTCATCCTCATTTACAATAGCTCACTGAAGATCCAGCACCAACACCCCTCCGTGGTTTGATTCCCAGAGCTTGTGTCTGGCAGTTTGGTTACAAAGACTTTGCTGTCACTTTTGCAGGCTTGTCAGGAGTAGATCCAGGAGTCCTTCCACCTATCTGCCCCTTTGCCTTTCCAGTCTCCAGCCAGCAAGGAGCCTCTGGACTTCAGAATGAACTTTCCCATGCCCTATTCACCAAAATTATTTTATCAGTCTTGTAATGATTCTACCTAATCTGTTTGCAGCTGGTGCATACGAATCTCTTCAGACACTTGCTGACAATGTCCCAGTAGCTTTCATTGGTTTGTTTAAGTCTTAATTGTAAAGTGCTAATCTTGGGCCATGCAGATGATGCAGGGCCCTATAGGACAGTGGGCTGCAGAGCCTGTGCCCGGCTGGGATAGTGTGGCCTCTGCGGCCAGGGAGCACAGCTTTCCCCTGGCCCTGTCCCCAGCCCCAGGAACGCCTCTATGGGTGCACCTGGCTATCCCTGTGTAAGGCTTAAAGGGTGTATGCTGCTCCTAATAAGATGAAGAGCCCTTTTATGCTAAGGGGAACACAGATTTCACAACATTAGAGACTTGTCAGAAGTGTGGGGATGAGACATAATTTGCATGTTCATCCACTTAAATGTGCAAGCATTTTCTACCTGCATGTACAATAATGGACACTGTAAAATTAAAGCTATTTAATGGCTTCCTTTGTAAGGTACCATCTGCTTCAATGCAATATTTAACATTCGTGACTTTATTTATAAACAGAAAGAGGTGTAGACTTCAAAGCTGGATTTACTCACCACAGCACTATGGACACCTCACAAGCTCTCTCTCTACATATATTTAACATGATACAGATCTACAGACCAAGACTTGTATGTTTAAGTGAAGGAACAGAATGTGAAAGTGAAGGCTCATACACCCTCCTCCCCAAGCTTAAACTAGAAGCAATCAGTAGGCGATAAATCTTCTTATCATTCTATTTTCATTAAATAGTCACCAGCATGTGAAAGTATATTAGAGAAATAGAAATTGCATAACTGCTTTTCTATGATGCAGATGTAAATAGACATTGCAAAAGGATTCCTATTTTAGTGACCTAACAGTTTAGCTTTAGTCTTGCCACTAAAAATCGGTTTTTATTGGTCAAAAGATAAAATTGGTTGTCCCTGACATGTTTGCACATACGATATTTGGATTTGATCCAGTTTCTGCCTGAACCAAGTAGCTGAAAGAGTGAAGGAACAGTCCAGAGAGATCTGTGGCTATCTGTCTGAGCTAACCCATGAGGCAAAGCAAGCCAGGGTCTGTCTGTTTTCTACATGAAGAGCAGAGGCAAATACTTATCAGTTGAGTAGATTTGGGTTTGTGTTATGTCTTTGTATTCTAATGATAAATTTTTCTGCAAAGAAAGGACCTTTAAAGGACATAGTTGTGATGTTTGCTTTCCTCCTTTGTGAAACAGCCTGCCAGATTACCAGGCACGTCAACATATCCGCTGAAATAGTTAGCAAATGCTTTAATTTCTTTTTTTCTTGTAATAAGGATTTCTCTGAATCTACTTTTGGTTTTTTTGTTTTCTACATTAGATTTGAATTGGGAAAGATAGCTATGAATTTGTGTTTCAGATATGATCTGGAGAAAAATGAGTAGCTTAAGACAGATTTACAAATAAACAGTTGAATTCTTCCTAACCATGCTCTCATGGTTGCCAGGAGTATCATCTGCTAGCAGTTTGGGTTTAACCATCTTTAGTCAGACAGAACTCCTGGATCACTGAAAGAGTGGTTAAGCAGTGGAACAGGCTCCCAAGGGAAGCTGTGGATTCACCATCTCTGAAGTGTTCAAAAAATGAGTAGACTTGGCACTTTGCAATAAGTTTTATTGAGCACGGTGGTATTCAGTCTAAGGTTGGGCTTGATAATCTTGGAGATGTTTTTTAACCTTAGTGATTCTGTAATCCTGTGATCCATTTAAAAAGTTTAAGCTGTCCTTATTGCAAATTCAAATGGGTTACAGATATGAAAAATCCCACCTTTTTGATACACCCACAAATAAACTTGAGATAAAATCTAAGTGCAAACAAATGCAGTGCTTTTTGTGCCAGAGAATATGAAAACAAAACTACCGGAATTGTAAATAGATTTATTTCTAGAATTTCTGTTTCACATTCTTGGCTGAAAATAAAAAGTAATTTTAACACTTCACACTGAAAAGGTACATTTGCTTCCTGCCATAGTTGGCTCACGCTGCCATCAACGTGTAATCCAATTTCCCTCAGGAGGCAATGTATGGTGCAGATCTTCTGCTCCAAACGTCCCTCTCATTAGACCAAGGAATTTGGGCCTTTATGTGGATTTCTGGCAGGAAATTATGTAGAACTGCTTTGTTAAAATATAAAATTTTGATGTGTCTTTCATCCAAAACATTACATGGACATTTAATCAAAAGTTTAAAGGGGAAGGAGGAGGAGGCGGCTATAAACTTACTCAAGCATGTGTTTGCTTTGAATGTCACTGGATTACAAACAAGAGAAGAACAGATCTGTGTTTGTGGGAGTTCAAAGGTTAAGCAATGCTGAATTTAATTGTTAAGATGAGGTAGTTCTCTATGCTGTGTATATTTTCTGTCTGTCCTAATTGAATCATGATATTTGACCAGAAACACATCCAGCTGTAAAAGTGATTTCCTTATAAATAAGATATGTATCTGCAAGACAATTCTAACATGATTAAAGACTATAAAACCACTGCTACATTCAAAGAAAATTGCCACCAAGCTAAGAAGATAGAAATACCCATAACCTGAAACACTTCAGACTTACTTTCCCCACATTTGACAGTGCGGGTTATTTATTGATATCCTATTTTATATGCTAGAATTGTGCGTGTGCATATGTTTGTAGGTATGTACTAATCTGTTTATAAAGAATGACAGTTATTTATTGCCACTGAGATGAACACAGAGATGAGCGCTCAGTGACTCATAGGTCTTATGTTGCAAGGTTTTAAATGTACAGAAGAGATGGGGAGTGTCTCAAAGTCCCTCCCACTGAACCAGTGGAAGGAGATTTTTTGTCTGCCTTGGAATTTGCTCAGGATGTTGAAGATCCTTATAGAAAAGACATTAAGATCTATTCAATTCCATGAGTGTATTAAGTGTGTACACATATTGGCTGAGGAATAAACATTTTCACAGGTTTGGTTTTTTTGTTTGTTTGTTTGGGGGTTTTTTTTGTTGTTGTTTTTTTAATTTTTCTGATGATAGGCATTAGTGAGATAAGATAGCTGGTTGACTGGCTTATTACAAATAATTTCTGAAGGAGATCTGAGTCTGCTCAGTGAGAACTGGGTACAGAATTTTTTTTGAGAACATTCTGCATACTATACATAATTTTGGGGGAGGGTTAAAAATGCCCTTATTGAAAAATTAAAAAGCAACAAAGAAAATGTTGATTGTATTCAACATTTAAGGGGCTAAGGGGCAGCAGGGTTCATTGTAAACAACTGTAAATGCAGAACTGATGTAACTTTCTGTGTAAATATTTAGATGATTGGTTTTAGTAGTGGAAGCTACATTTGGGGCCAGCCTCTTTATCTGGGTACAAAAAAGAATCTTTAAAAATACTTAAAAAACTTAGAAAACATATCCAGAATTATAATATTAAAAGCACAGAAAGTATATAACCAACTTGCACGTGTCAGAGAACCAATAAATTTCAAATTATTAAATTTGGGGAGGAATTTTTTTTCTGGAGACATACCTCAGAAATTGAGCACTTTTTTGCCTGAACTAATAGCAAAATACTAGGTTAGATGAACAACAATATGTCTTGATTACTCATGGCCCAAAGTTTTGAACTAGATGGTGTGCCTTTATGTTTTTAAATACTTGGGAATCTAAGACTTCAGTGAAATATTCTTAACTGCTGGAACATACGAGTAATATAAAAATCATCAAAAATTAAAGGGATTGCTTTCTGCAGAGCTTAGTGTTATGCCTCTGGGAATACCTAAAACCAGATTAAAAACTGTTGTAAAGTTACAAAAATACCAAAAATTGTCCACAATTCTTGCTAAAGCTTTTGAGTTTGGCCATGGTCCTATTGTATCTAGATCTAAGCCTAAATATCATGCATCATTTTACTTGATTCAGCTCTTTTCAAATGCTGCATTAAATCCTTTCCCCCTTTCAGAAGCCCAGGGAAAACCTCTGACATCAGTAGACAAAGAATTCACCCACCTCATTAGTGCAAGTTACTACTGAATGTGTAAATTCTGGTTATTAAAAAAACTAACTAAGTTAATTTTACCATGGAGAGCACTTAATTCATCTCACCTGCAAATCTAACTCAGCTACACTTCATGGGCAGCAGAAAGCTGAGTTTCCTGAAGGCAGAAGGAAGAAGCCAGTACCCAGATAAAATTCTGGGATTAAGGAACTGCATCTGTGCTAATGGCAGAATAAACCCCTGCTCCCCTCTGGTCTTAGCCAGATACATGCAGACATAAGTATCACACACAGGTAGAGAGACATGCAAAAGGTTTTGTCTAATTTGTTTGTATACCCAGCCTTTTCTCTTTAAATTGATACTTGATTATGAGGCAGATATTACAAAAGATGTATGGTTGTAAATAATGATCAACTTAGTTCCACAATGTTTACACTTCTAGGGTCTATATACAGAAAGCATATGTAAATTCTCTCCGTGATCACTTTTCCTTGCATCTATAGCTGTCCTTTTTTCAAGTTTTGACAGCTGGATAGCTGGTAGTAGTTTAAAATGAGGACTAAGAAAGAATTCCAGGTACAAAAAGACCTTGAGTAGAGATTTAAATCTGAAACACAAACAGAACAATGATAATTCTGGACATATAAAATTTCTTGTTTTAAAATTAAATCACTTGCTAATTCAGTTTGACATAATAGGCCAAATTTTGCCCTCCTTATTTAACTCATATATGTGGAAGGTGAAATCTGAGCAGCAATGAATGGAGAAAAGATAAATTCTAGGTAAGATATTTCTCAGTGTCTCAGTCAGTTGTTACCTGAAAGAGATGGTTATGGGCCTTCTGTGGAATAACATAGGTTTATGAACACTCAGTAGTTGTATTTCCAAATGTATTCATATGTTTAGAAACCACATTAATCAATGAGAATATTTACGAACCATATTAATTGATAAAAATGTGTCCTTGGGACAATGTTCTTTGCTCCATCGTGTAATACGTTCAGCTCTTGCTCATGGTTTGTTTCATCACTCGACAGTCACTAGCCTGGGAGTGGATTGTGGCAGATGAACATCCACTCTCTGCAGCTACCTGAAAGGAGGTTGCACCAAGGTGGGGATCGGCCTCTCCTCCCAGGCAACGAGTGACAGAACGAGAGGAAATGGCCTCAAGCTACACTAGGAGAGGTTCAGTTAAGACATCAGGAAGAATTTTTTCACTGAAAAGGTGGTTAAATATTGGAACAGGATGCCCAGGGAGGTGGTGGAGTCACCATCCCTGGAACTGTTCAAGAGACAACTGGATGTGGCCCTTAGTGCTGTAGTCTAGTTGACAAGGTGGTGTCTGGTCAAAGGTTGGACTCAACGATCTTGAAGGCCTTCTCCAACCTTAATGATTCTGTGATTCTGTGATTATTTTAGTTTTATAGCTGCACACTCTTTGATGTACAATTGACAAATCTCCATTGAAACCTCATGATTGCTGAATTTATAATACCATCTGATCTTGACAATTATTTTTGCAAACACTGGCCCTCGAATCCAGTCAGCCTGCTCTGTCCTATCCTTTCTGGCTGCCAAGTCCCCATTCTTTACTAAATGTTGACAAAATACTGGTGCTACTGAGTGTCTACTTAATTTTTGACTGATTTTCCTGCTGCATGAGATCACTGGCAACTGCTAGAACACACTCTTGCTTTCCCAAACTTTGTGTTTATTTCCCTGAAGATCTTGCCATCTGCTGTGCTCAGCTGCCCAAATAAGTAAAATTTTCCATGTCTTATAATTTTTTCCTGACAATATTGTCTATTTCCTCAGTCTTTCCAGTTTTCATCAGGGTCTTTATGATCAGTTCACCTCTAAATAACATGCATCATAACAGGCGATGTTACCATAAACAGGAGTATTGATTTTGGCAGTAGGACAGCGGTTACTGAAGCAACATTTGGTAAGGGGCATTCCAGACATTATCTAAAGGTCAGCCAACAGAACTGTGGGCAACGAATTCATATATGATTCTTTTCATGCAGTGTATATTTCTTTGGCCTTACTTAGCATTTACACCTCATTTGTTCTAACTTGCTTACTCTTGCCAAGCCCGAGTGTTCAAAATCATGAAATTGGCTTGAAAATGGTAATGCTTTAAGCAATAATACATTCTGAAGTTCTTAACCCAGAGTGCTTACATTTTCAAGCATTTTCCTGTAGCTAGCAGGAAATGTACTTTCTTGGGGGAAGGGCAGAAGTGACAGCAGATATTCACACAAAATATTGTGACCTTCTCTGAGCTGAGAAAACACCAAATATCTCACTTTTGAGAATTCCCTCAGCCGGCTGAGTGGCTGAGTTGCCCTTGATTTATACCAGCACAAGTAAATCAGAATACAGCATAAAGAAGGTATAAAATGACTGTGTGCAACAAAATAATGCATTTTTTACCTGTTAGAACTTACATGATCACTGCCCCTTCCTAATAGTTCCATATTACTTTAAGTATCTAGTAAGCAAAGGCTCTTGTAGATGGAAAGGCACACTGTGCAATTACATAGAGAACTGAAGCAGTGAAGACATCTATGCTGCCGGACTGGTTAATTCTCATGTTAGTCTGTTTATGCCTATCATCTCTACTGCTTTACAATATCACAAGATCAGTCTGAGCATACCTTGGGTCAGCCTGAGCCTCATTCTAAGTCATTGCACTGTCAGAATGGGAATTGGGCTTGATTGCATGAAAGTGCTCTGTTCCTTTGCCTTGAAATGTGGTCAGAAATAGAAATGTGGCAAGGCAAGGCAGGTGAAAAAAAAAAAAAACCAAACAAAAAAGCAAGCAAGCAAACAACAAAAGCCCCCAAATCTTGAATACCTGACAGTCAACTCTTTGAAAACTGGGACAGGGACACAGAGCAGAGATTGCTTGTGAATTTTAAATCCAAATCTATTTTGTCTATAGCTTCACCAGCAAGCTTTACACATTCTTATACGCAGGTCCTCATTTATTTTTCTCTCTGCGGTGATTTCTAGTGGGATGAGAGTGGGAGGTTAAGGGAAAGAGCAGAATGAAGAATGAATGAGTGTTGCTCCATGCAGATCCTGGGGACTCCCATACAACCTAAAAAAGAAACAGTGGAGGAGGATGTGGCTGGCTGCTGAAAAGCTCTGTGGGCTACATCCTGTGTGTGGCTCGGCCAGAGCTTGCACACCCTTGCTGTTTGTTTTCTTGTGTGTGCACTAGGTCCTTAGACAATGCTTGCCACAACAGCATATGTAGCTAATATAGGGACTGTGCCTTGGCAGTACACCCTTGCTGTCAGTGTGCACATGCTGAGCACACTTGGGTTGGTAATTATCTACTTTATACAGACAGGAAGCTCGTGTGAACCAGCGCGATGTTACAAGGATGAATTTTCGCTGTGGGAACCGTGTAAAGGTTTTTAACAACCTTGAATTTTTGTCCTACAGTGCAGCATTTTCCCCCAGCTCTGTAAAACTTTTCTGAAATGTCTTTGTATCACTTCATGTAGTTCAGCAGAGTGCAAAATACCCTCTTGGCATTTGCTTTAGTTCTGTCATATTCTGTTTACAAATTCGAAAGGACCTAACATAAATAGCTGTCAACACTTACATATTACTGTGATTCACTGACTTCACTACAGGAATTTTTGTACAGCAGCAGAAAGAGCATCGGTATAAAAATCTTATCTTGAAAGCCACTGCAGTTGTTCATCTCTTGTTCAGTGAGTGTGTGCATAGTAAATCTAATTATGCTACTTGAGATATAATTACACAGTTGCCAGAACAGGACATCAAATGGTACCTCAGCATTAGTGTGTGGGCCTGAACCACCGAGAGTGAAGGCTCTCTCTTTCTTGTACTGCTACAATACATATTGCTTTGATCATCTAGGCTTAAAA
>JAWWMP010000132.1:23591334-23605979 GCA_035047865.1 Dendrocincla tyrannina | reverse complement strand
GGGGTACAGAGAAAGGAGAAAGAGAAGAAATAAGTAAAATCAGAGGATCATGTATCTTCTTTTGTAACTTTTGTTTATTCATAGGTCAAAGTTTCCTAAAATTCTGTTGCATTTTTGGTGGGGGGATCAATTCTGACAGAATCCTACTCTGCAGTTTTCAGGCAGGAGGAATTTAACTTTAAGGGAAGACTGTTTGGGGTCTCTTGTTTGTTATAGCTATTTAATATCTAGCCACAGACTAGGGAATCTTGCAGCTCTGATAGCTAGCTGCCTATCTGTTGTCCTGTGGCCTATGACATCTCAAACCTTTCATGTGGAAGGACATCAGCACACAGCAAACATCGCAGACTGGGATTTAAATCACGTCTGCTGTGCCATGGGAAAGGAGAAGCAGAGAGACTTGTTGATCCACTCTTACATAACCATGCAGTGGACAAATATGCATCTGGCACATATTACATTTTGAGAAAGCACTAAGCTCCAGGCTTTCCTTCTCAATTCTCAAAATCAAAAATGTAGAAACACTAGAGCAAGAGTTCATATTGCAAGATGATGAACAACTAGCTCACTACTACGGAAGGCCTGTGCAGGCAGGACTGTGATGTCCCCAGCTGGTTCAGTTCAGTTTTACTGTCTGGAAATGCAATCCTGGGGATCTCAGTTTGACATCTCACCTAAGAGGTCTGGTTTCTCAGAGGCCACCATGGTACCTTGCTTCAGTGGTGGCTCAGGGAGCTCTGAATTGCACAAGGACTATTCTGGGCAATAAAAATATCCTGGGATATGTCTCCTGGGAGATATATTTAGCTCTTGTGGAAGATTGTGGAGCTTCACTGAAATAAATGGACTAATTGAGGAGTAAGGTAAAACCACTGGCTTTAGTGGTTTTCATGCACAGGCTGAATGGATTGGAAGTTGCCTTCCTTTTTTTTTTCTTTTTTTTTTTTTTTTTTGATAAAATCGTAAACAAGGTTCATCTTACTTCTGCCAAAAATATTGCATCTAGCTAGTCCAATTGGTGAAATTTATCTGACAATCAAAAGACTAGCTGGACAAAGTTAAGCAAAGTCATCATGCACTATAAGCAATAGCTTGTACTACTATCACTAGAAAGATGTCCCAAGTATCAGTGCCAGGAAGCAGTCAAGAAAGAGACTTTGTCACTGAGGTTCTAAGAAAAACAGTTCTGTGCTTTCATGCATGGCATCTTTTACTTGCCTACAAATATCCAGGGTGGAGTATTTAGAAAAAAGACTCACATAGTCAGCAGGCTGGATTGATAAATTTGCTGGCATATAAAATGTCATAAAGAACTTCCCAAATTCATTGGAGATGGCAGGACATCCAACATTCAAATATATGATTCCTAGGAATGAGAAGCTGCCATGGATTCTATGGATAAAAGCCAAGTTTTTATTCAAACCAACAAGGCATGTGCTCCAAGGGAAAGCTCTGTCAGTGGGGGCTGAAGTTTCTTTGTGGAAATGGCTGGTGAGAGCAGAGTACAGTTTTTCTCTTTATGCTCTGTGATAAGGATTTTGCTTTGCAGGGGGCTAATTATGACAAAACTGTAATTAAGCTCAGGTTTACTGTAGCTTATACAAATTAAATGATGAAGACATATAGATGCCTCAGAAGAAACCCAGACTGCAGTGTCTTGGGAGTCTCAGCAGCTTGGTCTTGGTCATGCAGGGTAAAGCAGTGTGACTTTCTTGAGTTGCTTCCCTTTCATTCTCTATCTGTACCTGGTCATTGTGTCATTTTTACTGGAATGCACTTCTTCATTTTCAGGCTATTAAAAAGAACTGATTTAAAAAAAATACATGGACAAAAATGTGCAAATGCTGGGTTAACATTTAATTGGAATTTTGGTATAGTTGCACTTGAAGCCATGCTTTCTTCCATTTGTACACATTCTCTTGTACACAATATATATTCTAGTATGACTAGTGCACCCACAAAGAGCTCACTTTAAGTTCAAGTGCTTCACATTCTCAGCAAAAGTGAATTCATGAATAGAGCACACTACCAGTGTTTGTGCAAATTGTTTCATATTTGCCTGTGTTTCTGAGTATACTTTATGGCCACTAAAGGTCTTGGGACCATCTTAATCTAACTTTCTGCATAGCAGGGCCAATGGGTTCTACACTAAGTTCATTACCTTGCAACTGAACAGACAGCATCTTTTTGTGGACACCCTTACTGGATTTAAAAGCTCTAAGTGTCACAGCATATTCCAGGGCAAGCAATTCCAGTGGTTAATTATTCACAGTTTTAAAATGTGTGTCTTGTTTCCAGTTTGAATTTTGCTGAGTTCAGGTTCCAAGCTCTGGATCTTTGAATGTGAAATGTGAAACTTCTTTTTGTTGATTACTTATACAGCTTGTCTGCACACTCTGCAATTGGTGAGTAGGGTGGACAGAAGGATGTTAGCATTCCTTCTCTCTTCTTCCCACCTCATCTGGAAAATCAGCATACTCTTAGGAGAAAGTCAGTGTAATACCTTTAGCATTACTTCATACATGTTTTCATACATAGTCTTCATAGAATGTGAGTATTACAAATAAACAATATGCAAAATATACAGAACTTAGAGTAAAAGGTTGGTGACTGTCCCCAGTATGTCAGCAGTTTCTTATTCCTCAGTTTTAAGCTAATATTTATTTCATTGGCCTCCCTGATTAACTTTATTCATTGTCTCTGCACTCTATCCCAAACAATCTTTTGATTATTGCCAAGGCTAAGCAGTTTCTGATATTGTACAGCTTGACTGGGAAAACTCAATTCTGAGAAGCTGGCTGCTATGTGTGTTACTGTTGGCAGTAACTACATATTTAGAGCAGTATTGGTAATTTTATTTTTAATAGACAAAAAATTTACTACGCTTATCTCTGTTTGTGAGTGGCATAGTCAGAGTTTACCCTAATTTATTTATATAGAAAGTTCATAGGCAGTAGCCAAAGAAAGCCTGAAGTCATTCAAAGGACACACTCTGATGGGGAGAAATTGGTGACCACTTAAAATAATGTAGTTAAAAATTAAGAATCTCTGAAATACTTTGGAAAATGATTCTGGACACTGTGAGGTTCCTTTCTGGGAAAGAATCACTGAAAAATGTCACAGCAGGGTCTTATCCAGCCCTCCCCAACACTGCGTGCCATGGTCTACAACAGAGTTAAGAAGAAGAGGGGGAAAAACAAGGGAGGGAGGAGCAAAGGCAAGGTTGGAATAGTACCTCTAACTGGGTATTAAACATGTTCTTCTAGGAGAAAGGGAATGTGCATGGTACTGCAAGGTGCAATCTACATCCTTTTCTGAAATGTTGCTTCAGGTACTTCTGAAATGAGGGAGGAGGGGGGAAAAATCCAAACTAAAAAGAGATAAGAGTGGAAGGGAAAACAAAGGAGAAAAATTTTGAGGACACAAATGGAAAGAGGTGAACCAATCCTTCCCCACTGCATATCCTCCATCTGAGCCCATGAATATGCAAGTGAGTATCTGAACAAACATTATCACTGACACAGATTCCCTTCCACAGTATATTTGTGTTGCCATGCATATGAATAATTGCATTAGTAAGGCAGAAGTTCTGGTTCCCATATTTTACATGCATCTGTTTTATCTGTGGCTATGCTTTGCACTCTAATTATATGGTGTTGGAAGCATCCATTTGTCTTGTTTCTTTCCAGTGAGAAACACTTTCTTTCCCCAGCTGATCTGATGGCTAAAAGAAATTGGAGTAAGAATAAAAAGTGACAGCTCAAGCTAAGTCTGGACAGGACAGAGGCAAAAGGAAAGCATTTTAGTGAATTGATGGGGAGGCAGGTCATCTAGCAGATGGAGGTCAGGTCATCTGTCATCTGCTAGACCGTGTTTAATTGTATATCTACATAGCAGCAATCATTTTCCTCTGTCTTATCTCCTGCCCCTTTCTCCTCATGTAAGCTTCATTACTAAAATAGGTAGATATGTAGATGAAATGACATGACACTCTTTCCAGATGGGGGGGAACATGACATAAGTGCATGGTGCTAGCACCGTCTGTGACTTTCATGTTTGGCACCAGTCACAGAGTCAGGGCTGCTCCCAGCCTTCAAGTATGCAGGGACTGATGTATTGTAACAGCATCCAGATCCTCCACTGGTATAGCTGTCATCAGCACTCTGCCAGCAGGTATGTTTAAGTGGAAAACTCCAGAGAATCTAGCAGAGCATGTGCATATTGGACTACTCAATTTTGGAAGTCTCACCAATCCCATTCTGAGGTCAGGATAAGCACTTGTTCATTTTTAACTCACAGCAACCCATTTTTCCAGATATTAATTTGCTACTGAGCTGAAGGTCAGCACTGTAGTACTTAAATATCATTTATGCCTTATCTGAAGATTTTTAATGGGACTTATTTGGTATATGATCTTGGTCTGGCCTTGGCACAAGTGTTATTTTCACCCGAAATGAACTACTGAGGAGCTGACAACATCCTTTGGAAGACAACCAGCGAGAAGTCATTACTCTTGGGATAGCTGTGAACTCTACGAGAGTTAGAGAAATATTTCCTTCTTAGGCAGAAAGCAGTGTCATATAAAGAAACTAACACAAGTGCTGGATTTATTGGCAAAGCTAAGAAAGCAAGAGTAACAGAAAAGTGTTTACTTATACTCAATAAGCAACATCTTCATAGTGTTGAATAATGTTAGTGTCTGCTCCTTGTTTATAGTTTAAATTATTTTCACAAACCATTAAAGTCAAGATGATCCTGTAGAGCACATCTATTTATAGAATGGATGTGTCCTGTAACAAAAAGAATCGTGGAATCATTTAGGTTGTTAAAAAGATCATTGAGTCCAACTGTTAACCCAGCATGACCAAGCCCACCACTAAACCATGTCCCACATCTACACATCTTCTAAATACCTCCAGGAATGCTGACTCAACCACTTCCCAGGGAAGCCTGTTCCAGTGCTGACAGCCATTTCTGGGAAGAATTTGTTTCCTAAGATCCACTCTAAACCAGTCCTATTGCAATTTGAGGCCATTTTCCTCTTGTCCTGTCACTTGTTACTGGGGAGAGCAGACTGACCCCAGCCTGGCTACAACCTCATTTCAGGTAATTGTAGAGAGATATAAGGTCACCCCTGAGCCTCCTTCTCTCCAGGCTAAAACACCCCAGCTCCCTCAGACGCTTCTCGTGTGACTTACTCTCCAGACCCTTCACCAGCTCCTTTGCCCTTCTCTGGACTTGCTCAAGCACCTCAACGTCTTTCTTATAGTGACTGGCCACAGCTGTGGCCTCACCAGTGCTGAGTGCAAGGGGATGATCCCTGCCCTGGTCCTGCTGGCCACACTATTCCTGACACAAGCCAGGATGCCACTGGCCTTGCCCACCTGGGCACACGCTGCTGGCTCATGTTCAGCCACTGTCAACCAGCACCCCCAGGTCCTTTTCTGGCCAGCTACTTTCCAGCCACTCTGCACCCAGCCTGTAGCGCTGCATGGAGTGGTTGTGACCCAAGTGTAGGACCCAGCACTTGGCCTTGTTGAACCTCATACAACTGGCCTCAGACCGTCAATCCAATCTGTCCAGATCCCTCTGTAGAGCCTTCCTACTCTCCAGCAGATCAACACTCCCACCCAATTTGGGGTCATCTGCAAAATGACTGAGGGGGCACTCAATCCCCTTGTCTAGATCATTGATAATGATATTAAACTGGAGTGACACAATTACTGAGACCTGGGGAACACCACTTGAGACTGGCTGCCAAGTGGATTTAATTTGATTCACCACCCCTCTCTGGGCCCAGCCATCCAGTCAGTCTTCTATGCCACAAAGAGTATATTGGTCCAAGCCACAGGCTCTCAGCTTCCCCCAGAGAACGCAGTGGGAAACACGTGTCAAAGGCTTTGCTAAAGTCTAGGCAGACAACATCCACAGCCATTCCCTGATTCACTAAGTGCGTTACCTTGTCATAAAAGGACATGAGGTTAGCCAAGCAGGACCAGCCTGTCACAAATTCCTGTTGACTAAGCCTGATCTTCTGGTTGTCCCCTGGTTGTCCCGTGTATGCTGTGTGATGGTACTCAGGATGACCTGCTCTGTGACCTTCCCCAGCATCAAAGTCAGGCTGACAGGCCTGTAGTTTCCTGTATCCTTCCAACCGTTCTTGGAGATGGACATTACATATGCTAACTTCCAGTCAGCTGGGACCTCTCCAGTTAACCCCACATCCAGTAAAAGATAAAGATTCTCCTTATGCTCCCTTATGTTGGCAATGTATTTACAGAAACTTTATTGTCTTTTACAGTAACCAGATTAAGTCCTAGATGGGCTTTGGCCCTTCTAATTTTCTCCCTGCATAAACTTATGCCATCCTTGTAATTCTCCTGAGTTCCATGCCCCTTCTCCCAGAGGTTAAAACCACTCCTTTTTGTCCCGAGTTTCAGACAAGGTTCTTTGTTCACTCAGGCCTGTCTTGTTCCCTACTGGCTTGTCTTTCACCACAAGAGGATGGCCTGCTCCTTCCTATGACTTGAAGGTTTCCTCCAGCTTTCCTAGACTCCTCTGACCCTCCCAAGGGACTCTGTCAGCTAGAATCCCAAACAGGCTAAAGTGTGTCCTCTAGAAGCACAAGGCAGCAGTTCTGCGGACTTCCCTTCTTATTTCTCCAAGAATCAAAAAATCATTTCATGATAGCTCTTGCCCAAGAAGACCTCCAATCATCACATCACCCACCAGTCCTTCTCTGTGCACAAACAGCAGGTCCAGCAGGACACCTTCCCTAGCAGGCTCCCCCTCCCCAGCTGTGTCAGGAACACACACTCCAGAAACCTCTTACACTGATTCCTCTCTGCTGTGTTGTATTTCCAGCAGACATCTGGTAAGCTGAAATCCCCCATGAGAACAGGGGATAATGATTATGAGACTTCTTCCAGCTGCTTATAGAATATTTCATTTGCCTCTTCATCCTGGTTGGGTGATCTGTAGCAGACTCCCACCACAATATCTGCCCGGTTGGCCTTGCCCCGATACTTGCCCATAAACACTCAACTCTATCGTCACTATCGTTAAACTCTAGACAATCAAACCACTCCCTAACATATAGGGCTATCCCACCAACTCTCCTGCTTGCCTATCCCTTCTGAAGAGTTTACAGGCATCCGTTGCAGCACTCCAGTGGTGTGAATCATCACACCCTATTGCCAAGATGGCAACTGTCATAGATTTGCTGCTGCACCATGGCTTCCAGCTCCTCCTGTTGCTTGCCTGTGTTGTGTGTATTGGTGTAGATGCACTTCAGCTGGGCCATTGAACCCACCACCGTTTTGAGGGGTGAAGACTTAATTCCAACATGATCATTCTCAGGCACGTCCATAATTTCTAACACATCAATAACACTCGTGTCTTTGCTGCTAAGGATCCTTTAAAAAGAAAATTTATTGTCTGATTGTTTTTTAACTGTGTTCTCCAGTCCTGTGCACTTGATTGTCATCATGTAGAGCCATACCAGCCTCTGGGTAGCTCTTTCTTAGCAATTCAGAAGATTTATGTGTCTGTTGCTGTGCTGAATGCCATTCTTTGAGTAAGCACAGAACACTGAAACTTTCTTTTGAGAAGTGAGGGAGGAGGAGGAAAGATTAAAGCAGATCATGTGCTTTTTACATAAAATTTGAGGAGCTGATGAAAAGCAATTTGATTAAAATGTGATTGAAAGGATGCTCTGTGGAATGCCTGAGGCTCATGTTTTCAAATGACATAGGTGCATGGGGGAGGAGGGGGCAGTTTGGATGTTGGTATTTCTGTTGTTTTTTTAAGGATATTAATATCTAATCTTGCAAGCTGCCCTGCAGGAAAGCCTTGTGGGACTAGTAGGGCACTGCTACAGTGACAGAGTCCCTTTGCAGCAGTTGGTTAAGACAGCACTGAATTTGCATCCTTGGTTGAGAAAGTTTGTAGTCAATTAAAAGCCTGGTTCTGCCTTACATTAAGGCTGCTCTACATCACCCTGGGAATATAAAATATATTTTAAGTGAGTGTAAATGTAACTTATAACCATTATAAAGCAGCTTTGCATCTTACAGCAGTTTAAAGCCTTGGGGTAAGTGAGAATCTGGATTTCAATTTATAAATTATGGTTGGTATGACTGAAAATTAATTGAGGATTTTTATATTTTGTAATGTTACCACTAAGCCAACTTGAACAAGTTATTTACATCTAATTCAATATTGCAATTGTATTCATTAGAGCTCCTTAAACTGTATGGTAATCTCCAGGTTTCAGTGTTTTGCTTTGTAAATATTTCGGAATTTTACAAGCATACATTTACAGATCGTGTTGTTCTGTCCCTTTTATTTTCTTTTTTTTTTTCATTCCAGAGTTCCTAGGAAGAGACATAGCACAGGAGGTCAGGATGGAAAATGCTTTTCAGTCTGTTGTTCCTTTTCATATTCGCTATGCTCCTTTAAATAATACATCACAAGACACTTTATATGCTGAGAGGTTTTGGCAACTAAATTAAAGTTTTCAATGTTTGTTCCTTGAGTATCATCTTATTGTGATTAATTATCTCACTCCTAGCACCAGTTATGGTCTGTTACCACTGAGCCCTCAGCTGGCATTGATGGCACTTGAATAAATCATTTACTCCAGAATGTGTTCCATGCATGTTACTTTTAATGTGGCAGGGATTTAATCTATACTGTTTTCTGGTCATAAAGGCAGCAAAAATATATAATAAATCATGGCATCTTTATGAAAACAAATAAGGCTTACTCTGGCAAAAGCAATTACACACATTGCTCTTTGTTCTTGTGTCTCTGTCAACAGCATTGCTCCTGAAAGGGGAGGCAGAAAAGTATCCTGGGTATTAAACATACTAAGTATCAGGTCTTCAGGGTCTCTTCAGCTGCTTCTGACAGTAGTAGTTTTTAATAGCACACCAGAATGAAATTAGCTGTATATTAGATACTTATAATACAAAATGAACATGTATCTTGTTATTTTGCTGTTCCCCTTCCCTTCAAATGTTGTTCCTTTCTCTCAAGAGGCGTTAGTCTGTCATGTTTGTCATGATGTACTCCATAAACACTTTTAAAAAGCAGTGAGCTTTCCTTCTATTCCATTTTTAATTTATGCTTTTCTGGCAGATTTTAATATTCACAGGGATAACATCTAAAAGCCCATTGCAAAATCTGTATTCTGTAGTCTCCCATTAAAAGCAATGTCTAATTAACAACCAAAGCCTGCAGGATGAACCTCTAGGAGCAAATGACTAATTCTTGATAGCAGGACTGCGGTTTTAAGCTGTTGCCAACATCTTGAGAACAGTTCGATGCTGGAAGCTTCTCCCAAGGGTCTTGTGCAAGGCTAAGGGTTGGACTCGATGATCCTTGTGGGTCCCTTCCAACTCAGCGTATTCTGTGATTCTTTCAGTTTCACAAAGTACTGGCATAGGCAGCGCAGAGGAGGTTAGCTGCTCCTTGTCACTCCGCGGAGGCTCGGGGATGTGCACACCAGTAGGGGGAGATGAGGGGATGTCTTTCCGCTTCTGGGAACCTTGGCACTATTGCCTGCCTTCAGATACATCTATTGCTTCTATAATATGGCATTTTCACTGCACAGTCTTGTAGTGCTTACTTAAAGCTATCACTTTAAACACATTTAGGCAAATCAGTGCAATGTCCTAATGGATACATAAGTTGAGCTAAACATGCTGCCTGCACCAGTAAATTTATAGGGACAAGCTACTCCTGCAGATTGAGTTTTAAGTCAACGCACATTTAACTACAGTGTTGGGCTCTGCCTGGGCTGCTGGCCTTGCAGCTGGATGCAATAGGGCAATTGGGACTGTGGCCCAGCTGTGCAGGAGCTGAAGCTTGGCCAATTTCTTCTAATAGCAGATGTGTCAGGCAACTCCACCAGTTGCTCTTGGCAGTCTGCAGTGCCATTTGGCTGTAGTTTTGCTTCTGATTCTCTTGCCTTTCATTCTTGTTTGCTTAGTCTTGATTCCTGGTTCCTGCTCCCTTTGTGTTATGATCCTATACCTCACCTTGTCCCAGCCCTAATTTGACTTATAACAAGGACTCTTTGGTTTTCAAACTTCCGGTTCTATGACCTTCTGACTGCTTTTCAGTTTGCGATTACTTTTTCCATCTCTGGTGTCTTGATTTATTTGTACGCTGGTTTCGCTGTAGTTGTATCCAAATTTAATTCTAACCTGGTCTTCACCTTTGGACTTACTGGAGTAGTCTGATGAAAGTATGTGCCTCTTAAGAAATCGGAAACTGCAGTGAAAGAAACATGGACTAGCTTGCTGCTCAGCAGTATTGAAATGGGGACAGATGTGGAAGTCCCTTGCATGACTTCTCTCAAATCTGCATGCTGTCAGGGATTACGAGCATGACTTGTGGATCAGTTTTGCACCAGAGGTTTAATCTGAATGCAAATATCCATTCGCAGCCTTAGATGACCACAGTTATGATTCTTTTGTATTGAAACCTGTTGAAAGCAGGCCAGTTTTGGCAGGGGGTATAACCATTTCCAGTGCTCAAGGTTATTTTCTCTCACTTGTGTTCTTTTCTTTTACTATTTGTTGACTTTTCAAATGTCAGTCAAGCTCTGTATAACTGTTCATGGCACCAACTGTTACTGTTTTCCATGCTGATTCAGCATCTTGGAATTTGGAGCTAACCTGCTTTCCTTGTCCTGTATTCTGGATGCCATTTCTTGCATTTTATTGCAGCACAATTCATTTTTGTATCATTAATTCCGTGACTCTCTGTAGAATTATCTATTTTGCTTTGCTTTCTAAACCAGGCACAGTATCGTTAACAGTGTGCATAAATTCTGCTAAAAGCTTCAGGACCAAATCCAGAGCCTGTATAATTAGCTGAGCCAAAAGCCCAACAGATGTATGCCAGTGAAAAACATGCAAAGCTCCAGAGGCTGATGATGCAACAGGTTAAGTGCCCACAGTGGACGGATGAAGACCACATGTAGGAAAGGAGAGGATACATCTAGTGATGGATTATCTGTCTGTGTTTTGCCATCTGAACTTTTCATCTCTTTGCAAACATAGCCAGAAAGCACTTGGATGATACAAAGAATTGTTATTTGCTCCAGGCCCTTTATCTATCTCCCCCTTGTGTACTGAGGTAGAATAAGAGTGTCAAAAAATCCCCAGACAGTGCCCGCTGACAGTGATCTGAATTGCTGCATGATCCTTTGTATACGGCTCTCTGCACTGGGGTGAATTTCCTCTCTTGGATAAGATGGAACCAAGGGACATGTGGAGTACTGGTAAATTATACTGGCTTTCCAAAGCTAGCAGTGGTATCAAATTTATTTTAGTCAAACGTAGATGAATCTAGTTCTTTTGCAAGTTTTAAGTGCTTGTAGTCTGTGTTGTGACTGTGAGCTGTAACAGGACATTGATTCCACTGTGGAGCACCTCCTGAAGACACACTGTCAATGGGGACTAGTACATAGTGGTTTTAATCTGATAACTATGTTATAGAGAATATGGCCCAGGCAATAGACCTAGATACATGGATGCTAAGAATCCCCAGTAATTTTCATATTGAAGAGGAGTAAACTGAAACAATTATAAATCTCTCTCAAAAGAAAAATCAGGAAAATCATCTGTTAAGGCAGCACCAATATCCAGACTAACCTCATTGAATGTATTTTCCATTCAGCCATCATAATACTCAAGAACCCTCCTTAATTCCCCCTTACTTTCAAGATACTGTCAAAAATACATTTATTATATGTGAAGTCAGAACTTCCAGAGGCTAAAACTAATGCATGAAGGACAGACTCCCTGTAGCTAAAACAGTTTTTCTCTAATAATAATGATTAAAATTTTGAACACTGTCTTTTGCAATCAATTCTTCAAACCAGTTTCTTAACTGGCTGAGGCAGTGTGCAAAAGTATGGTTACATTTCTAGAAAATAATCTTCACCTTGCTGCTGAAATAGAGTTAAGACAACTTGATTGCTAATTTTTCATGGGAATTACGACACAGTTTGGAATCCGTTAGTCTGCATGTCTTTGTGAAAGTCTGTCTTTGTGAAAGTCTGCCTTAAAATTACAGGCTTCTCATTGTATGTGCATTTATTCCTTCTTCCACTTCAGCTGGATGCTGCTGCTTTTCAGGGCTACTGTGTGCTTAATAGAATTGTCATGTCTCAGCTAAAATGGAAAAGAATTGCTCATCTGAGGCAAAGAGGTAGGTACTGACTTATTCCAGACTTGAAAAAAATTCTCTCTTCCCCAGCTCTCAGAAAGCTTGTCTTCAAAATCGGTAATCAGAAGTGACTGCTCTTCGGGAGATCAGAGCTTCCAATGCATCATGCTGGGCTTCTATTCTACTAGGGGATGAAATGACTAACGATGCTACTAGGGATTAGTGATGCAAGAGGTCAAAAGTGTTAGAATCTTCCCAGAATCCACTGACTGTGTTCCTTTCATTCAAATACATGATCTTCATGTTCTCCTCCCACTATTAAATGAGAAAAAGGAATCTAATAGGACTCAGAATCCATGAAAAAAATCTCTCTGTGATACAGGAGTGTGAGAAGACCTGAATGGCCACCTGGGTAGATGGATTTACAGAACAGATTTAAGTCATCAGGAACGGTTATACAACTTTTACTACTCACACAGTTCTGAAACACAAAATATTTCTAGTGTGTTACCATTGTCAGAGAACAAAGGCAGTGCTTGCTGATTTCTCCCTCTCTTCCTTTCCCTTCCTCACAGCAGGGATAAAGATTTTGCTCCTGAAACAAGTCATGGGCTTAAGAATGAACTACACCAAGACAGCACAATCATGAGGTCTTATATCTGTGATTTGAATCTTGGCTGTATCAAACCTTGAAGAAGTAGCATGATACGAGGTATTTGGCAGTGGTACTGACCTTTGTCTTATGAAAACTTATCTGAAAATTCCTAAAGAAGGAATGACCTGTACTGGATGTTCTACCTTGGAAAGGAAGACTAAACACATTCAACAGATGAATAATCAAGACCCTCCACATGATAAAGAACTTTACCTAGCCTGGATGGCACATTCTAATTGAAAACTACAAGCAAAAGAAAACTGTTTTTAAAAAAGAAGTCCTGTACAGCTTTCAGAATACAAACATGCTAGAGTTGTGACACTGGGTGTCCTTATATAAGCAACAACGATGATGCTTTCTTGTTAAAAAAATCAAGGCTGAAGCCTTGTCCTGTGACTAATGAGGGAGCAAGCGTAAGCTGGAGAGACCCCGCCCCTCTTACTGCAGCCTATGAAGACGAATCCAGATGGCTCACGCAAACAGCCTGCAGTCACAGAAGAACGGACCCAAAGAGGTTGTCCACATCTCATGAAGCTGTGGCCCACAAGGTGTAGGCAATATTGGCCATACTGCATTCCTAACATGCTGCTTCTCCTTCTGTGCCCAAGCACTGAGCGCCACTAAGCAGTGCTTCCTGGCAGTAAGGAGGAAGATGTAGGGTTTTCTTCTGTCCAGATTCTTCTGTGCCCTTGGTGCTCCATGAAGTATGCCTAACATACGTGGAGGTTCCTTGCATCCTTGTCATGGGCTTCAGGGTTTTTCTGGGCACATATAAAATACTGTTGCTTGAACACTAGTTCTGTTTCATATTCTTGTGTTACCATTGTGATATAGCAGTGTCAGATGACAACTTTATTGCCCAGCTAGTTTGTGCTCCTCGGACAAGAGGATCGCCACAGTACATGGAGCTCACCACGGTTGTTGGAGCAAGCTGAGAACTCATGCTGTTCTACTGCATGTCAGTCACATATAATGTCTTCTCATGTTCAGTGAAAATGCCAAAAAGACAGCCAACAAAATGTCCCCAAAAAATGTCAGGCAAATCGGAGCAGAGAATATGTGTCATAACTGCAATCTTATTTTCTTTGTGGCTTTCTAAAGCAATCGTATCTGCTAAGCAAGCAACTTGTACATCACCCTGGAGGGAAATGGGAAGTCGGTTTAGGTGACTGTTGATTCTTGGCTCATCTACACAGAAGTTATTCAACAACAATTCTGTAAACATCCCTCTTCCAGAATAGGTGTGCCCTCTTTTCCTCTTTAATTAAAACTCACAGTGTTAAAACTAAACCGGAACAGCTCAGCCTTACTCTGGAAATTAGTCATGAAATTAGTCAGGAATAGCTCCTCCTGAACAACTACATGTATAAACAAGCCCTAAACAATATTTATGTTGTCTGGAACCACGGGGGACACTGTCACTGATGTAAATTACTTTCCAATCCTCTCTAAGAGGCACGATGTAGAGTTGTCGTCTTCCAGCTGGGGGTGGCGGACGCTTCTAACCCGCGTCTGACCATTGCGCTTGTCCTTGCAGGGCAGCGTGAGGAGCCGGCGGTGCCGGTCGGGCCGCGGCAGCCGGGCCAGGCTCTGCCAGCCGCGCCAGGTGCGCGCAGCGCGGGAGCAGCCGGGCTGTGTGTGCCCGCACCCGAGCCCTTCCCGCGGGGGGCCGGGGCCGTGCCCCCTCCCGAGGGGTGTCATTTCGGGGCGCTCGCTCCCGCCGCTGGCTGCGCGCGTGCCCGCACCTGCCGCTACCCCCCCCGGGGCAGGTGGCCGCGCGCGCCCGGCCCCGCCACGCGCGCCTCCC
>JAWWMP010000132.1:23494933-23584154 GCA_035047865.1 Dendrocincla tyrannina | reverse complement strand
GGAACTTTGGTTGGGAGTTTTTTCCTTTTTCCCACCCTCCCCCCCCCCCCCCCTCCGGATTTTGCTGTTTTGCAGAGTGGCTTCTACTTAAAAATACAAAATCAGGACTAAAATTTGGTACTCCATTTAAATATGAATATTACTTTGGTCTGAGGCTTCTCAGTGATGTTGAAGCAGCATGTAGTGGAGGATGGTTTGTTCTTTATATCTTCAAGGAATGTGGAGAAAAGTACTTCCTTAAGAGCATTTTAAGATGGAGAGATAGTGCTTCACACTTACTGTAAGTGTGCCATGAAAGAAGCCACAAGTTTCTGAAGTAAAAGCCACTTCAAATCATCTTCGTAAAACGGTGTCGTCTTATATTCTTCTGTATGTGGTTTCATGAATCAAATGCAAGCTATATTTTCACAATCGTTCTTCATCTGAACACTAAAATAATTTCCTGTTCTGATAATTGGTCATTTAGCTTGACTTTCCCCCATACAACATCATTTTATGGATACCCAATAATGGTGGAAAGTATCATCCCAGTTGTGAAAAACATTATAGTGTATGTGCAGCCTAGTTCACGAGAGTGTGTGGCTCACTGAGTGGTCTGCCACTCAGGTTGTAGATTCAGATGTGTAACTGCTAGAGGTAGTACTCCTGGTACATACTTGTTTTTTTCCTATATTTATTGAATGACAGGAGAGACAAGACATCATTCATGTGGACAAACAAGGAGACACTAAGTGCTATTATGGTAAGTTTTCCTTTTAAAGGTGAAAATCTGAAGTAGTTATTCCTACCCTACTTACTCCTCTCTCAGAGAGCTGCCACTGTTGAAATAACACCTCCAGAGCAGTACCTCCTTCACAGTCATCTACGTGCATTTTGAACTGACTGATATCTCTGTTTATAAGAGAGGTTAGGCCTGGTAACATTGATATGGCAGTACTGCTGTATGAGGAGAACGTGACTGTCTTATTTAAGATTGAATTAGGATGCCAGCATTGTCTCCAACTAATTTCCAACTAATACGGTTTATGTTTGGCGCTGGAGAAGAAAGGGACCAGAGTGGAAAGGCACCAGATACCAAAAATGGTGGCTTTAGTTGGAAGATAGATCCTGTGTGTCTGAAGGTTGCATGCTAAAGGTGTAGATGGCATCCTTTCCTTTTAGGGTGTACTTAGTAAGTTTTTGAAAAGATTTAGCTTGAGAATTTTCAACCACTGAAACTTCTTTCTACTTGGCAATAAAATCTGTGCTGTATTGAACTTCTATTACAACTTCTTTTTCTTTTCAGCAAGTTGTTTTTTTAATGCTTTCTCCCTCTTGTGTTTCAATATATCCTTTCTTTATCTGTCTATTTCTGCCCTGTATTTCTGCAAACTCTTCTCTCTGTATTGCTCTCATGCTAATCACTAAATACGTCAAGCAGCCTAAGTTCTTCCTGGTAGATTTGGGCAATTTGAGTGTACCTAATGCAAGAGGTTCACTGAGCACTGTCTTTCCTTTAGTGCATCTGTAGGTGACTGGGGAAGCCCATGAGAACAGGGGAAGTATATTCTGCATCTTCTCAGACTTCTGTTGTAACTCTGCAGCCAGCTGCTGACTCTGTAGCTTTCGTTTCAGTGAATAGCCCCACTGTCAGTGTGCTGCTCAAGCTCTACCCAGCTTGTCACAGAAGGATGTCTCTATTTTGCAGTTCAGCTGCTGCTTGCAGGTTTCTTAGCAGTAATGTTTAAACCTCAGTGTGACCATTTTAACTCACATAGTTTGCAGAAAGCTCTGAGAGCTAGCATAGACAGTGGTGTTTTTTGATTAACTTGGAGGGAAGGCGTTACAAGCACTCATGCTTTGGTGTCTTTGTAATCAGACGCAAAACTTAGTTAGCAATGAAGGGTAGGATTTGGTCAAGTTGATAATACTTGAAAAAAAGCGTGAAGTTCATCACACATGAGTGAATTTTACCCCCTTCCCCCCACCCCCCAAAAAAAAGCTTTAATGATAAAAGGTGAAGAACCTAGTCTGTATGGAAAGTGTATCAAATCTTTGTGGAAAACAAGGGAAAAAAGTATGCTAAAAATGATTGTATTAAATCTTCCAGAAGTGACACCTGTTTTTTCATCTTTCAGATAGGCATATATGGCTTAATAAAATTAAGCTTTCAAAATTAAAAAGTGCTGCCTTGGGCTTAATCATGTACAGATGGAGACAGGTATTGATATAACAATGCCAGTATTCTTCACCATATTCTTTTTCTCCATCTCATCTTTTAGGAGCATTCAGCATTTTTTTGCATCAGATTTCTCTTGACCAAAGTACTTTTTTTGAGCAATCTCGACTGTTGCAAAATGTAGGACTGATGGAGTGAAGCAAAAAAATATAACTAACTTGCTATGAAGGAAATTGTGCTATAATATTGGCTCTAATACTTGCCAATTGTACAAAAATATCAAGCCTGCACAATGTTGCCACAAGAAAGGAAGTGCACTTTGAGCTTCTGATTGGAATGGGGAAAATAACATGTGTTAATAATGGATTGTGCAGATGTGATGCTGCAAGACAGTCTTTTAATACTCACTCTGGGCATTGTTTGATAGGCTTAATTAATAGAATCCAAATGACAGGTTTTTGGCCTAATTTAATGTGTGATTAGATTTTTATTTTTAATTTAGACTTCTGTGAGTGTCTTTGAGGGTAGGTTGTTCGACTTTATGAGGGGTGTGTTAATACTATCTTTTTATTTGCTGATAGTGTCAGATGAGTAACTGTGTGGCTGCATAAAGGAAAGCTTCAGAGTTTTTCATGTTTTGAAGTAGCCGTCATTTGAAAGGAAACCCTCTGCAGGGTAGATGGCCCAAAGTGTGAGGAAAAGAGGCTCAGCTTCTAACATGTTATCCATTGTTATGTTTGGTTATAACCACACATTTAGCTATTATTTCTGCCTTTCTTTGGGGAAGGAAGCTTTGTTTCTATCGTTCTTTTGCTGTGGCTGTGTTTGTTACTTGTTACTAAGTCCCAGATTGGTGCCTATGAAAATCGGTGTATGTGGTGTACTATTAGGTGGCAGTCTTTCCGAAGTACTTGGAATTCCTCTGGAAGTGTTTTTGTGTCCGAACATGGAGAAACTGATAAAATGAATGCTAGTTTTCTTCCTGAATTAGTGATTTTCTTGGCAACTAGGAAAGAGAAAAGCAGTGTAGGAGCTTGTGATTTCTTTCTGGTCTATAGCTCTGTATGGGTGATTTTTGAGGGATGGACCCAGAGGCTAGAGAGGAACCTGTACTCTTCCATAATAACTTGAAATAGTATGTTTCAGGTTTTCTGGAGATTTTATGTGGGAATGTATGCTTTCCCCTAGCTTTTTCTCCATCTGTCAAGGAGTGATGCTCCAGTAGAGAGAGTTGTATCTGAAAATTCTTCTTGCATCTATCTATATATATGGAGATTTCTATTTTAACCTTTTCTTTGCATTTGTGTATTTGAGAAAAATCTGATTTGGTTCATATATATAATATATATATAATTAACAAAACAATTAAAAGCTAGCTGGGAAAGCCAAACCCTGTTGTTGGCTTCAGGGAAGGGATGTTTCATCATCCTCTTTCAACTTGAGGTACTTTTAGTCAGCACACCTCTTTTCAGCAAAAAAATTTGGAATTTGTTGGCTGAATTCTTTTTTATTACTGGAAAAGATGGTTTTGGTAATTTAATACCTTTTATTTGCCATGAATTTTTAAGCAGTTGGACATAATTGATAATTTGAATACAGAACCATTTATACAAAATCCTTTTCTTTCCCCCCAAAACACACATAAACAACCCATGAACAGAAATTAAAAAAATCAAACAAAATTTAAATAGTTTTTTGGTCTCTTTTCCAAGTTTCAGTTTGATATAGATTACAATGGTCATATTGTGTTACAGTCTTTGAAAAAGTGCAACTGGTCATTAGCTGTAATGACATGAACAGCTGTAGTACTTTATGACAACAGCTGGGAACAATCTAGTTCTCTTCAATAACTTTCTTTTGTTGTTCCTTTCATGCCATTTTTAAAATGAGAAAGCAAGATTATTGTATTTGTTCTCTATTTTACACCAGGGATTTCTTCATAGGCAATGGTGGCAATTAGGTATCAAAATATGGCATTGCTGTTTGTGACTCAGAACATTTCCCTCTGCAGGACCTGTTTCATAACCCACTGAAATCTGCAGGAGTTGGAGTCTTTTCATTAACTTGAATAAACTGTGAATCAAGTTGTCATCCTAGGATTTCTTATTTTGGCCTTCCTTTTCAATGCATGATTTCTCTTTGGTTTAAACTGCTTTGTTTTATCTGATCTTCCGCAGCTTAGGACAGTACAGCATTAGCTCTTATTATAAGACTGAGCTAAGTGCCTTTCTACTTTGTGATGCTCTCAATTACCAAGTGAGAAGGGACTTGTCTACTTGTGGGTGGGTGGCTGGTTTGCCAAGAAATAGTTTGCTGTTCTGTTGCTGTGTCTTGGGAAGTGTAGTCTAAAATGTTTTCTGTGTATGTGTTATTTTTTTATCATTGGAAAAACAAGTACAAGCCTTTCTTATGTATACGTTTTTTCCTGTGCCCCTCTGCAAAGGAGTTTTCTTCAGTAATGAACACATTGAATGAAACTTATATAAATAAGTTTTATATATATGAACTGAAGTATTTTAATTTATTTTTCTGGCATAATAGATTAAGTTTTAAATCACACCAGTAGTATTGAAAATGTACATACCAGATCTGTGTGGGAGCATTATTTTCTTGCCTGAGAAACCTTCTGTTGTGTGTCACCCAAGTGGTGGTGTCTGTGATTACTAGAGGGGAGCCTAATGGCATAACAAGGTATGTTGGGCTTACAGATGGGGAGTTTGGGAAGAAGAAATGAAGAGCACAGTAGGCAAGGGTATGTGTTTTCAGTGCAGTGTTACTTGGGGAATCCTATCTAGTTTAGAAATCCAGTCTGCTTAGGGAGTACTTTGTCTAATGAGTTCTGTTGGGTACGGTGAGTCTCTTGGAGGTGTCTGTGCAGCAGGGCAGCAGGCTGTGGAACTTGACTTTTAAGAAGCACAGAACTGGCAAATGCAGTTGATGAAATTTTTAGTTACTCGTATACTCGATGTGTATAACCCTAAGTTAGGTTTAGATTATCAGAAAATGAACTTTTCTGAATATTTTAAGAGAAATTTCCTGAGATAAAGTGCTTATCGTTTCTATTGGCTGTAACAGCTTTTAAGCTGTTTGTCCTTAACGCTAGCCATAACACGGAGGAGAAAATTACTTTCAAGATGCTATCTTTTTAGCATCCTGAGATGGGGTTGTTTTTGGTAGATGAAGGAAAGGAGTGAACTCAAAAAAACCCCAAAAATGTACTACAAGAGGGGAAGAACCTGCTGAGAGATGAGTTTTAGCTTCTGGGTTGTTGACTACCTTATGAGGTAGGGTTTTTTTTTTTACCCATATAACTTAATCTTTTCCTTTTCACTTCACTGGAGAAATAGTGTATCCTTAATTTTTGTGAATGGTGTATCAAAGTACCTTACCAAGTCACCCTCAACAAATAAGCATGAGCTCTGACAACTACACAGAAGAACAGAATGGTTGAAGCTGGGGGGAATCTCTGAAGGTCATTTGGTTCAGCACCAGCTCTCTTAACCTTTCATCATAGGAGAGATGCCTTGGTCCCTTAAATCATCTTAGTGGTCCTTTTCTGGACTCTGAGCAGTGCTCCTTATCTCATAGTTTGTGTGAAATATGAAAGTATATAAAAGTTAATTTATACATACAAAGAACTTGCACATTAGGGAGTAGCATACTTTTATCCTTTTAAACAAGGTACTGCTCCTTCCCTGGAGCTTTGAATCTCAGGTGACACTCACCTCATGTGTAAATCCTATCTGTTTACAATAGAGAAGATGAAGGATATCACTGTAATTAAAGTCTTAAATGCATATGAATTTTTTTTGTGCAGTGTTAACCACCCCTCTTGTATCCTGTTATCGCAGACAGTGTTTTGCTGTAGGATATTGTTTGTATAACCGAAGCTAATCTTAGAAGTATTGCCCACCAGAAAGTTACTCTGCAGATGTAATTTTAGTTATTATCCAGTTGCTATGGCTTCTGAGTGTTTTGGACTCTTTTCCCCAACCCCCTGATTAACGGAGACAGAACCTTTCACAGGTCATCTTAGTGAATTTGTCAACAGCCTTCTGGGCTGCATTGGGAGGATTGTTGCCAGCAGGTTGATGGAGGTGAACCTTGCCTCCTCCTCAGCACTGGTCTGAGATCCAGTTCTGGTCTCCCCAGAATGGGAAGGATGTGAACATACTGGAACAAGGTCAGTGCAGGTGCACAAAGATGACCCTGGGACTGGAACATGTGTAATGTGAGGAGAAGCTGAGAGAGCTGTGGCCATTGAGCTTGCCAGAGACAAGGGCCTCATCCATGTATATAAAAGCTGATTGTAGGAAGTGAAGGGGGAGCCAGGCTCTTCTCAGTATCGCCCAGTGACAGGGCAAGAGGTAACAGGCACAAATTTACAGCTCTCAGTGAGTGAATTTTCTGGTTTTCAAACACCAGGGCAGGTTGCCCAGACAGGTCATGGAGGCTCCATGCTAGGAGTCCGACAAAAACCATCCTGATGGAGCCTTGGGCAGAGGGCTGTAGGTGGCCCCACTGGAGCACAGGTGTTGAACAACCAGCTGACCTCCAGAGGCCCCCTTTCAACCTCAGCCATTCTGTGATCATCTTGTACTTGAACTTTCTTAATTAGACAGTTAAAACACTTAACCAACTCACAAGCCTTTTGACCAAAAATGAAATACAGAAATTGCCCTATAAAAAGAAAAGGTTAAATTTGCGAGTAAGGCGTTCTGCAGGAAGAATGCTTTGTGTGATTGAGGCTCCGCCATGCAAATAATTATTTTGAAATAGTAGCAAGATATAGGTTGTGTTAGGAAATCATATTTTTTAATTGATGCATCCATGTGTAGCTAGTAGTGTTGCTAGCAAAACATTTGCACAGATCACTCTTGACAAGTTGCAGCATGTGTAGCTCTGGAGTTTGGTGTACCCAGAAAGGAGGTACAAGGGTATGACCACTGTACTTTGTTTTGGGCAAAAAAATGGGAAACAAGCTTTTATATATAAATCTTTCAGAGTTGTTACCAGTGCTTCTGATATGACCATTAGAAAGGTCCATTTTCAAATTACTGGAAGGAAGTGGTTATCTTTTACTAATAATTCATTTGATTTTTCCCTAGTGGCACAACAATTGAAACTGAGAGTGATGGCAACTGTCTTTCAGGTCTGATACTTTCTGGCATATTTTTTTCTTTGCTGTTTTTTTCACACTTTCTTTGTTTCCTTCTGAAGATGCATGCTGCCCTTTAAACCTGACTAGGAAATACCTGAATCTTGGACATGTAAAAGTAAAATCAAATCTGTGGTGAGGGAATCTCTTGATGTGGGTGACAGGGAATGAAAGTAAACATGTGGAAAAGTTTGTGGGACAAAATTATGCTGACTGCTTCAGAAAAGTTGGTAGAGCTGCCATACTAGAAGTCGTGAGCAAGTTCTGTAGATGGAATCACGTTCATGGAGTATTATTTTGGATAATGGAGATAATTTTTTTTTTAATGCAAATGCAGCTTCCAGCTTTGCTTAGTTGACTAGCAAAAAATTTGAGGAAAAAGATGGACAGATACTGTAATTTAAAGTGTGAATTGCCTCACTGTACTGTAGATCATGCTGTAAAATAAAAATCTGAGGCAGCACACATCCCTATGAAAAACGTTTAAATACATTTACTGTCTTTGCAGCACACTGAACAACAACTGTAAAGAGGGCTTGCTAGTACAGACAATAAGTCTTTGACAATTACTTGTAGTTAGAAAAGTGTATGTCAGAAGATCACTTCTCACACTGGACAACCTCTGGTTGCAAAAAGGCAAGTAGAGTGTTGAAAATTTACCTTAAAGATACTCAAAAACAAACAAACAAAAAAAGTTAGGTTTAACATAGCTATCATGACCTGGAACGATATTCCTGGCAGTTAAACACACCAAAAGAGCTGAAGAGGTGCTTTGAATAGATGGAAATGAAGAGCAGATGGGAAAGCCCAAATACCTGCAGGTGCTGTTAATAGCATGTCTTCAGCTACCTGAAACATGAATGGCTGTTCCAGGGATATCTCATCTAATTGTGCTGCAGGACATTTCTTTTGAAGTGGCTCTGACGGTTATGCCATTATCTCCTGCTCAGATACAGACCATGCAAAAAGAAGGCTTTTTGGAACAGTGGGCACCTGTCATAGTCACAAATAAGTCACCAGAGGAGGTTATTTCTGTGGATTATATTAAAGGAAAAACTTACGCAGAATGACCATGGAGGAAACAATGTATAGGTATTAAAATATGTCTGTATTTATCATGGGAAATACATGATGCTGGGATCTGTTGTTGAGAATCTGCTGTATCCTGATGCTCTGATACAGTGAGCAAGATTAAAAGCTGATTTCGGTTTGTGCCTTACTTTGTCTGAATGGATGATGCAAGCTGCTTCTCATAAATAATTTTATCAGCAAATCCTAACAAATTACCATGTTTTTTTTAAGACTTCAGGAAAAAAAGGAAGCCTTAATATAACAAAATGGGCTGAACTAAACCCTGATTCTGTCATGATTCCCAGAAAATAAGGGGCTGTGGGAGGGCAGTGGCTTCTTTCTGTGCCTTGATCCATGGCCAGGATTTTAACTGCTTCCCTAAAGGTTTAGGAAAAACATTTTTGGGCTTCAAAAATGCAAGTTTATCTTTATGTGAATATAACTTGTGGTAGTAATAATACTTTTTCTAATGTGCAGAGCAGCTGAGTCAACTTGAAGAGTCAGTGAGATCAGATGGCCTGTCTAGCCAGAGAATGCAAAAAAATCCGTTCATGACTGTATTTTAACTATAGAGTGAATTATATTTGCATGAGTTTGTGTTAATAACAGTACCATGGATTATTGTGATGAAAACAGTTTCTTTCAAAGTGTTCCTTTTCCTTCCCGAGCATCAGTCTTTTAGGAAAAAACACATTTTTTAAAAAGTCTGAAAGAGCATTTATAAACAGCACTCTGTAAATATGGGAATAGTACTTGGAAACTGTTTAACTCCCGGAGTCCACCTTGAAAGCAGTGTGTTGGGGTTTTTTTGTTTGTTTTAGCTGATGCCCTCCTGCCCCAGTTTCTCTTGAAAGAAACCACCAGAACAAAACAGGTCCGCAGAACAGGTGCATATGGGCAATGTGTTTGTACATGGCAGGACTAAAATCCTACAAACCTCTTTCCTTAGTTCAACAGGTGCTTCCTACCTTTACTTCTGAGCCAGAAATAGAAGCAGCCTCGGTCTTTGCTATTGAATGGTAAATACCCGGCATACGGCTAGTTTGCTTCTGATAGAACAACATCCCTTGTCAATGTCTGTGTGTGTGTTTCTGGTTCACTGGCATTGCAGCAGAAGAGGCAGTATTTGAACCAGAACCACTGTATAAGGGAAAGGTGAGTGTTAAAAGCTTTCTACTATAAACCCCACCAGTTTTCTTTTTAACCTTTAACTTCCCATTAAGATGGGAAAATAGCTGTGGGTAGTTGCCTGGCCAGGCAGGTCTTGCAGAGGCAATAGCATTAATATTTTGTGCTATGTGCTGGATAGACTTTGAAGCTTTGCATAACCTTTTGTCTGTTTTCAACCCTGGAGAAGTCTTAGGTCCCAGGTTACTAACCTTTTACTGAAAATGAATGAATTTGTTCCTGAGTTAACACAAATGAATGCTTTGTGATTATTTAAAAAGATTATTAGAAGAACCCAAAACAAACAAGAAACCCCCCTCAAAATCAACAAACATGTTAGAAAAATGGATGTATTTGTACCTGACTATTTTTTTCTTTCATTTGTATTCAAGTTTGGAGTCTTAATGAAAAAAGAAAAAAGGATGTTCTCTTGCTTTGGTGACCTAACAGCTATAAAATCTGTGTTAATACAGCCTGTTTAATGTCATAGTCTTCTCCTATACCAAGAAAACTGTGATGACTGGAATGCATGTTGTCAACTTATGTAATCAGGGTACTTGAAATATTTACAATACTGTGATTACAGTAAAGCATGTTATGTACACACACACACACACGCTGTAGCTGTGTTACGTATTTTTGCCTTTCAAATATATGCCCTGGTTTGTCTCTTATTCTATTTTTTTATTTGTATTTTTTTAACCCAAGGTGTTTGACAAAAATTAATAAAACATGAACTTCTTTCTCTGCCGTGTGAGCCTTGCTATGCAGACGCTCACAAAATATCCTACTAAAATTAAACAGGAAAAAGGAGCTATCAGGTAAAGTTTGAAACTTTTCACAGACCAAAACCATGTGCTCCAGTTTCTGCTGAAGCTGCCAAATTCTGTATCAATGAGTTGTCTGTCAAGAATCTTAAACCTTTTCATGGATCCAGAGAATGGAATTGAGAAGCAGGGGCATAAATCCTGAAACAGACTTGCTGGAAAGGCCTTTGTGTTTGGAAGGACATTTCAAATGGCCAGGACCAACCTACAAATAACGCACTCCCATCTGATATTTTCAGTAGGTATGAGATACAGGAGGAGGTCCCAGGGCAACTGTCATTGGTCTAATGCATTTTGTTTCTGTTGTGTGCAAGAGCTGTGAACAGTTGGTGCCATGCTTGGCTGAAAAAAACAGTGCATTGTAGATGCAACTCCTTGTTTCAGATCCTGATAGTCAGTCCAATGGGAAATAATAAGGTAGCCCAAAACGATTACAGCTGTAGTATTTCCTGTCTGACAGGGAAAGTTCACAGGAAACCTTCTAAACCCTGATTTACAGTCTCATTTAATTAAAACTCCTGTTTTTAAATAGGACTTACCTTGAACTGAATCTGGGACACGGAGAGGATTTGGTGGCGCTAGTAGATGGGGTTCTTCTGTAACTGGATTGCCAGGCATCTGTTGCTTGCTCAGGAGGCATGAAAGTATGTGTCCACCCAGTGGCAGTCAAAGAAACTTGGATTGCTCCTTGCTGGGGAACTTGCAGAATCTTTTATGCTGGGGCCTGGAGCTTCCATGGCATGAGGGAAGTGGCCACAGCAAGAGGGCTATGGATTTTGTTTTATTGCTAGACTGAAGTTGTAGAATAAAGTCCTTTTTCCGCTAGAGTGAGGGGTGATCCTAAGATCTTGTGTTCTGTGCACCTGTGTAAGACATTTGACCTTTCATTTTCTGATGCAATTTATAGTCTGTTTAAAACCTGGGTGATTTGTACCAAAGTTAAGTGCTCTTTTTGCTTGCTCCTTTCTCTATGGAAAGGGAGAGTTCAGGCTTCACATTACAGATGCTGATCGTTGTTTAATTAGATTCGGGTTCTTGGCAAGAAGAGGATGATGTAAGAACAAGAAGTGAAGAGAAAACAAGTATTGTTAGAAAATCATGCCCTCACGTGTGGCCATGTAGCTTTTGTCTTCCTTCAAAGCTGAGGGCTTCTCAGCTTGTGCCTGGCTGACTGACCTGCCCTGTTGGGCTGTGCAGTCTGTCTGCCCTAACAGGCTTTAACAGTTGGGGTTTTTTTCACCTTTGTCTGAGAATCGCCCTTTTTGCCAGCTTTTTTTTTCTTTTTTTTTTTTTTTTTTTTTTTTTTTAAAGTACAGTCCCCTCTCCTAAAGGTTGTCTCTTGTATGCTGATGTACATAAACTGCCTCAAGGTTTTCTTAAAGAATAGTGGAAGCAAGCCCACTAGTCCTCCCAGGAGGAAAGTGCAGTGAGGTCAGTGGTATTCCTTTTGCTTCCCTTTTGGTTTTGTTCACTCCCATGCCTTGTAAAACAGCCAGGAAGATTTTTCACAAATGACTTCTAATTTCCTCTTTTGTGGAATAGAATCCAGTATGGACTTCTATTTTCCTTACAATAAGTCTACCAAAATCCCAGTAGTAGAGTCAGGAATGTCATTTTAGTCTTCTCATTTGGAATCTAGTGCCCGAATCTCTTATATAAATATTACTCTCAAAATAATGCTACTCGGTGCTACCTGTGTGATGAAAACATTTGATTTGGCATACACACATCTGTGTTCTTGTGCAGTTTTACCTCTTTTCTTAAGACTATGTATATTCCCTGCCCCCTCTCACGTAGATGATCACAACCAGGATTCCAGAAGAAAAGCAAGGTTTAATCTTTAAATGAGTCATTACCGTGAAGCCTGAACTTCAAATATAGTCAGTTGTCCTTGTGTTTTCAGTAGCAAATCTCTTCTTTGTTGTCTCCAGGGCAGTCACATCTTCTCTTTTTTGTCTCTTTTTTAACTGGAATATTTGTTACCTCTTATTTGCTTTACTTGACCTGTTAGGGATGGAAAGTAGTGGAATTGCTGGCAGCACAATATTTAAAAGTTTACAGTGAGAAAAGTTGAAGAGTCTGTTGCTTTCTCAGCACCTTTTGCTTTTGAATCCTCTCTCTGATGTAATTCCATTGAATTGCAGACTCTCTCTGGCACTGGGATCTATGTGAAAGGCCAAAATGTCTCATTCTGACAATGACTCATGTGCAGTCACTTAACTTTCCTAAGGCTCTGTTGTATCTTAAAACAGTGTGTGTACTGCTCTGGTATATCCTCAGACCTTGAGGATGTTCTTGGGCACTCAGCCAAATACAGATTACCCCAACCCTTGAAAACTGCTTGAATCCCAGTATAGTTTGCAGTAATTTGTTTTTATATAGCAATGATTAATTAAAACACTTCTATGAAAAGCCTCTTAAAATTTTAGAAAGAAAAGGTTTGATTTTCCCTCGTACACACTTTCCAAAGGCGAAGTGATTATTCTGTAAAATCTGAATCCCCTATGGTGATTTTTCTCCCCCTGTGAAAATCTGTGAAATTCGTTAGAAGAGCTGTGTATAGAAAAATAACAGTGTTCAGAACTTTTCAGAAGAAGAAAGTGTTGTTACAAGTTGAAATCATCCTAAATTTACAGCATTAGGGAGGGCTACTAAGAAATAATTGTTCATGTTTTTACCTTGATCAAGTGGCAGCAATGGAAGTGGTTTTGCAATTCAAGTAAAAATTTAACATTGTTATTCATAAAGGGCTTATGACTTTTGCATTTAATGAAAAGAAGGACCAAGATTTGTCCTGTCTGCAGAACATTCTGAGGGTTAGAGATGGTGGCTTATGGGGGAAATGATGCTGTCTGGGGAAGAAGCCCTGGCCTGTTTCATCTTCTGCTTTTGTCCCTTGCTTCTTTTTTCCCCCCCTTCTTTATTCTTTTTAACTGAACTGTGACAATTTGTGGTATGATCCCAAAGACAGTGAAAACAAAGTGTGTTGAAATGTTGATTTTTCTTTGAGATCTGGTGTCAGAAGGCTTTTGGAAAAATACCTAATTCTAGCATGTGCAGAAAATCAGATCAAATGCTATGTGAGGGACTATTTCCATTTTGGTAACAAAAGAGGAAAATATTATATTCTTATAACACTTTTCTGGCTCTGGTGGGCTGTCAAGAATATCATCTTTCTTGGGATATTTGTGTACAGAAATAAAATAGACAGGTTGTGTAGTTTTAAGTTGGGATTCCATATACATATGTAACTCTTCAATTACTGCTACTTTTATACCTAAACTGACTTTCCATGTAAATTCACAATTAGCTGAAAGTAAGCTGAAGGTGATATTTGTGGATGTTTATATCTTTTTTTTCAGTGTTTCATACTTGAGCGGTATTCCTCAGCCTCCATGTACTGGACTGGACATGAGTGAAAATGGACCACTGTCTTCAGTCTTGTCTAATAAATAGTTGCTTTAGCTCTATGAAGATTGTGTTTTGCTTTTAATTCTACTAATGTAGCAGCCAGTGAAGGCTGTCAGGTGGCTGGGTATCTGCAAGGAGCCGTGGTCTGGCTGCTGAGCGGGCAGAGCCATCACTAGGTAGGATAGCTCAGCACAGCCCAAGCCCACAGCACTTCGTGCAAGAAAGCCTCTTCAGGGAAGGCTTACAGTTCAGGTTGAGTTTGTTACTGAGTCAGTCTAATAAAGTAACAAATACTGCCATTTCTCTTCCCTGCCCCCCCCTTGTTTTTCTCTTCCTTTTTTGTTATTTGCTAATACAGGTTTGCAATCTGGCTGAAGAGCCAGTTTGTCCATGCAGTGTGGCTGTGGTGCTCCCTGTACCAGCAGTCAGTCCTGTCTAAATGTATCAGATAAGCAAAACAGTTTATAGAGGGCTGAGGAAATTCACTTGAAGACTCGTAAATACTGTTTGCCTTATCTCTGTTAACCTAAACAGTTTTTGTAAATGACTGGTGGTAAATGATCTTCACTAAGTTCTATGAAAAGAAAGTATTTAATTTTAGATTAGTTCAAGAGGCCAGTCGGAGTTTACTTGTCTGTCATGATAAGTTCTCAAAATAAATCACAAAATCTTGTATGGGTGGTCTTGAAGCAGGCTAATTAAATATAGTAGGAATCTTAAATTCAAAGACCAGGCTTTCTTAGTTTTTTTGGTTCTTAAAAGGCTAGTTATTTTTTCCAGAATTACATAATCTGGTGTCTTATGGAAATCGTTACTAAAAACTGTAAACCTTGCAGCATCTCCTCAGAATGATTAGAGGAACAATTTAAGTGTACTGCTTTTGCAAACTTCTGCAAGAGGTTTGACACTTTGTCATTTTGTAGAAGCAGAGATGGATCAACAGGCTTTTTCCTGCTGGCATCTCATTTACTGTTCCATGGTCAGCTGAAAGGATAATTAAGAGGCATGGTTTTTTGTCTGTGAGGGAAGTACAACCCTTGACATTTTCTTGCAAAGCGTAGATGATGACTTCTTTTCTCAGGGTCTTGCCTAAAGCCAAGTGCAAAACACTGGTACAGTAACTCAATGATGTGTTTTTGGTAGTGTTGCCAGGTGTTTTTCAGCTCAGGATGTCTTGCTGATGAATCTGAAAGTTGCAGTTCTTTTCAAACTTTGTCGTTCTCTTGCTTTACCTTTGTAGTATAAAGTACTAGGAACATCTCTGACATCTATTTTCCCTTGCTTTGCTTGACTTGTGAAATGCTTTTTTTAAAAAGTATGTTTTAAATGGATTCTGCTGTCACCTATCGTTCTGGAGGGCATAAAGAGTGACTGCCTAGGGCTTCTGAATTACTGAATACCAATAACCTCTGCTTGCTAAGGGTCTTGGTTGCTGTTTCTTCCAAGTGAGAAGAGAACTTTGCTAGTGGCCTGGCTCCTTCTGTAGTCTCCCATCATCCAGATAGAGCAGCTTCAACATTTCTGGTGCTGTTAGCCATGATCTCTGTAACATAATACAGGTGAGGAGACTCTCAGCTATGGCTGGGAAGGGCCCGTGATCCTCTGCATGGTGTAGATTCTTTAGTCTCTGTGCCATTTTAAAAATGTTTTTATTTCTGTAGAAGGAGGAAAGAAGAGAGAAGCTGAGGGTTTCTGATCCACCTTTTTCCTTCCCCACATGAAGCTCATTAGCCCATTGCTAAAACTTACAGTGGGTTTGTTTGTAATGCAAGGCAAAAGCCTCTTAAAAATAACTAAATCCATTCTAAAATGAAGAAATGTAAGACCATTTTGTAGAACATCTGATAGCACGTCTGAAGGTCATGAAGTATAGCTATGGATGTATTGTCCCTTTTTGTTGACTTTTGTGTACTTGAAAAACTGCAGTAACTTCTTTAAAAAGGTTTCATTGGAATTGTACATTTCAGCTTTGTAAATGACCAAACACATATGAACTATGATCTTCTCCGAAGAGGAAGTGTAAGAAAGAAGTCACATGCATTTTTTTAAAAAAATCAATAAAGAAGGGAGTAGACTTGCTGTGATCTAAATCTGTCTTTCAGTCGATTATTCTGTACATTTTGTATTACAGAAATCTTTCCCCTATGCTGGATAGTTCTGAACTGATGCAGAGCTGTCCTTGCGCTGGAACATTTGTCCCTGGGTAGGGACATTACCTTGCAAATCTTCTTACCAGTGTTTGATCAGAACTTTCTCGGGCTGTGTACAGAGCACAGGCTCTTGTGACTTTAAAAAGTAATCCTTGCTGTTTATGAGTGCAACAGTGAGAATGAGGACTCTGTAAATAGATCCAAATCCATATTTGTGGGTGGGAGCATGTGAGATTTTATGGTGGGGTTTTTTTAATCCGATATCTTGAGACAAGCAGCTGCAGTGCCTCTAACATCGCTCAAAGGGCTGCAAAATTGAATTAACCAGATGTGTTTCTTTGATGGATATTTAGAAACTAATATCAACCCTGTCATTGTCCATGGTCAGCTGAATTTCACACAGCTGGAAATCCCAATGCAATTCTCTTTTCATAGTGGAGAAAGCTGAGCCACTGACCAGACCATTGCCTATTGACCTTCTGCAGTGATTTCCATTTTTAATAGGGACAGCTTTCCTGCTCGTTGAGGGGTGAATTAGTTGGTCCCTGTGTTGGTAGGAATCTTTTGTAATCCTGAACATGCTGATTTAGGGGTTAGAGAGTGGAAAATCATAGACCTGGGCCTCCAGGATGAACTTTTTGCATCCATCTCTCTTCTTTGGGACTCAAATATTGCAGGCAGAACAGAAGTTATATTAGGCCTAATGATTTGTGCCTCATTAGAATTGTCTTATTTTTTCTTTTTATTTTTTTTTTTTTAATATAGAGTCTACATGTAATTCCTATGTTGAAAATAGAGCAAGGGAAGCTATAGAACTCATAAGCAGAAAATGAAAATATTTAACTATTTGTAAAACAGTCGACCAATACTGTTTTCCACTGGAATTGCAATGCTAGGAATCCTTCTTCTTGTCTCTGTTTTTAGTCACTGACTCTTTCCTTTGAAGTTTAGAAAAAGTAATGCCAGTCCTTGTATGTCTAAAGGTGCAGTGTGAATGTATTTCATATAATATTCTAAAGTGTCTGCCAGGTTTTTTGTAGGTAAGCATATGAGGTGGTGTTTTTTGACATTATATACAAAGCTAAAACTTAGAAAACATGAATTTGGTGCGTAAAATACCTTGCTCCTTTACTTATTTCTGTATCAGATTTTTTAAAGATCCATTGGGATGTGCTATGGCAAAACAGAAACAAATGTGTTTATGCCAGGTTAATGTAGGATCAGGTTTATGTACAACGTACTGCAGTTTTCCAAACCAGCATGAAAAGTGCAGAACTCTTGAAAGGCTGCAGAATGCATGGCACGTATGGGATAGTAGCTGCCTTCCTCTGCATCCCCATGCTCCCTGGCAGTTCAGCAGTGGGTGGGAAACTCCTCCAGGAACGTGTGATGGCTGTTGAGCACTGCCCAGCTACTCCCAGGCATCTCCCACCCTTCTCTGGAGAACAGGTATTCATGCTCATGAGGTTACGGGGCAGAAGCTTTTCGCGCATCTGGATGTGGATGGTGCCTCAGTAGATCTCCTCACTCGTTTTTCTTTTAAATGTGGAGATATTTGCCTGTCTCACAGATTGGAAAGTAGACTGTGTTTCTTGGTATGTGGCCTAGTGTCTTCTTGAGTTGTGACTATGTGGCTTTAATTGTGGCATGGAAGTAAAAGTCAGGGAGGAGAGTTGTGGCTTACATGCAGTGTAACATAACATGCTGGTCACCAGAGGTGCAGTAAGGTAGGTGTGTTTTGCCTTTGCTGTTTATGCCAGAAGGTGTCAAGCTGAAGGCTCTGCACTCCGCTGGGCTGAGCAGGACAGTGACAGTGGGTATGGCTCTCCTGGCAGAACCACAGAAGCTCTGACTGTTTTGAGGGTATTTTCGGTTACGTGACCTGTTGAACATTTTATCTGTCGACCTTTCAGATTAAATCCAGATGCTTAACCAGCTCTGAGAGCAGTTTTGGATATTAATTTCACATTTGTGAAAGCCTTCTGCTGGATAAATTTTTCCTGTGTGTGTTTTATAACTAGGATGCAAAGACCAGGCTCTGGTAGTGACAGCCTGAGGGAGCTGTGGCATGAAGTGTGTAATCAATGAAAATCTTGGCTTGATTCAAAAAGCAGGGCTTCATTTCTTTTGGGATGGCTCTCTTGCTGTTCAGTCTGAATAAATATCAGATCTCACCTTTACTATGCTCAATAAAACCTGAATAATTATTGCAATTCTGACTAGTGCTTGACAAGAAGAAGTGGTGTTCTTGGAGTTTGCGTGATTGTTGAGATGGCTGCTTGTTAACAATTAAAATGAAGTTTCTAAAAAGTGAGAGTAGCAAATTCGTTTCAACTGGAGTCATACTTTTGTTAAATACTTTTTTTTTGCAAGTGGACTTGCAAACCTCGTTAAACAGAAGCATAGTGATAAGAAATAGAAACCATTGAAAAGGAAGACAGTTTTCATGTGTTTCCTGTTTTATCATTATTTTGTGTTTAACTTGTCAGTGGCAAGATTCACATGACCTAAAACATCCTTTTGAAGCAAATTTACCAACTTGTATGACTGTGCTTATTAGTTCTGCATTTTGAAGAAGTCCTGAGTGTGTTCTTGAAAAGGCTTACTTTCATTATTATACAATATCTTGTGAATTATCAAATACTGCTGTATTTTACTTCAGTTACAGGCAATGAAGTATGGATGACCTCACTTTAGTTTGCTAGTAGAAGGTGATCCTTGTACTTTTTGGTATTTAATTTGTAGAGAAAACCCATGTATGAACTAAGTGTGGGAAATGTATTTTTCTTTTTGGAGAATAAACAAGGTTTTAATTGCTACCCTAAGGAACAGGATTTAGTTTATATGTGTTGCCTCCTTTTAGAATGTAGGAGATAAGTTACTGTTCTCCTTGGTCAGTCTTGCATGAAACAGGAAAAAAATGCAAAGCTTTCTCTTTTCTTCAAACTACAAAATCGCTATACTGTATAGAAGCTGTCAAAAGCACTGATGAGACTTGTAAGTTGATGCTTTCTGTTAATAATGTTTTCCTTGGCCAGTCTCCAAAAGTACGGAGAAGGTTTAGTGGCAAGGTAGAAGAAGGAGAACATGAATTTGCTGGTACTCCTCCAAACCAGTGGGATCAAGGTAGCTTTCCAAGATTACATACATGTCTCGGTTGCACCATGACTCCATCTCAAGACGAAAAATTATGACTAGCATGTTTTTCCCTTTTCCAGGCTTTCTTCCGTTGTATTTTCCAACGAGAGGAAGCTTGTGAGTGGTGTTTGGCAGGGAGCCTGGGTGCTGTGCAGCCTTGCCCTGGCAGGAGCTGCTGGACCCTGGGTGGGCTGCAGAAAGCACCTGCAGCTGGGCTTCCTCATAAGCTCGTGTCGTTCCAGAATAGGTGCCCAGGTGTGTTGCCTGCAGAAAATGAAGGATGTGAGGGAGTTTTACAGGTGAGGTGTTGAGGTAAGAGCAGGGATATTATTCATCATCATCTTCTTGTTTTAAACCCAGAAGCAAATCTAAGGTGTTGCTGAGTTAAGAAATGATGCCAATAATGGGCGTTGGAAAGAAGCGAGCACTTATGTGCAGAACAGAGCAACAGGAAGGTAAGAGGAAGAAGTCCTGAAAAGGCTGGCACTGCTCCTACTGAAACGATCTGTATAATGTTACAGTAGACTGCTGATGCTACAGAATTGTGATAGATTAAACTGTAGTTTGTTTATATGGATTTTCCTCTAAGGTTCTGTGATTCACATTGAAGATGTAGGTCTTTAATGAAATAAAATTTTCATCTCTATAGATAGAGCTTGCAGAGTTTTCAGGCTGAAGAATAGTTGCTCTTTTGGGACTTAAATATTGAGTTGCTTTTTTTGTATAACTTTGTAAACATGAAATAGTTTCCCAACCAAGTGAATAGTCTTCTCATCTACATAGATGTGTTTCTGCTTTATTTGGAGTACATGGATCATTTAGTATAGTTTTATCACCCATGTCTTCCATGTGCTTGGGAAGGGTGGGTGGTTTTTGTTTTGCCTTTTCCCCACTTACGGGAGCACATGGTTTCTGCAAGAGTTGCCTTACATCTGAAAACTTGTCAAGGGGTCTGCAGCTCTTGTAGTTAGTTTCCTTCCTTAAACAGTGACTTCTTTTTCCAGATATCTTTTCGGTTCCTGCTTAATTACATACTTTTGGCAATGATAGTGTTATTTAGGACAGTAAATAGGTACATGTTTATAAAAATAGGCCCTGTTCAAATTCTAACCACCAAACTAAGTGGTAGCATTTGAAAGTCTATCAAGAGACTTGGAAAGGAAAGAAGCATTCACAGAGATGAGATGACATTAGCTTGCTTAAAACAGATGCCAAAGAAATGATTTGAGTGCCTGGATGATGACAGGCAGTGCTTCAGTCCACTGAGAAATTAGGCTGAAATGTTGAGCTAGGCTCAGTTGTTTGCTGTCAGACTATTAAGTTAATTCCTGGAGGAGACTGGCTTAAGTTGTTTACTAGTCGATATTCTCTGTATTCGTCATCCATTTATTGCTGTCGAAGAGGATAATTTGAGCATTTTTGGAAGATGAAGCGGGAAGGATTATAAACAGGTGGACAGATTTAGAATTTCATATGATGAATTGGAATAATGGCTTGAAATCGATGAGGTGAAATTTAATAAAGACAACTGTAAAGTGTTATGCTTAGGAGAAATCAAATGCACAAATATAAATGGACTAGGCAGCATGTTGGCCGGGAACAATCCAGGAATCGCAGTGGCTGTGCAAACTGAACTTGTTAGGGGTGGTGTGCATGACACTGAGATTTCATTAAGGCTCTTTAGGTGATGAAACGTCAGATAAATAGCGGAGGAGATAATTATTCTTCTGTGCTTAGCACTGTGCTTTTAGCCTCTGGTTTAGACCTTTTATTAAAGAAGGATGTAGCAAATAAAGAGGCAGGGTCTAAATGGCACCACCAAGTTTGGACACAAGGTTTGAAAAACAGCCTTTGGGAGAAGTCTGAAGGTTTTGAGGTTTTTTTAGCCTAGGAAAAGATGGGAGAATGCCTAAATCTTCAATGCTACAAAAAGATGGTGTAAGTACAATAGAGATCGACTATTCTTTTTGCTACTGAAGCTAAAAAATTATTTTAATTTGCTTTGGTGCAGCTTTAGATTACGCAAGATGGAAATTTTTCTGTAGTGAACATGTTTCATGGGCTGAAAGAAATTCTCCAGAGACTTACAAGAGTTGATGAAACATTGACACCATTGCCAAGATGCACAAATAAAATCTGGCCTAAGTAGGGAATCCCCTCAGTCCCCTAGCCCTGGTGTACAGCATGGGAAAGGAGGCCATAGATGGATTCTGAAAGCAACAAAGCAGCAACTTAACCCATAAAGAGACTGTCAGCTCAGCCTTAGAGCTGCACTGGTGCAGCCAGGGATATTTGCTTCTGTTCGTGTAGCTGCCTAGGATACTTCTGCAGAGAGATTATGCTGTGTGTGGTAGAGATGGCTTAAAGATACTGCAGTGTGCAGGGACTGTTATTAGGGCTTCTCAGGTTTTCTAGTCGACATCTAATTTTTACTATTGGAAATGCTTGTCTTATTATTAAGTATGTGGTCCTTGGAGTGGGGAAGGGTCTTCACGACTTGTTTGTTTTCTGCAGTGTTTCAACGAGTTACACCTCTCAAATTGGGAAGAACAGGCTTAGATGATTGCCCAGGGCTGTCATGAGCAGGCTCAGAAGCAGGTATAATAACAAAGCAGGTTGTAATGTACGCATCTAAGTCAGTGCAGGGTTAGCTTCTCAGCTGAGCAAATTTGCCTACAGGAGGCTCTGTGCTACAAGGACTAAATTGGTTCTTGTACCTGAGCTAATGCATTGAGAAATGACCTGGGAGTCCCTGCAGCAGTGACCTACCTGAGTCTTGGGCATGTCCCCCACGCCCATAGCTGTGGTACAGGGAAAAGCAGTCTTTCTCCTGCCCTTTGTTTGGCAGGACTGCTCATTTTGAGCCAGCCTGACCAGCTAATTACTGTGTTTGGAGAATTAGGTGGTAGCTAGTCAAAATGCTTTTTCTTTTCCTGTCTGGATCTATCCAACTGCACAGAGCACTGGACTTGAATAATTTGTTCACTTGCCTTTTGCTGTGACCTGGAGTGGGAGCTGCTTGCACTGATGAATAAGAGATCCTACAGATTCTAATGCCTTTTTCTCTTTTTAAATATGATTACTATCTTGAAATGAACCTCTTAACACTTGCACACAAAAGGAAGGAAGAGACAATTTTGGGGAAAGGTAAATTAACAGTTTTTATGGAAGTTATGGCATTCTAGTTTGTGGCTTTGCTGGAGATTGGCTTCTGAGCTCAGTGAAGTTGCTTTTAACTTAGGTGCTATTGCAAATGAGAAGAATGCTTATTTTGGTAAGTTAAGAAGGGAAGATTAATATGAGCCTTCTGTGAAATTATTTTATTCTTGAGGGGGAGGAAAGTGCCTAACAGTGAACTGATATTTATAATTCAGTTAATTGGTTTTTTAACTCTGATTATGTAATTTGCAGAGGCTAAAGTTTTGAAACTGATTTTTGTGTAAGTTTGTCACTTCATAAGTGACTTTTCAAGTGCTGCAAACATGAAATTCGTACCTTTCTATGTTATTCTGTTTTGGTCAAGTGAAAGATACAAAACCAAAACATCAGCTTTCAACTTTGAGGCCATTGGCCATATCGTTCTCAGGGAAGTAGGGTTAAAATGTCAGGTACAGCAGAGACACATATTCTGGATAATTTACAGGAGATGATCATTACATTTTAGCACAGTGTAATTCCCAGGCTGCTGCTGTTAATTCCTTACTCAGGTTCCTCTTGTGGTGAAGAGAACATGTAATTTGGAAAATGTTGTTCCTTTGACAACTGCACCTGGTGGTATTCAGACTTCGTGACTTCTGGCATGAAGTGAAGATTAGCTTTAATCCCTACCTTTTCTCTTTATTGGAGTCTCTATATTGCAGCTCCGGATCTGGTAAAACACTTGATGTAGTTGCGTCTTCAGCTGGTTTGAGGATTACTTTGGAAGTCCATCTTATTGCCTGGAGTAAAATTAATGGTGTAAAGATTTTCTCAGGTAGTCCCTAGATCTGTTTTATGGAAGTTATTGGAATGCAGATTGAATGATAAAATGGGAAGTCTTCTAATGAGCTCTTTCAGTGCACTTTGTCAGCAGCGAGGATGGTTGCACTTGAACTGACTCCTTCATTAAGCAGCTTGTATTAGCCTAGTCTTTTTAAATTTAATTTCCTTCCTTGACAGAATACCTAAAGAAGTTTCTCATGCAGTTTTTCTCCAGTGAAAATAGCTTTGTTAATTGGCTAACATCACCATGAGGGTTTCCTTTGCTTCTGGTCACTTCTTTTTCCTTCGTTGTATGAAAGTACTAGCTTTGCTGTTTGCCATAGTATGTTTTTTCAGAAAAACTCAAATATTTAGACAGCTGTTTCCTTTATTCAGTACAGCACTGAAGAGGATATTTTACTACCCTGACACTGTACTTTTAAGCCAACTCATTAATTCATTTGGCTTGTTGTTTTGCCTTGTCTGTGCTAAGACAATTGGGTTATGATGGTCCATTCTCTTGTTTTCTGTGGTGCCTTCCACTCTCACCCTACAAGGTGTGGCAGGTATTTTATCAAGGGATTTGGTATGTGTACTATCAAATGGTGCCAGACACGGACTCGACTTTCCTGAAAACCTGAAGTAAAAATTTTCACTGTTGTAAATTCAGGCTTCATAAATATTTTATGTGTTTCTGACATAGGCTTGTTGCACTCAAATGAGACTAGTGCTCTCTTATCAGTCTAGGCAGAGCTCAGTGTGGGTTTCTGCACACCAGCATTTGTGAAAATCCCCCCTAAACCACTCTGAACGCTTTTTACCTTACTTGTTATTTATTATCTGATAGACTTTTATGTACCAGCAGTTCCTGCTACTTTTTCAGGATCTAAATATATTACTTAAATGCCACATGCTTTAATATACTGATTTAGATTTAATCCTGAAGACATTATTTGCATTTTCAGATGCATCTTTGTTTGTCTTAGAGTCGGACAAATCTGAGGCGCTGCTTGGTAGAAGTTTGTTGAAATTCTTTGTGCATGGTATTTACTGTCAGTTCCTCTTTGAACATCATGTACTTAATGACAATTTCTAGTCACCAAAGCAGTTGCATAGGAGGACTTTTAAACCTGTAATTCTATGCAGCATGTATTCTAGGCTTTCTGAATTACTAAATAAAACTTGTCAAATTTTGAGAGAAATTGCCCCATATTTACAATTCTAGAAAACTTTTGAAATATTCTTCAAGGCATGCAGAGCTAACATTGGAAATGTATGCCATGCTGAGAAAACAGTACTGTGTACCCCTAAACGAGGCTTTTGCAGTTTGCAGCTTTGTGTTTCAAGGTTGCGAAGCATGGAGTGATGTTTCTCAGCATGCAGTATCTCTGTCAGAGATTGTTCTGAATAGCAGGTTCGTGTGACAGAAGTACATTTTTATGAATATAACCTTGTGTGTGTTTCTTATGCGTATCCTTTCCACTTCTCGGATAATTTGAGGAAGAGTAGCAAATTTAGATAATGGATTTTGCAGTTATTGCATGGCAGAGGTGTTCTCATAGGGGTTTTCTCCTTTTTGTAAGAATTTTAAGTATAGATGTTCAAAGATTAAAGCCAGTGCATTTTAAAATCTTTCTTTTTAAAGTCTTCCTCATTTCTTGTTTTCCTCACAATTCCCTAACTATCCTTGTTTTCTCCAGATAACTATTCATAGCCAGTATCTCTGTTACTGGGAGGACTGAGCTGGCAGAGCTTGAGGGGGATTCCAGGAGGTGACATCATCTATTCTGCACAGCAGTCTCCTGCTGGCATGACAGGAAGGGAAAAACCCTTTACTACAAATGAGATAAGAGAGGTTGCAAAATGCCTTTTATAGAGAATACATCCAAAGATGTAATATCTTACCTGCTTCTTACTGCCTGAAGAAGTAATGTCTCAAAACTCTTGTTGGAGGCTGTCCACCCACTCCCTTCTGTTTTGAAGACTCTTTTTGTGTTTCTTTTCAAGTGGAACTTAAGAGCTTTTTGAAGCAAACAGAGGAGAGAAGATATTTTAATTTCCTTGTTTTCCAAGTGGATGACACTTGAGAAGCTTCATTCTGACAATAACCGTGCCTTCAGTGGCAGGTATGGCTAAGGGGCATGTGCCATTTATTGCCTCTTGGTCCTTTTGGATACTCCTTTTACATATCCAATAATTAGAATAGTATCATCAGCAGAAAGGAGTGTATGTGAATCACATATGTAGCTATTTCCCACCTGTATTTTTTAATATGAGAAAGAAGAAGGCTTTCTATGGGGAAAAAAAAGGGCAATCAGTATTTTCACCTATTCATGGTATGTAATAAAGTACTTTTTTGGCAAGAGGACCTCATCATCAGGGAAAGTACAAGTACCTGAGGAGGAAGGATAAGCCTTCTTGTCCTGTTTTGCAGATAAGTATTAGGAGTGGTCATGGGCATTTTTTTTTTAAGGAATAATTCTAACCCCTGAAATGGCGTGGGATACAAATTCCTGTGTTTGGTGGTTTGCCTTTGTTGCAGCTGAGTCCAGATAGCAGAGCTGAGCCGTGAGACAGTGGTCACGTAGCAAATGCAGCACTTGGACACCTCAGAATGATTTTGGATTTGCAGTGTGGCAGGGCTGGAGCAACAGCTGATGAGTTGTTGAAACTTAACCAACTGTATCCTTGCTTCACTTGCTTAAGTGCCAGAACATTTACCTTCCCCTTTGTTGTTTCTCAGTGGTCCACAAACTCAAGTTTAGGCTTGTGCTTGGTGAATCAGCTTAAGGGATAAAGCTGTACCTAAGACACAGAAGAAACAAGTTCTTTTTAAAATAACATGCATACAGTGACTTGTACATTTCAGAAATGTTTGTGAGAAAAAAAATTAGTTTGGAGAGATGCTTTTTAAAAACAAACTGTGTTCTTTGTTATGGTTGATGTTATGACATTTATTGTTGCGGGCAGGACCAGAAGAGTATAGATATGACACATGGAGGTATTTAGGCAGTTACTTGAAATAGCAAGGATGACTTACCTGTGCAGTTTGGTTCCATTTTGAGGCACAAAGTGGTCTAGGGAAAAATAAAAAGTTTGTATTCAGGATATGTTTGCAATTTTGAAAATACTGGGTATGCTAGTTTTTGTTCGCTTTGAAATTATGTAGTCTTGAATCTTGTGCAAAGCAGATGTCTAAAGGTATGTAGGAGGAGAGATGGTCAGTGCTGCAGCTGGAGGACTCCTCCAGCTTCTCTTTCCCTTACAAAAGCAAGGAGGAAAGAAATCTGATTTCTTGGCTGAAAAATACACAGGTGTTTTGTAAAAGCAAGAAGATTTTACTCCCTGTTGTTGAAAACCGATCCTGAGATACCGCTGGTAATGTGCTATGCTGTGAGAAGCTTGAACCCTGTCGCAGGTGGCAGCTGACCTACTTACTGAAGTGTGGAAGAGCAGTGGCCAGCCCTGGTGCTCGCCAGGGACCGGGACCTGCAGCCACCCTGCGGGGACCCTGCCCTGGACGTCTGCCCTACAAGAAATACTCCGTCTCCTCCATGTAATTAGTGGCGGTGTTTAAACCAGCACACTGGCAACAGTTTGGTTCCTTTGATAAAAGCCTGTGCCCAAGGGAGGAGAGATAAAAGGGTCACAGTTTGCAAAATGCCTGTGTGGTTTAAGCTTGTGCAAGAGAAAGGTGTCTGCTGGCGTCAAGGTTGTAGAATCTAGTGTACATTATTCCACTTAGCACAGTGATTTGCATATCCTTTAAAAAATGTATTTTTTAAATGTCAGAATGAAGAACTTCACTTTGCTTCATCCCTTTTTAAACTCTTCAAAATAAGATTTACTTGTTTAAGGTGAAGTCTCTGATCAGGCTGTTTTACTCCCAGTCATGATTAACTCTTCTCTCTTAACTTGCTAATTGCTTCAAAGAATGTATTAATTCCCATCAAATGTTAGCAGAGACCTGCCACTCTGGGATTCTAATTTGCTTGTTTTCAGAATTGCGGTGGGAAGGAGAGAGGGAGAAGAACCCAACTATGCACATGAGTAGGAGTTTCATTTATTGCTACTTGTATGCCGGTCTTTTAAGTGAACTGAAACTGTAAATGTATTGCATGCCTTGCACTCTGGCAGCCATCCCGAGGAGGGAAAACAATTAGTTCCTTTTCATCTCACTGGGCCATGAGTGCGTGCTTGGGGCTGAGTGCTGTCTTCAGCCGGGGCCATTAGTCATACTGTGCAGCCCAGTCGTTTTCTCTGTGAAGAACTGATGTTTTTATGAACCTTAAAATAAAGGGAATAATGTGCATGGCCATGTACAGTGCAGCTTTTTAGAGGTTTTTTTTGTTAGGCTTTTATCCTTTATCTTCAAGAAGGAGTAAAGGAGGAAAGAAAAGAGGCAAATGCAACTGCCCAAAGCACAGCTTTTATTGGTGCGAAGGCCAGCATTCCCTTACTGGGACCGGTGACAGTGTGGAAACCAGGTAATACTGCTTCTGACAAAACAGAAAAGTCTCCTTAGGCATCTGTCTATTTATTTTAAAAATAGACCTTGATGTGTGTAGCCTAATAGATCTGTAACCTTTGCTTTGCAAAAAACTTCTGCTAGTGACCCTTCTGTTCTTGATGATGATTTTGTGGAGTCAGAACAACTTGAAAACAGTATTACTGTAAGGCAGGAGGCAAATATATTTGTCAGTTGGAAAAGAAAAAGCATGAAGAGGGCTAAATATTCTCAATATGTATTAAAGGTAGCTCTTCCACTGTAGTTGCTTTGGTTCGTGAAGGCTTTGTGTCATGTAAACCATCTCATGTTGGTGTTGATGTGCAAACTGCTGGTCTGGACTCCTTTGAATTCAGTTCTGATACAACATACTAATTTTTGACCTAATTAGTAAAGTAATGGTGTGGGAGTTGAATTTTCCTTTTTTTTTTTTTTTTTTTTTAGCATGATGTTGGAGATTGAATGATGCGACACAGAATAAAGTAGATTGTAAAAGTCAGTTTACCTCAATTAAGGTTGCTTTTTCATTGCCATGTCAGTTTTACTGAGAAAGCTCATATTTTTCTTTTAATTTAAACCCGACCTCTGCATGTTGTATCAGGACATCAGGATCTGATTTTGTGGATGAGAAGTACCTCACAGGCAGCGGCTCAGATGTAATGTTTCTTTGGTAGTACTGCTTCCTTTATTTTGGTTGACTTTCTTGCTTAGCTGCTAGGCTCTTGCAACATGGGAATAAACTGGGAAATGCTCCTGCTGTGGTTTAACTTAACACTGGCAGTCCCCTGCGTTGGCATGAGTTCTGTAAGTGTGTTTGGACTCTTGAACGCTGAGACACTCAAATGTCAAGTGTGATGTAGACAAAGGTACGGTAAGTTCAGACAGTAAGTAAATGGTTGCATCCAGGTTTTGCTTCCCAGTGGTTCTGACTTGTCTCAATCCCAAAAGCAAAATGGAGGAATGGAAAGTGATTGATCCTGCAAAGTTTAAGAGGTGAAGAACAAACCCCTCACTAGTCCTGTCTCATTCAGTCACCTAGAAGCTGCCATTTTTGTCCATGGAAGCTGAATGCTCTGTGTAATATCCAGTGTATGCATTTGTGGGAGCTATGGCAGAATCCTTGGGTGACTGAGGGTGTCACACCCCCATTGTTCACGTCTCCAATATCGCTCTTCACAGTGACATTGTGTCATGAGGTCTCTGTGGCTCTGAATTCAGTGTTTGCCTACTCCAGATTCCTTGTACATGGTGCAGTATTGAAAACCTGTAAGCTGTCAGGTTGTTGTATCTTAACACCATTTTTTCACTCTCCTTGCCATTCTATTTCTTTGAAAAATAGTATTTTTTCTGTAGAGCTGTTGGTTATGATTACAAAACTGTAAAAGTTGGATGCAAATAGTTAACAGTAAGTAAGCTTTTAACTAATATTCCTAAATATAATCTGCAATACTCAAATATAGTAGTTAACTTGTGACTCTCAGACATACTTGCAGAGTTGGAAATTTTTTTGTGTGTGTCAGGCCTACTTTTAGCCTAATAGCTGTATTTGAAGTCCTGTAGTCATTGGCAAGGCACTGGCTCCTAATTTTCCGCATCCCGTAGTGTTATATCAACCTTGCAATCTGTGCTGGAAGTTGAAAAGCCTACATGAAATTTCTGATAATTTTTAAGCCACACATTTTGGGCCATCAGAGGTAGCCTTACCACCTTTCAATAAGTATCTTACTGCAGTTTTGAGTATGTTCCTGGAAATACACTAACTTGTAAGGAATATTCAAGTAAAAAATTTTAAAAAAGCATTCTACTTTCAACTTTTAATTACCTCTATTTAAGAATTATCATAGAATCACAGAAAGCTTGGGTTGGTAGTGACCCTAAAGACCATCTAGTTCCAACCCTTGTGCCAAGGTATAGGGACACCTTCCACTGGACCAGGTTGCTCCATACAGCCTGGCCTTGAGCACTTTCAGGGATGGGGCATCCACAGTTTCTCTGGGCAGTCTTTCCCAGTGTCTCTCTACCTACCATCGGAGGAAAGAATTTCCTCCCAATAACTAATCTAATTCCCTCATCTTTCAGTATAAAACTGTTTGTTGTCCTCCTATCACTATCTGCCCATGTAAATAAAAAAAGGAGTATTATTATTTAATGGTGAGTTTTGATTTTAGTATCTTGTCAAATTCTACAGCTGGCAGTTGACGGTGCCTCAAGAAGCCGAGCGATAGAAAATACTTGTTAAGTGTTTTCTCTGGTTGTTCAAAATTGAGCTTTTGAGTGCAGACAGAGCAAGACACTGAACATCTCTAACAGTTCTGGTGCATGTAGCCCTTCGGAGATCAGCTTGTGAGACTGTTGGGACACTGACTTCATTGCCAGTTAAAAAAGATAAAGGGAATAATCCTGGAATTTAGTGCAACTATTTTGTGTTTGGGAATTTACAAAGATAGCACTGTACACTTATATTATTCAAGGGGGGGATAAAAGCAAAACTGGATTCTAAAATTTTGCAAGCCACCAGGTTTCATTTCCTCCACGAGTGAATGGTGTGTTTTTCCCGAGTGCGTAGTGGGAAAAGGGATGTTGGAGAGCAGTGCTGCTGCTTCCAAACAGCATCCTTGAAAAACCTGCATGGCTGCACTATCGGCAGCTAAAAATTGGCAGAGGTGGGGGAGAGAGGATATTCCTTACCTTGAAAGGGACACAAACACTGTCTAACAGTGCCACCCAGTGATGTCTGCCATAACAGCACGGCAGAGCAGGGTGCTCCGTGTGCCCCTGGGAAGGGGATGGCTGGGGGTCCAGGCCCCACGGACATGAAGCTCTAAGCCACACACAGCTTTGCTCGTGCTTAAGCTGTCTTCTATGAGTTGCGTGTTCAGAATGGAAATTATTTCAGAGGGAAATAATGCTACATGTTGGCAAGATACATCCACTTCCAACTTGAGAGGGGCATCTTATTTAAATATAAACATACAGGATGAAGAGTTGTAGGTAGGTCTCAGGAGAGATGATTTTTGGGCTGTGCAGAACGCCTTATTCGTACATGGTAGTGTTAAACTGACACTGCAGTTCTGTTGCTGTAAGTTCAGTAAGAGCTCAGTCTGCTTTGGCCTGTTTTTGCTCCATATGTACTAAGAACACAGTAATTTTGAGGCTGGGTTCAGTGGATAAGTACGGCTGTAATTGAACATAATTGGGCTGTTGAACCAAATCACCCTTGGGTATTTCTTACTGATCTAAAGTATAAAGCAGTCTATTGCAAACACACCTATCTTTCTAAGTTTAAAAAAAAAAAAGTGATTTTTGAATGTTAGGAGAAAAAGTGACTGTAAATTTCATCTTTAACTTGCATCAGACCTTCTCTGTCTTCTGGCTGTGTTTTCCCAGATAAGAGGCTGGAGAACAGCAAAATCAAGAAAGTTGCAGTTCAGTTTTCAAGTGCGGAGTCCAGGGGTGGAATTAGGCAGAATTATAAGTTTCAGTCTCTGAAAGGCACATGGGGAGGTGAATAGGTGACTGCGCTCTGCACAGACACCTAAATGCCTAGTGTTTAAAAATGCCTAGCATTTTAAGAGTGTAACAGCAGTTTTCACATTTTTTTAGGAAGATAATGCAAACAAATCAGATTGTTTTCACAAACAAACAATTTGTATTCAAAACTATAAGGGGAGATTACATGAAATAAAAGATTAATGTGTATTTAAAAGAGAAAGACACCTATAGGGTGATAGGGGTCTGAAACAAAAAAGAATGGGTATTATTATTCAGCACTTTATTTTCAAGCTAGATAGTCAATAAAAGTCACTGCAAGGCTACAGAAAATGAGTCACCTTCTTTTACGGTTTACACTTTCTAATTGTATCTGGCTCTGAAACATTTTGAGAAAAAATGAAAGCATTCTGGGTACTCATGATATAATTGGCTAACTTCTGCTTCTTTGCATACTTCATGAAATTAATGTTATGGCTTCAAAATGGAGAATGTTAAAATGCATTTTGATATCATGGGAATGTTCATGCACGATGCTTCCTAGAAATACTTTGAGGAAAGGAGGAATAAAGTAGGTATTTACTTTTACTTTTCCTCTGAAGTCAGTGGTGAAGCTGCCACTCTATTAATATAAAATGTGCATGATGGTGTATTAAAATTCAAAAATATTTCCCCAGCTCACACAAATGATAGTCCTTTGTGCTGGAATGAAAAAGATAAGTGATGTCTTGATAATGTTTTTTTAAAGAACAGTCTTCTACAGGACCAAATACTTAGAGTTTATTTGGTCTCACTGTCTGAATTCTGGTGCTCAGCTTTCTTTTGTCATTTGTGCTAATATATTCTATAACTAAAGTTAACCAAATTTTTTCCCCTTGGTTTTTTAATGTCAGATTTGCAATAACATGCTGTGCATGTACCAGGACATGAGTATATATGGGTGTTTTGATCTGTGTTAGTTCTTTACTCAGATAATTGTTAACACTATTTAAGTATTTGCTTTTCTTTGCTTGTTCCTGTTGGGTTTGAAAAAAGTAGACTGGTGCCATCTGTTAGTTTCAAACTTCTGTATAGCTTGACCTTTGTAATCCTTGTCAGATGTAGCAAGAGCTGCTTTTGCTGGAAAGAATTTCACAAGGGAGTCCTCTTCTCCTCCCTACCCATTTAAAAACAAACCTGGATGATTTCATTATTCTGTGGGATTTCATTGTTACTGTATGTTTTGCAAAAGCTTTTTCCACAGAAGAAACTTGGTCAGCATATAGGCTCCAAAACTACATCTGCTTACTGTTTGCTGCTGTATGCAGGCCATCATTTTGGTCTGCTATTTCTTTTGCCTCATAGGACTGTTCAAAATAAGAGACTCTATAGAAAACTTTGTTCAGTTTGGTCTACAGAAGTATGGCTTGTTTTCCTTTCTTAAATTGGTAAACCATTATCTTTTTAACCCTCAACCCAAAACATGGAAAATCTTTTATTAAAAATCTGTGTGCAGTCTTCCTGGTGAAGAGGGAATGAGGAAAATGCACTGGAGGAATAAGTGAATTGTAAACACCGAAGTGTTCCATTTTGAGTAATTTCTGTTTTCTGCCTTGCCGTCTTATTAAGGGACTCATCTCAGTGAAAGGTTCATCAGAATTTCAGTTGAGAAAGTGAACTCTCAAATCACTGGGGTGCAGTTTCAAACATGCCACTATTAAAAATTTATTTATACTTAAAATTAATTCATGTATTTATGGTTATGATACTACAGTATCTTAAGGAAAAAAAACAACAGAAAAGTCTAGCTCAAGAAGTGAGACTTAAGATGCTTGCATTTTCAAATAGAATGTGTTTGGGAACTTAAAACACTTATATATGGGGAAAAGCTATTAGCATGAGTAGTCTTTAAATATTTAATAATGGTACTTCCTAAACCAAAAGTGTTCATTGTACTTGAAACTGTTGAATGCATCTTAGTGATAAAAAAGTAGGATTCCTACAAAGCAAAAACCCAGCAACCCCCCAGCCCTAAACTAACTACTCTCTCAGAAACACAGCAGTGTGTTTGTTCAGTTCAAAGCTTTTTATCCTTTCAAGTTAAAGAGTGGAACATGGGACTTGGTTTTTGTTTAGTAAGATTTTTAAGTTCCCATCTCTTAAAATTTTCTTTATTTACATGATTAAACGTCACAAGTGTATATACCAAAATGTTAGACTTAAGTACAAGTTGGAAGCAGTCTAATTTTATAAATAAATATCTGTACAAAAATGCTGGTCTTTGTATCTGCAAATATTGATTTCCAAAGAAATTCCTGCCTCTGAGTCTGGATCCTGTGTATTCTCTCTGCTGTAGCAGTGCTGCATTTAAACTTATTTTTTTAAAAAAATTAAATGGTTTGGGTTGGAAGGGGACCTCGAAGATCATCTAGTTCCAGCCTCCCTGCTGTGGACAGGGACACCTTCAACTAGACCAGGTTGCTCAGAGCTCCAGCAAATGTGGCCTTGAAAACCTCCGGGAATGGGACATCCACAGCTTCTCTGGGCAACCTGCTCCAGTGGCTCACCAGCCTTGTGGCTGCTGGGGCTCTTCTCTGTGTTTCTGCATATGTAATTCCTTGGTTGATAATGAACAAGCAGTTGTTAGTCCTCTGGGAAGCTGCTTACATGAACTCTGTGGCTTGTGTGCAAAAGCAGAGCACTGTATGCATGGCACCGCTGATGAAATTAGCAGAGTAGTTAATGGCAGCTGATGGGGAGTCTGGAGGAATTACAGGAGCAGGAAGGACCTCCTCTGGAGCACCGAATCCACTCATCTATCACCTTCAGGGCTCTTGCAGCCTGCTCCAGAAGTGGTTCAAGCTCCACTTTAACACTGTTGAGATTTGTTTCTCATTCTACCTGGATTCAAACACACTGTGAGACCTCTTTAGTGCTCATATCTGGCAAGCTTCTTCTTGATGACCCAGTTAACACTGACTTGTTCTCTGGTCAGCGCTGATCACCAGTTTCTCTCCAGCACATCTTTCCCCTTTATGACTCTGATGTCCCTGTAGCAGGCAACCTTCTCCCTCTCTTCCCCCTACTTTAATTTTTGCCTAGCAGAAGGAGGCAAACTTCTCTCATGAAACAGACCCAGGGTTGCTGTGATCATCATCAGAGCCCCGCTCTTCATCTTTTAGGAGGATATGAATTTATTCTTGATTACAGGTGACCAGAGCTGTATATGGTGTTCCCACCAATTGCACACCACAGCCTTCCCAATTACTAATCTCAAACTTGCTAGTAATGGTTAGGCTTGATGATCTTGAAGGTCTGTCCAGCCTTACTGATTCCATGATTCTCTGATACGTTCCAGGGTTGTGCGTATTAACTAAGTTAAGCTGTTTGCTGCCTTTCTTTCCTTGCTCTTAAGTGTACTTAGAAACTGAAAGGCGAAATGGATCGAGCTAGCTTAAGCAAGGAATAACCTGAGGGTGAGAGTTTGGAAGGTGTATCTTGAAATTAGAAAGTTTGAGAAATACAAATATAAAACTTGTACTAGTGAAATGAAACAAATTAGTGAAGTCGGTCAGGAAGAAAGCAGAAGACCCTCCAACCTCTTCTGGTAAATTGGTATCAGTGACAAGAATAAATTAAGAAGTTACTGCCTGATATTTTGAAGTTAGACTGTGCAAAATAGTTGAAATCCTGGCCTGTCAGGAGAATGCTCTTGGTGATGCAGTCAGCATTTCCTCAATATTTCTGTAATGTATCCTTGATACTTGGTTCTGGAAATCTTGTACAGAGACTGTGTGAACCAAATAAACTACAATGGAAAAACACCTTAAAAATGGTCTTAGATGTGATACACCTAGTCTCTAAGTGCAGTAACCAGCTTGAGAGGAATCATCAGTTGGATGTTCTGGAAACAGTGTTGATGACGCATGGATGTTTCCCTTACTGCTGAGCAGAACTTGCACAGACCCAGGGCCTCTTCTGCTCCTCATCCTATCCACCAGCAAGGAGGTGCACAAGGACTGGGAAGGGTACACAACTGGGACAGCTGACCCCAACTGACCCAGGGGGTATCCCCCACAAAATGGTGTCATGCTCGGCATATAGAGCTGGGGGAAGGAGGAAGGGGGAGACATTTCAGAGTGATGGTGTTTGTGTTCACAAATCACTGTTATGTGTGATGGGGCCCTGCTTTCCTGGGGATGGCTGAACACCTGTCTGCCCATGGGAAGTGCGAAATGAATCTCTTGTTTTGCTTTGCTTGCTTGCACAACTTTTGCTTTATCTGTTTAACTGTCTTTATCTCAGCCCATGGGTGGTCGCAACTTTACTCTTCTGATTCTCTCTCTGCCCCTGAGAGAGGGAGCTGAGCAAGCCCTGACTGTGTGCAGCTTAGCTGCCAGCTGAGGTTAGACCATGACAGTCTTTGCCCAGGCAACTCTTAAGTTCAGCATCTAATGTGAACTGGGCTGAATTTTCAGTTGGTACTTGTGGCATAAAGTGCAATTTTAGAAATACTGAAGTATGCCTGGATTCATTTTGATTTTTCTCCAGTAGTTTACTTCTTGCAAAGAGATACATCAAAACATGAGGAGAACTTAATGTTTGCATTTAGAAAAAAATTAAATGTTTTGTAAAATTTCAGTTGGTTCAACATCTCTTAGTCTAAATAAAATATCATTTAACCTAAATCAGGCTCTATAAATTCCTATGTGTCCTGTTTCCTATGTAACACTCTCATAGGAGGTAAGCTTCAGTGAAGCACTGGTGAACCAGAGCTTGTGTGGTTCCGTGATGCTCTCACAATCTGTTCTGAAAATTTTTGCTGCTGCGAAAATGAGAAGAAATCAAGAAGACTGATGTTTGGCATTTAATTAAAAAATAATTTAAAAAAAACTACAGAAGTAATCTGGTTTAGTATAATTACTCTTCAGTAATTATGTCTCAACCCATCATCAGCTTCTTCTTGATGGAAGGGGGACAGAGTTTGCCATTTTTCAGCTCATAGCCCTCTCCTGTTCCTTCCCACAACATCCTCCAAGCTGACTCCCCATCCTTGAATAGATTCTGTACCCATGCGTCCCTCACTCTTGCAGTTGTGCTGTTTTTATCAATCGCTTTCCAGCTGGCTGAGGAGCACTGAGCAGCAGGCAGGGGCAGCTGGCATCTCAGGGAGCTCAGCTCCACCAGCATTGCTCTAGTTGGCAGCCAGCCATGCTGAGCTGCTGTGCAGCAGCCTGGTCAGCTTTTGGACCTGGCGCAGCTCAGCTGCGGTCTGAGGGAGCAGGAGAAATAGAGCAGTGCTTTCCAACCTGTTGCGAAAGAGCAAACTCAGGTTACTAGCTGAGCAGAAACCTTTGCTTCATGCACCTGAGTCAGCATCTTGGGTGGACTTGTCGCACCCATTCCAGTTCTTTTCCAGCTGTGGCAGAAAAGTTCAGTAATTGAAGGAGGCAGCTGATATAAGGAAGCCCCCAGGAGGGAGGATGGTATTCTAACATGGGCTGGTTCTTGCAGAAGCAGTGTAAGAGTTGTTAACTAAGCAATGACATAGCCTGCTGTCAATGCAGTGATGCAAGGGAGCTACCAGGGTCGTCTCATTCTTCATTCACCGTCAAATAATTGTTTGCTTTAATATATACGTAATAAAAGGTGAAAGATGTTGCAAGGTGACTAAAATCTCTTTTCTGGCTGGTGTTTTCTATAAGTTTTCTACAAGAGTCTTTCGGTTATAATTTCTGTTTCTTAGAGTAGTAGGTAGGTTATACTTTTTCCTGAAGAGGACTTTGCATAGCCTGCTTGGATTATGGCATTCTAATAAAGCTGATGCGATTTTAGTATCTTTTTATCAATTAAAATAGAAGAGGTATAGGTATATTATGAGTGCAAGTTGTGTTGCCCTTATGATATTACAGATTTACGATTGTGTTGGAGTAAGTGGGAACAAGCTACCCAAGTTATTTATTTACAGTTATAACAGGAAAGAATATGGCTTTTTGCTTCGACAGTATCGGTCCTTGTCTTTAATCTTTAATTAACTCTGAATTTGACTAGATCTGCAAATAGCAGATGGTGAAGTGTTGCCAAATTGCTGCTCATCATCTGCTTCTCACATACATAATTTGTAAGAATGTAAGTATAAAGAAAATACATAAAAAGTCTTCAGTACAGTGTTCCCCAATAGCCGGAAGTTGTATTTGTTTTTCTTTCGGTGTTAACAGTGGACAAGAAATGAAATAAAATATTTGCACAAAAGAATACTTTCATAATTGATTTTTGAGAAACAAGCAAACGGGGCAGCTACTCCAAAACTTTGCATTGTACTAAACCAAATGAATAATTGATCTTTGTGTGATGTTCAAATGAAGTGGATAGTTGCCTATATATGAAGTATTTTGCTTGTTTCAGGTGGTGATAATTGATACCTTTGGTTATTTGCAGTGGTGCTTCTGAACTCTGACTGGTTTGTTGTAATGGAACACAAAAAGGGAAAGAAGGACTCATTAAATGCAAGAATCCTTCTGGGGGACTGGGATGACTAATCTTACCTGGTAGAAATACATGAAATCTTTCCTGTCAGCTCTGAGGAAAGCTGGAATCATGGACTGTTGTCTTGACAGCATCTGTAAAAGCTCTTCCCTGCTTACTGAATATCTATTAGTACCTTTCAAAGAAAAATATATCAACACAAATTTGAAAGTAAAATTGAAATACTGAGAAAACTTGCAGCTCGGCCAGCCATGAATCCCCTGATTTAAAGGTATTTCATGTGCAAAGCTACTTTTGCTTTATCTTTTAAAGACATTAGTCTTTTTGTGGTGCAATCCTCAGTGTTGCACGTGCTGTAACTCAAACGTGGGGTTACATCAGCAGGTCTTTTTAAGGCTGTAATTCGAAAGTTAACGGTGTCGGCTTGACACCATCCTCTTCCTGAGGGTTCATTTAGAGTCCCTCAGTTGGGAGATGAGTATGTGAAAACCTGCAAGGTGGAGGAGAAAGCTGCTCCTGTCCTCTTAGAACTTATTTTGTTGTAGAAACTTTTTATACCAGAGGAAAATAGCTCAGATTTTTATCCTAGGAGTAGAGCTTTACAGCAGAGTTTAGTAAGTGTGCAACTGAGCAAAATACATCTCAGTGTAAAAGTAACAGCCTTTAGGGAAAGACTTTGACAGAGGAGTGGGAATTTTTTTATCTAGTATCTGTACTCTTTGACAGTATTTTATTAATGTTTTTTATGGCTTCTTTTCAATTCTGTTCTAATTAAGTTTGCATTTAGAGTGTACCCATTACCTGATAAACTGATATTTATCATACTGTCTGGGTTTTATGCTTATTTTTGCTGTCTAGTAGAAGATGTGGAAAACTACGTCTTGAGTATATGGGTTGAAAATGAAGGCATGAATTTTGTCTTCTTCACAGATCAGTCTGTCATGTCACTTAAAAAAATGTGTTTTCAAAAAAAGCTAGTTACTCTGAGCAGTGTTCTAAAGTGCTTGGGAGGGAAGAAGGGATTCCTGAAAGGGAAGAAGTAAAATATGTTTTGCTGAGTGTAGTTCAGGAGGTTGGTTAACTTGAATCAGATTAAACCTCAGAGCTCAGATGGTTTCAGTTCTGCTGGTGGGAGGCTGGTGAAAGTTGGCAGTTTCTCCTGCTCTAGGCATTTATGCATGTGGGTAGTGTGGTTGCCATCTTCTTCAAAAGAAATTTACAGAAAGAGCCATAGATAGCAGAAAAAAGCTTCTCCTTTCTGATTACTGTCATGTGAGCAGTCAAACCAAATAGGTGGACATCCCAGCTTTTACATTTAGGGATTAATGTATATTCCTGTCACATTGCATATAGCCAGAGGATGGACTGTGACTGGTGGGGTTTATGTTCTGGTTTCGTTTGCTCTGCTGACTCAAATCTTTCAACTTACTCTCCTGTGGAAACTGTGTGATGGTAGCTCCTTTGCTAAGAGGAGGGGCCATTTTATGGGGGATGTATGGAGACCTGGGCCTGGATTCATCTTACCTTTGTCTCTATCAGTTAATTGCCTTCATCTCCTTTACTCGGCAGTGAGGAACAACATGCACATGAGGAACAAATTCAAGCTATTTAAGATTCATACCATAGAAAGAGCTCAGTTGTGTTCTCAAAATTCTAATAAAGGGGGTTTTAAAATACCTAGTTGTGCATGTTGGTGGTTTTATGTTAAAGATAAGATTCGCTCAGATGGTTTTGCAGTTGAAGTCTCTGCTTTGTGGACGTGTTTCAATTTAGGACAGTGTCTCGGCATTTGGTTAGTCGATGGAATTTCAAAGGGACTTGAAAAGATCTTTAATGTAGTTCTGTCTGTCATGGTCATCCAGATGGTTTTGTGATCTAGGTTCTGGTTTTCCTGTGAAATTTGCTTGCAGTCATGGAGCAACTTTGTCTCAGAGCCAGAAATGTTTAGAGCATATGAGAGCCAGTCCTCTGACTGAACCAACTTTTAGGTTCATCTAACGAAGGATAAAGAAATAGGTTGGTCTAGCTTTGATGTTCACTATATTAGGTTGTCTCTGGAACTCTAAATATGACCTGACTAAAATTTCGTAACTGGGTCAGGCAGAGCTAGAGGAGTTTTTTTGATCCATTTTAGTCTGCTGAATGTAAAGAGGTCTTCAGTAAAATAAAGGAGATCCAACATTCTGAGGAAAAAACGTGACTGCATCCCCCCATTCCTCTTTTCTAAGTAAAAGAACACAGACCAAACCCTTACTTGCTCCATTCTGCATTTTACTTCGAAGTCAAAATATCTGGTATATTCATCTGAGTTTCAGCTGCTTTCTCCTGAGTGCTGTGGAAAGAGGGTTATGCTTCTTATGCTAATCTACAGATTAGATGTATAATGTCCTGTATTTTGTCTCCCAGCAGAAAAAAACAGACAGCTTTTGCAACTATTAGACATAAACCCAAACTGAAAACCTGCATTTGCAAGAAAATCATGGGGACAACAACAAACTAAACGGATTTACAGTGACGAAAGCATGTTGAAACCAGTGTACAACTGTAATTTTTAAACACCATTTAATTTCTGCTTTGTAAATCCCTATCCTTAATGGGGGATAATGAGATTTAAGAGGTAGAAAGACGTCTTGATTGTATATTCAGACGTAGTTGGGGCTTGGGCTGAAACTTCATTTTCTATTAGCCTGCCAGAACCAAAAAATCTGACAAGGAAAAAGCGTCAAAAAGTATGGCTGGAATTAACACTAGTGATAGATGAGATATGTTTGTGTTCTTGCAATTTGTTACATGATCTAAAGATAATTTTAAATGCTAATGTTTGGCAAGAGTTGCTAATAGAAGTGAGTTGTCCTAGTCTCTTGTATATGGGAATGTTATAGAAGTACATGGAAGGGGAAGAGAACCCCTGGCAAAATCAAACCCTGATGTCAGGGTATAGGAGGTAGCAGACAGCTCTGTCTGAACAGCAGAATTGTGTAAAGAACTGGAGATTATCCACTTCTTTTTCTCTTCATCTCTTGGCTTCAAATGCGCATGAGTCTTTGACTCCAGTATACTCGTGGAAAACGATGGGTAGTAGAAGTTTATGGCTTTTCCTGTTACCTTTTAAGTCTGTAACCCTGCTGGGTTGTACAGAATGGCTTTATCTTGGCAACTGCTTTGTTTGCTGTAAAGCAGATAAAAAGCTGTGTAATCCTTGCGGTTGGCACTTGCAGAAGATTTTTAAAGTAGATGTGAGGTAGCTGCTGGCAGTCCCCCAGGCAGAGTGTTCTCTCTCCCCTTCCCTGCGGTGTGCGGAAGGGGAGGTGAGCACACCATTCCTCGGTCTTCCACTGATTTCAGATGGTGATGAAATGAAGGGCATGTGCAGAGATTCATTTTATTGATTGTTAATGAGTGACAGTAATGCCAGTACTCAAAGGAATGAAGTTTCTCATGGCTTCTTGCAGCTGTCTATTCCATTTGAAGAGATATTCACGGTATGTGGTCAGCAATATTCGATATGAATAGGAAGGCCAGTGATGGTAATCATTGAAAAACAAGGCTGTTTGAGGGACTGAGTGTGTAAAGGCTAAGTATTCAAGGGGCAAAGCTCTTCTGCCTTGCGTGTGCATTTGTGTCTTCCACTTTTGTGAATACATTGTTGAATAGAGAGGTTTTGGAAGACGATGTCTTAGTTTCTTGATAACGCCCTGAAATTAGGGCAGTAGGGAATACAGCTCAGTAGAATGATCTGAGATGTCTTTTTTGTTCTTGCTGTAACTGGTTGAAAGGATATGTTAAACCAGTGAATGAGAAGTACTGACTGGCCGCCTTATTCTGGAGGTAGCAGTATCACACCTGAAACCTCTCATTACCCAATTTTAATTTCCAAGAACGTGCTTGTTGGTTTCTTATTTTAGAAATAATATTCCCCTTACTCCATTCTTCTGTAGGTATATTTAAATCAAAGTCTTTTTTTTTTTAGCAAGAATAAAGGCATTTTATCATGTTTCTGGGGAAACCTACAAATTGATTCCTCCCTCAGTCATAGGCAAGACATAAAAAGATATTGTAGGTATTGATAACTAACTGATCAGTGTGCTGAGTGTGTCCTATCTGGTTTGGCTGTTGATACTAATTTAGGTAAGCTTTAATCAAAATTTGCTGCTGCTGCTTTTTATTGAGAGTTTCGTTAGAATAATGGTACAGTCACAGCTGAAGAGTCCCACAAACCAAGCACTCCTTCTTGGTAAGGTTTATTTAGGTGGTAGGTAGCCTTCTCTTGGTCAAATCTCAATAAAAGATAACATTTTCTTAAGTTGTACCATAAAAGAAGTACCTGGCTAGCTTCTGATAGGATCAGGCCTTACGCTGCAGCTTTTGTGTAGTTGCACTATATGATGGGGTAGATAATCTCTTTCAATACGTTTTGTTCCAGTTACTAACAGTTTTGTGCTTTTTCTTTTGGGTGTTGCTATTGCATTTAAGATTTTTTTCTGTGATCTAATATACAGTGAGGATAAAGCAGTTCTCGGTTTATTAAGTTAGTGCATGCTTGCAGCCCAGAGAGCTCAACTGCATCCTGGGCTGCATCCAGAGAGATGTAGCCAGCAGGTCTGTGGAAGTGATTCTGGCCCTCTGCTCAGCTCTGGTGAGACCTCACCTTGAAGCAATGTGTCCAGGTCTGGGATCCTCAGCACAAGAAGGACGTCGGCAGCATGTCCAAAGGAGGCTGCAAAGATGCTCAGAGGACTGGAGTACTGGAGTCCACTACGGACAAGCTGAGATAGCTGGGGCTGTTCAGCTTGGAGAAGGGAGGCTTTATTGCAGCCTTCCAGTACCTTCAGGAGGCTTATTAAAAGAAGGTGGGGGGACTTTTTATATGAGCAGATAGTGTCAGAATAAGGGGCAATGGTTTTAAACTGAAAGCGTGTTTAGATTTGATGTTAGGAAGAAATTCTTTACTTAGAGGGTGATGAAACACTGGAACATGCCCAGAGAGGTTATGGATGCCCCATCCCTAAAAGTGTTCAAGGCCAGGCTGAATGGTGCCCTAAGCAACCTTATCTAGTGAATGGCAACCCTGCCCACAGTAGGGACATTGGAACTATATGATCTTTAAAGTCTGTTCCAACCATTCTGGGGCTTGTGTATGTGTGTGTTTTGGTATTTTACCTATGTGCTGATTTAAAATTACAGTTGTGAGACTGATTCCATATCATTGTTTAACACTTAGTGATTTTAAGTGAACTTTTTTTTGTGACAAAAAGAAGTTTTTAGTTAGAGGTGAGATTTTTTTCTCCCTAACATCAGAGAACTATTTGCAAAAGTACAGATAATTTTTAGAACACAATTGATCATGATTGAGTTATGCCTTTTTTCCCTGACATTGTAATTGCCAGCTTTTCAATCACAGCCTAGAGTATGAAAATGAAAAACTAATATAATATACTTTATTCTGGTTACATAGAGATTCTGCAGTTAAATTTAAGAGCTCTTTTAATGATGAATTAGTCAGAAGAGAATCCAGCACCTGTTCCTGTAGGTTTCAGCAGGTGGTCCTGCATTGTTAGTAAGCAGAGTGGGACACAGGCTTGTCACAAAGCAGATGACACAATGTCAGTACAGAATACTAGAGCCTACAGACCAGGCCTTCCTGAAGTGACAGTACCTGTTCAGCTGCTGTTTACACACACATCATGTGCCACTGTCAGTTGTGTGAGCAGAACTAAAGTCTCTCAAGAGAGCTGCTTTTTAATTTGGACTGGCTTCCCAGGTTCTCATGTCCTTTGTGATACACTTCTCCTTTGCCTCTCAATTTTACCTTCTGTTTCTGTGCTGTAAGATTCCATGTATTGAGTAAGGAAGGAACTGTTTTGCAGAGTTGACTTTCTTCTTGTGGCTATTCTTTTTTTTTTTTTTTAAGAAAATATAAATGTTCTTCATTGCCCCACTTCCTTTGGTGAGCAGGTCCCAGTGTCAGAACACCAGTATTTCTATGGGTCAGAATAAGAGTTGAGATAGTCAATTGAATTGGAGTGCAAATAGATGCTCTGGTTAGCCAGAGTACAGCAAACTCAAATCCATGTTTGTAACTCAGGGGGTTTTGTGTGAGATTTGTGACTTTTTAACCAATTCTACTTACGTACAAGTTGAAAGCTTAGTACAATTCTCATCTTAGGTTGTGATGACATTATTCTATTGGAGTGATTCTAAATTGCTACAAGTTAGGAGTGCATCAGATCACTCTTTGCTGTAGGACAATCCATAGAAATCCAGAACTCTGCTCATTATTAAATTACTTGATTGTCTTCGTACTGGGTGTGAAACACGAGTGGTTCTCCACCAGCATGTCAGCATGTGTTGGGATATCCGGGCAGAAGCAGGAAGTACTCAGTACAGCAGGGGTGAGACCACACCTGGAGTGTTGTGCCCAGTTCTGGACTCCCCAGTACGAGAGAGACATGGCCATAGTGGAGTGAACCCAGCAAAGGAACCATGAAAGTTACCAAGGGACTGGAGAATCTCTCACTTGGGGACATGCTGAGAAAGCTGGGACTGTTCAGCCCATAGAAGAGAAGGCCCAGAGGGCGTCTTGCTAGCATGTATAAATGTCTCATAAAGGAGAGGGGAGTGAAGACAACAGTCAGCTTCTTGTGCCCACGGACAGGACAAGAGGCAGTAGGCAGAAACTGAAATATAGAGGACTTGGAGATGCTCAATACCCAACTGTACACTGTCCTCGGCTCTAGCACTTTTTCCACCTGTGGGACTCTAAAGATATAAATGGGAAATAATTCAAGATTAATGAAAACATTAAAGAGATTAAAATTCATAGTTGCAGCAGTACAGGTTTCTGCTTTAGGTTAACTTATTTGGTCGCATCACTTCATGCTGTTGTGCAGACTTTTCTGCAGTCCCTTTATTTGGAGTGACAGGAGACTGGAGCACAGGCTGCCTGCCACCTCTTCTTGTTTTGTCTTTCCTCCTGTTTGACCTCCTTCTATCTTCCACTGCAGTCTCCCTTAGCTGATCTTCCCCTTGCCACTGGACTGAAGTGACAGATTGGTGTCGTTAGAGCTGTTACAATCCCTGTGCAAGCAAGCCGGCATCACTGGGTGAGTGTCAGGAGCTGTGTACTTTCAGAGCGAACAGGGAGAGAACTGTGCAGCCACTGCACCGTTGACAAGCCGAGCTCTGGTTTCCCAGTGCTGCTTGTGTTCTCCGTACTATGTGCTTGCAGTTCTCAGATAATTTCTTCTCCCTTCCTCCCAATACCATGTGCTGAAAATATATTGCCTATGAAGATGCACAACCAGTGAAAGACTGTAAAAGTGTGATGTGTGAAGAGCTTTGTAATGATAGCATGATGAGCATGTTTCAGTGGGTTGAAAAGTCACTGAAATAAGCATTTTGACAGCAAAATGTTTTATGCAGGCCTCTGAAATGCTCAGGAGTAGGAGTCTCAACTGAAATTAGGCCAATGAAAAAGGGTACACAGAGGTATAGGACCACTTCTGTGATTAAGAAGGAGAAAAAAAAGGAAAACCAAGTTACCTATGTGAAGAAGCTAGACCAAAGCCAATCTACAGGTAAGAGTTAGAAAGAGGAAAAGTAGTCTTCCTCAAAACCAGTCTTTGAATTTCTAATTGAGGCCTCGTACTGTGTCTCTTGCATTGTGCTTCAAGCAGTAATTTCTGTTAAAATCTGAAAAGACAGATGAAACTGAAAAAACACTAAGAAAATCACAGAAGGAAGAGATTTTTCAGGCAATATTAAATAAACTAACATAACTCACGCTGGTTTCTCATGTTTGGTTGCCTGTACCTTCTATCCCACATTACCATTATCTTCCTAAGTATTTCAGGAAGTCAGTGCTGGTGAATAACGCTACATGGCTACACTACAGATGAACAGAGATTCACATTGCTGTCTTTAAGCCAGGTTCTAGTTACTAGACATGGTAAGCACTGGTGAGGTAGATCCCAGCCCTCCAATGCTGGCCTTTCATATTTTCTTGTGAAATGTTTTCTAATGTGTAGTGTGAAGAGATGTGTGTAACAGCAAGAACAGTTAGGATACTTCACTGTATAGGGGAGTAACCACTCCCTTCATACCCCACTCCAATTTAGGCAAATACTTAGCAACATGTTTATTAATGTGCTCAGAATTTGCCTTTTCTCAGTTGACCTGAGGCCAGTGTTCCTCCGGGCTTAGTTATTGCAGTCTGTAATACAATGTTGTGTTTCAGAGAAACCCCTTGCTGCTATGCAGATTGTCACTTCCCATGCTATTTTGAGAAATAGACCTAGATTTTTGTTTGTACTTCTGCTCTTCATTACATTTAAAAGGGTAAGTTGCTGAAGCTGTTTGGCACAAAGTTAAATCCATTATCATCTTTTACCATAACTAGGTATTCCATGAAATCAAGGTATACTGACTGAAAGTTTTAGTCCCGATTTCCATGGCTGTTGATTTCATATTCTATCTGTTAGGTCTTGGGCGTTAATCTAAACGTCGGTTACCTGCTTCAAGTTTATGGGAATTTTGTCCTCTATTAATCTGAAGTAACTTAATTGCAAGCCCCACTCTGGCCTGTTATTAAGCATAAGCTGCTAAGTCAGATTTCTTTACAGATGTAATCACTCAACTGTTTACTGCTTTTCCTCTCTCCTCTTGCTTACTACCTTGCTCAAATGTGTGAAGTCTCACCAGGTCTGCATCCTGTGTTTTGTTAACTCTTGTTAACTCTTCAAAATAAGTCCCTGTGCTTTAGTGGTCATCGGGGCAAGAGGCCCACCGGATTGCTAGTTTATCTTGCAGACAGACTGAAGTAGCAGTTAGACTTGAAATTTTATAAAATGCTAAGAAAAGCCTAAATGTGTATTGTAAGCATGGAAAAAGTGGGGGTTTTGTGTGTGCTCAAAAGACATTTAAACAATCTTACTCTAGTTTTCTAAGTAGCATTGTTCAGTACTTATCCTAAAGTTAGAGTTCCGTATTTTATAGTCTCTTTGAGCCAAGTCCCTGATAATAGATCAAACTGTCAGTCTTAATGGAGTCAAGAGCAATAAAATAGGGACAGAGTGTGATGTGTTGTAACTGTGTGAAACTGGAATCATGTCTGTTACTGCGAGAGACATAATGGCACATAGCTCATTCCTGCGCACAGGCTGCATGATCTCAGGATAATGATCTCTGCAATGAGACAAAATGTTTCTGAGGGAGACTGCCAAAAACGAAGAGTATGAGTAAGACAGTGGGGTGTTTTTCCCCCTGCAGAAAAGCACTGTGTTCCGTAGCCCCAAATGTCAAATTAAACAGAAACTTCCAAGTATAAATAAATTTTGGAATAGGCAGTATCAACTGTGGAAAGCTGGAAACATTGTAATACATACTGGAAAAAGTAAGATGAGATTTCTACTCCCCGTTGTGTTGGCTGTATAAATGATTTGGAAGAGCAGGTGAACAGTGAGGTAATGAAGTACTAATTTATTCAGGGTAGTTAAGGGCCAGCTCTAAAGAATTGCACAATTCCCTTACAATCCTGCTTAACCAAGCCACAAAATTGTAAATGAAGTCCAATGTAGAGAAATGTGAGTGCACCCACGGGAAAAGCAAAACACGAGAAAATGACAGTTCTACCATACTAGGTTCTGACCTGGCTCTTGTCCCTTACTTGTAGCTCGAAGATCATCTTCCCCTGGGTAACTCTGGGAAGGCAGGAGCCTGATGCTCAATAGGCCTAAGCACTGCACAGCAAATTGAGTGGCAGGTGTCAGTAGGGGAAAGGCAAAGAAGAAGTCTCAAGACATCGTCGTACAGTGGTGTGACTGCATCTGGAGTGCTTGGAGCAGTTCTGGACTACCACACACCTTAATTAAGCTATAGGGCTGTTCTGAATGCTATGGTAAACCATGGTGAAAGTTTGCAAGAATTCAGAAAGTGAATCTGGAAGAAATTAATTGATAGCAAGTTCAAAAAACATACTTGTCTTAGAAAGTGCCTCAACTCCAGGTATTTCTGTTCCTCTATTTTTTTAGGTAGGAGTAGCCCTAATCTAACAAAAAGCTTGGCTGGATAATGATGAGGATTCTTGCTTATATAAACATAGTGAGATGTTAGATACCTGTTTTGGTATGTCAGCACACGAAAAAAGACCTACTCCCCCCTCCCCCCCCCAGTAAAACCCAAAAACCTCTCACCCAAACCCTAGCTATTCTCATACCATGAAAACTATAGAGCCCTGCAAGCTGACATGCAATGTTACAAATACTTGTTCCTGAGAAGAAGAAAAATACTTAATTGAAAATCCTTATATTAGCAGAAAGAAATAATTAACAATTTTCTTGGTGGAGTCTCTGAGGGTGAATGTTGCCGGACTTCTGTGGCAAACCTTAGAGAGCTGAGCTAATGCAAGCTACCAGATGTTCAGGGGTTATTTTCAATTCTGGAAAAAAGTAAACTTTTCCTTGGGCCTAAGGTTTCATGAAAAGGAAGTAAGGAAAGGGAAAAACATCAGTAGTAAAGAGGTCAAGTCAGGCAATACAGCCTTCTGTTTGAATAATAGGCTTGTTTGTGCCTTATGGATAAACTTATCTTTATAGAGCTGCTCAGTATTTGTACCAAAATAACTGTTTGGAAATAGTGTGTTGCCTGTTACTGCTGCAGGAAAGGTTATTTGTTGTTTCTGGATGTGGTTTTATTTTGACTTTTTGTATTTTTCATTAGCTGTACCAGTCTATTAATCAGAGAAACATACATGCCCCTGTTCTGTGTTTGCCTCATATATGCATTTATTCTGTCGTTATGCTTTGCCATTAAGGTTTTTCCAATATGTGCTGCTGAACACTGGTGGATGAGGGAGAGACTGTGTCTCAACTACTGCGTTTGAAATGTCATTTCTCAGGCAACCAGGTAGAGTTTAATGGTGTTAATGACAGACTTCGCTTCTTGGAGATGGAAAAAGAAAATGAGATGTAGTATGATTGCATGTCCTGGTTCATTTTGAATTCTGGATGAGAGTGTTTTAAGCTGTTTCCATTAACATATGTGTATATATAAGTATATATATCTTGCTTTTTGATAGTAATTATTTTCCCTGTTGCAAAATTTTTGTAATAAATACATTTCAGCATGCTTCTGTGTTGTGTTTTGCTGGAAAATGTATGAAGTTAGTTCAGCTGAGTGAGCTGTTAGTGTCCTGTGCAGTACAGCTCTCCCACAAGCCATGAAAAGCGATGCATTATTACTCACTTACAGGCCTGATTCCTTGCACTGTGAAGCAGCCCTTCTGCTCTTGTGCTGAAATGTCTATTTGTAACACAAATCAGTTACATATAACTCATTTTGAAGTTGCTCTTTGTCAACATTTTTGGTATTGTGGTTGCGCTGTGTTCATCTCATTATTGAGTTGGAAATTCCAAAGAGAACAGCACATTTGGATGCAGTCCAATGTGCATCCCAAAAATTTTAGGGTGAAGATTGAGGGAAGGGGGACTGCTGTGGAAACTAGATCAGTTCTGTTTTGCAGTATCTTTGCCAAGGCCCATCATTTGTAGAAGAAGGCATAATACGTTTTATCTATTTTGTGGCATTATAAAATAAATCACAGTTTCTCATATGGAAGAGATGGATGTGTAATATTTTCTTTCCATTCTCTGGGACTCTGTGAACATCAGAAAAACCATTAATCTTGAATTTGCTGTGAGGAACAACATTTTCTTCTTACTTGCTGCATTAGCCCAAACAATCTTTACTTTTTTTTTTTTCCTCTTGAAAACGTAACTTCATACATAGCTTCTAGCCAGGAAATGTTCTGGGATTCCATTTGGGAGGTTTCAAGCTTGGGGTGGACAGGGAGTAGACAAACAACTTAGCTTGCTTGACATCTGTGGATAGAGTTGACATGCGTAAGTGTGTCAGATTATTTTGGCTGCCTGGAGAAGAGGAAAATACTAAACCCATAAATTCAGTAGTGTTTTTTTTGTCCCGTCAGCCAAGATTGCTGATTCAAGTGATGATTGCTGGTTAAGAGTTTGTGATTTTGTATTAATGGATCTCCTGCATATCTGCCCCTGACTATAAGCAGGGTAGATTCTGGCAATGATATTGCCAGCATATGAAGTATTAGCGTAGGACTTGAGTAATTTAGAAATAGCGTTTTTTGTAAGACTGAGAATGTAATAAGTAGGTGGTTTTTTTTCTCCCCAAAGGAGTTAAATCAGAAGCAATTAAGTTTGATTGTAAAGATTGAAATGTAGAATTTATCCTTTCCAGTGTGCCGTTAAGTATTCATTTTAATATTTAAATACCTTTAAATTATTAGGGCAATGACAAAGGTTTTAAAATCTTCAGATACTGAAAAAAGATTGAGTATCAGTGTACTGTGTTTTTTTAATGTATCCCACAGAACACAACTGTTAAACAGGTTTGAGTTTGAACTCAGTGGCCTTAAAAGTGTGGTGTCTGCCTTCATGCAGCTGAGTCTCTTGGTTTTCAGGTTTTCTGTACAGGTTGGACCTGTAAAAGGTACCATCAGGGCAGGGGTCTAAAGGAGCCTGGTGATGATGCAGGTTGTGCCAAAATGCATGTCTGACAGTGTATCAGGTAGTAAATGGTAGTAGTGCAAGAGCCAAAAATTAGTATTACTAAAAGTATTACAAAAAATTATGTGATTATTTAACTTTTAAAGTTTAATTATGACTGAACTAGTATGAGGAAAAGTTGGAAACTATAACAGTATTTGCATCTAGAGGAGCAGGGGGCCGTTGTCTGTGGATCTTTTAGACCCACAATACTGCTTTATGGACGATGTTGCAATTAGCCTGGCAATCTTTGAGGTTAGTGTTAGCCTAATCTTTAAACCAAGAAAAACAAGAAAGTTACTCTGTGACAACATGACAGACAATGGTGGAACTTGAGAAACTGGAGTCTGAGCTTTTGCTAACTTGCTTGCATCTGGATAAGGGATGGATTCTTTGCTGCTTTGGGAAATTCCCAGTGGCAGTCTTGGACTTTGTTAATACATGTTCAAGAAATTAAGCACAAAGGATTTTGTTTCTTGTGTGTTAAATCCTACTTAGTAAACATTATGATCTTTATGTTCTTAATGCTAAGATAATATTAATCTTAGAAAAGCCTTTGTGTCATGTGAATATAATATATAATACATTTGTACTTGCTTTTCACTTACATGACAGAAGGGCAGGATTTTGTAGTCTTTATCAAGTTGCAGAGCAATTTGAGACTGCTTGATTCTGCTGAAAATGATTCAGTTGAAGTGCACTTAATTTAATCTCCTCTGTTTCAGTGAGTATTTGATAAAAGGTAATTGAAAATGCCTCAGCTTGTGCTCAGAAAGTTGTAGAGTTTAGTTTGCTCTTTTTTTTTTTTTTGTTCTGGACCCTCTTAAAGGTCAGTGGATCTTACTTTTCCAGATAATTCACATTACAAATAAGCCATTTATGAACTCAGTTCCGAGCTGATGGAGCACTCGGTTAAGTGTGCATCTAAAATGTAGTTGTGGCATTATTCTCTTACAGTGGGATTGCTAAATTGGTAATACAGACAAAGGATTTCTGGCTGTGAGATAACTAATAATTGATTCAATGTCTGATGAATTCTGGATTTTCCTAACAGATCTCTTTTAGTTCATTTGTGAAAGTAACTCAGAAGGAGTGAGAGGGACACATGAAAAGTTGAGATTGGTTTTGCAGCTTATTTCACAGACAGTAGTCTGCTGGAAGGCAAACTCGTGCTGGTTTTGACTTCGCAGTGTCCCCAGTTTTTCTTTCAAATGCAGGGGGAAATGGTTAAATGGTTTTATCTTCTTCTTTTGTTGTTGTTGTTCTTTCTTAGTGCTTATTTATTGATTCTCTTAATTCACTATAGGGTTTTCTGTGTTTTTTGCCAGAAGGTAATACTAGAAATTCTAACCTACCTTTAACACGGCAAATTTCCTCCCTTTCTTTCACCATCCTTTTTTTTTAAAAACCAAAGTTGTCTCATTCTTGTCTAACAAAATGGTAATGATTTTATTGAAGGCGGTTCCTTAAAGCTTTTCAGGAGAACAAAATATCTCTCACAAAAAGAAAGATCAGATACAGCTTATGAGCAGAGCAGTCAAAGATTAGCAGTTTGAAGGAGCTAAATAAGGGAAGGCAAAAAATTTTGAACTAATAATGACTAATTAAATTCTACTTTTTTGTAATTTAAATAAAATCTGAAATTATTTGCCAGTTGAGGTGAAGGAAACTCTTTCCACAGCCTGTGATATTGCTACTGCTGTGCATTACTTCTGGAGGCATTAACTAAGAAGCAATATGGGAGGTATTGTGGGGCTTTGCTTCATACCTTGAAGAGACAGACAAAGTTTTAGCAGCATGGCATAAACTATTATTAATTCAAGCATCCCATAAAATTATTTGGAAAATGGTTCAGGAAGCTGAAGCCTCTCCGTTCTGGTCAGGACCTTGAAATGGAGTACGTTGATGTGCTTCTGTGCGAAGGAATTGCCACAGCTCTTGGTAGGTCTCTGACAAAGCAAACCAAGTAATGGCTGTGTGACTGGTAGGGCTGAAATTATACCAGCAGTAGCTGCTCTTCACCTGATCAAATCAGGAGATGAAGTAGCATTAGCAGTGCACTTCATGAGAGTGGCAAGGCAAGTGTGTTGGAAAACAAGCATGCATAGTTATGTTGAGGGAAGATTGATGGACAGACTTTAGCAATCAGTAGTACCAAATGGTCTTATTAACATACCTCTCCTAGCAGGGAGATCACACAAACAAAAGCTCTGTGTGAGGGGTACATAGTTCAACTTTGAGCTGAAGTGTGCTGTGCTTTGTTTGCTGTGATGAAAACCTCCTTGCTAGTCCTGCAGTCTGGGAAAGAAGGAAATTGGCTATGCAGAAACTGAAGGGCAAAGGCCCAAACTCCCTGGAGCTTGAATACACATTGAACTGAATTGCACTATGTATGTATTCAAAGATGGATTAATTTTTGAATATGCTTCTCCAAATAGGAAAAAACCCAACCCAACCTCTCCCTTCACGCTTTTTTTTTCATAGACTCCACAGATTAGGTGGTCACCATGGAGTCGTAGGCAGAATGCATAGAACTAGCTACACTTGGAGTGCTAGCTGGATTTTGGAGAGTAATAGCTACACACACCTCCACCCCCCCGCCCCCACCCAGGCCACAGCAGTTTATTGCATTGTAATAAAAACACATGAGTTAGACTTCTGTGTTCAGAAGATACACCGTGATGTGTTTTCAAAACCAGATTAGATGAAAATCAGTTAGGCCTTTGCAGCTCCCATTGAGATTTTGCAATACAGTATATGTGTTGTGAAAAATACAGGCTTTCTTTTATGGTAAATCTGATGTTTATTTTTAGTATGTTTTTGTATGTGAGAGATAGAGTGGAAAAGCAGAGGAAGAGAGGTAGATTCTGCAGTCTCTTTAAAACAGACATACTGCTAAAAAAAGTGTGAAGTGAATGGCAAAAGGTAGGCTTTCCTCCACGTTAGAACTGCAACCCGATTAATGGATTGGAGGTATTCTGATTTCAAATAGTCTTTTTCCGTACTGACACTTACTACAGAGTCTACAATGAACTAGTTTTAACAAGTACAGAAAAATGATTTTGTGTATCCAGCCCTAATAGGCTCTGGGGGAAAACAAAAGTTATTTTCAATGTAAAGGTGATCACTGATCTCTGTTGACTATTTATAAACTTATTTATCTTTAAGCTACTTTCTTTTTATACTGGAATGTTTCATCTTTTTGGTTATGTTCATACACTGTATTAATAGTCCAACTCTCAGCTGCATTGACAAGGAAGTACTGTAGGCCATTTTGGAGAGCTGTAATTAAATTGATAAAAGCAGACATTTCACTCTGCTTAGTATCTGTTGTGTCACAATTTTGAAAAAAAAAAGCTATAAAAGAAGTGTGGAAGCAAGTTTAAATATCGTTTCAGCTCTCCAGTGATATTCCTGAGGAACAGTTAGCAGAATGGGAGGGCAGGGAACTGCTATCAGCTCGCTAATTTGTCCTGTGCTGGAAGAGTTATTGAAAAACTAGATTATTAAGTTGGAAACAAAGGTATATCCTGTACCTTTTTGATTGTGTTTTGGAGACCTTTGTAACAGGGCAAGTGTTTAATACCTAATCAAAAATTGGTCCTTAGTGTAAGGAGGAGACAAGCATCTGTCCCTCAGTAAGCCCTTACCTGCAATGTGTGCCTGTGTTTAATTTGTTTGTACATAGTTTTTTTGTGGAGCAGGGAGAGCTTTTGAAAGGCTCATCTTCTCCCTCGAGTTTTCTGGTGATAAAAACCAGTATTTTAGTGCAGTACTTCAAATCTGGAGCTGCCCACGGACTGCCCATAGAACATGAGAGTCTTCTGTGTTCTCCTCTCAGAGCAATATTGAAAAAGGTTAATGGCTTTGCTGAAGACAGTCTTTGAACAGAGGCAAGGTTGCTGTAGTGGTTTGGATCAAAATGAGTGTAGCCTGTACTGAGGAGTTTCTTTTGGTATGCACTTTTGGTATAGTACATTTTTGGAAGGTTCTGAGGTTCCAAATTGGCTGGGGTACTCACAGCCCCAAAATGCATTTCTTTTTACCCATTCCCTCAGAAACTTGTTCAAATGGAACAGGTATTTCTGGTAGTTATGTGCTTTTGGGGGTTTGTGCTTGAATTTGTATTGATCGAGAGTTAGTATAGTTTAGAAACCTTGTAGCAATTCAGTATGTTTGCTATGTATGAGCCTTGAAGCTTTTGGGAGCACGTGGGTTAGCATCCATTATGTTTCAAATTCAAATATTCAGATGGAATCTCTTGTGTGAGGTAGTAATACTTTTAAGACCTATACTTCCTCAATCGTTTACAAAATTAGTTTAGTTTCTTTGAGCAGCACTGTCAGAAGTGACCAGTTGTTCATATCAGTGCAGTGTAATGTTACCTGTCAGCAAACCTGGAGAAGCATTTTTAATTTCTAAGCTGTGTATGATGGGGGAGGGGCAGGTTGGATGGGTGGGTGTGAAAAGGGAGTAGAAGTCAGTACATACTTTGGTACTTCTTTCCAGCTCTGTATGGCTTTAATAGATAAAATCTGTAATCTGAAGTTTTCACTTGTGTACACGCAAACACAGGCAGGGAGTTATTTTAAGTTCATTTCAGTTTCTGTAATCGTAATTCACTCCTTTATTATTAAACATGTAAGCATGTAACAAGGGCTCAGCAGTATGTCTTGATACCACTATGGTGTGTGTTATTTCTTCAATAGATTGCCTGTTAAATACAAAACATATCAGAGAGTTTTGCTTAAAATATTTATGCATAGATAGGTATTATAAATACTTCATGCCCATGTGCAATCTGTCCACCTTACAAGTACTTCTGCTTTCCCTGCATATGGTGCAGGATAACAAGTTAAAAATCACTTCAAGAAGTGTAATCACTGTAAATTTTGCAATTATTTTTAATGGTGCAAAACTGAAAGTATTAAAACAAACCAGCAAAACCTCTTGGTCATCGAGATTTGTAGGGGCAAATTGCTCTGTTTGGGATACCTCTGTACATTTTAAAGGTGCTTCCTTTTTTGTCATGCTGGTCCCCAGAGTAACTGTTGCCTTGGTCACAGCATTTGCAGAGAAGTGGTGGTAAGGTGCTGGCTATGCAAATCTTCATGTGCCTTTGACGTACCTTTCACATCGCTAAGGCATATATTTTGACTCTGCCTTCCAGTTAATGATATTACGTACCCTTTTTTAATGTCATTCTTGCAGATGGCCAAAACTAGGTGAGTTTTGCCGTTCCTCTGAACAACAAACCCTTTTCCGAAGGTGGGCATCCTCTTACCAAGGAGAGAACCACAGCAAGCCTTGACTGAAAACAGTTCAAAGAACTAATTTTGGGAATAAAAATCAGGTATCTGCAGGATCTCCACTGCAGGCACAGCTGAGAGATGTAGCAAATATTTTGCTCTTTCTTTAATGTTCTCACCCAGCCTAGTCTGGGTTTCATCAGGGCATTAGCATGCAGCATCACCTCAGAGATTTCGCTGCATGTCTATTATCAAGTCACAGGTGAGGCTGTGCCAGGCATTTTGAATATGTGCTACATGAGAAATTTGCCTTTAAAACAGCATGAGCCAGGAGACAATTCCAAAACCATAAATATTCCTAAATTTTGGATGTTGTGAGAATTACCAGGTTTTATGTTGGTATTGGTACTTCATTTGATTTTAGAGACCAGATGTGCAGCAGAGGTCTTGGAGCTGGTTTTGTATAGAAGAAAAGAAGTCTGTGAGGAGTAATTTTATTGATCATTGTTTCCCTAGACTTTATTAAAACTGCAGTGGTACATATGAGTATAAAAGAGTTAAACAAACAGGAGAAAATTTTCTCTGTGTGATTACAGATCTTTTTCAGGTAGTGTTGAGCACTTGAAATCTTTTCCCTATTCTTATTTTGATTTCATGCTTGTTTTCCCAATGCTTGTTTATGATATAAAGTGTTCTTTTCCCCTGAGCTTCTGTGACCTTCCTGCAGCCTCTCTTGCAATAGTGGAGAGAGCTGCATGAAGCAAGAAGTAGTGAATTCTCTGTCCTTGTGCTGCCGTGTGCCCTATTGTTTGAGTTGTGAAATATGCCTTTTATCTGCAGGTCTTTATTAGACACTTAAGTACAAACCCATTGCTCAGTGTGAGAAGTAACTGTGCTCTTAGAAAGATGGAGCTTTGATTTGCAAGTAGCAGGAACTAGCCCCTTGATGTTTGAATGAAAGCACTAACAGCCCTGTGTTCCACTTAAGTCAGAATTGTTTTCCTTGGGTCAAGATGATGTACAGAAATGAAGTAGTGCATCTAACAGAACCGAACAGCGCAGCACTCAGAAAAGCCAGGCAGCACGTCGTGGATTGTATATGCTGAATGACTCTCTAGTGCTAGGCTAGTGATGTGCTTCTCTAGGTCCTACTTTGCTTCATTGTGGTAATAATGTAGTAGGCCAGCTATATCCATTAGATCAGTAATGTCAGTAAAATGATTTTATTTCAAATAGATAAATTCCTGGTTTTCGCTAAGTTCATTTAACCAAAAAATTCTCATGAACCTTAAATGTAAACTTATCTCTTGGTAGTACAGTGAGTGAGTGGTCTTGAGCAATTAAGAACCAATGAAAACGTGTAGGCTATGTCTTACCATTTGCAATCCATCCGTGAATGGATCTGTCTTTATATTTCCATAATAAATAGCATCTGGGGCTTTTCCTCTGGCTAATGGTGCTTACTTTCATGTATAAGCAGAAATCTAAGGAACCTGAGTTGACGTACTTGTTAGAGCACTTGAGTTCTGTTTGTCCCTTCTGCTTTTTATGGTTTCCTAATTTTATGTGTCCAAACGTTAATTATTTATACCAACTTCTATAAGTGTATGTGCACTACAATCCTGCCATGCTGCAGCAATAACTGATGTAGTTGTCCCTGTGTTCTTCTCTGCCCTTAATCTTGTAGCCCTACCTTCATCCTTGGCTGATTAAAACTTCTGAATTCAAGGAGTAAAATTCCTTACCTTCTGGAAAGGTGCACTAATACTCTATTACTTCTTTCTGAAGGAAAAGACAAATTCCTCAGGTTGTCTCAAAAATTTAACTGCTTAGCATAATAAAAATAAAGAATCAGACTCCTTAGGACCAGAGAAAAGTTACTCATGCAGGAGTGGAACACTGCTACCAAAATTCCTGACCCGGGAACAGAGGAGGACATTTTTTATGTCCAGGGATCGCTGAATGTCAAATGAGAAAGAGGCCTTTGGGGCAGAAGGCGTGAGTTTTTCCCTGGTGCCTGCATCTGCTTAGGTCGCAGCATCACATTTCCCCTTCTCCTGTCTGATCCAGGGATTTTGAGTCATCTTTGGAAAAGTATTTTGGGCATGGTCACAGTGGGGGAGGGGACCTCCAAACCTTAACTAGGACAGCTCTGTAGCCAAGATGTGTATCAAGAGAAGAGAAGATGGTCTTGAGCTAAGGTCTCTCAGCCACCTTCACTGGGTGAGGTGAATTCTGGCTGATTGAAATACGTTCTGATCTTGGTTTGAAGTAATAGTGGTTTGTTCTGCACTAAGACATTGGAGAACCGAGGTGTGACTGTAAGTGCCTGACACCACCTTGCCATTAGCAAATGAGAGTCCTGACTTTTGGTGTCCCTCTGGAAACTGTGCTTGTTCATTGACTTTTTTTTTGAAAGTGTGCTGCGAGTCCTGTTACGCCATGCCAGTCTTAACACAGCATGACAAAGAGTCACCATGACCAACACGTGACGGTGCGTGACAGAATTGAGCACCCCAGTGCTGAGGTCTCTCTGTATGTTTAGTCACTGGCATGTGAAGATTAAATTTCTTGCACACAGCAGATCTGGAATAAAGCACAGGTGTGTGATTCTCTCACTGCCTCATTAAACTGGTTTTTTTTAACCTCAACGTTCTGCTTGAGAACAGGATGTTTCAGAGAGTATGAGCAAAATGGTAAGTTTAGACAGATTTATTTTTATCTAACACATTTATTAGGCAGCAATTGAGACATGATGGAAGATACGATTTACAAAAAACATAGAAGCATCTCTAATAAATAAAGGAAGTGTTTGGGTTAAATACCCTTTTAAAAATACAGGTCTGTAAGCATCTTCCGAGGGCTTTCAAATTCTGTTGCTGCCACGTATAGCCTGGAAAAAAACTGAAAAACAGTTAAAAAAATAAAGCACCTATGAAAGTACATAATGGTCCAGTCAAGAAAAACTTGCCTTTTAAAATATGTCTTCTCTTGCAAATCCTTCATATGTTACTTTTAAAAGAAAAGCAACTTTTTACAGAAGTCCAGGCTAGTTTGGTGGAAATAAATACGCTTTGAAGGTGAGTCCAGGGCAGAATTTCCATGTGGATTCTCTGTGGTGTAAGAGCTAGTAGAGGCAAGCCATGAAATCCAAACAAAAATACCAGGACTGATTCACAGTCACGTTATTTGAGAGTAATGGCAGTGTCACTGAGTTTGGTTTGGTAAGTTTTATTTAAACATCAGAAGCAGATTGAACCCAGTTTCAAAGCTCAGTGTGATCCATTAATGCCGGATTAGAAAGTACATTTGTTTAATGGCGTTACAGGAATATAGCACAGTGGAGAATGTGATCCATAATCTTTAGTATTGATCTGTGTGAACTTTATTAACATCACAAGAAAATTAGTTCTTTGAGCGTGTTGGAATAAAAACAAATCCTGTATGACACTGTTTACAACAATATCCTGGAAGAGTTTCAATTTTTTTCATCAGGAGAGAAAGGCATCATCACCTACAGGGCCCATGGAGGGCTTACTTGGCCTTCTGCTCCTGCCCTTTCTGTAAATGAAGGGCTGAATTTCCCTATTAAATGTTCTAGTTTGAACTGGCAAGCAGTATTTCCAATATCAGGCAAGGTAACAAATTGTACTGAGCAATGTGCTGAGTAGAGTTCAGTTCCAGGAGAAGCCAGTCATTTCAGCTGTCTTGGGGTATTTAGTAAAGACTTTATGGGGTTTTTGTATGTTTAAAATGTGACTGTGTGTAACATGAAGTGTATGTCCCTAAATCCTAATCCAGACAAAGCCAAATGGTGCTGTGAAGACTGGTGGTATCCAGATGTTAAACTGCATAAGAAAAAAAAAAAAGAGACCAGTACCTTTTTATGTTGCTATTTTTCCAAGTATGTGACCTGACCCCAGAGTAAGAAAGGGCTGTTATTGGAACAGTAATAGGTGTGACCTAGCACAAATTAGTTTTACTATATAATCGCGTGCATTTTTTATGCCTATGCTGTGTTTCCTGTTTATTGATTATGGCTGAACAAGCAGAATTCAGTTTAATGGAATTCTGAAATGATGTTTTTCACTCTAGTATATGTAGAGCTTGGCCAGTTCCTCATACAGCATTAACCGGTATGAGTCAGGATAGATTCACTTGTGCAAAATTATGCTGATTTAACATTTCTGTCAAAGGCAAAAATGTTACTAAAACAAGCAAAGCTCCGTGGGATTAAAAAAAAAAGAGAAATCAAAACCCCAAAACAAACAAAACCCCCACCCACCAGCTGCTGTTTCCAGCTACTTTTAAAGGTTAATTTGGCTCCTGCTACCCTTAGTCCTTACACATACTTATGTTTATAAGGCTTTACTCTTTATAGTCCGACTGATTTATGAAGTGCTGGTGTAGATCTGCTACTTACTGCATGTCTCATGATCAGCAAAATAATAAACCAGGTTAACATTTAAGCGGTCAGCATGATTTTTTTATTTAGTTCAGACATTATTGTTTCAAGTGTTCTTTACATCCTGATATTTATTGATTTCAGTAAGGTATTTGAGTTTTTTTGTTTTCCCCAAGGTTTGCTTTTAAAAAAAATTTCAGATGAAGTAAAACTTATACATGATGTAAAGGTGCTGCTTTCAAGTCCTTCGGTCAATGTTCAGCAGCTTAGAGCCTGGAAGATGAAGACAGTAAAGTACTGAGCTCTGTTAGCATCCCTGTCCCCTTGTCTTTGTCCTGTAGGCTGCAGGCTCTTTGGGAAAGGTATCACTTGCTAGATGCCAAATTGCCCGAAATTTGAAATGTAAGATATATATTTTAAAGCATTACTTTGTAATACTAGCAGGAATTTCCATTTCCTCTGCCCAGTGATCTTTCTTGTAGCGGCAAGAGGTGTGCTGGTGTTGTTCCAGGAAGCAACTTCTGCAGGCTGACATTAAGCTGAGCAATTTCTGTAATATGGCATTTAAGCAGTGTTAGAAAACAGAATGTCTGCAAATAAAGGCTGCTTTACTTGCACTTCCTCATCTATCCTTCTAGGACTAACTGTTCAAGGCCAAGTTGGATGGGCTTTGAGCAAGCTGGTCTGGTAGAAGGTGTCCCTGCCCATGTCAAGGGAGCTGGAACTCTAGATGGTCTCTAAGGTTCTTTCCAACCCAAACCATTCTATGATTCTATTACTTGTTTTAACAGATTTTTGTAACTAGTGACAGACTTTGCACAGTGGTCAGTTTTTGGAAGCTAAATCTTGTTGTATTTAAACCTTGCTCTGATGGAGCAGCTTTGGAAAGGAAAGCATGTTTCCTTTTCTGCCCTTTTGCACGTTGCTGGAGACTTTGAGGTATGCCTGAAAGCTAAGCTGATTTCTGACCAAACTCGGTAACGATACCCCATTATGCTTAGAAGGTCAGAGACCTTCAGCTTCTAGGTGAGGAATTCTTTGCAGTGCCTTTTTTGCTATCTTTGCCACATAAGAGACTGAAATTTGCTAGTGCTAGACTGAAATGGGTTGAAACAGAAAGTCAGAAGAAAATGGTACCATAAATCTGGCTTGTTACTTGAAGGTTTCTCAGGTCCTAGAATTGATTGATTGTTGTTTTTTTCTCAGTAGATTGAAATAATTTCATATGCAATCATTTCCTAATTGCTTCCAATTGGGAACAATAATGAAGCTTTACCATAGAAGAAATTATCCATCACTCAAGTATTTTGGGGACAGAGGAGTGCGCCAAATTTCTTATCTAAGTCTTGGAAGACTTTTGGTAATTTCCATTGTTACAGAGTTCTTTTTCCCTGACTTTGTTTTCTCCAAATGAATTGTTCCTATAAGGGAATTTAAACTGTGGATAATTATTGTTCTCTGTTCCAAAAGCTAATAAAAACAAAGCTCAACAGTATTCAGTCGGAGGCCTATGGAAAAACTTGGGTGTAACACACAAAGTAGAAAAACAAACTTTTCTGATGGAGCCAGGAAGCCATGTTCACATTTTCCAGTTTTTACTGTATGTGTTTGTCCTAACTGGAAATGTTTCCTGTTAAACTGAATTTTTCCCCTCTATTTTATTTTGTAGTTGGTTTTTTATCCATGAACTGTGGACAGGGGTGGATCATAAATGTCAAAGATACTTGCATATGATCTTGAACACTGGGAAAGGAGACATTTTGGTAACATTTTATAGGGATGTGTGTTGTTTTGTGCTCTCTAAGACTGGTAGGATTTGTTTGTTTGTTCTAGTAGTTGACTGAAAGATACTCTGGGAATGTTGCCAATAAATAACCACATACCCTACAATATGATATTTCAAACAGACCTATTTCTTTGAATTATGAGACTTTTCTTCAATGCGGTTATTTTAAAGTATACCTCCTTCGTTTCCCCTTTCCAACCACAACCTCTTCATAGGCTGTCAGAGTTCCTGTATGCTCTGATGTGTCTGTTACCTGTAAATAATGTTCTGGAAAAGTTTTCATGTCTTTTTTTTTGTTTTCCCTAGAGAAGAAAAAATGTTTTTTTGCTAATTGTTTGATAATGACAGAAAATAAGAGTTAGATGTGGCTTGTTACAGGAATACATATTTATCTGAGTTGCTGATATAAGTGCTTCAATTTATTATAAAAGCGTTTAGAGTTGTTGAGATGGAGTCCATGCCAATCAATTCACCAGTCGAAAGTCAAACCACCAAGGGAATCTTGTGTGTTTATCCAGGCCTTTGTGTTTTTTATTACTGCTCTTCATTTGAGCCCAGAGTAAGAATAATGTGTCACTGTGCTAACCCCTTTGAAGAACTCCTTTGTGTAAATTCTTTAGGGTTTTTAAGATTTCCTGTGGTGAATATAGAGAAAATCAAATCCTATAGCAGTGGGTGTTGTTTTTAATGGAATTCTTTTTTTTTGATTTGAGGTGAGTCAAGGTGACATAGCTACGTACATTTGTTCTTTCTAAGTATAATTTGACTTGAGTTTGAGGAGGTCAGTTACACTCTTTAAATTGTTGAAGAAAAGTGTTGCTATATAGGTACTGTATATTCTGGTGCAGGCCAGTAATGCCATGAAAAGACAGTAACAATTCCTGAAGTGGTGGGAAATTGTAGTACTGTAGCCTTTCATCCTCTGAGAACAGATGCCTGGCATCCAGCTGGGGTCAACCCAGAACACCTCAGCTTGGTAATTAGACAAGCAAGGACAGAATCAATTGCCCTTCCTCTCTGTTGTGCCACTCGCCTGTTTGCAAAAAGATCCCTGTATGGCCATTAAAATGGCAGAGCTAGTTAAGAGGAGATCATCCTGCCAAAAACTTACCCAGATGGTTGAGAGGTAACAAATTAACTCCTGGCACAATGTGCAGTCCCAGCTTCACAGCCGGTTAGAGGCAGCCTTCTCCTGGGAAGTAACAAGGTGTACAGGGGTGAGACTTCATCTTTTTCTTGCAAGTTTGAGACTCAAATACTGCAAGAGTGTTTTATGCAAAGAATGTGCTTCCCTTAGGTATCAGTTATGCTGTGTGAAGTGGGACTTTTCACTGGAGTGAAGGGGTGAAGCCCGCTGATTACAGGGCCGCAGCAAGTGCCTTGTGTCTGGGAACAACTTGGCAGTATGCTGGGAAGCGCTGCATGGTTGACATAGCCCTTCCTTTTACAAACACCTTCCTAGCATAGCTTCTGTCCAAAGTTAGGCAAACTTCTCTGAGGCAAGTCTGTCTTTGCTGTTATGTTCTCCCGTTATGATTGAAGTGTCAGAAGATATTAAAAGTAGTCATCAGAACTGGGGTATTGGATGAAGTGCCTTTTTTTACTTTTTTCTTTTTTTTTATTATTTTGCGCTTTCATACATCGAAAAATAATGCTAGCAAGGCTCATCTCAAGTCTTGTGTGAAGCAGTTTCCTTGTCAACCTGTAGTACCTTCTGTTATTTCTGGGCCACAGGTGTTATTGCTTCTTCTGAAGTGGCCTCTTTTCCACCTTGTCAGCTGAGATATCTGTCTAAGGAACTCCATTCTGTTTTCTCTCTAAAGCTGGTATATGTGGGCTTTGTTAAGGAATGATCCTCTTGCCTGCTCCCAATTTGGTTTACAGGTGCTATTACTCTAAGGTGTCTTCATGCAACATTCTTTTTGGTGGACTCTTCCTTTATGCAGTATTGACTGGCTTGTGCAGTGAAAAGCTCAGCTTTCTGTGAAGCAGAGTACCTTGCTCGTGAGTGGTGTTGATTTAACTCTTTAAACAAATATGTCTGTGAGCACTTCTGATCACACTGCAAGAACTTGCTGGCAATGGGGTAAAATTCAGGCTACATTTCTATAGGAATCCTTATAGCTTCTTCTTACTTTATATTGTAGATTTATTTTCCAGATTTTAATTTCCAACACTTTCACCATCTGGTGAGCAGATTTAGTAGAAACAGTCGTCAAATACGTCATATCTTAAAATAGCTGGTGAAAGCTTGATCTTTTAGAAAGGGGTTGCCAATTCCAGTGCCTACTCTAATGACAGTAGCTAATGTAAAAATGAAACCTGATAGTTTTTGTTAGAAAACATCAGAACACGTGTTCCACTTATAGCTCCACCGAGAAAATTTTGGTTTGGCTCTTATGCTGTCATATAAATAGATTGGGTTTTTTTACCGGATAGAGACATATTTTCCTGTCTAAAATTCAAGTAGACAAAAAACTAGTAAGAACTTCCACATGTTATGAGTGCTGTAGAGCGAAATTTCATATTGAAAAGAAATTTTGTCTTCTAAATAACTCACCTTACTATATGCTGCTCCTAAAAATACCTGCCAAGGACATAATGTGTAGGTTAAAAGAGAGATCGCAGTGATTGAGTGTGTTTGAATGGGGTCTCTGTCCAGATAACTTGTTTATGGCGATGAAAACATCATCCATGTGATGCCTGAGGAAATTTGTGGAGCAGTGATGTTTGTCACGTGAGAACTCCATGTCCTGCATAGCTGAGCATCTTTGGCAGTGCCCTTTCCCTTTCCCACTGCTTTGGTGAGCCGTGCACTGCCTTGGGGTTTTCACTCTGTTCCCCTTAGCAGCTGTGGATGGCAGTGATTCATTCTCTTGTTCCTGTCTGTCACCTGAAGTAAGTAGTGTTCTTGAAAAGAAAAAATTCAGGGTTCCTTCCCTTTTGGTTCACAGAAACCCTGTAAGCCAGAAGTTTGTAGGCAACTGTACAAGGATTAGGTAGTGTTAAACATTGTCTTTAGGTCAAAAAGTGGATCTTTGGCTGCTTCTGTATGTATTGTTACTTAGACCTGCCATGGTACAGAAGTGCAGAACTCTGATTAAATAGTAAAAACTCCACTACTGATGTTATTGTTTAGCAGGAGTGCTCAAGATTATGCTGTGTGTTCAACCACGTGATAAAAAGGGGGTAGATTTTCAAAGTCAGCCTGCAGAAAGTGTTAGTTGGCTATTAAAAATGTACCTGTCTTTCAAAAATACAGTTTTGTTGGAGTTTCTGAGGTGATTTTTATCAACATGTCAGGAAATTTCTTTGCATACCAAGTCTGAAGGTTTTGAAAAAGTATCTGTAAAGAAAGCAAAACTTTCTTTGTGTGACTTTTTTTTTTATACACCTCTAGAGTAAGTGTCCACCCATTTAATAACTTGTGCTCTAGCCACTGCTATAGTGTAGGTGTTTCTCAAAACAGAGAATTGCAAGTTGCCATCAGACAAATGCAGTGCATTGGATTATTGAGATGTTGGCAGTTATTGCTGTGTTTTCCCTACAAATAAAGAGGAAAGAATTTATTTTTCATGTAAGTATGGTGTGCTGTAAACATAGTTGTACACAGATATGCAGTTATATGAAATTATAGAACAGGCATTACAGAGGGAGGTAATTTGCAAGGAACTTGAATATTGATGAAAGAGAGCTTTTCTTATGGGCAGCCTCCTCTGAGAGTATTAATTTAGTGTACAGCTTCATTTTAAAATGAATAATATATAAACAAAATAGTGCTTGCTTTGCCACATGCTTGTGTTTTATTTATGTGTGCACACATGGTCCACTCTAATTAAGCACAGCTCTTTATGATTTATTTATTTGTTCCAGAGAAGCTGCTTAATATTCGAGGGAAACAGTAACGATGTGTCTGACCTTTGCAGTGGCTGTGTTGACGCTAACATGCGTTTTCCAGGAGCCCGCAAGAACAGTAAAATAGCAGGTTGATCTTTTCCTCCGTTTGCTGGAACATGCTCAAGAGACCTGAAAGCACAAGTGAAAAAGACCCAAGACAAAATCAAAAAACCCAAAAGAAACTAAAAAAAAACCCACTAGTTAGTGGTTAAACAGTATTTTCTTGTGTTTTCAGATTTCAGGAGGATGCTACTGACACGCTAAGGTAAAGGGTTAAAAAATTTGTTTTATTGCATTTGGTTGTGGTTCACATTTTATTACCAAACCACCAGGTAGTATTTCAAACGGTGAATAGCTGTTTGTTTTTTTATTTTTATGTCAATATAAAGATGTAAACAAGAGGAAGACCAGTCCAGGTTTTAAGTTTTACAGAGTATGATGAAGCATATAGGACTCTTGTATGGTGGTCTTGTAGTGTGATTTGTCACTAAACTTCTAAAAATACATATGGTACGTAGATTCAAATTTTATTGCCCCTCCCCATTTTATGACCTTTGCTTGATACAGATTCCCATCTCTTTTTACAAAAACATCCCCTCAGCTTGTGCCGTGGTGAGGAGCACAGTGCTGGCTGTTCAACCCCCCCACTCCTTCCTTCCTCCTTCTTCTCCCTGGTGGCCTCCTCTCCCAGCTCCATGAGCTTCCTCCTTGTGTATGCTGTGTGCACAGTTGGTGTCTGATGAGACTCTCGAGTTCATTCCTGATAACAGTAAAGCCACTGGGAGAGAGAGTTATTTATTGCAAGGGCTAATAGCATAGGTTTAAAAAAAAAGAAAAAAAAAGAAAAAGGGAGCAGGAATGGAGAAACAGATGGATACCTGTGTATTCAGATGGTAGCATTGCTATATATAAAGCAGTGGAAATTAAACGTTTGTTGTATTTATAGGATTTTTGTCTGTTGCCGGTACAGAACGATGTTTAACTGACTTCTACATGAACATGACCATTTCTTATGTTGTTCGTTCTGTGGAAGCTCTGTGGACGTGAACATTCAAAATTAATATTCTCATAATGGAAGATGCAAATTGTGGTCTATTCAGTTGCTCATGTTTTTGCTAATTAATCATGACTCATCTAAAGATGCTATTGGAACAGTATCTTTTTTCTTTAATTAGCCACATCTTTGTTAGAGCTCTGCCTTCAGAACTCTTACAGTGGTGCAGTGTATACCATATTTTTTTCTGAATCAGAAGGTTCTGTGTCATAGCTTTTGTTTGCTTGATTGTTCCTCAGTTTTGCTCTGTCTTCAGAAATGTAAAGATCTCCTTTCAGCATACATGCTTATATGGTAGCTACCTCAAAGTAATAGTACACTGCTTAAGGTTTTACATTATGCTGTATGTACATCAGCGATCTAGGGAACACCAGGGTGGTCCCTCTCCTGAAGGATACAGGAGACCTGGTTACCTGATAGTGCACAAGGCTGAGGTACTCAGTGACTTTCTTTACCTCGCTCTTCACCAGGAAGTTCTTCAGCCACACTGTCCAAATTGCAGAAGGCAAAGGCAGGGACTGGAGGAATGAAGAGATTCTCTCCACTGTAAGGGAAGACCAGGTTCAAGACTATTCAAGGAACCTGAAGGTGCACAGGTCCATGGTACCTGATGAGGTGCATCTCTAGGTCATGAGGGAACTGGTGGAGGAAGTGGCTAAACCACTATCCATCATATATGAGAAGTTTGTCAGTCTGGTGAGATTCCTGCTGACTGAAAAATGGAAACATAACCCCCATTTTAAAAAAGGTTGAAAAGGAAGACCCAGGGAACTGCAGGTCAGGGGATGCCATCCAGAGGGACCTTGAGAGGTGGGCCTGTTCAGACTTCAAGAAGTTCAACAAGGCCAAATGCAAGATCTTTGAAAGGGATCTTGACTCAGCCTTGGAACATGGGAGCAGTCAGAAGCACAAATATAGGCTGGGTGGAGAATGGATTGAGAGCAGTCAGGATGAGAAGGAATTGGGGGACAAGAAGCATAACGTGTCTCAGCACTGTACTTGCAGATGAGAAATCCAGTCATATCCTGGGCTACATCAAAAGCCGTGTGGCCAGCAGGCGAGGGAGATGATTCTGCCCTTCTGCTCCGCTCTGGTGAGCACCCAGAGTACTGCATTCAGATCTGGAGCCCTCAACATGGGATAGACATGGACCTCATGGAGAGAGTCTGGAGGAGGGCCACAAAGATGATCAGGGAGGCTCTCAGGCAGGCTGAGAGATTTGGGGCTGTTCAGCCTGGAGAAGATAAAAGATTCCACGGAGGCCTCATTGCAGCCTTCTAGTAACTAAAGGTGATTGACAGGAAAACTGAAGAGGGAGTTTTTAACAGGACATGTAGTGATAGGACAAGGGGAAATGGCTTTAAATTGAAAGAAAGTAGGTTTAGATTAGAAATTAGGACAAAATGCCTTACAGTGAGGGTGGTGAGGCATTGTCACAGGTTGCCTGGAGAAGCTGTGGATTCCCCATCCCTGGCAGTGTTCAAGGGTAGGTTGGATGGGGCTTTGAGCAGTGTGGTTCAGTGAGACATGTCCCTGCCTGTGGTAGTGAAGTTTGGAACTAGATGGTCTTTAAGGTCCTTTTTACACTAAACAATTCTATGATATGGCTGTCTTGCTCTTGAAGGTCTGCTGCAGATATTGCATCAAAGATCGACAAAATGTATAAACTCACTTTTGTGGGTGTCGTGGAATAGACTCAACTACAGTAGCTATGAAAAGGACAATGAGGTTTTTTCCTTTAACAGTCTGCCTCCTCTGGTAGAAGTACCATTCAAAACATAGGCTAATTGAAAGCAGTCTAAGAGAAAGATCAGCATAGATCTGCTACAGGGCTTTCCAGAGCTGAGGGCTGTATTTTAACTTTGTTGGTTGTAGTGTCATTTCTTCAGGAGAATCCTGGTCCTGTCAGGGTTGTCATAAATTTTCACCCTTTCCCTTTTTTGTCCCATGTTTAAGTCTTAACAGCAATCAGGCTTCAGTGTATAGTAGAGATCCACATTCATTTGTCCCTGCCAGACTATTTCAGTGAATGGGCTGCTGGAGCTGGGGCAGCAAAAAGAAAAAAAAGCTTGAGTCAGGAAAAGAGGGGGGAGGGGCCATTTTCGGAAACTGTTTGCGTTAAAAATATCAGTGAGAAATATCTGCACAAAGCAAAATTCTTTATTTTCTGCTCTGTTACTTCTGGTAGTAGAAGTGAAGAGTGTTTGAACTTTAAATAATGAGTGTGATTTATGGGCTGTTTTCGAAGTACACTGATGGTGAAATTAGAAGAAAATTGAAGCTAACAGATACATTGAACTGCTGGGTTGGGGTTTTGTGTCTCACAATGTGGCAAAGCTGCCAGTAAGACACTCCACAGGAGACAAGGCCCTTTGGCAGGGAGTGGGTTGCGGTGCAGATGTGGCCAGCTGAGACCACCCCCTCTTCCTGCTTGGAGCTCCTGAACAACCTGACCCTCTCGTAGCGGTGGTTGGCATCGGTATAAATACCCTATGGCTGGTGAGGCCGGCGCTGCCTAATGCCACTTGGATTGAACTGCAGGGGAAAGAAGCTTAAGCTGGGATAATGCTCCAGCCTCTTCCTGGCAGCTGACAGCGTCACCTCCAAGCCTTCTCACTCCAGCTGGAGAACAGGAACATATAAGTTTGCCATATGCCTCAGGCCTTACGTGACGGCTGTACACAGCTCCCTATTCGCTGCCGTGTTGCTAGGACAACCTTCCTATTTATCCATTTATTTCCAACTTCACTCTGATACATCATCTGCCCTGCCTTTGCTGGAGTGGTCTGTTTGGCACTCAGGCGTGCTTTGAAGGGCTTCAAATGTGTCTTGTGTAGCTAACTATTGCTTACACAGGGAAAACATCTTCCATCCCCCTACCCAGAGTCATTAGAGAGTGGTCTGTCTTGGATTTTAGAATTTTAATTGGAGTGTATCTATGCGTGTTCACACAAAGATTTTAAATATTGCAGTTGTTTGTGCATTTTATGCTGTTAATAGAAGGAAGTCTTCTATCAATGTTCTCTAGTGATACTAGAGCAGTTTAAACTCCATTCCCTGCTTTCCCTGTTATTTCCATACCTTTTGGGGGGCTTGTTTGAATATATGTACCTGTAGATGTGGCCCAAATATTCCTCTCAAGTTTTTATAAGCATGAATTAGTTGTTCTTGTGTGTATGAGTAATATATGTAGCAGAATACACGTGTTTTAATAGTGTCTTTGGTAATCTATGTACAATTTCAACCACAAGGTATAAGAGGCAGTAGAAAATCTGTGTTAACATCGTTTTGCAGCAGAGATGTGTTTTGAATTGTGTCATTGTCAGTAATAGAAGTTTTGCTGTAAAAAATGACCGCTTTTTTTCTTTTTCTTTTTTTTTCCCACTTAGCTGTCCCGTTTCCTCCAAGTCACCGGCTCACAGCTAAGGAAGTGTTTGATAACGATGGAAAACCTCGTGTGGATATCTTAAAGGCACACCTTATGAAAGAAGGGAGACTTGAAGAGAGTGTTGCTTTGAGAATAATAACAGAGGGAGCTTCGATTCTGCGCCAGGAAAAAAATTTGCTGGACATAGATGCACCTGTCACAGGTTAGTATGGACTTACAATGATGGAGGGGTATGGTTGCTGGCAGGGACGTGTTAAGTAATGCAGTGGTTTATGTGGCTTCCTAAGGTGCTGAAAGGCAGCTGAAAAATCATTTGTTCTCTCCAGTACTTGATTCACTTTCTGTGTGCTACCACTAGGATAATGGAGGCCATCAAGCAGCTTGTAATTTAGAGGAAGGAGTCACATCTGCTGAGACCTTTCTGTTTCTAAGGCAGAGAACATTTTTAGGTTTTAGGAAAAGATTAGAACTGCTGTCTGGAACTTGAAATGTTACGTGGCCTTTTGCTCCAGGTATTAATTATCTGTAATTTTATAGATGTTATTTACCATTAGTAGCACTGTTCAGTCATGCAGGCAGCATTGGGCTTGGAACCTCATGAAATTCAGCAAGACCATGTATGAGGTCCTGTATGTGGCTTGGGGGTAATCCCAAGCATAGATAAAGGCTGGTCAGAGAATAGATAGAGAGCAGGCATGATGAGGAAAAATTGGGTAGGTGAGAGGTTCAGCATATCTTGGCAATGTGTGCTCGCAGTCCGGAAAGCCAGCCGTGTCCTGGGCTGCATCACAAGCAGTGTGACCAGAAGCTTGAGGGAGATGATTCTGTTCTGCTCTTGTGAGACCCCACCTGGACTACTGCATCCTGATCTGGGGCCCCCAACAAAAGAAGCACACAGACGTGCTGGAGCAAGTCCAGAAGAGGCCGCTAAGATGCTCAAGAGTACTGGAGCACCTCTCCTCGGCAGATGGGCTGAGAGAGAGTTGGTACTGTTCAGCCTTAAGAAGAAAAGGCTCTGGGGAGACTTTATAGCTCTGCCTAGTACCTGAAGGGACCCTACAGGAAAGCTGAAGAGGGACTTTTCATACAGGCATGTAGTGACAGGACAAGGGAAAATGGTCTCAAACTGATGGAGGGTGGGTTTAGATTCGATGTTACAGAGAAACTCTTTACTGTGAGGATGGTGAGGTGTTGCCACAGGTTGCCCAGAGAAGCTGTGGATGCCCCATCCATGGCAGTGTTCAAGGCTGGGTTGGATGGGGCTTTGAACACTGTGATCCAGTGGGACGTGTCAGTCGTAGGGGGGTTTGGAACTAGATGGTCTTTAAGGTCCCTTCCAACACAAACCATTCCATGATTCTATGAAGGAATGATGGTGTCAGAGTAAGTGGAAATTTTAATTAAATGTTAAGGAAAATGACAAGTGCAGAAAAAAAAAATAGCAGAATCCCAGTTTGTATTGCCTGGGGGATTACTGAATTGTGCTGGTTGCAGAACCCATCCTGCCCTTGACTATCAAACACTACCACCCATTCATTTATCCTCCGGAAATGCCTCATATTTGAATTTCCTTCTCTTATTGTCTCCTGCCTCTGCCTGCATTCTGAATGTATGAATGCATTTGCTTGCTCTAATGTGCCTCCTCGCATGTTTTTCTTGTTGCTATCAGATATGAATGCATTTTTGGCAAGTAATTGATCTGTGGCATAAAAGTTAGCTGGGGGGCAAAAGCTATCTAATTCCAGCCAGTTTAAACTGTGAAGCCAGAGTATTGGTTCAAGAAGGCAGGTCCTTTTATCACTTTTGTTTCTCGAGAACTCTGATAAAAGTAAAAGAGAAATCGGGTTGTCTGCTGCAGAAGAAGGGTTACCAGTCTTTATTAGCAACACTGGGAGCAGTCACCAAAACCCACATAGAAATAACAAAACCTTCGTTTTCAGGAAACGTTCTCTGAAACTGAGGAATATAGTGCCTGGACTAGAATGCTACTCAAGTTATTAAGGCTTGTAATTTTAAAAATGACATCCAACTAGGGGACTGTAGCTTGACCTGAAGAGGTAATGCATATCATCTTTTGTGGAGGAATTAGCTTGTCATGCTGCTATACAGTTCTGATGGAAAAGGTGTCAATCATACTGCAGCTCATGGATGAATAAAGGAAATAGAATGAATAAAAGGATCCACTTAGTTGACTGAGAATAAAGTTCTGTGGACATTTTCTTTGACTCTTCAGAATAAGTGGAAGAAGTCATAGAGATGCAATACTGTTGTCCATAGCTGAATGGCAGACACACAGAAAATTCTACCTTTCGATGGATTTTTTTCTTTTTCAGTGTGATTTTTACTTTTTTTTTTCAGTCCATTGAGAGATGTAAAGTGTAGGAGAATGTCTGTGGTGTGTGGTGTCCCAGCTGATTTCCACAAGCCCATGTTTAATGTTCCCTCTCTCTCTTTCTAATTTTTCTCTTTAAATTTTTTTTCTTAAATGCATTTGAAGGTATTGGAATTGTTCTGGATTATATTTTGGGGATTTATCTCCTGAAATTTACCCCATTGTATAACACTGGTATAATTTAAGTGTTTGATTCTTTTTTCACTTGGGCCTACATCTTGCTTTGTTCCTGCTTTTCAAATTATTCTCACATGGTGATTGTGATACTGCAGCATTCTTCAGGGTGGCCGTAGCTACTGTCTTTCAAACTAGCATAAGAAAGCTGGGCTCCTAATAATGCTTGTTGGCAGGGTAGCTGAGAAGTGCTAATCTGTATGAACAAACATGAAAGCTGTAGTTATGAAAGTGATCATCAAAAGAAGGAAAAAAAATAAATTGTGAGGGGGAGTTTGAGAAAGCTTGTGAGGCATGTTGCTGTGGGCCTGACAATTTTCTTTGTATGAGTAGTATGACAGCAGGTGACTGGATAAAGAGAATATCAGTTGATTGATGATGTGGTGGAACTGCCAGGTATACAGGTAGTCAGGAAATAACTGTGGAGTAGAGAAAGCTTTTTCCAAATGTTTGGAAGAAAAAACAAAATCACTGGTTCAGCAGAGAAGAAAATAAATTTTATACAAGCAAAGCAGTCTTGTTGAATAGTGACAGTCATAAATCACTAGTAAATCCCACTAATACAGACTCATTTGTGGGAGATGCATCCATCTTTTCGAAATATATCCCTGTAGCTGGTTTATGAGATGGTGATCATCAAAAAGAAGAGAGAGAGAAGAGTGTAACTGTTGAAGTAAGAGCACAGTGGATTAGTACAGTGAAGTGCTTGATAAGTGTTAAAGAACATGAAAAAGTTTTCTTAAAGCCTTGTGCAGCTGACCATCCATTTGAAATTTCACTTTTGTTTAAGGGGTGATAAGATTTTCCTCAGAAAAAAATATCAGAGTTCTGTTTATAAGTAAAGTCATGTGCAATGAAGTGGCTACATAGAAAGCCCGAATTTGAGTGAGTGAATAATAACTGGGGGCGAGTCATGCAAAGAGCCTTAATGTGGAATGCACAATCCATTATTTTGTGTTTATGTATAAATATTGCTCTTTGGTTAGCTGGAAGCATCAATGTGATTGTCATTTTGAATTGATACATTTTATTTTCAAATTTGGCAAGGTTATAAGCCTTTTGAAGTATTTCTGATGAACTTGGTGACCTTAGCTCAAATTCTCATCATTTGCTACGTATGTGCATGCATGCATAGTTCACTGCAGTTCTGGCTCACAGCCAAGGTAAAATACTCCTGCAGTTGTTACACGGGGCTGCTGTTTGCTGGATGGGAACCTGAACAGAGCCTGAACTAAGAAGAGGCTCTCAAGTGCTCTGCTTTCAGGACTCTTCTTGCCTTGGGGAGGTGTTGAGGCAACTTTGTCTTGTCTTGTGAATGTGAGTTGGGAGAGATGGAGATAATTAGGTCAAAAAAGGTGAGCATATCGAGGGGAAGGCTCAAAGTAGGGATGAAGAGTCATGACAGGGGCTTCTCATCAAATTATAAGGAGATGGTTGAGACTGGCCACTTGAGGTGCAAAGCTTGAGAGGAAAGGAAACAGCCACGGGGGCTGAGTCAGAGGTTGACAGAGGATGGCTGGGCAGACAAAGTAGAAAGATGAGCAAGAGGTTGACAGGATATTGGGACTAGCTGGGCAGTCCCAATCTAGGAGATAAAGGGGCACCTGGGGGGGTGGGCCTGGCTGCAGAGTGACAGCTGTGGTAGAAGCAGTTTCCAGGACAGACCTGTCTCATGACTGGCATCAGTGAGGGGCTGGCACAACAGTTGTGAAGTCATCTGGGTTTCCGGTGTGTGGAAGAAGCAAGTCGGGCACCCTGGGCTACCAGGACGATTTCCAGTTGCCTGCAGCACCATGGGGAACATCCACGTTAAGCTTCACCCCCCCAGGGGAAACACAGGTAGCAAGGGGACAGGGAACCACCTTCCACAAATGGATTGCTCCCACATTCTTCATCTGTAACCTTCTCACTTGTAGACATGTGCCCTTTGTTTTAAGCTTGTGGCTGATCTACCACTTAAGGTTGATCTGCCACTGGACTACAGAAGTTTAGTGTTGAGAGGAAAGAAGCCTCTATGGCAGCTTTAGAATTTCCAGTCTTGTATTGTGTTCATAACAATATAATGACTCATAGAGAAATTGGCTCATTTTTAATTTGGTTTGCTTTTCTAGAAGGCTAAGGAAGTATATCTCTGAACCTCCCTCATGGCAACATTTACTGAAGTCATACTCCAAAGTACAGTTGGGAATGCCAGACTTGTAATTACCTGGGTAGCATCATATGGCTTCATTATAGAAGGTTCATTACTATACAGAGTGATTTGGGCAAGTGATAAACACCACCTTTTCTTTGCATGATGACTGACTGATGGACCTGCATGTTTTTATAGGCCCTCACTTTCACTTTTAGTCTGCTGTTCTTAAGTACTAAACATTCTTAATTGCAAGCCAAGCATGTGTCCCTTTGACTTCAGTGCATGGATAAGTTTCTCTGTGCTCATGTGAATATATGAACATATCTTTGTATGTTGTAGAATTATCAATAAAATTTTATGTTATTTGGATTTTTAAATGTGTCAAAAAAAACAAGTTCAGGTAAAGCATTTGATGGCAATGTTGTCTTGCTTGGTTCCCAGTCTGTAAAAGGGACCTTTAACTCACCTGTGTTTTGGAGGCAGACAGGAATTCACACATCTTTGTGAAATACTGCTGTACTGACTTATGTTGAAAGTATGTAAGCAAGCTGACATGCTGTCTTCAGAGTAAGGTTCATAAAAGTTTTGTAACTGGAGCACATTTCTCACAGGTGAAGAGAACACAGCTTGAATTGCTCACTGCATAAGTAGGGTTCACTCTGTCCCCACTGCATGGAAAAGAATTAGTAGCATGGTGCATATGCAAGAGAGCTTGTACTCCAAGCCTTAATTCTGTCACATCCTAAATGTGAAGTCCTTTTTTATCCCCCAGCATTTATGGTGTTCACTTTAATTACTAGGTGTATGATTTATTGACATTAATGGGCCTCATTTTACTGGTCTTTTTCGTAGCAACCAAACCTGTGCTTTTGGAATGTGATAAATTGTTGTTTGACAACATCTGCAAAAATTACCAGCTACGACAGGTTAAATACTATTATTAATCTGGAAGGGCTGGGATTAATATACAAAAAGTAAAAAACCATATTGCAAAATTTGATTTCACCAGCAAAAGTAGCTGATGGCAATAGACAGTTTCAGCTTCAAAGCTAGCAGATTTTGCTACATGGCCTTCCCACCTTAACATTTCTGATTTTAATTTTTACCTTGTTAAATGGCTCACTTAACTACAGGGTAGACCTAGACCTGTAAGTAGAATGTTTGTCTAATATCTGACCTTGTAAATCTTTGCTTGTATCTTTTGGATTATTTTCCTTGAGGATATTGTTAGATTTACAGATACTGTGTGAAAATAGCATATCTTTTGCACACACGACTGCAAAAGTGAATAAGCTTGCAAGTATTAGTGCTTTTTAGATAAGTCTTTTGCTTTTAAGATAGGTCAATATCTGTTTTAAAAGTAATTAATATGTGCTTCATTTCTTCTTACCACATTTGACATCTCTCTCTTTTTGTGCTCGGTGTGCGAAGTGTTTTTAGTTAATCTCTGCCATCATTATTAAAAAGAGTTTCCTCCAATAAACTAAGAATGCAAAAACTTAATTCATATTCATCTTTATAAACCTGTGCTTTTTGGCATATGGTACTGACATGTAATGTATGAACATTTCCAAGGCAGCAGGCTGTGTACAGATGTTATCAATTCTGTGTTGTGGATTCCACCATCAGCAGTGGCCGTGATGGTGGTTTCTGACTTGGTGACTGTAGCCAGGCCACGTGCAGGCACAGGGGCCAGCATTTCTTACTCCTTCATTTAGAAAAAATGAAAAACCGGTAGAAGAGCATACACTTCTGTTTTAAACCTTCATGTGCATCATTGAGAAGTCCTGACTCCGTGCTAACCCATGTTCAAAACTTTCTGAAATGACATGTGCATGCAGCTTGTTGTGTGAAGTAGAAGAGCACTGGATGAAGACAGAATAAAAGCTTATTCTTGCAGTGTAGAAAGTGTCTCAGTCTCAGATCTCCTGCTTAGACACACTGTGTTCCTCTACTAGTCCTGTTTTTTGCAGCTCCCATGTTTACAGCTGTGGTAGATGCAAGGAAAGCACTGTTGCTTGCAGAGCCTTCCTTGCCATTCCCTTTTCTTCACATCAGGTAAGGTGTGGATGTATTTTCAGTAGGTATATAAGTACTACACTTGTGCATGCTAAGGGGAAATACACTGCCTTGCAGTTTCATTGCAGTGTCTTTGGATAAAAAAATTCCATTGGCTTGATTGAATATTGCAGTGGTACAGAGATACAACTTCAGTATTTAATTGCTTGTAATGTTTTTATTTTAGTGAACACACGGTTTTTGGAATTTGAACTCTAAATTGGTGGTAGGGGAAAGGTCGTAGTCATCTGGAGACAACCTACGTGGGAACAACTGTGGCAACTCTGGTGACCTTTGGAAATCTGTGCATTATAGGTCTGTAAAACCTACATAGGGAAGCCCTTTCCTGCCAGCATGTGCCTTTATGATCCTTGAGGCTTCCAGATATTCTCTGGGTACATTATTCCATGGGATGGTAGGGTCTTCTGAGCCTGAACTTCTCATGTTCCACATACATTTTTCCTTTGCCCAGTTTCTCTCATTTGGTAGAAAGAAATAATATTGACAGGTTGCTAGTGCCGTGCAAATTAAAACTTCATAAATATAAAGAATTTCTAGCTAAGGTATCTCTTAAGATGAGCTAATAAAAGTATTTATGCCCACATTATAGTAAAAGGGAATATATTTAAAATTACATTGAACTGTACCACACATGGGAATGATCTGATCCAATTGGAGAATGAAACAAAACCAGTTCCTTCTGATTTCTACCTTTGAAGCAGTTTAAGATAAGATTTCAGCAAGAAAATAAGCAAGATGCTTATTAGAGGCCTACAAGTGTTGTAAGATCTGTCCATGTGAGCACAACAAAGGATGTCTGAAATTAGCAGTTCAGTAAAAGCAATTTTAGTTAAAATTTCTTTATTTCAGGCTTAAGTATATAAATTTATACTCTAAACCCTATGCACTGTGATTGCTGTTGAAGAAACTATTGAATTTCCTGGACATGTATAACTATAATATTTACTTATGTGTCATGAGGAAAGCATTTACATGGTCGGACTCTAAAACCTCTTCCTGAGTGGCTGATCTCTTCAGGCTCAGAAGTCTAAAAGCTTAATTGCTGGTTTGAAGCCTAGATGCCTGTACCTTCTGAGGGTAAGAGGTATTCTTTTCCCTTCTTTGCCATAATTCAGTCAGTAAAGTTATCATTAAAAAGGATCTTTAATTTTGTTTGTGGTACTAAGATTGTGCAATGGGGTCTGCCCTCCAAACGGGATACTGGTCACAGCATGACACTTCTTTCTGTATCTTAGAAATGCACGAGAGTTGCAAATGTTCATGGTATAACTACATCAGTTTGAGTTTCTGCATTGTGCTGGTGGCAATACACTCCCTATCTGGCAGTAACACAAGAGAACTGGACACGTTTCAGCAAATTATTCTCACTCTCATAATAAATGGCCTGCAGTTAATTCTCCTTCATCACAGGAAAATTAACTTTGCCTGCAGTGAGGTAAATGTTTGAAGTAAACTCTTGACTTGTTTCTTTCTTAATATCAATTCACAATCTTGTTTGCATAAATGAGATTTCAGCAGAACAGGTTGAAACTGGGAAGTGGAAGAAAGGGAAAGTATCAATAGCACCATCTACTCTTGTATCCCTCTTGAAAACAGATGATAGTCCAGTTGTTTTTACATGTCTGTATAAGGCAGGTGTGCTGTCAGACTTAAGTTAATTAGACTTTATGAAGAAATGTTTGCCATAATTTTTTCAAATGTTTTAAGATGTATTCTTTTCTTAATGTAGCATGAACACAGTTTGCTGTTGTAACAATTATTTCCCATTATATATCACTGTTAAGTATCATTAAACTACAGAAAACCTGCATTTTAAACTTATATTAAAATAATTTATCATACAAACATACTGTTGAACAGCTAAAGTGAACTTGATTGGATCCTTTATTTGGCTTGCTGATTAAAACTGACACTACTCCATCTATTTTGCATGCTTCATTGAAAACTCATAATACATCAGATCACTTGTGGCTTTAGAACCAGGACTTCCAAAAGAAGGTGAAAATGTAAGCCTCTAGGTATTCAAACTTTTTTGATCTGTTCCTTCCCTAAATGCTTCTGTCAGTTCCAGATACAGATTGAAATATGCCTGCTTGATAGAACAAAGTGATTGTGTCTTGTCACTTATTTGAGCTGCTTCAGACATTAACATCTGACATTTTGGCAGAGCTGATGTTTTCTAGTAGCAGCTGCTTAAATCTGTCATTATTGCCAAGACAGTGGATACTACTGACTGTCTTCTTTACAACTACGCCACTTGTTCTTACAAGCAATCTATCTATAGTTCACTTTCTTTGGTGCAAAAATTATAGTCAGATAAGCTAAACTGAAATCATGGAGTCTGAGGTGTCCTTCAGATAGGGAGCTTTATTTGATGCTGTGAAATGGAGGATCAAATATGTATTAGGCATTAAGTCAGCACAGGAACTGCATTGATTAAAAAAGAACCGCCAGCATAAATACAAAAACAACTGCTTGCAAGTACCTAAGCCTTTAGGACTTTGTTCTTGCCATCTTTTATTTAGCGTGTGGGTGGTTCGTCATGTAAATACTGACAGCACAGTATAGCATGTTAGCATTTCTTCTAGGACTATTCCAAGCAGACACAGTACATCATAGCCGTGCTGTTTATTGTAGCTTTCCAAATATTTTTCTGAAACTTGTACATCAGGTTTCTTACTTGCTTTGCAATTTCGTAGTGGCACAACAGTCAGAACTGGGTCTTTGACACTCTCGATTCTTTTTTGCAAATAACCATGATGTTTGTACTTTGTAATCCTCATTAGAAGGAGAGAACCTTTGTTCTTGCCTTTCGTATTCTCTTAGCTTTGCCTAGTTATTCCTCCTTTTGATTCTCACCTCAGGTTAATTTAACTCAATCTTAGGTTGTAGTCTGTACTGGCAAGGGATGTGGGAATGCAGTGGGATCACTTCTGAAATCACAGCCCCCCACATTCCTTTGTCCTCCACTTTGCCTGGAGCAGCGACTGAAACGAGTAAGAGCTAGAAGGGAGCAGAGGGAAATTGCAGCATGTTTGTCTTCCCCTCAGGAAACAAAAATCTATCAGTCACATGTGATCCATCTTTCCCCACTTTGCGTGTCATGATTGATACGTGCGTGAGGCTGGAAGGGAGAGATTGATTTGGTCTTTATCACACTGTACCTGCAACAGCTGGAGAGCAGCTGTAGTGTAGAAATCAAGAAAAGGAACTTGAGGAGTGCGAGGGGGCAAACTAAGAGCAAGTCAAACAGCGTTTTATGTCAGCTGATCATTGCCACTGTGTTCATGTGATTTGGGAATTGCTGTACAGGTGTGTGCCTTTGTTGTTTAGTCTGGTTGCGTTTTGGAGCTAACACCAGCTGTCTCCTACCTTCATCTGTGCTTTATTTTTGTGTTTCTAACCTTTCACCAGAACCTGTCTGAGAAGCACTGGCAAGTGCAAAGGAGGTAACTAGTAGGTTCACTCTTAAAGAGATACTATAAACATTACCTGTCATCACTTAGAAAGAGCATAACTCAGCATTAGGAGTTGGAAATGATACTTGCAGAAGGATGTTATTCTGGGATGGGTGGTTCTTCTTCCTGCCTTTACATGCTTTTTCATTGCTATTTTAATTATTCTAAGAAATACTACCAGAGCTGAGACAGATGCTTTTTCTATTTGGTTTTCTGCATTTATCTAGAGAAAACATTTATAGAATAATTTCCAAGTGCATATAATATCCTCTGTGAATACATTGCCTTCTAAAATGAAAACATAAATCTGCTGTCGTTCAAAATACTTTGTTTTTTAAAAATCCATATTTTTAAACAATCTTTACACTAAAAAATCCGTGATCTCTAAATAAATGCACCAATTATGAATATTAATTGTGCTGAACAGGAGCATCTTTTCACACTGCAGTTTCGCATTTCAGAAGATCTTGGCAAGTGTCACAAGGGATTCTGGCAATAATGTACGTGATTTGTACTGGTAGTAAGTCAAGACATAACATTTTCCTTTGGCGCAGGGGTTATTATGTGCCTCTTTTAGGGCATCAAATCATGCAATGGTGAGTTTCAAATTATTCCTTGGTGCTGTCTCTGCAATGACTGTCTTTGCTTTTGCTTCTCTCTTCTGTTTGCTTTGGGCATCTAAATCTAGTTGAAATTCATGTATTGATACCACTTGGGATGCTAACTACTTCCTGATAAAATGTTTATGATAAGTGAGCAGGATTTTGCTCCTCATCCTCTGATGAAAATTCAACAAGAATTAAATATCCTAGAGGAATCTATGTCATATGCTATTTTGTCATTCCCTTTCTTTATTGCATTGAGCTCAGCAGTTGTGTAGAACCTCATGGATTGTTTGGGTTAAGTCAGTGTTGTTTTCTGTGAGATTATATATAGACCCAGCGATGTCATCTTCTTTAAAGCAGTCAACCCAAGGGCCCAATGGCAGTGGATTAAGCTCCAGTTTCAGAGCCTGTGACTGAGTCAAATCCAGTCTTTTGGTGCTCAGCACAAGGGAAGGTTCTGCAGAGAAACCTCCTGGCTCATTATTCAGATGTTATATCTGAAAGTTGCCATGTTGAATATTCAACAGCCACTCTTACACCCCTTCTTGCTCCAAATCTACTTCTGCAAGAAATTCTGCCTTTACAAGTGGAAGATACCACAAAAGTATTGCTTCAATCAAAATAGGTTGAATTTAGATATAAAACTGCTTGTGAAAACTCACAGCATCCAGACCAAAAAACCATTTTTTTTCTGAATACTCGAGTAGGTAAAATTCAGTGAATTCTGTCAGATTTATTTTTTATTAACCTGTATTAATAAAAAACACTTAAGAGTATAATTTTTAATCTGTAGTCTTAAAAAATCCCTTGGAAAACAACACACAACACACTTCAACTCATTTTTCATGAATGTTCTCTTTTGTGTCTGCTGCCCTGTGTCCATGCTGCAGTGTGGCAGCGTGGGTTGGGGACATTGCTGGTGGCCATAGAAATGAATCCTGTGACTTCAGCCATTGACAAAGTGGCAGAACACTTCCATTTTCTTTCTGCTTGGCTTGCTTCCTGTCACAGGCAGTAGTTGGAGTTGTCTAGAGGAATAAATTATGAAAGCAAATGTTGCTTCTTTGTTCCACTTCATTTCCTTTGGTTCTCATCAGACTTTAAGAGGGGGAAAGAGCTAGCTTCAGTGCAGGTACACAGCTTAAAGTATAGACAAGTAAATTGAGGAGATGTTTGTGAGATCAGCCTACATGCATAAAACTAGATCATATTTTTTTCCCCCAGCAGTCTAAAAAACTCCAATTGAAAGGGTAAAATTCCTCTGAGGAAAAAGTCATCTTTAGGTTCCAAACAAGTAGGAAAATGTGTCTCTAAAAGACAGTTAATTGTTAGTGCCCATGGGAGGTGATAGCCACTTCAACAAAATTTTACTTGAAATGAGATTAGCATTAGCAAGACAGTGTTGACTAGGTTGCTCTCTGAAAACAGCAAAGGATTCATTACAGATTTGGAGGTGGTTTGTATGCTATATTTGTCATTGTATTGATTGATAGAAGCAGATTAAAAATAAGCTTGTAGCCTATTGTTTCTCTAAGAATTACTTGGAGTTTGAAGTGTTTTCTGTTTGCTTGTCTTGTTTTTATTAAGTTCTCTATTAAGGGAAATAGACTTTTTCATGGTAGTGGAAAAGCTTCATTTTCCAAACACACACAGGTATTATTTATGGTCAAAACCACTTCTTAATAGTGGACCTGTATTGATTGCAGTTAAATCCTGTGTGAATCAGTAGTCACTCTTTTGAAATCCAATGGCATTTCACCTAGATTTTACTGTAAAATTAGAGACAAATCATTAAGGAGATGTATGAGCAGAGGACACCAAGTATAGTGCAGAATACTTCTATGGTTCCTGAATCCCTGTTGAGGGAACAAGTGTGTCTGGAGTAAAATGGTGATTTTAGCTATGCAAAATGACTCTCAGATCGTTGACACCAGTTTAGTTCTTAAGAAGTGCTTCTTGCTTTTTGTGGTATAGAAGTTTGAAGCTTCAGATTACAAAGGCTCTTATCAAATACAGGATCTCCTCCTGAAGGCATGAGTTTAAAATGTGACTGGTTGAAGATGGCATCTGATGACATGCATTTCGTATGTGTGACTGCTTCCTGATGCTCCTGGCATCAAGGCTGTATATTCCGTAATGTGCAGGAGAGAAGGAGTAACCATAGTGGCAAGGCCAGGACGCAGAGATCTCCAGTTTTTGGGGTAGGCACAGGCTGGAAGACGACCACAAGTGTGAAAGGGAAGATAAGCATAAGCAATTAATGGAAGTCAACATTTTACTTTGAAGTCTGATTTCCTATTTCTAAAGGAGCATCTGGGGAAAATGTCAGGTTAGCTTATTTGGGGAGGCAATGAAAAGTAAACTGGATTTCTGTTGGATTGAAACAGCAATGAAATGATGAAGATTGACACCTTTGCTTGGTGGAGATTTTTATGACAGAAGAAAGCGTGTTTCAATCACATAAGCAAAAATTCCAAGTTTTTGCGCTAGTTAAGCAAACTTTGGTGTTGTATATTCTAAAACCTCAAGGCATGTATTTTTTTAATCTGTAAGAATATCAGGAATATGAATATCATCTTAGTTTTATATCAAAACTTTTTCACCTTGAGGAGAACTTTTAAGGTCTAACATTAATTGAATGGGTAAACATTAAAATTTTGTAGCAGTAGCAGTTATTCACTGTGCTGTTGAAGCTAAATTACTCACTTTAGCTAGTTTAAACAAAATCAAAGCCTTAGTCTGCCAAAAGACATCTTATCTTCTCATAACATTTTCAGGTTCTTTGGCTCTTATTTTATCATACTCTTTTCCTAGGCACCAGGGACGTATTCTCCAAACTAATCTTTTTTCAGCATAAGTTTAATTGAGTAGTGAAGATAATGTTATTTTTGTTTTGTTCTTTTTCTATGTTTTGTTTTGTTCTCTTCCTACATTAAGCCCTTTCCTTAAAATTGCAGAATAATTTAAGTTAGCCAGTACCTTTGGAAGTCACAGTGGTGCTGCCCCTTGTTCAAAGCAGGGCCAGGTTTGAAGGTAAACCAGGGTAAATTCTGCCGCTTCTTTTCTTAACTAATCCATCTTCTTCTTTCCAACTTGCACACATTCCTCCTTCCGTCTTAACATGATGTTTCTGAGCAGATCTCCTACTGTTCCAACTGTGTAGTGAGGGAGGTTAACTACACAAAAGCCTTCATATTCTTTAAGCGTCATGACTATCTCTCTTAGTGTCTGCTTCTGTTTTATCAATTATCCATATTGTCTGTTTTGCTCCAAGAACACCAGTGACTCATCTGAGCTCATATGATTTCATGCTAAGCCTCTGAAACATTTCCTTGACTCTTCATAGGAGGACCATATGCAGTTCCTTTTACTTCTTTGTTCTTTCCCCTTGGTGACTTCGTACTTGAAAAGTCTGCCCTCAGAAGAGTTGTTCCCTGGGCACTGAGTTGTGTGTCTTCTCAAGACCAAGTCCTTTGACATGTGTTTCCTGGGACAGGCAGTGTTGACATTTCAGCTCCATTAAAAGCTATTACTCTGCAGTGTGCCACTGATGATTCTTCCCTATTAAGCTTACCAGAGGATATGGGGGAGAGTGTGGTGTTCAGAGGCTGTTTTGAGTGCTCAGCTGCTGTTTCATCTGCGCCCACCTTGACCACTACCCGCTCTGTGTGTCTTTGGACTCACAAAGCATTGCTTATGCAAGACTTTGAAGAAGGAGTAATATTGAAGAGGATGTGTTCACTTGAGGTGTCACTGTCCCAACTAAAATCCTGGCCACCAGGATAGATAATGTTTAAAATAGTAATTTGGTGTCCTTGGGAATACCTGGGCACAGAATCTGGCTTGCAAAAAATATGACTGGTACCTTAATTCCATTCTGAGGTGGGCCAAATCTCTTCAAACTTTTGGAAGTGAACTAACAGGCTCAAGCCCTGTTAATATTTTAAGGCATAGAGATATTAAAAAGGACTTCCCAAAGTATTTTACTTACAGGAAAGGATGGAAAAAGATATTTCAGTAAGGATGGTATGTTTTTAGTTGCAGCACATGATATTGACAAGAATTTTGTGGAGAATACACATGTGACTGGTTAGAATATTTTAGTTGGTGTCTGTTCTGTTGCATTTTACATTTTTTCTTGTGAACTAGAAACCTTTTCCAGTAAACAGGTATTTACATCTAAAGTGTGTACCGTATGTGAACTCAAAGCACAATGGTTGCAGCTGATAAATGTGCTGTGTGGGTGCTGTATCAGTTGTGAGGCTCTGGTGTATTTGCATGCATACAGGGAATAGTGTAATTAACCACATTAAACTGAATAACACACAGCCTCCCCATTGTTTTTCTTTATGGATGTAATTAGATGCTGAGAGAACTATAGCAGGAAATAGGAACAGTTTCCTCCTGCCACCCCTCAAACAGGTTTTCAATTCCAATTAAAATAAATTACATTTTCAACCAGAAGAGATGACTCACAGGATATCTATGTCGTTTAGAAACAGGCACAGAAAGTCGGGCATAGAGGTAAATATTAGAAAGGAGAAAGTAGAGGAGAGTAATTCAGAAAACCCAACCAATAGGAATTCAAAAGCTGATTCTTTGAATTTCTCAGTCTTCAATGAGAAATGTCTACAAGAGTTGAGTAACAGAATATGAAAGTGTCCTCACAAGACTTTGGGTATTAGAGATTTCTTTAGTTAAACTGTATGATGTACTTTGACAGTGACTGAAGAGTCAAGTTTTATAGTTTCATGTATTTTTAAAAAAAATTTATCTTATGAGACTTCTTAAAGAAGAAGCAACTTTCTGCCCAAGACCTTCCTGTTTAGGTCCATCAGATGTTCCCAGTGTGTGTTCCTGCACTACTGTGACAACAGGACTTGTAAAATAAACAGAAAAGAGAACCCTTCATTATGATGCAGTTAGGTGGAAGGATAGGGTTTTTTAATTATTGTTTTTGCTGGAAAACTGTGTGGTTTATGTCACAAATGAAAACAGTGGTTTGGTTTTGAAAGTATCAATAAGAAACAAGAAGAACAACCCCATAGTGAAAACCATGTGAAAAAGCCTGGTCTTTTTGGCTATGATGACATTTAAAACTAAGATCATATTTCTATTCTTAATAAAGTATGTAAAGAAAAAGCAAAAATTGTTAATATAACCCAATTTTTGATAGAAAAAGCAGAGAGTTGGAGAAACTAACTAATCAATCCTACTTGTTAGACTAGGATTTGGAGCAACCTCACCTTTCTGTGAGTTTTCACAACAGCTTATTTTGTGATGCTTAATATAAAGATTATAATGTAGTTCTGGACTGAAGATCTGAGCTGCATTTGGAAGATGTGATAGCAGTTCATGTCTCTGCAGTTGTGTGGTAAACTCTGAAGTAAAAGCATTGTGATGACAATTCAATTGGAAAATTAACTGCACAATGTGGAAGATAGCTTATTCTCCTCCCACTTCTTCCCCATCCTTTCATCTAGAAAAGTAGTTTAATTCCTGGCAATCTTCTTATTTTCTCTGCAATTTCCCAGTGTCCTTGATGATATAGGGAAAAGTACAAGTCTTAATTGCTTCCCTTTTTGCGATCTATGAAGAGATTGCTCTTGATATTTTCTTTTTAACGTATGCTGCTGCTTTTTTTAGGTTTAAAGTTAAAATGCTGAGACAGTTTTGTAAAACTGTAGTTTTAAGTTCATCTCATTACATAACAAATTTAGAGCATGGTCTTGGATTGTCACTGCAATTTTGCCAGCCACATAACTAGAAGTATTTTTTTTTTTTTGTCTGATGCAATCACTGAGTTATTATAATGCCATTGTATGTACTGTCAGTCAAAAAGAGCAAAACAAGTCCTGCAGAAGATATTTCTTGAGGTCAGCAGTGCTGGGCATCTAAGTCCTGCGTTTTCCTTTCACCTCCTGAAATGCTGAGCCAGTATGTGACCCTTCTCTCCAGCGTGGCTGTTGACCTCTTGAGCAGCATTTGTGGCCAGCTTGGCTGGCTGAGGGCTGTTCTGTGGCCTGAACTGCCCTCTGGCTGTCCTGTCCCCCTGGGCTGGGCAGCTCCCCTCGACCCATTCATGTTCAGGTGTTCCAGCTTGCTGAGCCTACTGACATCTAAATTGGCAAAAATCATGGAATTAAATGTAGCGCTCGGCTTTTTACTGGTTTAGTGTGCCTAAGTAGATCATTTTGCTTGAGGATGTCTGAGATCAGGCGCTGGAGCAAGGGAGTGAGGGGACCTGCAGTGGCCAGGAGTGTGATAAGCTGAGGCTGCCATGAACCTTCAGGCTGAAATTACATTTGCTTGTTAGAGAAACTGAAGGTACTCTGTCATTTCTTTGAAATAAAGTATTTTCCTGAGTCCTCAGGAAAGAATAAATACCATACCTGGTAAAGTCAAATGTATAGTCTGGGCATGTTTAATACACTTTGGCTGTGCATATAATGCTTGTTAAATTTTCCTGTTATGATATTTGAATTATAGGAGAGTTGCGACATTTCTTGCAAAGAAATTTGCTATAATCCTTAAATTGCTATTATATGAAAAATCTGCTGATATTTTTCTATTTGCAGACTAATACTAAACTCAATATTTAAGTAATTCTGTGTCAAATAAGCTGTAATTCTTTTGTCATCAAGAAATTCAGTACAGCATGCTTCTTCACTTTGATTTCTATCTGGTAAATATGCCAAAATTATACTTCTGAAATTTGCTTGAAAGTTGAAAAGATTATGTTTGCTTTCATTGCAATGATTCTCTGTGGAACCAGTGCAAGGGAGGTGAACTGTTCACTTCTAGGCTTAAAATCTAAATTGGTGTGCATATGTATGCACACAGAAGATACAAAGCTTTCGCTTACTTTGAGTTAGGTTTCCAGCACTCATGTGTATACATCCACACATACTGCACTCTGTGCTGGTGAAGCATTAGGTAGTGTATACATTTGATGTTGAGTTTAAAGATACTTAAATTGGACCTGTTCCAGAGGGCCCAGAGGAGGCCAGGAAGGTGCTCAGAGGGCTGGAGCACCTCTCTTCTGCAGACATACTGAGAGAGGTGGGATTGTTCAGCATGGAGAAGACTTCAAGAAGACCTCATTGCAGCCTTTCAGAACCTTAAGGGGGCTTATAAAAAGAAGGGAGAGGGACTTTTTCCATGCGCGTGTAGTGTCAGGACGAGGGGTAATGTTTTTAAACTGAAAGAGGGCAGGTTTAAATTAAAAGTTAGGAAGAAATTCTTTACTCAAAGGGTCTTGAAGCACTGGCAGAGATTGTGCAGAGAAGCTGTGGGTGCCCCATTCCTGGTAAAGGACAGACTGGATAGAGCCCTGAGCAACCTGATTTGGTGGAAGCATGCCTCCCATGGCAGGGGACTTGGAACTAGATGATCTTTAGTCTCCCTTCCAACCCTAACCATACTGAGTCTATGGTTCTTTGTTTGTGGTGTTTACAGTAAATAAGGTAACGTTCTTCTTCAAAAGGAACATTGCCTGAGCCAGTGCTCAAAATTATGGTTTGAACAGCAGTTCTGTTTGTTAGTTGTATGCTAAATACTAGCTGATTATATATTAGATGTATCTCTTGATGAGGCATGTCCATACTCTGTTTTGCTGCAGTTTTCCCAGGATTTTGAATTCCACCCTTGCAAGTTTCATTTTGTGGTACTACAAGGAATATCAGTCTAAAAAGCAATTTCTGGTGTCTTAGTGTCCATTTTCTTGTTTTGATCCTTTTCAAAGTTTATGAAGAGGTTTGCCTCTGGTAGTAAAGGATCTGCTTGCTCTTGTATCCTCTTTATAATAGAATTGTAGGATTGTTTAGGTGGGAAAAGGCCTCTAAGATCATGGAGTTCAACCTGTAATCCATCACTGTCATGTTCGTATAATGCCAAGTGCCACATCCACATGGGGTTTTTTAACATTTCCAGGGATGGTAATTCCACAGCTACCCTGGGCGGCCTCTTCCAGTGCTTGACTACCCTTTCAGTGAAGAAATTTTTGCTGATATCTAATCTAAACTTCTCTTGGCACAACCTCCCTTCAGGTAGTTTTAGAGAGCAATTAAGTCTCTCCTGAGCCTCCTCTTCTCCAGTCTGAACAAGCTTAGCTCCCTCAGTTCTGGTGACAAATTTTAAGCTGTATTGCTCATCTAGGCTGTGGAGACATTAAGTGATTTTTTTGATGTCTCCTCCTCCCTCTGCCTTCTCTTTTTGCAGAAATCTTAAGCAGTTGATGTGGTGTTCCCGGCCTTCCTGGAACAAGTACCCCACATCACCTGTCTCATGTTTCAGTGAAGACTGCTTAAATAGCAAGGCTGAGAACTACTTAAGTCAGCTGGTATTTGTTTATTAAATCCTATTTTCTTGCACAAGAACCTATTGCTGAAAGTATCGTGCTTGGACGGAATTTATGTCTCTTTCTGGTGAGAGCTTGGCACACATTCTCAGGTGTAGGGATGCTTTTCTTGTGGGAAAGCAAAAGGGAGTCTTTGACCAAGGTTAGCAGATGTGTGCTGTAGGATAA
>JAWWMP010000132.1:23476517-23494904 GCA_035047865.1 Dendrocincla tyrannina | reverse complement strand
CTGTACCAATAGTACTATTGCACGTATACTTAGAGAATACTATAACTGTAGAGACACCTTTCAATAAACGGAGCTTTTGCTGTTAATTCACATTGAATCGTCTGTCATTGCTTCCAAAGCCCGTAACCTTCAACACTCAGGTGCTCTCTTAGATTAAAAAAACAGTAACTCTCAAACCGGAAAACCTAAATCACTTGGAAGTGTCTCTTCCTAAAAGCATCATAGAATATGTTTTTGGAGTGATTGTGCTAACTCATCTCATATTGAAAGCACAAAAGGACCTTTGCCTGGTCATGCAAGTTCCCATCCAGTCATCTTCCTCCACATCTCATTCCCACATCAGCTTTCAAAGCTATTTGGGACGTTCTGTTCGCTCCTCTCTCTACTTTCTCAATGCATCTGGCCTTGGCTCTTACCATTGTCTCTCTTGCTCTTTGTGGAGCTCCCTTTCTTCTCAGTCTCTTGCTTTCCTCAGAAACACGTGGAATCAGTGCAAGGTTTTGCATTATCTCAGCTGTCCTTTAAATGCTGTGTCTGTGGACTGATAACTAGATAAATGCAGAACTTTCCCTGAAAGTTTTTTAGATTGGTGAAATTGAGTTGCAGGTTTTTGATACCAGTGCGCCAGTTCTTTCACCAGCTGTCATGGTTCATATGTGAGGATTAAAACATCAGGGTCACCATAGAGAAGGGTGAGATCTTTCACCTACAGAGTAAACTCAGTAGTCTAAAGTCAGGAGCAAGGCAGTACCTCGTGCCCAGCCCCGGGAAGTCAGATCTGGCCTTTGAAGTCTGGGAGATGTCTTTGGAGGCAAGGTGGAAGACAGATGGCTGAGGCACCCTTTCTCTGGATATAGGCAGGTGCTTTGTGAAGCCTCGAGCCATATATGACACCTCTCTTACTGCTGGAATAAAGTTCCTGGCACCACCTATGGCTTAGACCTTTTGCAAGGAAGGTAGTTATATCTGCAGCAATGCAAATTCAGTTTTTTTCCTTTTTTTAAAGTATGTTTTGCAAAGGCTCATTATAAGTAGAGTTGAAAGGACTTGCATTTTAAAAAGAAAGAAGAAATCCCTTTTTAGTTCTGCCTTTAATCCAGGTCACTTCAATAGGCTCACAGTGAATCTTACTCAGTTGCCTTAGCACTTGTTGAATATTCATCTGTGTGAAGGAAACATAAAGTTTCAGTTTAACAAGCTGTTTAAATTGACTCCTGGGGTGTGAGGAAATGTGAAGATGCATTAGTTAATCTCAACTGTTTGTGAAAAGATTTTAATAAATTCTGGAGAAAGATGCAATATTAAAAAAAAAATAAAAAAAGAAATAAAACTGGCAAAATCTTAATGTAGAGAAGAACGCCTGTCTCTTTCTGCCACAGAATGGAGCCTGCTTTAAATGTCTCTGAATTGGGGGTTATTGAGGGGTTTTGTGGGGGTTTGTGGTTTTTTAAAGTTCATTTAAAATAATTCTGTTCACGAAGTATTATGTGAGCTTAAATTTACTACAGTTCTTGTCTCAGACTTTTCTTACAAGTTGTACAGCCTTTAGGTCTGTTTTCGCTTCTCATATCCTATAGTATGAAGTACAGTTTGTCTGCTTTTGGTAGTGCTAGTAGTAATACTGCAGTGAGTGTTGGAATATTCCTATTTATTGATTTTAGACACTACATCCAGGACAGACTTCAGTAACAGACCTCACACCACTGAAATACCTACTATATTTAAAGGAATACTAAATGTCCTTTTTTCCTCTGGAACTGGATATTAAAAGACCTTTTTTTCCTCTGGAATTGGATATGTGCATTCTTTGTTCCCAGCTTAGGAAGAATCAACTTCCAATTCACTTACTGAGGTTGACTTTTAAAATAGGAACGGCAGCAAGTGCTGTTTGCTGTGGTTCTCAAAGGGAGTGTAAAGCTTGGCCCTCTGCTTAATGGATGTCTGCTGTTAGTCCCGAGCGATGATTCTTGCTCTAGTTAATATTTCATAACTGGGCAGAGTGTTTGCTGAAGAGAGTTTTGATGTAGTGGGTTCTAGTCTCAGAAACAGCTTAAGGGTTTTGTAGCCATGTGAACTGTGACAGAGGGAGCACAAATCTTCTCTCCTCTGTGTTACTGCTCATGTTTGCAGAGCTTTCAACTCTGTTTTTATTTGCTTCTTAACACTTTGTTCCAAATATTTTTCTGTCAAACATCTTTTAGGTGTCTCCTAATTTTTTAATAGCATATGTGCAAATAATGTTGGAGTAGGTATTCTTTAAGTTATTTCTGTCCAAAGGTACAGTACAGCCTTCCTGCTTGGTGTTTCTGGAAGTCAGAGGAAGTTACACTGAGTTCTGTTTAATCTTTCATTCCATGAGGTAGCTGCAGTAACTAGCAGTAAATATCACAGGAGACCTTGGCATTAGCACTCTTTTGTTTCCTACATTAGTAGCAACCTTTTCTGGAATCTAATGGGCCTTTTCCATTCCTTTCTTTATTTGCTAGCTCATTATATAGTGCTTGGGCTGACTGATTGCTCTTGGCAGCTGTTTTCTGTTCTTAGCATAAGCAGCTCATAGGCAGCCATGAATTTTTTTTGCTTTGCCACAATATCATCTATGGAAGTGACCACTTGTATTGGTCCCTAACACAACCAGGTGGCTATAGTATGTAACATCTTGCTTATAATGATATTTTTGTCACTGGCTTGTCTCCAGGAGTAGAAAACAGTTACTTCTGCTAGGCTGAGTTAGGCCTGTGGTAGCTGTAAGCTGTGAGCTCCAGAGGTCGTAGGGGGAACAGTGGCTGAACGCTGTTGTGATCATGTCAGTGACACTTCATCTTCATGCAACACTTTCTGGGGAAGGGCAAAAAGATGGGTACACAGTAATCTCTGGGAAAACAATGTTTTGGTTAATGAACTAATTGGAAGTTCTTTAAGGAAAGCTTAAAAGAGCAAAACATTATTTTACTTGTGAGCTGACCTGGGAAGAACGTGGGTCAGTCTGTTAATTCCTTAGTCTAAATGTACATAGTGGTATTGCTCTTTGACATGTTGCTATTCCCCTTCTTTGACATTGGGGTCAAGCATAGTCAGACATTGCAAATGCTATTTCACCATGATGGGTATAGTCAGTTCTGAACAGGTGAGCCCTCAGTGGTATTCAACCACTATTTTTTATTGCGTTTCTTACAGTACGTATACATCTCTCCCCCCTCCCGTGAGTTCTCTTCATTTGGGTGGGTTTTTCTTACCGATAAAAGCTGAAGGTTGACTCAATTCAGAAACTGTGATAGAAATGAAAAGGAACGTGAACTTCTGGGAGCAGCAGGACATATTTGCTCTGTAGCGTGACTGTTTAACATATTGCTCTAGTCTTTGTGCTGAAGATTTAAAGAATCTCATATGTTAAAAACATTGAAAATTGGGTGGTATGGCCTTTTGTATTCTCTTGGAGCATGTGGAGGTTTGAGGCATTATTTTTTGAGAAGGTACATTAATTCAATGCATGCCAGAAAGGTTGTGTCAGTAGCAGGCTCACATGTAGTACTCTGTAAAGCTGTAAAGGCAATGGGACATGGATGAAATATGTAGTTTACTTATTTACTATTCAGAGAAGCACAGTGTCAAACCAGTGCTACAAATAGTAATGGTAGCGTTCCAGAAAACAGAAGATTTCAGGGGTTAAAAAGGTAAATTGGGATGGATTATGAACTCCCAGGAAACAACATCCTAGCAAATGGTAGGATTTGAAGGCTGAGTTAATTTCCTTGTACCCTATTTTTTTATTCCACCCTGAGGATTTGTGTATAATGATGTGTGCAGTGGGCTTGTCTGTAGCCAAAGGCTTTTAGAAAGTAGTCTGCCTAGGTCTTTGTTTCATCCTACTGAAATGGATAAGGATTTACAAGGGACAGAATCAGGCAGATGTTAAAAGGTTTTGAAAAGCTCCCCGTTCATACATGCTGACGAGATTAATGAGGCACTTCCAGCTCCGAGCATAATTTTTATATGCAGTTTATGCTTCTCAACTGAAAAAAAAGTTACTTCCCTTTTTAATTCCTTCTCTTTAATTCAAATATTTTGTTTCCCTCCTCAGACTTCACTATTGACTATTCCTTATGAATTTTAAATTAATTTAGAGCCTTCATATATATATTCTTAGATATATTTTCTAGCTGTCTGCTCCAGTGAGGAGTCAGTGGTGCTGATATGAAAAGATCCATCAAATTTCTGCAGATTTCATGCACTGTAGAAAAATACACTGAATTGAAACAAAACAAACAAAAAAACCAAGAACTCCTTGATTACTAAATGCTGTAGTAACTAGAAAGTGCATATGTAATGCATTAAAATCACAGAGTATTTTTGTTGTACAAGTACATCTTAACTAAGTGGAAGTACTGTGCAAAAGTACCTTTTTTTTTTTTCTCTTTAATTTTTAATGAAGTTGCTTTCACCCAGGTGATCAGTATCTAAAACTTATAGACCAGATGGTTCTCTCCAGGAGAGTGAAATGCAGAATTGCAGAGTGCAATCTAATGATGCCAGACCATGCAGGACAATCTGCTGCCTGAGTTTGCCTTAAAAGCAGAACAGGAACAACCCAGAATTAACAGATGAAAAATATTCAGAGGCCAAACGGGGGCAGAACATAATTTACTGGATTATTTCTTGGGGAACACAAAGAAATGCTTGAATAGCAGCAGGCGAGCATGGATTTTCAATACATAATTATGCTTGAGGTTAATTCCCTGCTTTTACCCATTGAATTGCTAAACAGTACAGTGAGGACGGACAACCACTTTTAAAATCTATGTCCCTTTTTTCTGTGATAAACCCATAAATAGGTGGCTTGCTGAGCATCTGATACGTAAATAGATGTAGAAGGAATACTTCCCTTTCTGGCCTTACAGCAAACCATGTAAATCTTGTGTGCTTTGCTTTTTTTCCCTTCTCTGAAGGCAGCATCCAGTCATTTTTGCAGTCACACTTTCATTTATTTGGAGGATTTCTTTCCTGCCCTTTCTGTTGTACTGTAAACTGCTGAATTTCCTGCAGATAATGCAACTGTATCTTTGTATTGAAATGGTGGCAGCTCCCTTCTCACTGTGGAAGCATCTTTAGCCTCGGAGGCAATTTCCTGCCTCTTTAGCAGACCTGTAAGTACAACTTGAAAGGCCTCTGCATAACAAATTTGGGCTTGCTTGCATAACCTGATTCAGCACATCTGCATCTTGCTTATCCTCAGGAAGTTTAAAATGTCCCGTCTGAGAGGAGAGATGGGTTTGCATATCAGAGTACAGGCTACAAACGCAGGCAAGTGTTAATTTAACATCTCTGTGGCAGGTAGCTAGGTTTGATGAAAGGCTGGCAGCAGATAGAAACTGAACTAGGAGTGAAAGCAAGAAGGAATGTGTCTTGCAGCATCCTTGGCTGGAGAAAATTTCTTGATGGGATGCATTATGTAAGTTCTTCACAAGATTAATGGCTGTTCTATCCTAAAATTTGAGTGAGGTGGTTTTCCTTTTGAATTAACTCCGTTTGCACCAATAAAAATTCTGGTGTGTAACAGCATGCTTTGATGTATGCAGTTGTCTTTTTCAAGCAGCTTGTAGTTGAAAGAATATAATTAATCTATAAGCACATGTTGCCATCTACTTGGGGCATTTTTTCATATTTTGCTTTTCGGCATCCTTTTGCTCATCTGTGTGTGAGACTGTCAAATCCAAGTTTTTATTGTCTTGTTTAGAATAAAACTTCTTCCTTGCTCCTGTGCCAAAACATCCAAGAGAGAGCAGGTACCAGTATATATTTTCTTCCAGGGTTGAACTCAGGCCCCTCTGCTATCCATCAGTGTTACATGGGATTCTTTCCAAAGCTTTACCAATGGTGACCTGTTCATCTGACTGTAGATGACTTTGGCAAAAGGCAGGTGGTTGTGGGGTAAATGCAGTGTTGCAACACAAGCCTCTTCCTTGGGGGCTTGTGAATGCACTGGGATAACTGGTTTCTCCTTTTGAACAGACATTTCACTTCTGCCCTAGAGTGGGGCTCCACATTGCCCAACTTCTGGCTGCCTGTGAAGAAGAGGAAAGCGTGGGCTGATAAGTGGGCTTCATTTAATCTGTATATCCACCGCAGAGGTGGGTTGTTGCTACGTGTTTGGATGTGCCACTATGTCAGTGAGACAGCCAAAATGGAGATGAGGCTGTAGGGGCTCCTGCCCCTGATGTGATGAGTATGCACCGCTGACATGGAACAGTTAATTTGGAGAAGGAGAGTCCTGATGATCAGTCAACATATCATAGAAACTCTTCTAGGAATCAAATTTGGTCATGTATTTAGTACCACCTGAATTTGCTGTAATATTGTATTACTTTAATCTCTGTCATCTGAGGGTTTATTATTGTAAATCATTATTTAATAAAAGAAGTAGTGAGCCACGCTAATCAGATTGCAGTACCATTATGTCAAGCTCTCTGCAGTCATCTAGTAAAAGACAGTTTCTGCTTCACAAATCAGTCTGTCCCACCAAGTCTTGTCCCCTCTGTTGTTTTAGGTTTGTGGCGGTGGTGGGCTTTTTTGATTCCTGATGCTAAATAGTCAGTGCTGAGTTCTTTGTACTACATTGCCTGTCAATTTTTGGTGCAGTTATCAACATTATTCTCACACTTAAGTTCAAATACAGCCCTGTACCAGCCACTAGGAAGAAAATTAAGTCTATCCAGGCTGACTCCAGAATAAATACTTAAGCATTTTTTCCCCATGTTCAGCTGGAAGACTGTAGCAATCTGTGGTGTTGCCCATGTCACAGAAGAGGAAATTCTGCTTTTAGATTATTGCATGAAAGAGAAGGATAAACATGCAGTAATATGAAGGCAGCAAAAAGACATTTAGCATACATGTAACAGATTAAATTTATGTTTTCTAGAAAATTTATTTTAAGCACCTTTGTCATGATATTTGCAAATTTTTGATATACAGATCTTTCCACTGTCTCAACTTGATTTTAATTCTCAAGTTTCAATATGGGCAGTATCATGAAAATAACATAAAGATTATTATAGTGTGGACCGTACGACCATTTTGGTTTTATGGATGTGTAAGGCAAATTTGCAAGTTTGACTGGTACAGCTGGTACAGCCAAGGAAGGTCAAGGAATTGAATATGGAGATTACAGAGATATTAAAAATGGAATTAAAAGGAGAAATTAGTTCCGGCTCTTTCTCCCCAGACACCTACCATAGTAGGACACTACTGGAATGACTGGCAGTGCATAATTGAGTCTCCCAGTGTTAATGTGCATCTTCAAGCAAACTTTTTTTTTCCCAAGTGTCCATTACTGAGGATGATAATTCTTACTTACATCCAAATGTATTACATTTCTGTAGGGTAACTGAGTATCTGCAAACGAGGGTGAGAGAAACTAAGGAATTTTAAAGAAAGGGACTAGTGGGGGATCTAACAATGATCTGTCTCAACAAAATGCATATATATAAAAGTGACCTGAGGGATTTCTGAATGTGATGGGAAAATAAAATTAACTTGCTCCTCTCAGAATATTGTTTTACATCACTGTCTCATCCTTACTGCTGGTGCACACTGTGTTATTCCATTAAAATATGTACACAAAATATTTATGACTAGTCTCTTGAAACTGAAGCAATTAAGCTCACTGTTCTTGGAAAAATATCTAAGAACTATGCAAATGGTTCATTGGTCACTGCCAGCACATACTCTGAGGAGATAGATCCTAGGTGTGTAGCTGAGGTTGCAGGGATGCCCCAGGATATCAGGAGCATGGTACCAGTGCAGGATGCCCATTACCTGGTACAGATAGAGGTGAGGGGTTTTTTGAGAGACAGGCATGATGTTTACTGAAAACAGTAACTGAAATCTGAGAGTCATAGAATGGTTTGGGTTGGAAGGGATCTTAAAGATCAGCTAGTTCCATTATCCCTGCCCAATGCAGAGACATCCTCCGCTAGACAAGATTGCTCAAATGCCAGAAAAAGAATCCTTTATCTGTGACTTCGTGTGTGTGGAAGGACCAGCATGCCTAACTGCACATTCCCCAAACAATGGCATTTAAAATAGCCTCATGCTAGCTATGGAAAGTGGGGTTTTGACAAGAATACTGCAATGTCTTTATTCTCAATGGTGTTTAGCAGGTGCCTCTTGTAAACTTCTGTATTACAGTGCAAATTTGTTTCTAGAAAGGGTTAAACTTGTTTTGAGATGTGAGCTCACTAGTGTGGGTGGATGGCCATGCTGCTTGTCACTGGCAAGAGATTATCAGCACTGACGGGTGGCTTTTGCTGCACAGTGGAGGTGAAGAGAGAGTCTTTGTAATTCTGTGCCTGGGTGTCAATGTTAAGAGAAACTAACCTGAGAAAACGCCCCTGAGTCGCCTATGGAAGTGTCTGACTCAGGTTACGTAGCTGGTACTTTCGTCACATAGGTAATGGATCATTGCTGGCGAGCAGTCTTCTCCCTTGCCAGGCTCGCCATGCGCCGTACTTGGCTGCTGTGCAGGTGTTTGCCCTGTTTCTGTGTGGTGGCCACATCAAGCCAGATGGCTCATTTGCTGCAAGGCAACTTGATCTGCAACTTTGGCAGTAATGTCAGCAACAATGTCTCTTGTCTGAAGTTGCACCAAAAACTAAGTAAGTTTAAAAGGGACAACCAGCTGTTGAGACTAGTTCCTGGGCGAAGCCTCGCCCCTGTGGTAAGTGCTGACTGACAGGAGCTGAGCATGTGTCAAACCCTGGATGATCTAGAGCATATGGGTTGCAGACATTTGGGATGACAAGAGACTTTTCTCTGTGGATATTAAAAGCACCTGCCCTGAAACATTGCAGCCATGTGCAAACAGGACACCGCCTTGCAGGGTGTTAGGAAGAAGGATGTGGCTTTTGCTGTTCATCTGGACTTTTGCCAGCTGAACTTTGGTCATCCTAATGAACCATTAACTGATGATCCATTAGCAACCAACTGAATGCAGGTCTTTGAGTAGGAGCTTTGCCCTACTTGCTGAGAGGGTGCTGTCAGCGCACCTTTGAGACCTTGCTGTTCTTCGAGGTATAATTGTAACTTTGCATGTGGTTTCTATCAGTAAAACTGAGGAAAAGCAATTAATGAGTTTTTTCTGGGGGCATGTATACATATAACTCAAGACAGACAGGTAAATAAAAAGGCAAAGTCCTTTATGGTGATTGATTGTAGCTGCCGTGGTTCATGGGAGTTAACACATGCTGCTAAAGTTTTCCTGAGGCTTGCTTTGGTTTTTATCTTTCTTTTTTAACCTGCATGGATGATACTTAGTCTGTAGTACCGTAGCTAGTAAAGCTTTTCATTGAGCCAGAGCTGTGATGACGGTAGCATGCTATTTCCAGAGACAAAGGGTCAGTAATTAGAAGGCTTGTGGCTGCCAGTTGTTATGTATCTGAGATATTACAGCTGTATGATGATTCTCAGGCAAACGGGAGGAGAGGTGCTTGAGAGGCAGAATTTTAGGGATTCTGAGATGTTTAGAGCATCATGCTGTCATGGTATCACAGAATGTCTGAGGTTGCAAAGGACTGCTGAAGATTACCTGTGCCAGCCCCCCTGCTCAAGCAGGTCTGCCTGGAGCTGGTTGTCTAGGGCCATGTCAGGACAGCTTTTGAATATCTCCCTGGGCAACCTGTGCCAGTGCTCACTTTCTGTTACAGGAAAAATGTGTTCCTTGATGTTCAGAGGGAACATCCTGCGCTTCGGTTCGTGTGTGCTGACTCTAATCCTGTCACTGAACACTGCTGAAGAGTCCTCTCTTCTCCAGGCTGAAGAGTCTCTCAGCCTTTCCTCATAGGAAAAATACTCATCCCTTTAATAATCCCTGCATTCCTTTGTTGGACTGTTTCTGGTATGTCCACGTTGTTTTACTAGGAAGCCTAGAACTGGACCCAGCACTCCAGTTGTGTCCTCATCAGTGCTGAGGGGAAGGATCACTTCCCTCAGGCAGGGAGGAACTTTTAGCCTTTGTTGCAGCAAGGGCACATTGCTGGCTTATGGCAGCCTCTTGGGGGGGAATTGAATCCTCCACCATTTTGAAATTGTTTATTTGCAGTTCTGTGTCATAATGGGTAGTTGTTCTTTCTATTCACATTAGTGGATCTAAGGCTGTAACTTAAGACACAGTGTTTGATCAGTAAATGTGTTGGCAGTTCAGTGGACAGTCCAGACCTGTGGGACCAAACAGTATGTATGGAGAAAGCTAAATGGAGCCAGGTTATGCACAGCCACATAACCATGGGCACATGTATTGTGCTGCGTTGTGTGACACAGAGAGCTTTTGTGCCTCAAAGGAATGATGGAGAAAGAAACCTGTCTCACAATGCCCTGTTGAGGCAATTTATGCATCTGCAGTTCCATCTTCTGTTCTCTACAGTATGATTAAAGACTTGCTGTGCATACATGTTTTTTAATGGTGACATTAGGAGGTTAACCACCTTTGTGCCCTGTAAATAGCTGCATGAACTACAGGTTTCTTACCTAGAGTTTCAGTATTGATCCAGTGCTGTGTCTTACAGGTTTTATCCTGATTGTAAGTCCTTTTATTGAGGGGAGGATAACCCAGCAATTTTGCACTGACTACTTGTTAGTATTGTTTGCTTTCAGTGAACACATTTGTGTGACCTGATTTTTCTGTTGTTTGGGCACAGTTGGCATCTTAACCAAGGACAGGATGTTGAGGACAGTGTTGGTCACAGATCGCAGAGTTATGGAGGAAAGATGTTGAAGTGTGAGTTTGGGCATCAGGCTGGTCTGTTACAAAGCTGGCTACTGCATTCCTGCTGAGTATGACATGTAACGGGAGATACAAGGAGGTTGATAAAAAAGAAGAGGAGGGGAGCTAGGCAAGAAAAGTGAGCAGGTATAGTGGCTGATAGATTACATTTTGCAAAATTGTCTGCATCATTCTCTCCAGATGCAAGTGCAGCTGCCAGTCTGTGTGTGCTGGTGTTGGAGACGAGAGACAGCTCTAAGGAAGCACAACAGCAACAGAAAAAGCTGCTAGGTCATGTCCTTTCAAGTTGGAACTTAGTATTGGGCATAACGATTAATTCCAGGAGAATATCACAGGATACCATAATTTAGGATGAAGATACTCCCTTTGTATTATTGCAGTCAGTTTGTGCTGGGGTTGACTGGCTGCATAAGAACTTGGGTGTACACTGGGCGTCTAGGTAATCTAGTCATCCCTGAGGTCACCAGACTGGAATTCTTACCAGAACTCTGTCAATCTTGCAATGCTACAGTGAGGTGCCCCAAGCACTACTGAAGGAAGTGCCATTTTCCAGAAGGCTTGGAGGTTGATCAGGAGGAAAATTATGTATAATATTTTCATTAATTATCTTGGCATAAGAGAGCTGACATGTGCTAAAAAATTCTGCTGAGGACACTCTGTGGGAGGCACTGACAAGTAGAGAGGGACTGGAAATGAGGAAAGAACTGGAATGTGTTAAAGGTCGCAGTATAGAAATGGGATGAAATCCTTAGTTTTGTACATGAAACTGAGTGTTTCTCTTGTGAGCGTCCTGCTCATCAGCTTGTCTGTGGAGGTGAAAGTCCTGGCTGTGACAGTTAATGTAGAATGGCTGTAAGTGTGAAAAATACAAATTCTGTCCTGTCTGAAAAGACATTTCTAATAAACACAGACAAGTGTTGAGCTGATTTTTATCCATGTGTGGTTAAAAGCCCCGGTGAAACTTGTCTGGAATAACACATGTACTTCTGATTGTTTGTATTGTTTGTAAGATGAAATTAAACAGAAGCAAGTACAGACAAAATGTTCCGAGGATGAAGGGTGCAGAAGTGGCAGAACGGTGCAGACTGAAAACAAAAGGTTGAGGGGAAAAAAGCTGGAGGGAAGATGGTGTATTTTCTTTAAAATCAACACAGGTGCAAGAATGGATGGTCATCTATGAATAAAGATAAAAAGCTGGGAGTTAGGAGAAAAGTTCCCTGTCTACGATTAGAGGTGTAGATCATTGACTGAACTGTTCTCAGTGAACAAATGAATTCTTCCCACGGTATGGTCTCACTAGAAGGTCTTCAGTCTTCAGTTAGCCTTCTGAGAGCTTCAGAAAGTAATGTTAGGGTAGAGGTAGCCACATGGGTTGTTTTTTTTCAAATGAACACATGAGCCAAAGTTCTAGTTGGTTGTTTCTTTTGAAATTTCGTATTACAGTATTAAAAAATTGAAGTGTATGCAGATTCCAAAAAATAAAATCAAAAGCCCATCTTTAACGTAGCTCTGAAATAGCTTTAGAGAGTAGGGTGAGGAAAAGATCTGCTGGAGATCAAGAGCAAATCCTGAAAGCAAAGTAAATTTACTTTAATGTCTTGAAAATTCAGAAGCACAAGTCTGTCCTTGTAAAGGCTTCCACTTGTAGGTACTGGTCAGTGTTGGTGCTTCTGCCTGATTTACAGAGATTCACAGGACACGGGGCAGAATTAAGCAGAAAAACAGAAGAGTCCAAGATCTGTCTCTTTCATTAGATATTATGTCCTTTTCAAAACATTGCTGGCATACTTAGGAGTTTGAAGTTTTATTGTCTTGTAAATTGTAGTTTAAGCCATTGGAGATATGGTAGATGACCAAAAGGAATTTTGTCAGATTTTGAAGTGTAGAGGCTGTGAAGATCAGATCAAACATCTTTCAGTACACTTCATCTCTGCAGTACAACATCGGTACAAGTGACAGGAACGTTAACTTACGTCGTCTGAGATAACTTCAGCCATACTGTCATCTTTAGGCTTCATTATCTCACTCCAATTTCACTTGTGGAGTACAAACTGGGGATCATTCACTAATGCTGTTAGAGCATAGACAGAGTGCATGTCCATGTCTGTGCTTATAATTTCAAGATTTAAAGTCAGATACCCCCCAAAAGGACGCAAGCACATCAACTGGGTGTGAATTTATAGTCCTTGTGCTGTTCCTGAAATCTTGCTGCCTCTCCAGGCCTCTCCCCTTGGCAGAGCCAGCAGCATGGTCTTCTTGTCTGTGCAACCCAGACATTTTACAGCTTGCTCTTCGTAGGTTTGTCTCATTATACGAGCTCCTGAGTTGAAACACTGGCTTGTGATTTTGCTGAATTGCTGATTCTGTAGTTCAGCTTGTGAAGTGCTGGGGACTGTGCTTGAATTCACCACATACTGAATGTTTTGGGTTTTGGTTAGTGTTTTTTTCCTTGAGAATTTATGTTAGCCTTGTGTAGCTCAAATTGATCTCCAGAGCTGATAGGTATTTAACAGGAATCCATCTCCTGTGAAAAGACCGTTATGGTGTCCCACTTGAAGCCCCTCTGTTCCTGGTGCTGCATGCCTTGGAAGAACCTCCAGAGAACATAAGTGGTGCTGTGTTTGAATCCTGACATCAGAGAGTACAAGGCATCGGCACAGGGCCTTATATTGAAGCAGGAGAAAAGCACAGTGTTGCTCTTCGAAAATCTCTACAGCCCGTCTTTCACGCTGCATGTGGCAAGATTCCTGGGGTGGAATGAGGCAATACTGTGGTCTCTAGTTGAAGATGATGGTAACACATGTGGAAAGGAGACTGAACTCTGGTACTGAATGTCTGACTTGCAACCTTAGTATTGTTTTAACTCTTTTACCATGTATACAATATGATGCTGTTGTTTGGGTTCATATAGGGAATCATAGATGTTTTATTTTAAACCTCCCCCTGAAGTTCTGTGCTTTTACTTGAAATGGAAGGGGGAAAGCTAATATTAAAAGACTAGGCCAGTTGCATTATTTTTATTTACTCTTGTTTCTCTTGGCAATACATATCCAGTGAAGAAATAGTAGTGCTTTGCCAGCAGAAAATGAGAGCGGCCTGAACATCGTAAGTCACTGGTATTTGGCACCTGCAACATGACTGAGTGGGCCAGATAACTGAAGTGGGCACTCTGCAAATTAAGCACATGGGTGGTAGTGCTGGCAGCCAGACCTCTAGCCCATCACTTAACAATATCGAGTATGCTGAGAAGAGGAGGCAGGGCTGGGGAGGATAGGAGACCCTGTTGGGAATGTCCATCTGTTCTCCATGCTGATGAGGTTACATGCCTGTGATTTCTTGGCTGGAGAAACTTGACTAAATAAATAAATTAAAAAAAAGCTTCTGTGACTAATAACGACTTGTGCCAGAAGAGGATGCTATCAATTTGGAAGTTTAAAAAAAAAGAAAAGCAAACAAGATGTCTTCTCTGTGGATCATTCAGCATCCAAGTGAAATGATTTTTGCTTTTTCCCATTAAGATTTTTTAAAACTTTGGTATCTAATTCAAACCAATAATTGAATGTTTTGAATATGCTAGTGTGCTTGTTCTTACAGCTGCCGTTCTCATGTGGGAAATGCAGTGCTATTAGCATAGCTTCCCACTGAGGCTATAAACCTTGCTATTGCATGTTGGGAGAATGAACTGCAAGGAGCTTATTTGAAGGAGATACAGATTCTTTTCTTCAAGGGAGCTGGTATGTTTTGTTATTGTAGCACAACGAGTCTTATCTTGAGTCAGAAAGATGCAAAGTTGTCATAGCTGGAAAGGTAGTCAGCTTTCTGCAACTCATGAAGTAGTATTTATGGAGTGAATTACAGTTCTGCTTGCTAAGTGAGTTCAATAAGGGGAAAATAGAAGACAAGTTCTATTTTAAGATTGCTTATATTTAATTAACAGTGATTATGATTAACTGAGATTAGTAAGATGGACACTGATATTTCTGAAGCATTTTCATTTGTTTTATAAGGTTTCCAAAGTCATTGCTTGTTTCTAGACTCTGTCTTGAAAGTTATTTTCTCCTCTTCTGATTCTCAGTATCATAATGTCACAGACACTTGTTTTACACTAATATTGTAGAAGAAGAAATGTTTTCTGTGGTACTTAAACTTTTTTTGTCACTTACAGTAGCCTGCCTAGTCTTCTGTTAGGAATCATCAGGCAGCATGCTGTCTTTTGTGATGTTTTATTTGAATCTTCTAGCTTTTGTTTTGGAAAAGATAGCACAGCCTACCAAGCCCTCTTTATGAGTCCATCCAGAAGTGATTTGTTGTATGAAGACATGAGTTAAGTCTTAGAAGTGAACCAGAAATTGCTCAATTTCTATATGCTTCTGGGGATATGCAGTTAGAGAATATCATCAGGTGAGGAATAGCTCTGTTTATTTATATAACTGGTTTTTTCTTTAATGTAGGAGTTTAGGTTAGTGTATAATGATTTGTGTTATGTTATGTTTTGGCTTGATTGTAATGATGGAGAAATGTCAATGTCTGTTGCACCTGGTGAATTAATAGTTTTCTTTCCTGAGGAGTACATGAGGAGTACTCCTGAAGAATAAATTCTGCTGCAGCATACCATACAGTTACTGTACTTCTAGGTAAGTGCAATGAAATGAACGCCTCCAGTAACATGTGGAGGCATTTAATTATCAGAACCATTTGTTATTATTATTTGATTTGCTGTTAAGGAAAAGAGCAGGGAAAAAAAGCCAAAACCCTCCTGGGAAACCAAAAGCTTTTTAGATGTGTTTTGTGGTTGATGTTTCATGCTTGTTAACTGCAGGATTTGCTTTCAAAACCCTTTTAATAGAAATGCTAATGGGATTCTTCTCCATCTTAGAGTGTGCGATAAGAGATTTTTTTGTGGGAGAGCAACATGAGCTGCAAAGGGCAACATACCATCCAGTAACACTGTCCAGATCGCCATAAGGCTGGTGTTACTTGGGTAATATTTCATAAGACCGGGGAGTGATTCTTTTACAGCCATTGCTTATATGCTTGTTTGGTGCTTGTCAGTTTGCTGGCAGTCTGCTCTGGACCATGTGCTTAAACTTGTGTTTGTTCTTTAAAAGCCAAAGTATGGGTAGAAACAAAACCAAAACATCTCCCTCACCACACACTTGAGCCTCCCTGAGCATGGCACTTCTCACCTGCTCAGTGACAGCTTGCACCTGGAAAGCTTTCTCCTCCTGCCTGCAGTTGCAGTGATCTGCAGAAGAGAAACCAGAAGTTATTTGCTGAACAGATTAGCACAGACTCCTGCACTAGTTTGATTGCAGAGCCTGGAGCTTCAGGTGCGCTAGTTTACATTGGTTTTTGGGAGAGTTTCCTGCTGGTCAACTGCTGTTGATCTCTAATAAAGCTTGGCTGTCCGTCAGTGGGCTAGACATCTGAGGCACGATGGCCAGACAAAAGCAGATTTAAGGAGGATCAGTATGTTACTTTCTGTGAACTCTTCATTTAGTTATACATTCTCCTGGTCTGTCTTCAGACTTGTCCTCATCTTGGCTACTACTTAGTCCCATGTGGATTATGCTACTGATGGTGTTAAGTCTTTGTAAAAGTCTTACCATTTGGGTCTTTCATTTTCTTTATTTCAAATCTATACATGTTTCTTACAGCATCTCAGGTCATACCCACTGTAATTGTTACTATGACGAGTTGAGTAATATTGCTGTTCTAGAGCTAGTTTATTATGCTATGCAATGAATTTTATTTTGAGCTGTGGGCTTCTTTCTAAACAACAAAAGTTCACTTAAGGGACTCTAGGCTTGGATTTGGTGGATTTTTTTCTGTTGCTTCGGCTGCCACCCTCCCAAAGGTAAGCCCTTGAGATGAACAGCTGAGGTGAAGGAAAGTGATCTAATGACACTTGTTGTTAATTGTTAAAAATAGGTTGTATTCTGCATATCTTCCTTAATTGTTGTTTGTGCCAAAGCATCTTGCAAACAGGTTTTGTTTAGCTGTCATGATTTCTGGTTTCATTGTCTTCAGCTGGGAATGCTATAAATGCTTTTAGAATAACGTGCCTGCCTATCAGATGCATTCCCATGCCTGTAGTATTAACATCAGGCATGCCCTCTCTAAACCTAATACAGCAGGAACTGCTTCCCCTGGAGCTGCAGGGAAGCAGAATTAGGTTTGAATGGAAAAATCAAATAAAGCTGAATTGAGAGGAGAAAGAACTGGCATGAGCTTCTGAAGTGAGGGCTGAGTGTATTGTATTGTAGGCTATAAAACTGCTTAATTTAGTGACTAGTGTAAGTGGGGCTACTCAGCATAGCATGGTGCCTACCTCTGCATTGTATCGACAGTGTCCTGCACAATCCTTAAAAATGGATTTGAAGTGCAGCCAGCAGATACTACCTTAATTTATTGTAGGATAGCCACCTAACATTTGACAGCTGTTTTACATTGTGAGGACTATGCATTGAGAAATTAATGGCACAGAGTCTTTCTAAAGAAGTGCTTTTATTTTTTTTTACACAAAAAATAAAGGAGATGTACATAGTTCCTGGGAAGGAATACCACATGCTGTAGGCTGTCAGATGTTCTTCAGCAGTACCTGCATCTACCGGCCATCCATTCTGGTCCTTGCTCAGAAGGGTGACCTGGCTCCACACCAGTCGTTGCAGAGCCATCATGAACATGTCACTTGCCATGGTGACCGTGCAGAAACAGGCTGAAGTGTTAGTCCAGTGAAGGTGGGGATGATGCCTTCATGCTGAGGAGGCCTTCATGCTGACTCTTCCACAGAACTCTTGATTCATACCAAATCAGAGTCCAAGCTGATGGCAGCTCTTCTTGATAGATAAATTATGAAAATTATGACCTCAGCAGAGTTTAAAGGCTTGGAAAGAGTATTAAACTTTAATGCTGCTTTACAGCTTCATATGCTTTTTTTTGTGTGTGTTGTGAAGCAGCTGTTTTCCAATTATTTTTCCTGATGATTTTCAGTATAAATGACATGATTGTCTCTTTTTTTTCTCTGTTGAAATAAAATTATGTCTAATAATATAAAGAAAGTAGTGAGGGAGAATTTTTGTCTGAGATGCAAAATCTGTATGTGACTCATGCATATGAGTAGCATTAGACCGATGATTGCAGAGGACCCATTTTCTGTAAAAAATGCCTTGACCTAAACATGAAATTTGATTCAAACTTTGAATGTACATTGGTTTTGTTTACATATGTCTTTCAGAATAGCAGATTTTTTTCTGGCTTGTATAATTTAAAAAATAAAGGATGGCAGTAGATTATTAGATGACAGCTGTTGTCTCAAAACTCTATTCAGGAATTTCTTTTCACATGTGTACTTCATTTGTTCTTGGCGTGTAACTTAAGTATGAACCTGTTCCTGTGCTGAGACTGAAAATCAATTCTGAGTGCCCCAGGTCTTGATGGAGTCCAAGCTTCAGGACAAGTAGGGACCTTGGAAACCGGGCTCCCTTCCTCTTCTCCTGCTGTAGCTCTGCTATCTTTGCCCTGGTGTATTGAAAACCAGGGTGAAATTAAACACAAGGGAAACAGCAAAATAAAAGAAGAAAATTACAGTTGTAAAACACATATTTAGAACA
>JAWWMP010000132.1:23403564-23476494 GCA_035047865.1 Dendrocincla tyrannina | reverse complement strand
AACACATATTTAGAACAATTTTAACACTTTATCTCTACTTCATTTCAAAAGTATATAGATACATTTGCAGGATGATGTTTTTTAGCATTGCTCTTTCTGTTATTTCTTGCAAAGTCTGCGTCTGTCACTCTGAACCCCTCGCTGTCTCCATTCCTAAACACTGTGGCCAAAAACAGACAGCTAAGCTGTGTGATTAAATCAGTATATTTTCCCTTCATTTGTATTTAGGCAGCCTTTTTTATAGCGAAATGATTACCTAACCAGGTAGCAGAAACAAACATTTTTGCTTCTGTCATTTGATATGTATTTTGTTCAGGATACACATGGTTTTGGAAGTAAAATACAGCCTTTCTTGTTTCCTCCTGAGTGCAGAAAAGTACCATTCCTTGTGCAGAGTTATCACTCTTTGCGATGGAAGTCTGGGGAGCAGGTCAAGTGACCTCTTCCAGCTCAGAAATTGCTCCTCTTGTACCTTGTGCTTTCCTCTTCTCTTGACAGTTACACCGTTACTCTTGTTTGAGGAATATCTCCCTCAGCAGTTTCAAAATCTGAATTTTCAGTTTCTAGAAGTTTAGTGAATTAAAATGCATTTTAAAAATCAAGATACTCTCTTATATGAAATGGCTTTTTGTTTTTTCAAATTCTAACAAAATGATTTCATACTGGTTAGTGACTCAAAAAACTGTGTCTGCCAATAATGAATATTGGAACACAGTACATAAGAATTATGAAAAACTAAAGCTACAGGGAATACAAATGGCCTTTTAAGTTACCCATTAAGCTCTTTTTGGTGTTGCCATTTACAACACAGAAATATTTTCTGATTGCCCAGCAAACTAAAGTAGCAAAAGAGGTTGGTGCAGATTCTTCTACTAAATTTTTTATTTTACAGAAAAGCCAAGTTTTGCAGCCTACCACTTGCTTGCATTGTCACTAATTGAGTTTTAAATGTTGCAGTCTGTTTCCTGCTGTAATGATGATTTATATCTTTCTAGTTAATGAGCCTGGATCATTAAGAGCATCTCTGTTCAAGGACTGCCTTGAAAAGCGTAGCAATGCCGCAGTCCACTGAAAAATTATCTTAAACAGTGGTTCTTTTATCCTTTTACTTAAAAAGGAACTTCACAAAGTTCTTGTACGTGGCAAATAAAAATCTCTGATAGAGACAGAACCTCAGTCTGGAAAAGTATTTTGGCTAGTCAGGTCAGGTGTGGAAACATTCCACACATCATTATTATGAATGATCTACAGAAAGATGACAGTGTTAGTCCTGTTCTTAATGACCATATCTTGTAATGCCTCTTCAGGGGCATGAGACTCTCTTGGTGTTTCACAATATCATCATGTATGCCTTAAAGGACACTATAATTAAAGAAAGGCAAGTAAGATAACAGTATTTACTAACTCCGGGTATGAAAGCCACAAAGAAAACAAGTTGTAAGTTTATTTGGGTATTCTGTTGTCTTTTGTAAATATTTCTGGAGGTGTCCTTTTCTGAAGTGAAGCAATACTGTGTAAATGAGATCTACTGAGTCAGTTTGTAAATGGATAAAGATTTTATTGTAAAGGGACTGCTGAATGCTAATAAGTTTCTTGGCTGTAAACTGCCCACTAATTTATTTAAATTGCAGAAATTATGTTCTGTAGTTGAGTTAGTTTTATATAAGAAAGCTATTTGTATTCCAATTATATACAATAAGCCAGCTAGGAACAATCTTGAAACAAGGAGTATGGTGAATATTAAGAATCGTTGCTCCAATGCAAATCACATCTGATCCTTATTGTTTACCTGTGCTACTATTGGTGGCTAACTATGAATGTGCAGTTTAAATAGGTTGGTGTGGTGATTTTTTTCCCATTATTATTGTTGTGGTTGGTTTGGGGGGGTTTTGTTTGTTTGTTTTTTGTTCTTTGTTGGTTTTGTTTGTTTGTTTGGGTTGGTTGTTTGTGGTTTTTTTTAGGTATATGAATACCTGTAGTGGAACTTTGTTGTAATGTTTTTAAAAGGAAAAAATGAGAAAACTGCTTTCTGGACTTTTGTAAGATTTGTGCCTGGCGCAAAAGGCTTGCTAGACTGCAGAAGACTGATGCAGCTTTATTCTTTCGGTTGCCATATTGCTGCTGTTAGTTTGTAAGAGTAGATCAATGAGAGGGGCGCAAAGAACGTCCTCAGGCCTTTCCTCCTGAAAGCTCAGAACTGGAAGCTGCTCCTTGCTCAGCTTGGAAGGGACAGCTCAAACTCTTCCAACATTGGACTCAAATCTTCTAGACCCTGTCCAGGTTCTGGGGTGCCCTGTGGCTGTGTATTTGGTTTATCAGTCCATGATGGAAGATGACAGTAATGTTGTCCATGGCATGTTTGTAATCCTCAATCCTCTGGGAGAAATTTTCTAAACAGTGCCATCATTTTAGGTCTTATCTATATAGTCATTTCAGTGAGTCTTTAATCCAAGCTAGAAGGTATTTGGAATTAACCAAGATGACTTTTTTTCATGTATTTAAGTCTTAGAATAGTTTCTTAGACTTTTGTAATTCTTAAACAAAGTACTAACATTTATGAAAGGTGATTTTTTTCTTTGGTGGAAAAACTCAAATATTTCCAAGATCTACATACATTCTTTTGAGTTAAGAGAATAAGTTGTTGATTTGTTTGTTTTTTTTTTTTTTTCATTTTAGAATTGTGTGTTGTCCAAGACAGCACAAAAAAGGAGAAAAATGAGTTGAAAGTCCCATTTTTTCCAGCTCTACTTCCTGTGATGCAAAGATATCCCTGCTTCTCTTGAACACCAAGAAGGCAGACACACAATTACTTCTTTTGTGGGTGATGATCTGAAACCTGATTACCTTACTTGTATGTTTTCTGAAGATAAGGTCCTATCTACAGTGACTCATATTTTCGGTCACAATGACATGTCTTCCTTTTTTTATAAGAAGCTTCTGTTGATTTTTTTTTTTCATTTGGTCGCATGCTTTTCAGCCTTCTAGCAGACTATTTATAGTAGATAGACTGGAAGGTCTTTATTGAATTTTCTCTACCAACTTCAGTAATAAATACTTGTATTTGAAATACAGATATACAAGAAAATCATGTGAAATTTTCAATGAAAATATAGGTTAAAAACTCTTAGAGTACATGAAACCTTTTGGGTGTAATAAATTCTTCTATTACTCGGCCAGATACAAGAGGCTAAAAAAAGATACCGCCAAACAATTTCTGCAGTTTCAGTTAAGCACAGGCAAGCTCTCACAAACATATGAATACATTAGAATTTTATTATTTTTATGTGCCTGAAAGGTTTCTGCCTTGCAGTCACTTCAAATAACCAGGCTATTGCAATCCAGAGGAGTAGCAAGCAGCCTGAAAAGTCCATGAAGCACAAACTGTGTATTTTTTTTCTTAGTGGACATTTTTCACTCGACAGTAACAAATGCACAAAAGAACTGTTTCCTTGAATCGCTGGCCTGCTGAGAGACGAGTTTGACTGATCAGTTGTACACGACCATTGCAAGGGAGAAGCAGCAGCAGAAATCTGTGCTTCATAAAGGAATCTGTAATGAGGGCAAAAGATTTTCTTCCATACAATCAAGGCAGCATGTTCTTGGGAATAAAACCTCTTGCCTACTTGTAAGCAAGGGATAGAATAGCCAGAAATACACATAGAAAAAAATAAATTCCATCACGAAAATGTGTTTTCAGTGTTGAAGATAGTAGGTCCACTCTTCTTCTGCTATAAAGGTGACAGTTAAGCTACTCAATATAGAAAAAAAAGGGAATTAGGCATTAATAAAGAAATTAATGGACTAGGAAATTCGGGTGAACCCACTTTTTGTAGTGAAAGTCTGTTGAACTGAAGTTGGAGTTGATTTCTTGGCAGGTGCTGCAGTCCAAATTTTGTCTGACAATCTGTGGATTGTGGTAGTATTGGCTCTCTCAGACAATAGCTACCAATTCTGACTCAGTTAAAAACTTACATTTTCTTTTTGTAAAACTTAAGCATCTGGAAGTATCACTGGACCCATAAAGATTTGTAAACCTAGGACAGATGCAGACATGATTACTCAAAACCACAATGGAGTCTTGTGTGTTGGCTGTTTTCTTTACCAAAACCAGCAATTTTATTGCAAGAAAATTTGTAATATTGATGGGTTAACTGCATTTCCCCTGAATGTGTGAGAAAGTTGACTCTCTTCATTTGTCACTTGAGTTTTGGGTTTTGCAGGTTTTTTGGTAGTAGTAGATTTTGTTTTCTTTTAATGATTGTTCAGCTTCCCATGATGATTCACTGTTTTGGTTGATGATTTCATTGTTCTAGTGGAGGATTCCGGTCAAAAAGACTCCTGGAATTGCCTTGATAGGTGACTGGTTTTGAGCACTTCCTTGGGTTTTCACTTGACTCTGACCAGGGATTTGTAGAGCATGTACTGAGAGGTCAGCTTGGGATGGAACCTCACAGCCTGTGAGAGGTGGTGAAAAGGCACATTTCTCCCTGAAATTTAGTGTTAATGAGGAGTCACAAACACCCCACAAATTAATAACACTCTGGATAAAGAATTTCAAGTCAAAGAGATGCTCTATAACTGAGCATTTCCAACTGATTGCTTTTGTCAAATCGTTGTTCATCATAAATGTTTCCATGACCCTTGTTTTCTATCACTGTGAGCTGAATTTAAAGCTGCAGGAAGTGCATGCCAAAGAGAGATGAGAAAAATAAATGCAATTTTTTTAATACCATGAAAAGGACTTTTTTTTTTTTTTCCTCCCAGGGAAAAAGTACGCTAATCCATGGCTGGGTTTGGGTTAGTATTGTAGTAGTTATAGTTGCAAAGAACAGTTTCTGGAATGATTTAAACTGGTTAATGTGTTTGATCTTAGCCAAAAGTAGACAATGTTCTTTCTGAGAAATGAATCATTCTACAGAACAAGAGAGTTAAAGAAGAAAGTTCTTTTGAAAGAAGGGCTTAACTTCTTCAATCCGTGCATGAAAATAGTATTGTATTACAAAAAAATACCACCAGAACCCAATTTACATGGAATAGAAGCAGGGAAATGCTCATCTTTTAGTGCCCCATTAAAGCATTATTTTGCTGTGTGCTCTGGCCAGCTTGTGTTACATAAAGTATTCAAAGGAGTATATGCTTTGTGGTCTAATAGAATGACAATGTCTTTTGTTATCCAGGTGTGTGGTTGAGGTGCCACTGATATGAGACCAGTAAGGTTCTGAAGAATAAGCATCTCCTGCTAAAATACAGATATACCTTTTTGCACTGGAAGTAGTAGTAATTTAGCAGTACTCTGCTCCTTAAATGCGTGATGCCTCAGAGAGCTGGAGTATTATGTTTGCAGGTAGTACTAGTTCATACATCAGTCTCTGAAGAAGAGCAAGCATGTTGTTGCTTTAAGAGAAAAAGGATTGTGTTTTCAAGTATTTCCTTTATTATAAATGCTTCATTTAAATGCATGTGCATTATAATTTAAAATCATGTATCTGAAGGTAACATAAACAGTTTCATATTTAGATTCTGTATATGTCCAGGATTATGGTGTTCCATATTCTCTGAAAGCAGGCAATCTGGAAAGTGCCATGAAAGAAGTAATCACACAGCTCCTGTCAGAATTAATGAACTCTGTAGCTAGATCTTCTGACCTTCTGAAAATCTTTTCCTTGTGATATAAAAAGCTGACTCAGGGGCTTATTTGATATCTGCACATAAAACTTTTTATTGAAGTCCCAAGTCTATGAGGTTATTTTTCTCATCTGGAACTGTAGCTGGAGATGTTTTCAGACCATGTGTGTTCTGATGGCATTATTTGCATTTGACCGATCTGCTTGGCTGAGGCTGATTCAAGCAGCAGAAACCTTTATCCTGTGAGGGCAAAATGTAAGGTGGTGGAGATCCTTGGATGGAGATACTGAATTCACATACACTTAATTTACATGTCAAATTTAACCTAACCAAATGCCAGTGAAGTCTTGTTTGACTGATTGGTGACATATTAAACACTAATTTACCTCCCCTTGGAGTGTCTGATCTGTAATCATTAAAAACCTATATGATAACTCTGTATTAGAAGCCTGAAAGAATATTGTGTTTGAGATTACTGATAGACTACAGACCAAAAAAGCGCCATAAATGCCAATTGAGTGTCATAGAAATTTTTTTTCCATTTATTTCACCTGGTACTCTCTTTGCAACCCAGTAGTCTTGTCTTCTTTCTGAGTAGTAGTACTCACCTCCCAAAACAGCTTACTGCATATGATGTGGTTGGTGGCTCTCTGACAAAATACTTCTTCCCTGTCCCTCCCCTCCTCTGACTTTTTGCTGTTTTTTTACCCCTCAGCCAGATGTTAGGAAAACAATTCTCAGTGTACTGGGAGGGCCCGGTTTGTTTGCAGGAGCTAGCCCAGATCTGCCTGTCTGCCACCCCTAGGGCTACCCAGAGTCCTCTCTATCTTTCATGCACTCATTATGTGCCTAACAAGAAGGTTATACAAAGAAACAGTATTAAGACTATTCGGTCCATCAGCATTATTTCTTTGTGTTTATTTTCATAATCATCATTAACTGATAGCAGTTTGTTTGTGAAACTAGGTGTTCTTTAAGGTCGCTTTCAGCCCAAACCATTCTATTATCCATGCTGATTTAGGATCAGCATATGGATTTAACCACCTACTCGAGATCATGTTTAGGTATATGTTTTCAGCAAGAGGAAGTTAATGTGGTCAATTCCTCCTTGCACTTCTATAATGAATTGTCATAAGAGCTTTTGCCAGGACAGAAATTACTATGGAGAGCTTTAGCTTGAAAGAACTTTCCTCAATGGTTAAGCATTTTTCACCAAGAATTAAATCTGCATAAGACTTTGGTTATGGAATTTAGATTCTATATTTTTTTAAAAAATCATCATCTGTATCTTGAACTAGAATTGGACAACTTTGCATGTTAACCTGGACTTCCCTAAACTTACCCCCATATACTATGATATGAACATCCATAGTACAGAGAGGTTGAAGTGATAGCTCAAACCCATTAAAGACAGGGGTACAAAAGCTGAGGTTAAAGCTCAGTTGGTCTTCAGTGCTGATTATTTCACTCACAGCTCCAAATTTAGGCCCAAATGCTGAATTTTAATTTCTTTGCAGCTAATTGTGCTGGCTCTGCCAAGGCAGGGTGTGTACAAGTATCAATGTTGATACTGTTCGTTGCTTATTAAGCGGACAGGAATTTGAGAGATACTATTATTATTTTCTCTTAACTTCTGTTTCTGGGAAATACAGACAGTGTGCTGCAGATCCAGAGGTAATGAACAAATGCATTTGTTTGTGATGAGCAAATGTTTGTTTTCCACTCATAAGACAAATTGTTGTAGTGAAGGCAGGAGAATGCTCTTTGTCACAGAGTACTGCTTTTGATTCTTAATACAACCCCTAGTGGTGGGACGGAACCTAAAGCAGGGCAGTGATGGCACAAAATGAGGAAACTGTAACAGCAAGTGTTATCCCCAGGTGAAAATGGAAAACTTGTATTTACAAGCCAACATGAACGGTTTTTGTGGTTGGGTTTTTAGGTGCTGGGCATTCCTATACTGAAGCTTGAAATGCTAATACTGCTACCTGTAAAATCTTGTAAATTGGTGAGGGCTTGGAAGGTAATTGGACTGCAGCCTGCAAGGGTTATACTAAAATTCTTCAGTAAGAAGAGCAAACAAGGATACTATCCATCAAGCCTCTGTAAATAAGCAAGAGTTTTCTTTGGACTTTATATTTACTGTAGGTATGTAATACCAGTGCCTTTGTTTTAACTTTACTGGGTTTGGGATTTGTGCTGCTGAGAGAAATACTAATTGTAAAGAACCTGATCCTAAGTGTTGAATTCAATCATCAACAAAAAAATTAGTGCATTATTTGAGCTTTTCCTTTTCAAAAACCCTTTTCTCATTTTGCCATATTTCACATTCCCTAAATTTCGTTTGGAACATTGTGTTTAAAGCCAGACTGTGCCTGAAAGAGTTCTTATGCAGGACCTTCCTTCCTCATGGGAAGAGTTGTCTTCTTCTGGTGTGTTGAATTGGATAGAGCAATATGAGGATGTGGTGTTTCTTCTCAGGCTACCCCTGCCTTCCGACTGACTGAACCTGTGACCTCATAAACTATTCAAATTCCTTGGGCCTTTGTTTTTTACATTTGTAAAACTGAGGATAAGAGAATTTTCCTACTGCTATAAATAACCTGGATCTCAGGATATGAGCTGGAAATCCTGACCCAAGCACCAGTGAAGCACTTTCCTCACAAGTAATCCTTCTGATGGGGTTATTTGTGGAATATGCATTGCTCCCTGGTGGTAAGGGTGCATTAACAGATAATGACAGCATGCTTGCTTTTAAATTTGCTACGGGGGATGCTCAGGGGCAGTGCTGACCTTGGAGGGTGGCAGGGGAAGAGATGGTTGTTTCTTTGATGTGTACGGGAATGAATGCTGTTTTAGTCCTATCACATTTTTTTCTCCCTCTGTGACCTAATTCAGCATCTTTGGTGTATATGATGAAAGCACCTATCCCTATTGATCTTGGAAAAAAGATCTGTAAAATATTCACTAGATCACCATCCTCTTTCCACTACAACTCTGTTACATGGCTGTGACCTGGAATTGAAAATTCTCATTTAGCACCTCACTGCTGGGATACCCACTTAGTCTGCTGAAAAATTCAACTGGGGTGGGGGCATGGAGGGAAGGGATTTTTCTCTGCCAGTGTAGGTTTTACAGTACTTGGTAGAGCCTTTTTCCTGAGACTGTTGCTTCTGCTATTTTTATATATACAAAGGCGCTCCACTGCTGGCTAGGCTTATGTTTTATTTTGTTTAGAGACACTGCAAATAATATTGTGACACAAAAAGTAATGCTGTGGAGCTATTTTTAAAAATTTTGTGAAGATATTTTTCTAGGCTTAACATCTTGAAGAGTTTGCTGCCACATGGGTTAGGGGTTGTTCTGCTTCACCACAGAATATTAATGATTGTTGTCCTGAAGGTCTTTTCTGATGTGATGTTTTTCCTTCTCTTCTCTTTTTCACTCTGTCTCTTCAAATCAAGTGACATTAATTTGTTCCAGCCTTCAGGGAATGGTGGGAGAAAACTAACTCCTATTGGAAGGAGTGAGCGTGGGTGATCTTTACAGACACTAGAATTGCAAGTGTTGGCAGAGCAGAACACAGTAGAGTGTCCTCCTGTGTTGCACAGAAAATAGCTTTTTCCATGATGCTCTTTGCTTTCTTTTTTTCTATATACAAAGAAGGAAAGTAGACAACCAAACAACATTGGCAAATGTTGCCATGATGGTTCATTTGCTGTTTCCTTTGCTGTACCTGAATGGTTAATGGTTTCTGGTTTTGTCTTCGGTGGCATAGGCCTCTTTATGAAAATACGTAATTGCATTTTTTTTGTTAATGCCAGTTCACTCTGGTAGTATAAACTCATCAATTTGCATGCAGTGATTGAAGGGAAAAGATAGATGAAAGCCTATTATAATCATGTTAGATAACCAGATATGAATATGAATGAGATCATGCTTCTTTTGGAAATAGAGCTGCGTTGTTCAATACACTTAGTGTAACAAACCTTCATATGTAAGCATGTTATGTTGGGTCTCACAGTTTTGTTAGAGCAAGTTACCTAGTGAGTTGTCTAAATGGTTCTGACTTTTGAGTAAGTAATGAAGTCTGAAATTCTTTAAACATCTCACTTAGAACTGATGAAACAATGTATGTAACTTAACCACAGAGTTTGTGTCTGGAGCAGCACTGCAGTGAGCAGCTACAAAGAAAAACTTCTGGAGTTTCTTCTTTTATTTTGTACTTCTCCTTTTCTTCTTGTTCTCAAAAAAATAAGGAAGAAAATTGCTCTTTCTTTAGTGATTAAAAAAAGCAGTGTGGAGTAAAACTGGTGTTCTGAACATCTCATATTGCTGTGGCAATATATAATGTTCCTCAGAAACACACTTGGAAACAAAGGTTATTCAAGCTGAAAGACTGTGTAATCAAACACATGTGACCCTTATAGTTGACTTTGCTTTTAAATTTTGAGGATAACGAGCCTTCTGATTAATATTTGAGCCCTTCAGGAGCAATACAGTAGTTTTTTTCTTGAAGCACCTCAGAATTCCATGCATATAGCTCTTGCTGGTGTTTTCCCTCATATTTATCAGTTGTCTACGGAAGCCCAGTCTTTAATAATTCAGCTATGAAAGTTGGTCTAGTTGGTTTTGCTTTGCCTTTGTGTGTCCACTGTTGCTTGTAATTACTCCTTCCTCAGTTGGCTTCTTCATTCACTCTTTTGTTTTCATTGCTTTAAACTAGTTCCTTGGATAAATGGTTAGGACACACTTCTCATTGGGGCATGCAGCCACTTTACCTTCTCATTTTCTAGATCTGCACAAGTGACTATCCACAAGTCATCTCAGACATGTGCAGGTTTACATGCTGCACTCATTCCTTAGTCAGTAAGGATTTGTAAGTACCAGGTGTCCTTGAAAAGCAGTAAGCTCTTGGAAGCTTGTGCTCACTAATGGAATGATAAGCAGCTAAATGGTTCCAAAACATTGTGCAAAGCAACCTCCTGTGGGATTTGCAGTCTGTATTCTGCAGTGTAACTCAATACGGTGTTTTTCTCTGTTAGGTTTTTCAGTATTGTATGTGGCTTTGCTCAAGCACTGTCTCTTGGATCTCAGTGCAAAAACATCCCTAGCTCAGTGATTGTAAAGAACAAGTTGTCAGGTGATGGATATTATTTCCTACACAGTGATATAAAAGGTGTCTTTCTTCATTGCTGGTAATTGTCTTACATGTATGAGTTCGCAGGTGTTGCTTCAGAAGCTTGTGATAGAGCTTGGATATCTCCTCCTAGGACCTGATGGCATTTGAAGATGGGAGTATAATCTCGTGATACATGGAATGGAAATTCACTTGAAACATTAATGCTATTTTACTACCAGACTATAATGTTGCACCAATTAAGTATATGATAAATGAGAAAATAAGTGCAGCATATCTGTAAGTGCAGCATATCCAAACTGGTGCAGATAGAAAATTTTTGAATTGACAGTGTTTAATGTACTATGAATATAAATTTTCTTCTTAATACCCCTTTGGAGTGGGAAACCACAAGAATAATCTCTGGACTGAGTCTGTATGTGGTGAAGGGCATTTAGTTATCTGAAGGAAAGTATGTGAAGAGCATTCACAGACTTTTTGTTTGTGCCAGTAAACACTGCACTCTAAATCACTGTTATACCACTGTGTCATCTATAAATAACTGGCAAAACCACTACTAAGCTTTGGATTTCCTTCACTGCTAGTACTACTTGAAATCAGTGGTTCCTGTTTCAATATTGCTTGTTTCTTTGACATAAATCAAAGTGAGATCGTCACGGTGAAGCCATCAGAAACAATTTAATTTGCACTAGGATGACAAAAATATTTCTCCTGTCTTTCCCCCATGTCCAGTTTCTCTTTTGAAAATAAAATGGTATTTGATAGTTACATTGGGAAAATTTTGGTGCTGTAGGTAAGAAGATGTGGTGAATCAAAATACTCATCATAACAAGTAGAAAAAGCTGCTCAAAAACATGATTTCTCAGTAATTGCAGGGGCAGTCCTGTGAACTTGAATCTTGTGGTGGGGCCCATGTCTTCCCTGAAAACTTCCTCAGCAGAGATAAATTTCCAAAGAGTGCACCAATAACCAGTGTTTCTTAAACTTTCTGATTATACCAACAACTTTGTTGGAAATCAGGATACCAGCTTCAAATAGCATAAAACATCTATCTGCGTCTGAGCGTGTCGTGCAGTTCTGGGGCTTACTGCCCTGAAAGGTCAGGAAGGTTATTGGCAGGCTCAGATGGACAAATTCTTGAGCAACAAGTTTGTTGCCTGAACTGATCCCTGAAAATAGTAAGCGAGTGAAAACACTGTTTTGCTGTTGCCCAGCGGCAATTTAAGAATATAAGAGAAAGTGGAAAGCACTGGGTAAATTAAGCAGAGCAGTCTTTTTAGGGGAGAAAAAATTGCTGTCAGATTGCTTTGTTATCATAAATGGAGGAGCGTAAAAAGACCATGACTCAATGGCACTTTTGGGGAATCAGTAGTACTGGCAAATACATGAATGCCTTCTCTTGTGGTTTTTTTTGTACAAACACAGCTGCCTTTAATGTTAATCCCACACACGTACAAACCATGTCTTATGTTCCCTTTGTCCATAGTTTAAATCTATAATATGTTTATCCTGGAGATCTTCATTAAGAATTGAATTTCCTCCTTCACTGTGCTGGGTTTTGTTGTTACTTGATGGAAAAACATTCATATTTCTTTGTATGTGTTGTTTGATAGCAAGTGCTCCAGTACCAAAAAAGGGCCTTGTGCCAGTGTAAAGAAATAGAATTTGTCTGGCAAAATTGACAGGACCAACAGATCTAAAGGCATTGCTTGTAAAAGAGTAAACAGGTCTATATAATTAGTGTGCTTTTCACTTTTTTTCTGCAACAGGAAGAAGGAAAGTAGTGGACTTAGTTTTGTAGAAGCGGCGTGGAGTGGATATTAGAACCTCTGCTGTGGGCTCTTGGTGGGACAGTGCTGCAAAGTTCTTGGGCAGTGAACACAAGATGTGACGACTGTGATTGTTGGCTGGTGGATATTTCTGCCTTTATGAATAGAAGTATGACACTGGATCTCTTCTGCCCCCACCTAATGAAAGATAAAGCATGGCTTCAGCTTTTTGGGAAATCTTCCAGATTTGAGATTCATAAGAATTTAGAGTTGGAAAAGAAAGGTGGCAGAACTATAGCTTTAGGAGCAGTTGCTTTCAGTCTATAAATGGAGCATAGTCCTGTATGCATGCAAAATTGCCCTTTAATTCATTTGTAAATAAGGCTATTCATCAGAATGTGAGTGCATGGGTTTTACATTGCCGGATGTTTCAATTCTATACATGCAAACCTAGAAAGTGTGAGATCCTTAAGATATTCCATGCTATTCCAGGCAAAATACTAACTGGATTAACTGTATGTAACGCTGTAGTTTTTCAGTAGGAATTCTGGGATCTGACCGTAATAAATTAAATCTCAATGCTAACTCTTGATTTTGAGTGTCTTCTTCCCACTGCTTTTACCTGCTGACTTTAAGTTTCCCTTTTGGAACTATTTTAGTTGGCAAGGTTGGCTTTGAGGGCTGTGCTTTTCAGCTTTTCATCTTTGGTTGGGGTTTTTTGTGGTTTGGTTTTTTCTTTCCTGGATGCATTTTTGCATCTATTGCCAAGTATAAAAGAAGTAGGCTGCTCTGTGCAAAGTGCCTGGAATATCCATCTAGTATCAATTCTCAAAACCAGTTCAGAATTTTGCAGGTCATGGGATTGCAGAGCTCTGCACTTTTTATTTCTGTCGTCTTCACTGATCGGCTCACTGCTTTTCTGACATGTGGCAAATTCATGGACATACAGCTGCTTGGAGAAAGCTTGGTAACCTTTCTGGTTTCTCTGTAAAGGCCTCAGGCCTCAATGTATTTACCTGTTCACATGTCTCCATATCAAAAAAAAAAAAAAAAAGTCTCGTTTCTTTGTGCTTTAAGTGAAACTACAGAAGTTAAATCCATTTAAAAATCTTCCAGTCTTGTTCAACTTCAGGTTTTTGCAGTTGGAGCAAATGGGGGCGGGCGATAATTGGTAGAGCTGTACAGTTACATAACTAGAAGCTTTTCTGCTGGAAGTTAGGAGAGCAGATTGCCTGGCCATCAATATGTGACACGTTTTTAATCTTCCCACAGTGTCCATGCAGAGGAGTACAGTCAAGAAGTGTGTATTGGTTTGGTAGATTAATGTGTTCAAATAAAAATGTTATTAAAAAATTTCCTTTTGAAGGACAAATATTTTTTTTAGAGAATATGGTGCTAGTATTTGTTTTGCATAATTAATGGCAGATATTTTTAGGTAGAAATTGTAACTGTTGGTGGCTTTTAGCATAAAAGTTGTCATCTGAAACTCACAGTTGGGAATCAACTTGGAAAAAGAGATTATACAACATAGCACAGTGGTGATAAGATAAAATATGCTATTTTATGGGGAAAATATCATGTTACTATCACAGAAGAACCATCAGCTAGCCAGCAATCATGAATTGTGTCACCAATTTCACAAAAATATTCACGAAAGCAGTGACTGGGACATCAGAGGGTTTTTTCTGTACTCAGAGAGTGGGTGGGTGGTTGGTTTTGGTTTGGATGGGCGTTGGTTTTGTATCTGTTTTTTTGATGGAATGACACTATATAGATTCTATTATTAGTGTATGCATTCAGAGAAAAGGGATACGAGTAAAAAAGTATGATGTGACACTGGACTGAGATGGAAGACAATAATGTGTGAGCACTGTGCACTGTGAGTTTGTTGAATTTGGTGTTACAGCTGTTGTATATAGTCTTTTTGTATCTCTGTGGAGATGTGAGATCATGCTTCTCCAGTGGCATGTGGCAGACATGAGATTTGCTTATCTGTGATGGAACAAGACCATTATGTCAGAGGGAGCATCTGAATACTACCAAAGCTCGGCTGCTGTTTCAAGATAAGGCCTATCTTGGGTCCCTGATTTTATACAGTTACTTCATAATCACCCTTAGAGTTTGAAAATCAGATTTTATGTGTTTTTTGAGTCACTGCAGGGAGAACCAGTCTAAACTGACCTCAGTAAATCATTGCCACAAAAGGCCCTGGCTTGGCCCTAAACAGGGTGTTTATGGGGGAAGTTGTTCTCTCTTGGGTAGAAGAAACAAAGCAAGGCAAAATAAAACAGGTTTTGACACAGCACTGTTAGTTAGGCTTCCATGGGATCCTCCAAAAGCCTTGTCTACCCTCCTGCAGATGCTTGAAATCACCCACCAGGGAGTTCACAATTGCGCAAGATAGCTCTTTTCCTTAAGGCACAGACAGAGCCATCCCTGCTTAGGCTGGGCTTCATGTCACTTGTGCCAGCTCTGTCACGTTTGTTGAGGCTGCTCGTTCTAGGGAAGCTGCCTGTTAGATTGACTTTATTGCAGTGAAGTTGAATAACCACAGTTATATGAGGTTAAATAAAGAATAGAGGTTAAAACCTGAAACACCAGTGTCCTCTTGTGTAAGACATGCTTTGGGGAAGCAAGCAGACTGGTTTTCTGTGCAGAAACCAGAAGTCAGAAATGTGTGGGTTTAACCTATGACATGCATAGCACAGGCATGCTTTGTATTCTGTGAAAAACCTATTGGTGTTCATCTGCGTTTAAGACTAGGAAAAATAGGAAAGTAATGTTAAAAGAAAGTAACCTTGCTTGAACATCTCTCTTTCGGGGGGGCTTTGGTTTGTCTTACTACTGTTGCCAGTATTTTGTGCTCTGGTGGGCACAGTAGAAGAAATGGACAGATTATATGAATTATGAATTATATGAAAATAATTATAGGCTAGATTTACCTGATGACTCTCCTTTAATCATTTGGTAGCCTTCTGCACACACATACATGGATGTGCATCAAAGAAAAACAGCTTCTGCTGAGCAGCTGCCAGTGCTCACTGGTTAACTAGTGAATGATGCACAAAATTGTTGGAACACATTTCTTGTACCACAGCAACTTTAGAATGTGTGTGCATGATGATCTTTGCACGGTGAATCTAAATATTGCTCCTCTTCTCTTCTAGTTTGTGGAGACATCCATGGTCAGTTCTTTGACTTGATGAAACTGTTTGAAGTGGGCGGTTCTCCTGCCAACACGCGGTACCTCTTCCTGGGGGACTACGTGGACAGAGGGTACTTCAGCATTGAAGTAAGTTTCTAATTTCTGGGTTTGGCTGCAAAACTGCTTGCAGCCTATTATGTATATTTAGCATCATAAGTAGTTCAGGAATACTAGTAACTGTGAGGCCCTTCACAGATATCAGGTTAGTTTTACTGGTGGTGTTTTCATAAAGGTTGCTTGGAATCCAGCCAAATCCCACTATATCTGGTGGAAGCTGACATGGAATGGACCTTGGTGCTAACTAGTGGCCATCCAAATATAGCACAGAAGGCAACTGCTCTGCAACTTTCACAAGCTAAATAGGATAAATAAGACATGAGCTATTAGAAAAATAACAGGAAAACGAAATGAGCAATCCATCATTTAGTTTGATTTGTAGGTTTATTTGATCTGAGTTTCCTGGATGTGAAATGTTATGAAAATGGAAGGACTAGATGGATATTAAATGGTACAAAGAGAAAGCACATAGCATGCTGTGCTGGAGAGAATGAGTAAGTTCTGTTTAGATATGGCCTGCAGGAGTGTATGGTCTCTGACTTTTGATGCAGCACTTGAATCCTCAGAGAAGTGATGCAGGAGTGCCCTGTTAGTGGTGCTGAGACCTTCTGCAGACTCCAGCGGCAAGTTGCAGAATGTAGAGGTCAAATGACAACATCTGTAGCTAGCTTGTGAAAGAAACAGTCTCCTATTCAACATGCCCACCTTTGACTAGAAGTTAGTCAAGTACCAAGTACAAATCCTTTGTTCCAGTGCTCACAGAACGAACTAGATTTTTTTCTTCTGTGTTATTGCTTGATTTTGCAAACTGACAGATGAGATGCATAACTATGGAATAAAAGCTGTTCTGGATTTTTTGTCTAGGCTGTATTTGATCTAGTCACTGAGCAGTCAGTCAGAAACCCTTGCAGCAGCTTTTGAGCTGTGGCTTTACTGCTTTCTCTGGAAAATTCAAACTTGAACTCCCTCTGAGTCAGGGGAGAATGCCCATTACCTGTTGGAAGGAATATAGATCCTATGATACATGTCTCTGTGTCTGTGACTAGATAGGATGGCATCATGCAAGAACATGTATACTGCTGTTTCATTCTACATTCCACATCTTAGTGAACTGTTGCCATATTGATATAAAAATATGTAATGCCAAGCAGCTGAGTTGTTTGTAAAAAGGATCGGTGCATTAATCTTGGCAGTGCTATATTAATAGTGTGAAGTTTCTTAAAAATAAGATTCAGTAAAACTATTTTTGCTTTATTAGTTCATTTTAAAACTTAATTTCAAATGTTAACAGACTCTTTTGACACATTTTGCAAATACAAATATACAATTCCAAGTAAAAATGCTCTAAAACCTTTAAAATTGCAAGGTTTTTTCACCTACCTGCCAAAAATCCATGTAGTCAGGATTTAGACTAATACTGAAGTCAGCACTTTGATCATGATTTTTTATCTGAGCTTGAGTTGATGATTTTCTTGATCCGCTGCGAACTAAATCATTGCTGTAGATTACCATGCTGGATCAGTTGGGGAAGGCTGGGAAGAAGAAGGGGGGGACTTCACAGACTTAAACTATTGTGCAGCTCAATCTTGAGCTACCATTTTTGAGTTGTGATAACCTCATTCATATATCCTGTAGACTTGGACTGAGTCAAATTGTATCTGAAAGAGGAAAGTTATGTCTTCGTTTATATATATGCTTTTAATATAAGAGATAGAACAAAAGGATTTGCTTCAGCTTTCAAATGCTTGTCTGACTGTTTGCCAAAATCTGTTCCATGGGTATTACCAATTAAAGACAATAGCAAGCCATATAAAACAAAGAAAATAGCTTATGTATAGGGAATAAGCCCCTTAAAATTTCTCATTTAGCAACCTGTGCATACATCCTTAGCAATTGTGTTCTGAATTCAATTTTTCCATTCTGGAACACTGCTTTTTCACTGGAAGCAGTCCTGGCTTCTGCCAGCGCCAAAAAAATATCTCAGTTGTCACTTATATTATTTCTTTTTTATGTAAGGTTCTCAAATCACTACTTTTTTTTTTTGGTCACATAACTGATTTTCCCCACCTGTCACCTTGATTAAAGAATGGCTTTGAAAGGAAAGGCAGGTTTCTGTTTCGTAAGTGTATTTGGATGTGGAGCTGTGCATTCAGGCATGAACTCAGCACAATAAGTAGTGACAGGGAAAGGAAAATTGTCAAGAATGCAACTTGGCATTTAGAGGGGGAGGATGCTTTTGGTGGAGAGGGGAACCTGAGTACATATATCAGCTACCAGCTCTTGCCAGTACTTTGTACTGGGAGAAGTCACGGTGGTAAACAACCCTAGCCTGATCTCTGTGCAGATTTCTACCACACCATACTGATCTTCCATCGATCAGTTGGCTCCCCTTTCTGCTGTGTAGGCATGAGACTGTTGCAGTTCTGGGGTCTTTCCAAAAGAATTAAATAGCTGGTCCAAGGTACTAATCATGAGTAATGTAAGCTTTAAAAAAAAATTCCCCTTGATTGCTGTGTGATATCTAAGCGTAAAAGTGACACCATTGAGCTTAGACCTAGCTGAGTTCTCATAGTGGGCGAGATAATCCTTCTCTGTGGGCTGCAAAGATTTGGGATTCTTCTGGATGAAAGGTACTACATAATGCAGGCTATTATCATTAAGAACAGAGGAAGAAATTGCATAAGGTAGGTGGAAAGCATTTGATAATACAGAGGGAAAAAGAGAAAAGTGTTTGTATAAGGAGCTCTGCAGAAATGTCAGTCCTTGCCCTGTGGAGCTTTTGATCCAAAGGCTCAGTTCTTCATGTGTATGCTCCGTTATTGCCAGAGTTAGCTTCACTTCTTGAAGCAGGGGGGTGTTTGTGTCTTGGAAATTACTTCTAAGCAAGGGGTCACAGGATGAGAGACTAATGAAGAAATTACAACAGGTAAAACTAAAAAATGTCTAATTGTAGATAGATGAGGTTTCTCAGCACAGGTGGAATCTTTATCCCATGGCTACGTTCTCTTTTCCATTTGCTCTTTTGGGACAATCTGGGCATTTCTTCACTTAAAATAACAAATTTCTGCAATCTGATACGGTGCATTTGTTTCCTTGGCCATATAACTGATAACATTTCCTTGTTGTGCTTGTGCACTGTGCCAGGAGTTTGACTCCAGAGTAGAAACCCCTCGGTTCTCACTTTCAAACAAGTTTTATGGTCACAGAGAGTAGAAACCTAAATGATCAAAACAGAGGACTATTTTTAAAGCCACAGAATAGTTAGAGCATAAGCGTTCGTGGAGGAATGGGTTGTAAGGAAGAATGACTAATCTCTATCTGTGGCTGAAAACTGTCCTTTGAAATAAATCTTAAATAATTCTTCTCTTTTGACATAAATCTTGTGCAGTGTAGGGAAGAGTGTACATACAGACTATTTTTCATCACAGTCTTAGAAAAATTATAGAGTAAATACCAATTGTAATGCATTAATAACATTGTGTAAATGAACTGTTGGAATTATTTTCTTTCTTAGTCCCATAGAACAGCACAGAGACTTAAATGTCAATTGAAATCATAAAGTACACAGTCATAATTTTTGAGAGAGCAGTTACAATAGGGAGAACTAAACCAACGTTCAAAATGAACAAAACTGGAGTTATGTTTTAAAGTTCAAAACATGCATACGTCTTCATTTCCTGAATGCAAAGACTAAAATTCCAGAAGGTGAAACTAGTTTCGTGGTATTTCCAGCAAGAGCAAAGTGAGGTGTTTGGAGTGAGTCAGGGATTTGACCATTGGACCTTGCACCAGTTAAAAAAACTTCTGGGACTTCAGATGCTTCTGAACTCGATGGACTGTTAGAAATTATTAACTCGTCTCTCCCAAGAAAATAATTACATATAAATAAATTCATATTAGTAAATTGTGGGTGAAGTTAATGCTGGTGAAGTTGTGTGTTTATTATCTCTCAAGTCCATGTGCACTTTCTGGGACTTCATTGGAAGAATGAACACCTCTCAGTTTCCTCCATTGCTGTAGTGTGTTAATATTTTCCAGTAAGCATCTTGATTGAAAGTAGTTTGGGTTGGTCAGGAATAGTTCACTGGTGAAGTCAGTAGGTTTTTCACTTCTCTCAGAGCAAAGAAAATTCTAGGACTTCCATTATCCTTAATTTCAATGCCCTTTTCTTCTATATACCAGTAGCAAATATGTTTCTCTATAGCAGGAATTTCCATCTTGTAAAATCATATTTTTTTGCATGGCAGTGCTCCTCAGAGCTGTGAATATTCACCAATTCAGAAAATTCAGATTATTTTTATATATATATTAGGTTCCCAGAGTGGAACATCTGTTTGTGTCAGGGCCATCCTCACAGCTTGCCTGGTCCTGTGCCAGCTGTTGCCAGAGCAAGTCCCCAGCGTGCCAAGAACCCCTTTGGCTGCAGGGAGAGAACATGGGATGGCACCATTTCCCCTGCGCTGCTTCTGTCTCCGTGTGGGACCCATCCTCTCAGAGAAGAGCTGGGGCCAAGACAGGAGGTCCAAAGAGGAGAACTAGGAGCCAGCACTTGGATACCTGTTTAGAAAGTACTAGCCATAAGAATTAGAGGAACATTTAAGAAAATTTCCTAGTCACTTCTTAGTTTGAAAAAGAGGTCCTTCTTTTTGGGTATTTTGAGGTCCTTTTAAAGGCTGAAATGGGAGTAACGTGGTCTAAACATTAGGAAACAGTATAAGGTGAGTAGCAGTGTTTTGCAGGTGATAACTTCTAATAAAGTAATCTGGGAGACTAGCGAGGAGAGCGTCATGCAATAATTGAAGTCTGAAGGTGCGGAAGTACCATGCATGTGTCAAAACAAGATCCCGGAGTAGTTTGTAAATAATCAACAGATGTTTATAAAAAAATAAACAGAAGTTGAATGATCAGAATGAGATGCCTGAATGTTTTAGAAATCAGCTGAGACCCTGAGCACGGGGAATGAATTCACTTTTACTCCATGCAAAGTCTGTTTCCACAGTATTAGCCTTTTTAATTTTTAAATGTGCAAACTGTATGTACAAGAGCACTGGTTTTAGAAACACAAAAAAAATCAACTGAAATAAGAGCATAATGAAATGCTCTGAAAGTTGGGAAGAAAGAGTGAATATAATGAATGTAATACAATGTAATGAATATAATACAACCTTTTATTTTCAGTAGTGTTCAGAATTTTCTTCCGCTGTTTTCCAGGGGTAATAGTTCAGAAATGGCAATAACTTACAGCTCTTGTGAGTATTCTGGTTACAGATGCCAAGTATCTTTGTCTCTGAAATACAGCCCTAATAAATAGTCATGCCAGTAGTGTGAATGCAATTTGTGTGCAAAAAGGTACATGGTTTCCATTGGAATAGTTACTCCGTTCTAGGAAGCTGCATTTGTATTAGGTATTTTGACGATACCACTGTTTCGATGCAGTTAAAGTAATGCAATTTTCACATTTAGATAATGTGTGTGTTTAGAGAGTGAAGGAGCTATGCCAATGGGCTGTTGGACAGTCCAGAGAACGTCAGTGGAGACCTTAGCAATGTGTGGCTCAAATTATCCTTTCGAGTATGAATTACCTGACACTTACTCATACTTAATTTTATCTGTTGGGGGAATGCCCAATGCTGTCAGCCACTTGGAAGGAGAGATTGTCTTTTGTTATCCATACAAAGCCATACAACTAACAGTGAGCTGCATCTGTCTTTTCCTGGCACAACCAGTGCAAGAGCACCCAGAAGTGAGCGCTGTGTGGCAGGAGGTGCTGTGGTTGCACTTGAGTGGCAACGGTGATGATTTTTCAAGGCTCCTTGTTTTAAGCACATAACTTGGCATATGTGGAAGAGCTTTGGGGCTTTTGGGTTTTCCCTTCAGGAGAGGCTGAGATGTCAAATTGTGCAGAGGCTCAAATTCAACATGCAACAGTGGAGTTAAATCCCAAGTCCTTTTTGAAAATATGTACCTTTGGCTTACACAGTGCTTAACTGCGCAGACCCCTTTCTTTCCTGACGCTGAGGCTGCCAGAACCTCAGCAGGAAAACAGCTTGACTATAGGAGCTAGGGAGGTGGACAGATTACCTCTTTGTTACAAACTTAACATATCTGCAGTTTCAACAGCTGAAAAGACAAGCAAGCAGGGTGTCAGCGACTGGCATTAAGAGACGTTAACTTTTTTGTTAAATACAGTTTTTATTGATAGGATGCAATGAAACAGGCCAAAAATACCTTACAGATGTCCAGCTCGCAAGGTCCCTGCTGCGTGTTTTGCATAGAGTTACAGCAGAGCTGATGTGTAGTACGTTCTTATGAAAAAGTTGAGGGGGAAAAAAAAAAGATATTTAAGAATTTTACTACTGGGTAGCAGTATTACCAAATAATTGAAGGCTGTTAGCTCAGGTTTTCGACAAGGGCAATTTTTCTTAAACTTTTTGACTTTGATAAAAATTACGATATGCAAAGCACAGGTAGGAAAAAATTAAAGGCAGAATGTTTGCACATGATACGCTGTTTGGACATAAGTTTTTTTGTGTGTGTAACGACTGTAAGTTGAAAAGCCATGAAAATTGTTGCCCTCAATATTTGCTGTTTAGTTTGGATGGGAAAAAAAACACATTGGCTAATTAGTTCTTGTTTACTATTATAACATTAGTTCACTGGACTACTGAAAAGGGGGAAAATTAAAGGAATTATTTAGACAAAATAAGCCTTTGATATGGTACTACTGAAAGCAACACGAAATGTGAACAGTGGCAGGGAAACAGATCTTTTTGGACTGCATTGATTCTCTGTTATCTTCTCAGTCTCATTTTCATGAGTACTTCAAAGGAAGCGTAGAAGTAAAAGAAAAAATAAATCTATGATAAGCAAATATAGAGATCTACCCATAAGCAAATACCTAATGTCAAAAAGATTAAAATTCCATCTTTCCTGATTTTCCCTGCTTCCCAAATCTGGATGGTATTTTAAATACCTAAGGCTTCTTTTAATCTTGCCAAGGCTTTATGAAAAACTTAGTTACGAGGGCAATGTAAACTGTCTAATATGGCACTTCATCTAATCACTAATCATTGTGCTTTTCTAAAGATGTTTTGGCAAGATTAGAAGCTTTAAGGTAACTTAGATGCAACTTTAAAAGCTGTAACTTTCTGTGCATGAATGGAGGTGTCACTTTAAACTTCCTGTCTCACAGCATTTACATCAAATTTTTGCATTAGCCAGTAAGTTCCAAAAAGTTGAAGGTTCTGGGAATTCTTGGAGGGATGGAGAAGTCATCATCAGAGACAGAGAATTGCTCTGATGGGTATGGAGGAGTGGGTTTCCTTCCCCATTGGAGCAAAACCCTCAAACCCAAGTCTTCTGGAGATTGCACAGGGAGAGAAGACTTTCCCCAGGCACACACTCTGGGGGGTTTTGGGGCCACAGCAGATGATTCCTGTGACCTAACAGCATAATTTCCCACTGGATTACATCAGTGTGATCTACTTGGTGTCCTGACATCTCTTCTTGCAGTGTCAGTAGTGCCTGCGAGGCAAAAGAATTGGTGTGAGCTGGGAAGATGCTGCTTGTATTTTTGTTGTCTTCCCCTGGCTGTAGACCCTCTGAGTAGAAGAATAGAAATTGCAGAGAAAGAAGAGGCAGAGCATTCAGATTTTTACATGTAATAAATTCAAAACAAAGAGTAGTAATATAAAGTCTCTGCTGTGTGATTGTGTGGATGGTGTAAGTGCAAACATAAAAATGTTGCATGCTTTTTTTCTTTCCTTTTGTTATTATAAGTTGAGGACTGTGTAGCAAACAAGAGAACTGAAATCTGCATGTTGAGATGATTAAAGTAATTATGCTGTTTTTCAAAACACTGTGAACTATCAAGGGGAATTCATACTGTATAATGTAGAGGTATTACTTTGACAACAGTGCTGATTTTGTTCTAAGCTGAAACTGTGGTTAAGAGCACATTCTGGATTTCCAATATTGATTATTAAGTTAAATTAAACTCTTTTTTTTCCAACATAACAGAGGGGAGTGTTAGGAAGTAGTTGTAAATGAGAGCGGGGGTTTTGGACACCTTTTATTTCTTGTGCAATATTTCTGCATTTCATGGATATTGAAACAAGAAGAGCTTGGAGGATAATTTGCTCAGTTTTCTAGCTCCTGTTTTTGAGAGGCCATTGTGGTCTGTACAGTGTTCGTGGAGGTGGTGGGCTCATCTCATGAGTGGGTCTTACTTCCATAAGCTTTCTGGGAACTGTGAATTTGTTTTCAAAACAACTATTTTAATTGGGTGGTTTAGAGCAATCTGAGCAAATCTTAGCCTGTCTAAGCCTTTTTTTTTAATCTTTAAAAACATGACTAGAAGAAATGTCATCTCAGATAGAAATCTTCAGGAAAGAGAAAAGGCTTTATAGTAGTAGCTGTGTAGTAACTTCATTTAATGCAGGAGCTTTGTGAATTATTTTTCCCCAATTGTATGTGCAGAACAATATTAAGTGAAAAATGAATAAGCATTCATGTTAAAACTGTGTAATACTGGATGCTGAGGTATTTCCTGAAGTGTGGGTTAAATTGTTCTGAAGCAACTTTTCCTGAAGCCAGGAAATGCCGATCTTCCGGTGAAATTGTTTCCCTGGAACGTTCCTGCCTAACCTTCCAGGTGGAGAGCCCACGCGTCACTTTGGCGCTGCACAGCAGTTGGTGGCTGCGGGCTGGGCTGCAGAAGGCAGTGCACGGCTGAGCAGGGAGGTGCCGCTCAGCACAGGTGTCAAACTGTGCCAGAATTTACCGATAGGACTTTCGTCCAGTCCGGGCTGAAGTGCAGAGAAATGTTTGCATGTAGTGTATGAAGAACGAAGTTGAAAATAAATGTTTCACACAGAATACTTTTTTTCTCTGCTGTTTTTGGGGTGGAAGGGAACATAAGTTGTGGAGTTATGCCATTAATTATGAATTCTGTTTTTCTTTCTTGTTTCTAATTTGCAGTGTGTGCTGTACTTGTGGGCCTTGAAAATCCTTTACCCCAAAACACTGTTTTTGCTTCGTGGGAATCATGAATGTAGACATCTAACAGAGTATTTCACATTTAAGCAAGAATGTAAGTCTACCTAAATATTTTTCGTCTTTACTCCTTTTTCAACAACTTGTTTTTTGTGAGTATTTGGTACTGGTTCACCATCAGTAATTTTTCATGTACTTTTCACTATCACTTTTCACTTTAACTATCATCAATTTTGAATTGTAATCAGTGTTCCCTGAGGGGACAGTCATCTCTCAGTGGTGTGGAAAGGAAGAGGTCAAGCCCCCACAGCAGGTAGTGACTGACCACCCGTACAGACTCGGGGGTGTCCCTTGGTTCTGCAGGTATGAGACACTTCAGTTTGCCAGCCTGGCTTGGAAAGCATCCTGGGATGTTGTGGGGCCATCTGGGCCTGGATGCTCTTGGCAAACTGTGCTGCTGCTCCTTTTTGCAGCAGCTGAGGGTTTGCTGCCCCACGCAGCAGCCTGGCAGCAAAACCTGCTGGCATGCCAGCTCCAGCACCTCTGGCACAGATCTGTGATTGCTAGGGAAGGAGGTGGCATCTCACTGGGCCTCAGCTGCAGCAGGAGAAAAATGCAAGGAGGTTTTATTTTGTTTTTTTGGTTTTTTTTTAATTTTCCTTTAATTATAGTATTTTTACATTTACCCGATAAGTAGGCTTAAACTTTCTGTATGCTCTTTTTATATGAATTCCTTTCTGTGTTGCAAGAAAGGATGCAGCGACACATAAAAACTCTTTAGATGTAGACCTTGACTTGCACAGTGGCACTGTAAGCTGAAGCTGTTGCCCTAAGTCTGTGTTTTTGTTTTAGCATTGGGTATAAAGGAAATGTTAATAGGCTCAGAGGCTTCATGGTTTGCTGAGTTTAGTATGCATATTGGTAAATTAACATTTCAGCATGAGTGTCCCCACCTCCTTCATTTCATAATGGCTTTTCTGGAGATAATTAGTTGCAAGGAACTGGACTCAAGTTCTGACTGCTTCATAGGGGGTATATTGAGTGATAATGTAATAGATGATAACCATTCAGTAGACATTTTAAGGCTTGCAGTACAGATTTCATGGCAGATTGTAATAGTATATTAAGTTGTTTATGTACAGGTTTTTAGAAAAATTATAACAAACTTGGCAGAACTTTTATTAATTTCATCTCAGAATATGAAGACGTTTCCCAGAGGTGAAAAACAAAAATCTTAAAGAATTTTTTGCATGAAGCAAACTTTCAGTACAGTCCTCAGTGCAAGAGAGTTATGAGAGCAAGGTTGAGATATTAAACATACTTTTTTCTTCTTAAGTGTTAATGACACTTCTTGATACCATCTTAATCTGTAAAAGGTAAAATCAAATATTCAGAACGTGTGTATGATGCCTGCATGGATGCCTTCGACTGCCTTCCCTTGGCTGCTCTGATGAACCAACAATTCCTGTGTGTACATGGTGGCTTGTCTCCGGAGATCAACACCTTAGATGACATCAGAAAAGTAAGTCTTTTCAGTATTATCTTTTAGCACACCATACGCACACCATGCGATGGTTCATTGTGCCTTGTTATGAATTACTCACTTCCTTGGAGAACATACAAAAATAGCTCTAGGAAAACCTCACAATACTTAAAAGATATAACAAAGAGGTATTGTATGATTGCAATGGGTATAAACAATATTTTTTCTCAAAATAGTCAAGAGTGTCATTCTCAGTAGCTTCCGCCACATTTTTAATAGTTGCGCACTTGAGTGCCTAGCAAATTATCTAAGTGAGGCTTAGTAAGTTTGTACTTGTGTGTACTCTTGTGTTCTAAGATGTTTCTCAGAAATCTTATGAAAATTTAGAGAAAAACATCGATTTCTTCACATGATCCAGTGTCGTTACATGTTATCAAGGATTAATTTTTTTCAGATGTTTTCTAGAAGAAATTTCCATTGATATTTCTAAAAGGAGAGATATTTGAACTATTCATTCTAGTGATTTCATCAGGAAAATAGAATCTTGTTTCTTGTTTGCAGTTTGAGACTCGCAAACATGGATATATACTTCTGAGCTTTAAAGTTACTTAAAGGTAGTTTGTACTCTGAGGTTAGTTTGAAGTCTACTAAGAAATTAATATGGTTAAAAAACCCCAAACTTGAGCCAGTAATTACATGTTTTGGTTTAGAAGCAATTAGCTTAAGATATTGACTGCACTTTAAAAAATTACTGAATGTAAAGTTTTGTTTCTGAATAAAGGTTTGCTACCTCCATAAACAAAAATACTCCCTTGCCTAAAAATTGGCTGGCTTTGCAGCAACATAATGGCAGAGTAAAGGTGTTTAGCTCTCAGATTCTAGATGAGGTTCATTAACGTATTCACCTTTTCTCTGCCCAACCCAGCAAGTTTATTCATCTTCGGCAATCAGCAGAAATTGGGTCTGCATATTTATGAATTTTTGTTTAATTTAAATGAATTTTAATTGCATAAGCATCAATTGGAGAAGACTGAAATAAGCTCGAAGTGTAGGTATGCTGTGAATATTTCAAGATGAGAACGCAAAGGTAAAAATTGTAGAGAACTCTTATTAAAGCTTCTTGACTGAGTGTTAAATATATAAAACCAATTTTTTCTCTTCGGAATTTTTTCAGACGTGGGGGAACATCTGTTATGTATGTTACTGAATCATTACTTGAACTTTCCTGGTCAGTGCAGAGAATGTTTTGGACTGCAAGCCTTGTTTATACGTCCATCTTAGCAGGGGTGTTCTTACATGAAAGAATTCCTGCAGATAACAAGTGGTGTTTTTATATTAAAGAGCTCTTGCAGGAGAATGCTGTTTTTTATTATTTCCCTATTTTGCTATACTTCATCTTATTTGCAGTATGATTCTATATAATTTAAAGTTTTTAATACAATACATTCAGGACAGAAAGAGGAGGTTTTTAGCTGCTTAATTAAGGTTAAGGTTATGAGAGCACCAAGAATGTTGTGGCAAGATGCTGTAATGCAGAGATACTGGCTTGATATTTAAATACAACTTTTTTGTAAAAAGGTACAGAACTCAAAATGGGAGCTTGTATTAGACTAGCTATTGTATTTTTTTCTTGAGATGTCTCACTCACACAAATTCAGTGCCATAAGGTTTGAAAAATCACAAAATACAGTAATACTATATTCTCTCCTGTCCACTGGACTGCTTGCAAAAACCAGCAGAAAATAGGGAAAAAAGCAAACAAAAAATTTGTGTAGAATGGGAATCCACTGTACCTCTTAATGTTCAGTTATATCTGTTCCTTCTTGTCTTTGTCAGTTTTAGCAAGGAATGTTTTACTGTTAGTCAAAATCCACTGCTTTCAAGCTGAAAAACGTATTGCTTTGCATCTCTTTCTTTGTCTCCTCATGGAATGAAAACCAGTAATTTTGCTTCAATGTTTCTGTGATACACAGTTGAAAGAAGTTAGTATTTCTTTGTCTCCTATTTTTCTTAGTTAGATCGATTCAAGGAACCACCTGCATATGGACCTATGTGTGACATCCTGTGGTCAGACCCATTGGAGGACTTTGGAAATGAGAAGACTCAGGAACACTTTACTCACAACACAGTCAGGGGGTGCTCGTACTTCTACAGGTGATTATTACTGCTTTGAATAGATTCCTGTAGGTGACCTTCTTCTGTTTTTGCAGTATAAATGTTTGCTTGAACTTTTTGGCATTGCTTAGATAATTAGGTCCTTTTTTCTGCAGACTAGCCTTGTTTTCAGGTAAATTCACACTTGCTTTATTTGCATCTCTTCCTTTAAGCCACAGCTGGGAAACCCTAAGTGACTTAATTTTATTCACCAAAGCCTGCATATTTTGCTTATTTCAGTTCTTATAAGTTAAATAATGAATGTGTCACTTCTAAAAAGCAGTACATAGCTGTGTTTCTAGTTTGAAAATTAGAACTTAATTTCAAATGAAAGGTGCCAGCATTGGAAAACTGATTACCTGTCGTTCTGCAGGGTAAGTAAAAATTGTCATTTCTCCCTCACAGGTATTTTTTTTTTCCTCTGATCAAAATTTTGTTTCTGTTTGAGAATAATTCTACCCAAGAAATTCAGTGTTTGAACAGCATTATTAAATGGGACTTACTAAGAGCTGAAATGCAGAGAAGTACCTGCAACATTCTTGAAGAAACATATATGGACTTAAATGCAAAGATGCCAAGTTGTAATTCGTCTTTGAAATTATTGCTTTCTGTTGATATTTGTTAGTAAAATATAGCTGTGGGAACATTCCTGACAAAAAGTAATAGTAATTACTTTAATTATGGGGTTTTTATGGTCTCTCTCTGTAATGAGTCAGAAGACTCTCTCTTATACAGCAGAGAGGATTCCCTTGGGTGCTGGGCGATGTCCCACTGTCTCCTCTCTGGCACTTCACAGGGAGACCAAAGCAAGCCACAAAGTTCCTGTTTCCTAGTTGTGCTTGGGTGCTGACTGCTGCCTTGCTCCTTTTCCAGTGGAGGGCAGTTTGCTTTGTAGGCCATATGCTACATATGGTGTCTGTGGACACCAGACAGAAGACACCCCTTTTAAGTGTGCTTGAGCTGGTGATGAAGAGCCTCTCAAGTGCTACTTCCATTCTTTCTTCATCATAGGATCAGCCTGTGTTACCTCTGGAAAAGTGTTGGTGATTACATTGTTCCTTCCTCAGACAATGTAAGGATTTTGAGGGATTTGAGCTGGTTTTGCATTTGTTCGTTGAGGTTTTTCTGTTATAGTAGTTAAGAACAATATACGTGGATACCAAAGTAGCAAAAGTATCAGGAGAGGAGGTTAAATGGCAAAATGAGCAATGTATTCAGTGAAATTTTAATTAAATAATTCATTTTTATTCAGGAGAAATGTGTAGATGCTCTTGAAATATTAAGAGGTCATTGAACTTTTTGAAGGGAAGCAGTTCTCCTTCAGCCCGTGCTAGCAACACCCAAGTCCAAGTTTTCTCAACAAACTCAGCAGAAAGGAGGAATCTAGCTCCATCAGTTGTCTTAGAAAATCTCACATAACTGACCTGTAGATGTTTAGTGATACGTAAAAAGTAAATCAGTGGCTTCCACCAGTAACCAGGAGATAGAACCACTAGAATTAACCTCCTTGTTGGTAACGTTAGCAGGAAGGTAACAGATGGTTTGATGTTTAGAAATGAGTTTTCCAAGTCCTTTGTTGGATCCATAATTGCTGCAGTGTGGGGACGGGCTGAGAACAAAGCAGTCTGCTCTGCAGCCTGGGCTGCCAGCACCCACCTTCTGTGGGCAGGTCGCTCTGCAGCCTCCTGATCCACACCGTCTGGAAGGTGCTCGGTACATGTGTTTGGGCTCATGATGAAGGGGAGTGTCAAACTGTTGCAAACAACTGATCCCTGCAGAAGTGGGTGTATGACTGAGGGATAAAACCATTCCGCTTCCTTTCAGCAGCTCCAAATACTGAAATGTGCCTGGGATTCCCAGACACTGTGCAGAGGGATTAATAGTGATTTTCCCTTGTGAAAAGCCTGGCAAACATCCCATGTGCTTAAATACAGAGCTGTGCATGTACTGAAACATCTTTTTGGTTGGGCTTTTTTCAGAGGTCCGCCTCATACAATTAATTTAAAACTTCTTTAAAATATGTATCAGTTTGCCCCAGAAAATATGTCAGACCCAGTCTGTGTCCTGACTCATATTCAGAAAACTGCATGTTTCAGAAGAAGAAATATTTAGATGACACCTAATTATCAGGTCATGTGTGAGGGGCATATAACTGATTAATGATTCAAGCAGACAGCTTGCGTCAAGTCACGTTATCTGAGATTATATAAAGGCAAGCATTCATTTTAAAAAAGTGCCTAGTTGCTCTGAAAGGTGACTGATTACTTACCTAATGATAATACCTGGCAAAAAAAGTTATCCATCAGTGTGCAGTGTCTAGTGTCTAATTTTCCTTGCCTTTTCTTGTTACTTACTGAGAAAAGAAATTAATTTCCCTAAACCGGCAGCTCAGCTTGTAAAGGGGGGACTGAGTTATGCAGTCTTCCTTAAAGAGTGTCTTTTAATAAGATGACTTTGTTTATTCTTCAGTGAATAAAATGATACAATGACTCTCAGGCATTTCTATAAGAAACAGGCTGGGTGTCAGGAAGAATTTCTTCACTGAAAGGGGGGTCAGGCCTTGGAACAGCTACCCAGGGAGGTGGTGGAGTCACTGTCCCTGGAGGTGTTCAAGAAACAACGGGACATGGCACTTGGTGCTATGGTTTAATTGACAGAGTGGTGATCAATGAAAGGTTGGACTTGATGATCTTGGAGGTCTTTTCCAACCTTAAAGATTCTACACTATCTGACTTGGCAAGATAAACTCCTACTTACCATGTTGATAATGTCTTCTTCCAGTGATCGGAAAGCTTCACGAGGTCAGCTGGACTTTTTATCTCTGAAAATAATACTAAGTTATGGAGAGACAGCCACTAAGCAGGTTTAGGCCTTTGTTGAGGTGTGAAGAAAATTCTTCCCTTTCTAAGCCATCCTAGGATGGGGAATGTCACAATTTCCATAAGATTACTGGTTGGATGAAGAATTAAAATGTTTTTTGATTGCATTTGGACAAAGTTATTATGAACATACATGGCCCTATCCATGAAAATGTGTCATTGGATCCACATCCAGCTTGTTTCGTTTCCCTTGTGTCTAAGCTGTGGTAAAGAACATGGAGAGTGTGGTTGTGCCACTGAGTGAATTAGCAGTGTCTTAGCCTATGCAAAGTATAGCAAGGGCTTCCTGTCAGGACTAAGCACATGTGCAAGCTTAATACTTGATTTCTGGGATCATCTGTGTGATTAAGACTTGGTTATAATTACTGTTAAGAAGAGCATCAGATCGTGTGAGCATGGCCAAAGTCAATGGATGATCTCAGAAGCAGAGCATATGCTCAGAAGTTTTGCACAGGCATGGTGCTTCAATTTCTAGCGTTTTCTTAGTGAGTTAAATATCAGTTCTTAAGCAATATAAGCTTATGAAGCTTTGAGCTTTATAAGGCTGTTTGGCTGTTGACTACTTTGTTATATTTTTCCAAAGCAAAAAAAAAACCCAAAGGCAGAAATGGCAAGAGTGACTTGCATTGCAGACTCCTCTGAGAGCTTTGTTTGCCAGTGAAGCAGCCACTCGATAACTGAAATGGTTCAGCCTTACAGATCATCTGGGGTAGAGTAATAATTTAGGCCCTGCCAGCACATCATTTCAGTGGAGTACTTGACATGCAAGTTAAGTTTGTGAGTATGCAAAGATTGAGAAATGTCTGCTAAAAGCTTTTGAAGACTGTAGCACGTTTCAGCTCAGGGTGGAAGGCACAGTTGTATGAATTCTTTTCTTTTTCTTTTGCCCACTTTTCCACCCTTCCTTCTCCCAGGCCAAAAGCTTTTTTCTGCCTTCAGATCATCTGCCCAGATGTACTGGTAGAATTGCTCATCAGACCTGGGAACACATCCAATTTTAAAAGAATGACTCTGCAAAAAAGATGTGTTTATTTTTTTTAATCCCATACAGTTCCCTTGCTCTGCTTCCCAGTGCAGCTCTGCAGATAGCACATCTAAGGGCAAGAAAAAGCAGGTGAAAAGGGATCTTCTGGGAGCTTCTTAGGACAGCACAGCAGCAAAAGCATTGCCTTTGGAAGCTCAAGTGTGTGAGGCCAGTTGGTTTTGCAGAAAACCTATTTTATATTTGCGTGTAATCTTTCTGGATTAAATTTGAATGCCCTCTTTTTAAAGAAAGGTTTACGTCTCTGTTTTAATGATATGATGAAGGATATAAAAGAGAGTTATGTTAATTCCATCCAGTTTTTCCAGTTATTGGTGGAAAAACAATTTGAAAACATTTGCCATTTTGATTCTTACTGGCAAAGTATTGCTTCTCTTCCAAAACTGCATAGAAGATCACGCAAAAGAGACCTCAGAACTAGTAAACTATGCCTGAGGCATTTTGATAAAACAAGTATGCCAAAGAAGGGAATATCACAGTCACATACTCCTTGGGGAATAACATCTCTCTAGCTTAGCAGAGTGGTATTTTGTTTTCTCTGTGAGTCACCACTCTTCCATGATTCAGCATGACACATGAAGGCAGAAGGCTGGGTCGCTCTGGAAAAGCCTGTTGCGTGGGGGATTTCTGTTTGTTTGTTTTCCCTCTTGGCCAACTGCTTTATTTCTGGCTCATCTGAATTACAGTCTGGGCTCTGCAAAGCAGGGACAAGGAGGAAAGCGTTTCTGGAAGGGTAGCGCTTGGAGAAACTAGTAGGGAATTTGATTACAAGACAGTCATTTTCATTAGAAAGATTAGGAAAAATACTTCCAAGCAGAAGTCATTTCTGTAAAAGATTGTTTCTGATAACTTTGGCCATAATCTCTGTTCTGTTGGCATTTTGCAGGACTTCCTGCTTTTTACCTGAAGGACATGTATTTTTGTGTTGAGGAATATTGTTTAATAGAAAGCAAGCGGATATTAAGAAGTGCTATATGTAATAGCTGCATGTGGTGGAGACTTTGCTTCTCCCCAGCCCTGGCTTCAACAAGGAGCTGAAGAAAAATGCCTGACTTGTTTTGGTTTTTTTCAAAATAAAATGTCCAGATAGACTGCTTCTGGATTGTAGTGGTCTGGCTAATAGGACTGCTGGCACATTGCAGATCCCATCCTATGCACTTAAAAGAAAAGATGGCAGGAAGGTATTTTTTTTTTGGTCAATTTGCATGGAGCACTGTGTGGAATCTCCTCCTCTCTAGGTATGGGCCCTGTAGAATCCGCCAAATTCTTCTAGTAGAAGTCTATTTTCCACAGACTTATGAAAAATAAGATAATGGAGGAATAAAAAAAACCCCACCACTTTTGTACTTGAAATGGAAAGAAGAACCTTTCATGTCTGTTTAAGAGCGTTTTTTATCACTTCATTATATCTTCTTTAAAAGCAGTACTTAACACTGGATGAAAAGAATACTACGGGGGAAAAAAAAGTAAGAGCCAAGACATTTTGAGCAGCTGAACTGACAATGAACATAATCAACTGTCTATCAGATTTCTCATTATAGACCCCAGTTTTCAGAAGTTAATGTAAAAATTTCTAAACAAAATGTACCATAAGTCTACGTTTAGTCACAATTAATTATGAAAAGAAACGTATGCAAATTAGTTCTCATTTTCCAGTGGTTTGAATGGCAACCTGTCAGCACTTGAGATCACTGCAGTTGCCAAAATGATATCCCATATAAATTGGGAATTGAAATTATTTTATAATGGCAATCTTTTTAGACAATTACAAACATCAAACCTGCATCTGAGAGTATATGCTAGGTGGCTCAAGTCCAAAACCAGCAATATAGCATTTCATTGGGTTTGTAGCCTCTAGCTGCAAATGACATTTCAGCGTCAAAATATTCAGGAAGGCTGGAAGCAAGCAGTAGCATTTCTCTTCAATAAACTGAAGGAAGATGGTGCATTAGACTGGGGGGGGGCGGGGTTGGGGTTTTTTTCAATAAGTTTTCATCTTTTTCTTACATGATGTTGGAGACTGACAGGGCTGTTAATTGATTGCAAATGGGCACTGAAGGTGGTCCATGACATCATGCCTGGGACAGCAGGGTTTTTTTGTGTAATATGTATTTGATCTCCTGTATTTTTTTTATCTTGCTCAGTATATTTAGGACAGCTTTAATAAAAGTGTTTTGCGTAACAGTGTTAGTGTATGACTTTATCTTGCTCCTAAGGTACTGCAAAACAGTCTGCTCTTGCCAGGGTCTTTGATAATGCTCACTGTTCTTAGCATAATACCTTGCCATGAGTTACATTTGAAGATTCAGAGGCTCTGAAAGTCTATTTGTGTTATTTACAGGCACAGTGCAAGCACATCATGCTGCAGAGTCAGCACAGAAGGTAGCAGCATCATGTTGCGCCAGGGAAGGTTTAGGTTGGATATTAGGAGAAATTTCTTCACAGAAAGGCTTGTTAAGCACTGGAACAGGCTGTCCGGAGAGGTGGATGGGTCTGCACCTTTGGAGGTATTTAGAAGACATGTAGATGTGCTGCTTAGGGGTGGACTTGGCAATGCTGGGTTTTACCACTGAGCTAAAGGATCATTTCCAACCTGAATGATTCTGTGGTGATTCCCCAACAAACACCTTCTATTGCCTTCTTTCAACTTTTATGTCTGTTCTATTATTTGAAGTAGGAGAGAGACAAACTGATGGTGAAAATTAATTATGGTGGCTGGATGTTACCACAGGGTATATTTTGCTTTTTTCCAGCTATCAGGTAACATTTCAGAGCTTTTATGTAAGGTTTACACCTTTTGTCACTGGTTTGGTGTTTTTTGAGCAACAGTTTTGATTGTTGCTCTCTTACTTGCCCAGCAATTTGGGGAGATAATTGTAACATTTACATGTCACATCCTGGACCTCAGATCCAAGAAAATGTGTCCTGGTCCCAGTCTCAGGTCAGATACTGCTTTGGGACAGACTGCACTCGGAAGGCAGCTCAATTCCCCACCCATGCCAGTCTGTCTCTCTACCACATCACTTCCAGAGCTCAGGCACTTGGAGCTAGTCATGCTCACATCAGACATAGCAACACAGGTGAATCACAGTTCGAACTCCTTTACCTGGCCAGCCTGACTGCCACCACCAGTACTGGAAGTAAAGTCAGATAGTGACAGGAGGTGGGAACACTTGGTTTCTCCCAAGGTTTAATGTTTTAAATGCAACTCCTTTAAGCTAGTGGCAAGGCTGTGCCAGTACCTTGCTGCATACCTTGCTATAGCTGACATTCAGTCCATCAGTGCCTTTCAGGTGCCGGGTCACCAGGCTGCAGGGGTGTGGATGAGGCCAGCTGCAACCTCACAGGGTTGCCAGCTTCCCACCCTGCGGAAAGGTCATGAAATATAAAGCAGTCACCTGAACGATTGCTTTTTTCAAGGGTGAGAAATAAATCTGGATAAGGTAAAATAAATTATATGGGACTGACTGACTTGAAGAGGGACAAAAGGGAAGTGCTCTAGGTGGCATCTGGATCAAGACTCTTTCTGACAGCTTAGATGTTTTTAAGGGGCCTGGTAAGGTTTTGCCTGTGAAGTCTTTTTCATTTCAGCACCACTTCTTCACACTTTTCCACGCACGTTCTTTGTTCTGTTTTGCTCCACCACAGTTGACTTTTGAAAGGGGAAGCCAAGAAATGTTGGCTTTTTTGGATTCTGCATACGATTACTAACAGGACAAAAGAGATTTTCCTTCCTCTCTTGTATTGATAGGTGGTCATTGTGCTTGTTATCCTTCAGTAGAGGCATGGAGAATCATCAGTAGTTTAAAAGCAAGAAGAAAACAGTTGTTACAGGAAAAAAAAAATGTTTGAAAGCAACAAAATGAAGTCAATTTAAGTTTTGTAGCAATTATTTATGTATAATTTTAAATAGGTTTTCTCTGAAAACTTAGTTATTTCACACTTGCACTGTCAGAACTGCTGTGCTCCATTTTTCTTGTATGTGATTTCCATGTGTTCAGTGTCTTAAGCAGAAAGAGTAGTTTTCACGGTGCCTAGGTAGTAAGAAATGTCTCCCTCATTCTCCATAAACGCAGCAGTGTCCATTTTCAGTGAAAAATACAATAGAGATTCCACCATCACCATTTTCACCTCTTGATTCTGTTTTCACTCATATGGTAGAACATATGTTGGAAAGATGTATTCAATGGGCACTTTGGGGCAGTTTCAGAAATCACGGGATTTACAATTTAATTTGCCAAGGGGAAAGATAATTCTCATTTATCATTGAGATAAAGTTCAGGAAGGTCAAATATCCCCAGTTTGGAGATTGATTTGTCTTTCTCTTTTCCTCTCTTTCCACTTACCATCTTATTTTCTGGCACCCACAAGCAACCAGTGTTAGTGAGTGAGAAGGTTTACTGTTGCAAGCAACCATTGTATTACATTTTATTTTTTATTTTTAATATATTAAATCTTAGAGTAATAAAAGAAAGTGCTTTTTTTCTGCCAAGCCATAGGGTGATTGTTATGTAATGAATTGCAACTTCCAGCATTCCACTCCATGCAGTTATGAGGTGGGATTAAACAGATACTTCTGCTAGTGTTGTCTCTCCTGAAATCTGCCTGCAAAGCAGGGACTGATTTAGTGAATGATGCATGTTACACAATACATTTTTTGAAAACTGTGTAGTGCTTCTGATAATGCCATAAAAGGTGCTGTTATCTTTTTTCCAACAGTTACCCTGCTGTATGTGAATTCCTACAGCACAATAACTTGTTATCCATACTCCGAGCTCATGAAGCCCAGGATGCTGGGTAAGTATGTGTGGGGAGGGGCCAATAATAATGTATAATGGCTTACCATTCTCAAACAGAGCACAGAGAGGAAGAACAGATGAGTGAGAATGAAATAGAAAACTTAAAATTAAGTTTTAATTTAAGCTGTCACCTTTTAGTAATGCTATAAAAATGTACTCTGGCATTACAGTGTCCTTCACATTAATATTACTGAGTTATGGGACTTAATGAGTCTTTATATATGCCACTTACCTAGCCTTAGTGATTTTAAGTGACATAAAATGATCAAAAGTTATTTTCATGCCAAACTTGGGAAGAAAAACAAATTCATCTCAGAAAAAGATGTTTTGCAAATGTTCCAGAGGCTTTTGACACACAGGTTGCCATCATGCCTGCTAAGTAATTTGGCTCATGTAGGCCAGAACTGTCATCTTTCAAGTCTTTCACAGCTACCTGAAACTTCTGGGCCTACTGAGTTTACACTGCATAAAAATAAGAATTATGGAATTCAATAGCCACACATTTTTGTATGCAGGAGTATGATTAATGAATTTAAGGAGTTTAAGGCACTGTTCAAAAACAGTCCAGGTAAAGCACTGGGTGGTGTTGATGGTTCCCCAGGAAATTACTGTATTGTAATTTTGTGCTCCTTTAAAAAATTATTTGAAAAAAACCCTATTATTTGAATTTGTACCATACTTGTGAGATATTAATGAAAGATCAGAATCTGAATAAATAGCTTTGCATATTGTGCATAAATTATTATTGTGTTTGTTTGGAGGTAGAAACTTTATGCAACTAGAATAGCAATAAAAGATAAATTAGCGACATTGTAGGAGTAAGGTCAATATTCATTATGCATAGAAAAAGCTATTGGAAATGTTTGAATTGTCACATACTTAAAAACGTCAACACAATTAAAAGCAAGCTATTGCTGTGCCAGAAATACCTGGCATGAAATACCCAGGGATAATGAAATTTCATTTTTATTGTATTGCTTTCTGATAAATGGTAAAAAATTAAATTTTGTAGAAGAGATTGCATTGAAACTATACAACAGTTTCAATGCATCTCTTGTGAATGTTTGCAAGATTCTTCAGTTTCTTGTAGCTGAGGACTAAAGCGTAGCTTTTGGTGTACTTGTGCCTAAGTACTGTTCGGTTGGTTTGTTTCCAATTACTTGCAGGTTTAATGCTTGATTGATTATTTGTTGGTGTAATAAGCGTTTTATTTTTCATAAGGCAGCAAGGTTAGGTAATGAAAACATGCAGACATTAATAAACTGGCTAATAGACTGGATAAGATTAGGCACAGCACTGGAAGTATTGGACCCCGTTTCCCCTCCTCTGCTTATACTTTTCACATCCCCTGGCCTTGCAATCATCTGCAGTGGGTGATGGAGAATGTACACTTCTGTTCTGAAGCCAGCTCCAAGCCATTTGCTGGTGCTTGCCTCATCCAGAATCCTACAGAGGAAGGTCTGGGAGTGTCCTGAGGTGCATGCCTGTAGAGGCCACATGACTCCAGGGATAGGCACCAAGCAAACTCATTACAAAACCCCCCTCTGGCTCACTGAATTTCAGACAGAGACACAACTTTCAAGTATAGTGTGATCACTGGTCATGCCAATGGATGTAATGAGAAAGCCTGCAGGAAATACTCTTTGCCATGGCTTTTAAACGGCTCATATGTGTGTTTCTCTTTCCTGGCATTTGTTAACAGCCAGCACAGTAATGTACTAGAGTTTTCCTGACCAAAGTCAGTGTTGAATATACATCCAACACTGGGTAATAACTAGTGTCTTCTCTCTTCTCTTAGGTACCGTATGTACAGGAAAAGCCAAACAACAGGCTTCCCTTCTCTAATCACAATTTTTTCAGCACCAAACTATCTAGATGTATACAATAACAAAGGTAAGAATTTAATTCCTGTTAATATACAGTGTATTTATCTTTTCTCAAATATGTTGAGTTTTTTCCACTCTTTATTAGTCAGTTCATGCCCATTTTCTTTCTCCATTTATTAGTTCATGCTCATTCCATTTATTACATAATACAGACCTAATTAAATCTATTACAGGCAGACGTATGCCTCTGAACGTAACTGTGTATTCTTAATATGCCTTAGGATATTTCTGCATTTTGACGGCAAGTTATTAAGTGAATGTTACACAGAAAGCAAAACCGAAAACAGCTCTATTAACTAAGAGAAATGTATTAAGAAGTGTTCTGGGTGAGATATTTAGCGCCCAGTGTTCCTTATAATTAATTGTTAGCTCTTTGCTTCTTTCCAGTAAAATTAATGGAGTTCATATAGGCAAACTGTCTAGCCAGCAACAAACTCTGACAGATCATCAGTGGATAGAGCACAGGATAGATATTGTCTGTGTTCTTTTATGATTTGGGTTTCTTAATCCTTGAACAGTATAATGTAGAAAGTTAAATATAATTGAAAAGTTAATAGAAAGTTAAATATAAAAAAATAAAAAGGTTATAGCCCAAATAAGAGCCAATAGTCACTCTATAAAGACTCTGCTGAATTACAAGTGTTTGCAGCTTCTCTGAGTTTATTAGTTTATTGCATTCCTGGAAATCTCTAATTAACTGGGGGGCGGGGGGGAAATCATGCTTCTAAAAATAAAGCATTTTAATAAACCTGTCCTCCTATATCGTGAAATGAGCAGTAATGTTCACTTTCTCCTAGTCCCAGTAAAGTTAAAATTATTGTTGTTCCTCTGTGAGGAAAGTAAATTATTTTTTTCAGTGATATTCTTGAAAATAGCTCCCTTGCAAAGAGATTTGATTTCTCTTGAGAATGGATATTTTTAATTTGGATGCTTGTTTGCAGAGGAAGTAAGGATTTTTTTTTTTAACTTGCAAAAGAAAGCTTCTTCAGGCATAATTTTTAATTATAATATGTATAATCTAAAAGCTGTTGTGCCATGAAGTGTATGCAAGGGAAGGAAACACTTCACTTACATAATGGGGCTTGTACACTTCAAATTTCTTAGTATGGCTATTAACTTGTTGAAAAAAATTATTCTGCAAACCATGTAAGCAGAACTGTCAGTAGCTACTTTCATGAAAATAATGTAAGGGCTTTGCTAGCAACCTAAAAAAGTGTAGGATGAAGCAAGAAATGTGTTAATTTTCTTGGTAGTATCATTGCTATTGTGGGGAAATGTGTTAACATTCTGAGTTGGCTGCTTTGGGTTGAAGGCTGAGCAACCATGAACCTCTACAAGGAAGGTGACCGAAAGTGTTCACCTTTTGATTTTCAATGCATGGAGGTAGTTCTGTGCAGTGAAGGCAGTGGGTGAATAATGTGAGACCTTGTCCTGAAGGCAAATAAATGTAAAGCCATGATTTACAGTGTTCAGAATCTTTAATTTGAAACCAGATTTTGGATGGTAAAGAGAAGCACTTTCCATTATCTCCTTTGCAGAAGAGAGAGTAATTTCCCTTGTTCCAGAATGCTCCGCTGTGGCAGGCAGGTCTTAAATTCAGTAAGAAACCTTTTTTGGAGGAAGGCTGTACAGGAGCTGCTGAGAGTCTCTGGTTATCTGTGGTCACAGCTGGAGTTTGGGTGTGGTTTTGGCGCTACCTGCTCTGAGTGAGCTCGGGCAAATAAGCAGTGGTGCGACATCAGCACCAGTGTGCCACTCTTTAATATATGGCTTGTTGTAAATTTAGAGGCTGACCTTTAGCAGCTTTGTAATGAATTCCCATTGAGTTTAACTGCCTCTTTTTCTCTCATTAGAGGTTTTGACACATTATTTCATGGGACTGATTGCACGGACTCTTGACATTTAAAGTACATTGTGCGTAGTTTTTCATGCTGCTTCGCTCATGCGTCTTTATCTGGCTAGTCTCTGGGGGCTTGCTTCCCTTTTCAAGAATAAAACTCACCATCATACTCATTAAGTCCAAAACATGGCTACTTGTTGGCTTCCTTGATTTGCAGCAGATGAATTAACTGGGAACACAGAGTTTCTGACTGACTGATTTCAGGAGATGAAGGAAACCATTTCCATCCAGAGGTATTGCAGGACAGTGGCTCTAGCTGCTGACTCATCAGGCACTGGTGCAGAACCTGATGATTTTTATCATTTGGAGTTTTGGTTACTGTCAGTCCTTGGAAAAGGAGTTAATCTCCTACTAGTAAGAGCCTTCTTGTCGTATGTATTCTTAGTGTGCCTCTAGTTGTCAGTTAGCCCTGGAAGTCATCCTAAATAATTCCTGAGTGGCTCCAGCTCCCACTGACACGAAATGGGTCATTTTTAAATGCAGTGTTGTTTAAGATAAATACATTTTTTAAAAACCTGCAAGAGGCTAAGAATGCTCATTTCCCCCCCCAGGGTGAATAGTTCTCATACCCATTAAAGCAGATGTATCTTCTTGTGCTTTTTCAAAGCACTTCAGAAGGAGTAGAGCTGGTTGCCAACTTTATCTAAGGGCTCCTTCAGTCACCACTGGAGAGCAGCCACTGGGATCAGCTATGTCCTCAAAGGAGTACGAGAGAGGCAACAACCCCAGAGCAAAAGAAGGTTTGACAGAAGTAGCTGAAGATAAGCTACCCCAAACAAGACCATGTTCAGCATATCTGCTGTTAATAATGCTGCCATGGATCCTCCTTATGGGCTGTCTCAGTACCGACCCACTATGGGAATCTCTTTTGATTTTTATCTGCCTGTTTCTGTCACCAAAGGGGGTTCTCTCTGTCCTTTGGTTACTGGATATTGCCTCATGAAAGCTGTGTGTGTTATTCATCTAATGTGTGGCTGTTGGTCCCATCGCAACCCCAGACCACACACACGCACAGCTTTGGGTGCCACAGTGAGGTTTTTCCTTTGGGAGGCTCCCATCGGGGGTTCCCTGTGTAGGAAATAGAGACAGAGGGGCTTTCAGGGAGTGATTCAGAGACTCAGAAACTACCTAGATATTGGGAGCCTTATGTCCTCCTTTTTCCATGATTATCCGTCTTCGTTATTATTATTTCCTTCCATTCATTATAATGGAGAAAATTGGCAAAGGGAAGGAATTTTTATATGTTTTTGGCAACTTCTGAGCTACTGTTTGGTGTCTTCATAACTTTCTTAAACATTTCTGCTTTCATTTCTATTATTAAAAGGCATAAAGGAAACAATATTTTCGGTTTATTATTAAAACTTGTTACAAGAAATAGCAGTGCATTGATGACTTTTCTAAAACTGCTGCTTCTGGAGAGGGAGCTCATGCAAGAAGATAAATGTTAATTGGATTGGGGTAGTTACCTGTGACTTCAGGGCCTCAGAGGAAGGCTGTGCTGATCGAGAAACTGAGAAAGTTGTGTAAGTACAGATTTACCCCTGGATTCAAGGGGGCCCATCACTACAAGAAATTCTCTATAGCAAGAGAATAAGAGGGTGCCAGAAATTCTCGTATGGTAAGATCTGGCCTTGTATCATGTCTCAACTTTCATTCCTGCATTCAGTATTTCTTTATGTCTTAATTAGGACTTACTGTAATGCTGTTCATGACACACACACACCCCCAACAAAAACAACAACAACAAAATAAATAAAAAAATCAAGGGAAAGATTTACAGAAGTTCTGCGGAGGCAGGAAATTTATTTGTAAAACACTGTTATTTCAGTGTCTGACAGTCACTTCAGTAAGTGCATGCTTTTTGGCTCAGTGAACACTTTTAACGAGCTCTTTACAGACAGACTATTATCTTTTGAACACTTAAAAGAATGAGGTTTCATAGTGAAGAGAGAACCACGAGAGAATCCAGAGTTATCAAGAACAAACCCCAACATGCAACAACATACATATGTTGTTGCTGAAAGGAAAAACAGATGGTGCAGAGAAACAAAGGAAGTCTGTAGGAGAGTTTGGGATACTACAAAATTAAAAAAACTAGTAAATCGGCATTCTTGTTAATGTATCACCTAAGTGATATGTCAGTGAAGTGTGTATAAAGTATCAGCATGCAGTAGAGCAAGGATACACATTAAGAAATGTACCTGATCCAAATGGATCTAATGGGAAAACTATTTTTATCTGGAAAAAGACAGAGTAATAAACCTGGAAGACAAGAATGATCTTTGAGAAATCTTGGCACTTTGGGAGAAAGGAAAGAGATGAAACCTTCTGTTTGCCCTATCAGTTTTCTTTAAATGCCTTATCTCTGCAGTTGTGATGAGTTCTTGTCACGGAAACAAAAGCTTTTAAAGAGGAGCTGTCAGGGTATCTAGGCCATCTCATTGCCGAATCAGAGACGTTTGCCAAAAGTGATTTTTGCAGTCTCTTGATAAAATCTTGAATGCTAGTCTGCTCTTTCTTTGGAAGATACAGTTGCACAAGTGAAATAAAAATCTTCAGAATTCTGTAAGGGAAGATTTTCCTACCTGCAATTAGACCACTTTTGCACGTGATTATTTACTATACAAGGCAATGATCTAAATAATTTTTTCCTTTGATAATGTTTAAACTCCTTGAGCATTTTACTAACCCTTATCCCTGATCTGACTTGGGCAGAAAATGCTGTAGTTACTTAGCAACTCTGCTTGAGGAGAAGGCAGTGTTCCCAGTTGCACAGTTAATGCTGAAGTTAATTCAGCATTAAATCAGAAACTGAAATTCTTTCTTAGGTATGAAGAATTTGAGAGACCTTTCACTGATCTGTTTTCTAAAAGCAGGATGAGTTTTCTGAAAAAAAAAAAAATCAGTTAAATTGTTCACTAAAATTATTTTGAGATTGTTCATCTAAAAACATTCTGGGCTAGTATTTCTGCCCTTGTCATTAATTGTTTCCTCTGATGGAAATGTTATCAATTAATTTATAGTGAAAAAATTGGGCAGATCTTGAAACAGGACATATAATGTCTTTGAGAAATTCTGAACTATCTGTCACACATTTTAATGTTGTTCATGTTGCTTAGAGTCCTAATCCACCTCCAAATGTATAGGCTTTTAAAGCACCATTTGGGATGCCAGAGGGTCTGAGACATCCACTCAGATCTGACAGGTACGACACATGAAACAGTTGTTCCAGGCTCATCTTTAACTGAGGGAGACCAAGGAAATGTAGCACTGGGTGCTTATATTTAACCCTAAGAAGGTTAGAAGAGCTATCTCCATTTCTAGCTGAAGGAAGGAAGTTTCTTACCTGCACAATTTTCAACACAGATATTTCCAGCCTTGGGTACCTGTGTTAAATGCTTAAAGCTAAACAGTACAAATGCTGTGTTAGTATTTCATTTCACTCTGATCTGATTTCAACATCCAATATCTCAGTTTACTAACGTTGGCAAGAAGTATAATGTCGTCTGGGATATCTGCACATCTTCACTTTACAAAACATTAGCTTTTAAAACTTATTTACAACAGCAAGTATCAAAATTAGGTTAAAATGTGTGTCTGTTAAGAATAATAAGATTCTTGCTGTGGTTGGTGATTCTACATGATAATGGCTGGTGGCTTGGTCTGCTAGCATCTGTTTGTGTTTGGAAAGAAAATACTGAGGTTGCAGCCTAGAATAATAAGCAAATATTGGGGAGAGTCAGGTTTTTCTCTGTTACAAGTTTCATAACCAAAAGAACCCATCCCACTTTCTTCTGTCTCCTTCATGTGTGACTCTGTGTGTCCTCTAGTCTTATAACCTGCAAAAAACTTGTGCTCTTTCAAGGCTGCTGGGGTCTCCTATATCTACTTAGGTATCAAGTTAAGGTTGACTAAGAAATGAAGTAGAGATGAAACACCCAACCTTTTCACTCAACAAAGAGGAAAAAGAGAGCTATGACCAAAAGAAGGAAAGGGGCCAGAAAAGCTCAGGGTAACTCCTGCTGTTACCTGAGAAGCATTTTCTTCTTGATCCAGATGAAGTTTTCTTTTTCTAAGTAGTAGTCAGAACTTCACAATCATAACAAGAGCCTGTTTATTTAATGTTAAATATCATCTTCATTAGTTACCTATATAAAAATATTGTGTGCATTCTGCTTATAAATGACAGATTTTTTTAAATAAAAATGCCCCAAAGTATTTGTGATACTGGTAACTACCCCACTTTATTTAATACTTTTAAGAGGAGGGTTATTTCAGACGATTGATCTCTGTTATTACCCTGCTCTATTCCATCATGTCATTTTCCTCAAGTGGCTTTTGAAGTAATTTGTTGGGGAGATGTGCAGGTCAACAATTTTTTAAAATACTGTTATCAGACCTTTTTTTTGTAAGATACTGAGGTATATAAATTAATAAGGTGGTGTGAAGATTTTCTTATTATACTAATCTTAGCATCAATTATCTTCCTTTCAAAGAAAACAACCCAACTAAAGCCACTTATATTTAATTTGATGTTTTCCAAACTGTTCTGCATATAGTTTAGGCTTTTTCAGAGGCCAGTTTTAAAAGTTCTTTGTAAAAATGATTTATTCAGATTTCACAGAATTTAGAAATAGACTTACTGGATAAATTTAAGAAATAGTGGGAAGGGGAACTACCTCAGCTCACTAATGCGATGAATTTGGAGTTTTAGTCTTCCTAAATGAATCTTCAAAACCAGTAAGTGGTCCTTTTTGTGTGGTTTTGACTCCTTTTTTTTCTGTAAAGCCACAAACTATTTATTTTTACTATGCAAATGAGTCACTAATAGGAGAAGAATGAATTTCAATCTGCTGTATGTGATCACAGCCAAAAAGGGGTGGAAATCTTGAGAGCATCAACACTAGTTTTCTCAATTTTGTTAATAGCAGTACTAAGCCATTTTTTTTCTTTTACTGAGCAGCGCAATGACTGCCGACTATCAGACTGGGATGGGCAAGAGTCAAATGTGGTTTATTTAAATGGAGGCTGTTTGCCTAGCAAAAGTTCACATAATTGCCGATGTGCTGTTTTCTTGGTTTATCAGTGAGTAGGTTTCAGAAACTCCCAGATCACTCTGGACTCTTGTCATCAGCCACAAAGTGGAAGACATTGAGCACCCTCTTAAATTTTTGTGGGAAGCAGCAGCCTACTGCATAAAGAAAGGTTTCTTTTCTGATTGACACACAGTCAGTGAAAGGAGATAAATAATCAGAAGAAATTGTTCAGCCCCCTCAGCCAACTTTGCAATTCCTACAGTGTTCTGTCACATTGCACTTGTACAACTTCATTGCTTGCTGTTAAGTGATAACCAGTCCCTGGAACTGTGTACCTTTTTGGGCAGCCACAGGTGGGAAGGCTGGAGGAAAGGGGAAAGCAAAGTATGATGCACCTTCTTGTGATGACTGTTTTTGTTGCTTGTGTTGATTAAAGGTCCTGCATGCAGTCTCCTGTAACTGCATTGTTTAAAGACTTTTATGTTTGTGTGTTCAAAGTCCCTTTGGTGGGACTTCAGTCATAATCTCAAAATTACCTTTTCAGATTACTGTTTCAGCTATGAACCAACTGAAGCCCATTAACAGAAGTTAACACTGAACTTGTTACAGTGCTTTAAAAAGTGTCTGTGGCATAAATATCTGTATTTCTGCCCATTAGCAAACATAGTCTCTGTGTGTGTGTATGTTGACAAGAATGATGCGAATGTTATACGGTGCAAGACAAATTGTATTAGTATTGATTCGTATTATAGGGAGCACAGTCCTAGTGTTTGAATAATGTGAGAAGCAAGTGTCATCTCTTGTACAATCCTATGAGTGAAATATGCTGAAAATGTCCATTGGAAGAGCAGCATTCAAACTCTGAGTGATAAATGCTCCTCTCTGTTATCTCCAAAGCATGGTTGTGAGAAGCTCAGATAACTATGATATGGGGGTTTGTGGATAGTCTGCTTCATTCCTCACTGGTGGCAGATCTCAGAGCTTACATTCTTGATTCAGAGGGGTGAATTCACTTATCAGCCCATCTTAGTGCCAGGGAAAGTTGATGAAGCTGCTTTCAGACTGAAAATGAATTTGGACTTTACTGAGTCTGTATGCTGTTGTAACTGGCATGCAGGTACTGCCTCTGGATCAAGAGGGTGAAAGCTGATGAGCAGCTCTGCAGGCTGTGCGTGCTGTCAGTGTTACTGGTCTGGTAGCCATACATGTATGGCTGATGTCTCTTCTTTCTCTCTTCTAGCTGCAGTATTGAAATACGAGAACAATGTTATGAATATCAGGCAGTTCAACTGCTCCCCTCATCCGTACTGGCTTCCAAACTTCATGGATGTGTTTACCTGGTCCTTGCCATTTGTGGGTGAGAAAGGTACGTCAGTTGGTTCTGTTCATAAAAACTGCAAAATCATTTCATAGTCACTGAGCATGTGGCCTCTTTTACTTTAAAGGGCAAGGATGATTTGAAGATAAATGTCTTGCTTTTGAGGATAAATTTTTAGAAACAGGCCTCAGAGGGGCAAGCAATTACCAACAGCTAATCATATTTTCATATAGTTTTATAATTTCCACTCTTTCCAGGCCTATGTGATGCCATTACATTTCTGCTGTAGATTTTATGGCACTGCAGGCTGGAGGTGCATTCACTGAAAAAAATTCTGATTGTTTTTTTCTTTATAAGCTCTTGAGCATTCCCTTGGATATTGCTTACTGCTCAAGGGACATCTCAACAGATCTCACTACATGTGGCTACATCTTTACCCAGTTGATCTTTATGGTAAGATGATGATGGGTTGCTTTTTCATCAGCAGACACAGAGCTGGTGATACTAAGACCCAGTCTGGCTAACTGTTCCTGGAGAGAGTAGAGGGATGCCAGCAAGAAGGAAAACCTGCTCCTCAGCCCCTTCTCTGCACAGGGCCTACAGTGCCTCATCACTGGCAAGAAGACTCTAAAGAACACAAATGATGCTTTATTGAAACATGATGCTCTTGATGTTGCCTGAATACAGCCTCATGCTATGAATGGCCAGCACACAAAAGCCATGAAAACACTTTGGTCTAGTATATTAAATGAATACAGAATGCAAGCTGCCTAAATCCCAAGTCATTTTATTCAGTGCCTGAGCTGAAGCTTGCTTTGATCCGTCCATTATAGAGTATTGCTGCAACAGCAATTACTGCCAGAAAACTATAATAAACTCTTGAAAGCTGCTTGGAATAACAGTTCTCTCTTAATAGGCAACTGGAAATACAGCCAGCTGTGGCTCTTACCTGCAGTCATGACCGGCTTTGTTTTCAGCTACTCTTTTGTATGAGGAAAGCTGCTGGTGAGACGCCTCAGGTCTCTCTGAGCAAAGCAGATAGACAATGAAACAGGGATTAACAAAGAATAGACAGCTGTTTCCACTAATGGAGACATTACATAATCCACACTGACGTGTGTTGCAGACTCTTGTGAAGCAGATAAAATGCTTTTATTTTCTTTGGCCATAAACTTAGCGAGGCTGTTTCTAGTTTGGTCATGTTCTCCATACGCATTGCAGTCCTGTAAGATGTTCTGTAAGGTTCTTACAGAGGCTTCCCATCAGCAGCCCCCTCAGGTGGGGCTGCAGTAGGCATGGTCAGATTTGCTAAGGTTCTGAGACCATGGGTGTTCCTCATTCTTCTTCAATCTTTTTTTTATTTACTCCTTTATATGTTTCTAATGGTCACACTTAGCAATTTCATGGAAGTTGGAGAGCCTAAAGAAGGGAAAACAGTATTTTTCTTTTTATGCAAAACAATATTCATAGATGTAAGAATTGGTGTTCTACACAGCTTGTTATTTATTTCCTTTTCTTTAATATAGATTTTTTCCCTCAAAGGCCAACCAAGGTAGGAAGCTATTAGTTTCACTGGTTGTTGTTAATGTGGAAAGTGTTTCCACTAATCCTGTTGAAGGAAAATATTAAATCCTTCACTAAAGTAGGAAAAAAAATATAGCTTTGTCCCACACTTCTAATGTTCCAAGTCATCATAGTTGTCACAGAAGAGGATTTTGATAACCACTTGACTAAAACATTTAAATTTTCAACCTGTGTAGCTAGTACAAGGCTAGACATGCCTGGTAACCCATTTAATGATGCTTACTACATGTAGATGTAGCGGAGTTTTTCTTAATCTGCTAATGGTTTCACATTTTACCTCCTAACTTTGGCTTTTTTTGTTCTCTACATTACATTTCCTTGGTTGTGATTTTTGCTGGGGTTATTTTTTTCCATTGTTTTTATTGTGTACTGTCTGGTTAGTGTCTCATAGTCTTCTTTCCAGAAAGAGCTGAGACCAGGATAGGGATAGCCTGTGGCTGACCCTTTCGTGCCCAAGTTCCAAACTAAGCAAGCTGAATATAGTCTGAATTCTCTGAAAATTATGTAACTACTGAATATAGAATAGTTCCCTCTCTAAGGAACCTACGTGTAGTCTGTCCTGGATTTCAAGGGATACCAGGTACATCTTAAAAGAGTTAATATTTTGTTGAACTGGAAGTACCGTGTCTAAAACCTGGATAAATAAATATTCTGTGATCTTCTTGCTGTAACTTCTTCCATTGAACTGTTGTTCCATTTGCTGAGCAGGGAAATCAAATCCTACTATGTAGGAGCAAGAGGAGAGCGATCAGTCCTATTATCCAGGTTGAGTGGAAGGCAAAAATGTATTGAGGGGGAGAAAACAAATGTTACATGCTTCATTGTCTATTGGAAAAAGAGAGATCACAAGCATATTATTTTTTTAAGGTCTATTTGTTGTTGTGTTCATTATATTTGAAAAAAATTTTATTGAAATCTTTTTATTAGCTACATAAGACACTTTGAGCTTCTACTACTACATACGTAAGACAGGTCCTATTCTTTAAAAATTGTGTGCCATTATCACATTGAGTTTTTATTCACACTACTGCAGCTAGAGTTTGCTCTCAGACAGATGAGGGAATCTTAATATGAACATTTTGCACTTGTTTTCCATTTTAGTGACAGAGATGCTGGTAAATGTGCTGAACATCTGCTCAGATGATGAACTGGGAACTGAGGAAGATGGGTTTGATGGTAAGAGCCTCCCGCCCTTGGTCGAAATTGTTTGCCTTGTGATTATTTTTAAAATTTATTTACTAACCCTGAAATAATTTTCTGAGTCCCATTTGCATTTTGTGCTGCTGAAAGCAACTGTTTTGCTAGATTCCAGTGGATTTGCTTACTGTATGCTTTGGAAAGAATTAATAGATCTTCTGCCCTCTTCTAACCCTTTTCTTGGTCTCAATCTTTTGGTTTAAAAACCTGTATTTCCCTCCATGAAATCGGGGTTGTATTGTCACAAAGGGGTCAGATGTTGATTTCATGCAAAAGATCACAGGAATTTTCATAGCAAGTTTAATTATATCAGTGAAATACTCTTCCTACAATGAAGTAAGCTTCCTGCAGAGCTCCTTCCAAAATATTGGTACTGTGACTTTGGAAGACTTGTACTTGGAGTATTTCTTTAATCACACCTTTTGATGTGTTTGTGTGTCTAAAAGGCTTTACAAGTATAAAATCATTAAAAATAAACATGTAGACAAAATGTTCTGACCTGACACTTCTGCTAAGAAGAGAGGTATGGTCACTTCTGTTACCATTTGAGTTGAAGTTTATGTGATGATTAGTTGCCTTGTACCTGCTGGTTTGACTGTAAATGATACTTTATATCTTAAAATTTGGGGATTCTTAGAAGTCAGTTTCTTTTATTAGAAATAATTTTCTGCTAGGTTGTACAAGAGTAAATTATAGCTCTCCAAAATGTCCCTTTTCAATTGAGCAAAGCTGGAAAAAGTCCCATGCATCCCTAACATTCTTACCATGAATGCTTTCAATGTTTTTAAAAAAACTGTGAAAAGTAATAATAAATAATCTATTTAATAAAAATAATCTGTGAAAATAACAAAAATACTAAAAATAATGAGAATTTAAGAGCCTGGAAAAATCTACCTTTTCAAGGTAGAATGAATGAACAAGGAAAGTGAAGAACTTTGAAGTAAGACAAATACTTAATGACATTGTAATTAATAATTAAGCTTCTCTCTCAAAGTATTTATTTTTAATCTTTGGAACAGGAAGCTAGATCAGAGGTTTTGCAAAAAGTTTCCTTCGTGACGGAGGACACTGGTATGGATGATAGTGTTTCGATTTTATTCTGGAAAGCCAGATGGAATTCCCTGTTCTGCATCTGCCACAGAGTGTGGACATGAGCAATTATCTTGCAGGACCTGGGACAAAGACTGAATTTATTGAAACCAGTAATCAGTGGAGAGAGGAAAACACCTGTTTGAATATTGTGCCCATTTTTTTCCTCATGAAATTTAAATAAGTCAGTACTGTGTAATTAAAGCAGCGTGTGAAACTGTACAGAGGCATACAATGAGTAAAAACTGTGTCAAATTAAATACAGTAGCAACACAACCATGTGCTTAAAATCCTTGGCTCAAGAAAGCATTTAAGAGCAGGCTGAAATCCCACTGAATGCAATGCCAAAGCAAAGACTTTTTTTAATTAATTCAGGCAGGCCCAATACTTTTCTTTAAGGTTGTACTATAAGCTTCCATTGGGCATAGACAGGCCAGTGCCTGTAGGCTTTTCCTAAAATTTCAGTGTCAGCATTCCCATTGCTAAGTTAACAGTTCACGACCACGTTTTCAAATGCAGTCAGAAATACAGAGGCATTAGAGGTCTTGGGGAACAGCAGCCCTCTGCAGCTGCAGGATGTCTGCATCTACTGCAGTTTTTCTGGGAGGAGTGTGAACCCCCACCCCATTTCCCTGGGAGTTTTACCATGGCACTCCTCCAGATGTGGAGTTTGCAGCATTGCAGGTGTCTAAGCAAGGAGACCGGCTGAAATCCTCTGGGCTCGCATGTGCGTGTACTGCATAACAATATCTAACAGTGTTAAAGTTTCCAGATGAGGAATAATTAAACTGTTCCTGGTACTGTAATGCTAATACTGTTGTCTAAATCTGCTTTCAGTTTTTTCTGTATGAATGATTTCTCTGTGTAAAACATTATGGTAAGGAAGATACTAGAAATGTCGTCTTTAGCATGTGTAGCTAAAAACCAGAGCTGGCATATGTTCATGTCTTTCCCACATAATCCCCTTAGAGCTGTAAAACGGGATCTGTGGCACTGGTGCTGCAGCTTGCTGTGAGCTCGTGCTTGTACCTCCAGCCCACTGGATCCAGTGGACTCATGGGGATTGTGCACATGAAGAGATTGAAGGATTTAGACATAAAAGTAAATTTGAGGGTTGATTTAAATTTAAATAGCAACTAATATCTATAATGATTTCCTGGTGAGTTCTGATGTATTCTCTGTACAGCAAACAAAACCCCTTTTTCTCTCAGAGATAGTTGAGTTCCCTCTCTTTTTTCTTTTTCCTTTTTTTTTTTCCCTGAAAACCTTGCCTTTTGGGGGAGAAATTACAAGATGCATTTTGTGTGTGTTCTTGATGAAACAGACCAGAATAATTATCAGCTTAAAACTCTTTCTATAAGAACTGTATACTGACAGTCCTGTAGTGGCTCAACATTTCCACTGTTCTTCAATAATTTCTCTCCAGCTTCCTTGGAGTGCTGCAGCAGTACAGTCCTTCTTACCTGCTTACATTTTTCTTTAGCAGTATTTCCCATAGAAGGAAATGCCTGATATCTGCAACAGCCAGATGCACTTTGTTTGATGTAATGATTCTTAAAAATCATCGCTTATTTTTAGATCATCAGTAGTTTTCAGGGCTCGCTGCTGATTTCATTTCTCTCCTTGCAGTTTGAACATGCCCTGACCTGGGTTCCCACATGTAGTGAGAATGGTCCATCACTATGGTTTGCACTGATCATTCATTTGTTATCTTCTCTTACACTTTCTTGCCCCCTGTCTTCCCCTCTCACTCCTTTCCTTCAAAGCAAAATCCCATCAGTATTGCCTGACTTCACTGCATGGTGTTCTTGTGAACTCTTTTTTTTTAATTATTATTTTTAGTTCTGAGTCATGCATGGTGCATCTAGCCGTGAGCAGGATGCTCAACAGCATGTATTCCTTTTATTTTCTCTCCCTGACCCCCCGCACCTTTTTTTTTTTTTCCTAAGGAAACACATGGGGATCTGATCAATTTGTTTGTAGGCTCTTTCTGCGTATGCTTAGTGTGAAAAAAGCCCAAATATCATAATGTCCTTTATCCCATATGTCCCTCCTGGCCTCTGTTGGCCTTTTGGTTTCACTGGCTTTAAAAATGAGAGAACATGATAGGTCAGGTTGTCTTATCTCTCTTAGTTTCCTCTTGCTGTACTTTCTCTTTCCTGTTTGCTGTAGTGGTTTCAATATAATCTGATCCAGAAAAATATGTCTTGGGCAAATGTTTGTTCATATGCTGTATGTTTTGTGCACCAAACGTGTCACTTAGCAACAGGAACTGCAAATACCTCTACCTAGTCAGCATGTAGTCAGAGTCCTGTTTTATTTTAATTAGCAACATTTCTGGCCTTGTGCATTTGATTGAATAAACTAAGCTGCTAATTAAAAGGGTGCAATAACATAATAAATAACTTGACACAAATGCACTGCTTGCTTTGTAAGCATCCTTATCATGATTTGGCATGAAGACACTCCTAAATTACCTGCATTATTTTTTTATTGCCTTCAACATTGTAGCTCACAGACTTCTCACAGAAAAGCCCCTGTCACAGCATTAGCTGAAACATTTATTCCTCAGCAGGAAAACAACTTCTCCAACACGGTGCTGTAGTTCAAGCCTAAAGAGAATTACCAAGTCAAATGTCTTCTGCCCATCAAAACCTGGTTCTTCTGTGAACAGTGGCATACAACATTTGCCACATCTCTTCAGTACAATAAACTGTGCCTGGGGGAAACTCAGCAGAACTAACACAGAGACTGGTCAAGCAAAAGCAAGGGCCTTGTCATTAGGTCTGTTACTTACCAGTGCCTTGACAAGGATGTTCATGATACTGCCTGATGAGAGAGTCTTAGCTTTTCAATGAGTCAATTTTTTATGGAGGGGTTTTCTTGACAGTTTGTATTTGTTCTTCCTCCAAACCAGCAAGGTTGGACTGCAGTGTATACTTTATTTCTGTGAGTTCAGGACAGAGTGGCATTTTAATGTGATCTTTTTATTTATTCATTCTGTGATTTGGCCAGATATGGTTGTTTCCATGCCCAAAATGTTTTTCGTGTGAGCCATGCTACAGCCTATCGATGTGCTCTGCCTCTGGACCAACCTGGTAGTGTGCACTAGATTACCACTGTCCCCAAAACATGTGCCATGGTGCAGTTATGCCCAGGCACCAAGGGCTGCACTTGCCTTGTCCTCAAACAGTTGATTTTAGAATGCAATCCCCTGTACTGTGGTGGCATTTGAATTTGCTCACTGTAAGCTGCTGGACCATCTGAACAAAAGCACACATGCAGTGGGTAGCACAGATTTTGGAAGACGCAGCAGACGTGACTGATAGTAAGCTATTCTCTCAGATAGCAGATGTAAATAGACTGGAGGAATTGGCTTGATTCTTCTAAGAAAAGAGGTGTCATCACACAGGCACACCCCACATGAACAGGTAGGGCTGCTTCTGAGAAGTGATTAAGCCTTATGAAAGCAGCAGCAATGTATGAGAAAGTTGTGTTCGAGGGGTACTAACACGAAGGTTAAGCTTCACTGCTGATCTTCTGCCTGCATGTTCATTTCTTGCAAAACCTACTAATAAAGCTTTAAGCTGAAAAGGTTTTTTCCTTTCCCCCCCCGCCCCTACCATTCTCAGCCTTTTTCTTTCCTTTTGGATGTTCTCTGCTTAATTTGTTTCTTTTCTGTTTTTCAGACTTTACTTAAGCATTACATTTCCATTGGTGTTGTCAAATGTTCTGTATTATTTGTTATTTTCATTCTGCAAACATCACTGATCTTTTTCTTTCCCCCTCTTTGGAATTCATAAGAAGATCCCAATTATGCACAGAAGAAAGGTATTCAATAAGTTGGAAGGCTTAAGTTTTATTAATTTTCCTAATGCTTAACAAGATAATATATATTAGGATACCAGTGAGAGATTTGGGTTTGACTTTTTTACTCAGTATCATTTTATATCTGTTCAGTCCTATATCTCAGAACATTGTCTGAGTTGATAATCTTTTTTTCCTTGTTGTGCTTAATCTGAAATTATGTTTTCAGTTTTTGAATCTTCTAGACTTCAGTCTTAGTCTCTGTTCAACTAAGTTACACAGTGACTGAAAAAGCTGAATATACTTACAAGATCTGCTAGAACAGTGTGGAATTGTAATTAACAAGTAGGGATGGTGACACTTGGGGAAAAAAGAAAGATAAATTGTGTTTAAATGCTTCTAGAGTAAGAAAGACTGAAACGCATATCGTGTGTATATTGAGAGTACTATTCTGTGAGATCATAGTAATTGAGGCAGAAAGGTATCCCCTCTATTTCCTAAAGAACCAGCTGAATCATTGGTGTTTTATTTAAATTTTTTATTAAGCTGTTAGAAGTATATTATATTACATTTAATTCAGTTACAGCTGAATTACAGCTATTTCTCCCACTCTTTATTTTCTAGAATTAGGCATTTATGCTGGAGTGTTCGCATCTTTTTTTATCTTTATATTTTTTATATATTTTCTCTATATTTTTATCTTTATATGTGGGAGATTTGAAAGCCAGCATTTTGAGTATCCGTTAAGGAGAAAACTGACTCTTTTTCAGCCAAAACCAGGACAGTATCCTGGTATTACATCATACGAGGTCCCACATTTTCCAATACACCATCACCTTTCCTGTTTTTGGTAGATAAACACACAGATATCATTCCCTTAGTCTATGGGCTATCCCTATGAATGTCTGTTGAGTTCATTAATTCCATGATCTTGAGCTCCGTCTGTCATAACAGTCTTTCAGGGCAGGAAGGATGGTGTGTGGTGTTGGATTGTTGCATACTGAAGCCAGTTCTGATTCCATCACCACTGCACTTGTCTGGTTTCATAGAAGCTTATTCTTTCCTAATGTGGTGATTGAAGGGGAGTCAGGCTCATCCCCAAAAATCTGTTATGGTGGAGATTGGCACTGCAAAGCGCCCAGTGCAGTGATGGGCATAAAGCTATCAGAAGAGGTAAAACATAGTCTTCTATAACAATTAGCATAATACAATTTAGTTCATTGGCTATTATCACCCAAAATCAAATCCCCTGGAGGCACACACCAGACTTAACCATCCTCCCACATTACCCACCAAGTGCACCCAGATCCTTTGAAATTCAAGCCCAGAATAAAAAAGTACCTCCTTTTCACATCTTTAAAAGTGCCAGCCTATCAACCAGGCTACCTGCTCAGGTGATTACAACGAAGCAATGCTTGCCTCTTCCATGGTAGTCTCAGACTGTTGAAAGTTTAATTGCAATTGAGAAATCTGCAGTAGGAAAGGTGACAGTGCCTGATAGAAGGGCCGTGGGGCTGCTATCAGCAGAGGTCCATGGAGAAAACAAACTGTGAGAATTATTACAGTCACCTCTCAGAAGCCACCCAGCAAATCTCCCGTGCTTGGCAGTGTTGGACCTCTCCAGCATTGCCTAGAGCAGCTGGCACCTCATGAAGGAGGAGGAGCGGTGTGTGAAATGTGGATGCCACTGGCGCAAAAGGGGCTTTTGCCATTGAGTTCAGCAGAGCCTGTATTTCCTTACAAGCCCCTTCGGCTGAAGTCATTGTACTCTCATAATACAGCAAAGGAGGGTCTGCATGGCAAGGCCCCATGGATCTGTCTCCAGCAGCTTTCCACCTCTTGCATCTATCACCTGTGTTCCTGCTGCTGCTCCCTGGGACTGTCCCCTCTGCTGCCATAACTGTCCCTCTCATTTTTGCCCCTTTTCTGCTAATTTAGTATCTGTGACAAGCTCTACTTTATAAAATGGATCAATTTGCTAGGATTTGAAAATAGAAATTTTCGATTTTGTCCTTGAATTCTGGAGTAGCAAAGAAGGAAGCATTATTGTGACATGTAGGGGTTTTTTGGGGTGTGCTGTGGAACTTCTGAGGCAGGAGTTGTCAGGCAGCAGCTATACAAGTCAAGGTTACCTCTTCTTCAGAAATCTTTGGGAGAAATCCTCATGATATATGTGATTATGATTGTGATAATTAAATGAAACTCGTTTTCTGAGTAAAACAGGGCATTTTCTTGGGGATGTGGGGGGATTCTTTATTACAAGAAATTCCTCGTTCTGATAAATGAGTACTGTTTGCTTTTCCCTTGCTTTTGGTTCTCTCTTGGATGTACAGATTTTGATGATATCCAAGTAACAAGTACACCTGCAAACTCAGCTGAACTGTGGTCTGTGTAGCATCATACCTTTTTTTTTTTTAAAGGGCAAAGTATTGTGTGAGTTCACAAATTTCAAAGTAATTGTAATTTTGAGCAGGCCATAGGAGTGATGAGAAGGAAGTTGCTTTATGGAGCTCCTTTACCCACTGCCAGCCAACACAATCCCTACTATTTCATGCTGGTTTTCAGGACTCTGCCTTTAGGTTTTATTACCTTTTAAAACTTTTTAATCAGGGATAGGACAACTCTTAATGGACCTTTCTCGCCTTAACCCACTTTTTTTTTTTTTGAGACATGATTTTTTTTTTCTACTTAAAATTATTAGATTATTAAATAGATTTAAACTCTATTGTTGTTAACCTTTCTTTTTAACTTTTTTATGGTTCATGTTGAATACCTTTTTGGCATTTTGACTCTTTTCTAAGAAACTTGTTTACAAAGGGTATGGTTTCTGAAAATGTTTTTGAAATGGAAAATGTTGATGAATAAAGATACAGTTACAAAAAAGTATCAAAAGTGATCTCTCTTGAGCTGTAAATAAAACATTTTCAGTTTTGACTACAAATATGGCTGTAGCATTAATATGATGTTTCTTGTATATTAGAGTATGTAGAGTATTTAGCAATGAATTGTTTACAAATCCCTATAACTGTTTTTCATATGTTTTCCACAGGAGCAACAGCTGCTGCTCGAAAGGAGGTTATAAGAAACAAGATTCGAGCAATAGGAAAAATGGCTAGAGTTTTCTCAGTGTTAAGGTAAGGTTTTGTGCTCTTTCAGATTTTTTTAACGTTAAAGGGCACCTTTGAATGGTTACTTAGAACACTCGACTGTTAATCAAACAGCAGATGTGCTATTTTAGTATATAACTCATCTGAGTTTTCCTACAACCTTTTAGACACTGTTTTACTTATACAATACTGCTAGTTATTATGGCTCTGAATAGCCTTCTTCCTCAGGGCTTTTGCTGAATGTAAAATAGACAAACAAAAGACATTAGCAAAAAAATTGCAATTACTTTTTTTTGAAAAATTGCTCAGTGTAATAATTAACTTCAAGCCCCTGTGAGACAAGAGTTAAATGTGGAAAAAAGGGTATGTTATGTATCACCTCTCGTTAAAAAAGAAGCCAGCTATCCCACTTTGTCACCCACAGATGTTGCTACAGCCACAAGTAAAGATGACTAAATATGAAAGCATTAAGGGTCAACTAGAAACCCAGGAAATCGCTGTGCAGGCAACAGCAGCTCGTTACTTTGGGCTGCACTCCCCCGAACACATGAACATGAGTAACTAATTGCTACCCAATGTTTAGAACTCTCCATTTGATGTCTCTGAGCGGAAGAGAAAACATGCTGTACTGTGCTGAAGTCTATAGCAAATACAGTTCTCCCTTCCCCTCAGGAAACTGTATCGCTCTGCTGTAGTCAGTTTATGACTGTTATGGTTAGTGGAGATTCAAGGGAGATCTAAAAAACTGATTGGTATGATTGTATGGCTGATAGAAGAATAAATAAAATAGTTACTTGAAAAATACACTCCTAATTTTAGGGGAAACTGAAACTTGCTTGGTTTGAAACTCTCCTGCAGCATGCAAGCAGTGGGCAGGTTCTCACGGAGGCTTTGCGTGGACACAGCAGTTTGCCCACGCCTTGCAGATTGCAGCAGAATAGCTCTAAATAGCATACTGAGATGGAGGGCTTTGTACCTGGGGTTCCCAAAGCGTTACATGTGAATTACTAGTGATGCACAAGCTACTTCAAAATGTGCCCAGAAAAAAAAATGTTGGCATTGTGCCTTTTCCCTAAACAAGACGAGGGAGCAGTCAAATGTTTCCACCTGCTCCTCTGTACCTCGTCTGGCAGAGAGCCTGGAGCTGACATTGCCACCACCTTCATAAAACAGCAGAATTATTTTTCTCTGATGATAGTTGAGCAAACAAAGTTTGGGAAACCTGACTTTCTCCCATAACTTTCAACCACAGCTTCTGGATCACATCCTCACTGGGGTCAGAGGTGTGTGTTGGGCAAATAAACTCCAGTGGGTGGTTTTGCTAACCCGTATTCCAGGGGGATGAGTGACATTTGATCCCAGCCACCACTGTCCCCCTGGGAGTACCTGTTTTTCTCTTTTCTCTGAGAAGGTTGATTCTCCTCAGCTAGGTGCCAGGCTTGTAGACAGCAAAAATTACAGCAAGTTAATCTTGCAAATACTGTTCCTATAATAAACCGGGGTTATTTTTGCTGTCTTGCCAGCACAATCCACATGTAACACAGGAGTGTCTGGTAATGGTGTGTAACCCTGAGAAGACTGCAGTGACACTATCATCTATATCAACCTCTTCTAGAAAAGTTCTTGTTTGAGTCATAGCTGGTTTATGAAATTTATTTCACTAGTTCTTGGAAAGCGTTTCCGAATAATCAGCACCTGACCTGACCACCTGCAAAGGACTCAGTCAAGCATCTCCTCTCTGAGCTGGAGTGGCCTCTTCCCTTGAGAATGTAACCTGAATGTAAAGCTGAAATAATTTCATCCATTTTGGTTTCAAAATTAGATCTCAAAATAGCATTCTGTTGAGTTTCAAATGTTCTAAATGAGCTTTGCTGAGAATAGCCATCATAGAAAGATTGGCTTAAGCTTAGGAAGTCCTAATGATTCCCTATCATTGCCTCTCTTTGACTTCATTTCTCAAGTCTGACTTCTATTTTGATATATTTAGACAGAAGAGAGATTAATAAACTATTTAAAAATTGTATTATCTTTTTTTTAAATGTAAATAGGGAACTGACATTAGCTCAGTTGTTTAGAACATGATCCTAATAACACTGAGGTCATGGGTTTGAGCGCCATATGGGCCATTCACTTAAGAATTGGACTCAGTGATCCTTGTGGGTTCCTTCTAACTTAGAATATTCTGTGACATCAAATAGAAGTTAAGGAACACTGAAGACTAAAGGAATCTCAAAATCTGTGATACAGAGCTTTCTTGTGCACGTGCAGTTTAAAGATAATAAAAATTCAGTGAATACACTTGTCCTATGAAGGTGAAGCTGAAAGTCCCATTGCAGTTTAATTTAAAAAAAAAAAAAAAGATAAAATAGCCTGAGTAATCAAGAGAAAGCAAAACCTTTGGGGTGTAACTTTGATGATGAAAATACTGTTAATTCTGAAAATATTTTGCTGTTGCATTAGTTCTCATTGCTTGCGAAACTAGCAAGGAAAATGGTCACAATTCGATTTTGACTATTGCACAAAGAAAAGTGAGTAAAAGAAGAATTATTTTCAACCTAAACGTAGAACTTATAGTATATATAGTAGGTAAACAAAAGTTGTTTAAAATACACAAGTTATTCCGGGCACACAGGTCTAAAGAAAATTGTAAGTAGTAGAATTGCTGAGAGACAGTTTTTATAGACAAAACTACATTATCCTCAAATGAATGTGGAACTAAATTCTGTCCTTGTGTTTGCTTCCTCCAGCTTAATGTCATTATATACTTCAAAGTAAAGCACTTCAAAATAGGTTTCTCTTAAGGAATTGGGGTCAGTTTTGCTGCTGAGAAAGTATGTCATCACAGGCAGCATTACAGTCCGTGTAGAAAGCTGTACTTAAAGGCTTCTCCGGATAGCTGTTCTATTGCTCTTGCCATTTATTAAAAACTGTATGTATTTGAAGACCAGCAAAACATATTTAGGTTTCTTAAAACAATTTTCTTGAATCCAGTATTATTTTTAGTGTACAAAACTATTAAGATCACTACTAGCAAGAGTGGAAGTACTTAGTAATTTCAATGAACTTTTAGCTGCCTTTCTTTAAGTGATGATCATCAATATATAATAAACCTGGTTGCTACTGTAGACAAGAGCAAAACAACAATTTAAGTAGATTTTGGACCACACAGTGTAAGATGCTTAAATGCATTGTTGGCAAGAAGTGATCCTTTTGGTCCTCCTCAGATTTGTGCATTTGCACATGTATTGTTTCCTAGATGCAGATTGTATTGTTAATGGTAATGGGAGTCTGCATAAGGTGGGATGCAAAGGTTAACCACATACACAGTAGTGAGGGAAACTGCACTGGTGCTGATGTTACCACCAAATTCAGTCTTTCTTGGTAAGGAGACTAGAAATAACGAAATCATTGTAGGGCATGTGTAAGTTAAGGTGTCTAAAGCATGTACTATGTTTAAGAAAAAAAAGAAAATTTTTCACTTTGTTGGTTTGGTTTGTTTTTTTTTTTACTTTCACAGAGAAGAGAGTGAGAGCGTGCTGACACTGAAAGGTCTGACTCCAACAGGAATGCTGCCCAGTGGTGTGCTCTCTGGAGGAAAACAAACACTGCAAAGCGGTAAGCGTGTTTGCCTTTGTGTCTTGTTATGTGTAAAGAAAACCAGTTGGTTTTCAACTGCAGAACCTAAGAAAAGTAACCTCAGCTGTCTCAGAAAAAAAAAAAAAAGAACAGAATAAAACAGGCAGTTTGATGTGCTGGAGCATTTGTGAGCAGTTCATGTAAGGCCACTTCTCAAGACTTATGACGTACCACTGATTTTGAGGGAAAGGGGCAGGGGGGGAGTCCCTGAAAGTCAGCTGTTCAGAAGGGTAGATGAGGATTGCATGTGAAGTGCACTCTTCCCACAGTTTGCGGCATCTTTGGGGGATTTTTTTTTACAAACAAACTTTGATACATGGAATACTGAAGGGTCGGCTTATATAATGACACTCCAACTTCTATTTTATCTGATTTGTTCTTCCTCATAGAGAGTCACCAATGGAAAATAGCTCTAGAATTAGATTTTCTCTCCTAGCAGTTCTGGGTGACAGCATGAGAACAATTTCGCTCTGATTTAAGCCCGAGTGAAGGGAGGCTCTTACAAACACTGTGTTTGCCTTGTACACAAACACAATATAGATTTTCAGTTTTATACCAAGTGCTTCTTGTTACAGGAAATTTGTAAGTCTATGGTAGGGCTGTCTTTGATTCCTTTTGGAATAAGGAGCTGCAAAATATTTAATTTACCCCTGTAAGCTCTCCTTTTTTTTCTGTGTGTACTGCTGTAGAGTATATTGCAGACACACGAAAAGGTCTCTCATATATTGAGGTTCTGTTGGCAGTAGATGTAAGAAATAGAAATGCTTTATAACCCTGACACAGTCTCAGCCTCTTGTTTTCCTGTTTCCTTCCTGGAGCATTCTTTCTCTATATTTTTCCCTTTTTCTCTTTTACCCAGAAGATTCAGGTATATGGTGGTAAACCTTCTCTTCCCCTTTTTTCCCTTCCTGTTTTTCTTGTTGATGACTTGTGTGTTGCAGACATAGTAACGTTCTGCTTTGAAAATGCTGCAATATGATTTCACAGGATGCCTTTCTTAATGGATTTGTGGTCTTTACCTAGGCTTTTCTCCATATAGTTGCTTTACGTTTGTCAGAAAATTTGGTCGAAGGAAACTGCTATTGTTGCCCTGGCAAAATCTTAGGAATAGAAATGATCTTGGGAAAATTACCAAAAGTTCTTGTTACAATGGCTAAAAGGAAAATCTCCTCATACTGCAGTATTCTGGCTGAGTAAAACATTACTATACACAAGCTTCTGCATTAGTTAACACGTAGTACCCCATTCACCAAATACCGTGAAGTTCACATAGTTTCTGTTAAGCACACATATTACCATATGTATTAACAGAAAATATGAGTAGTATGTTCTGTTGTGGAAGTACACATTTTAGTCGTCATTTTTTTTCTAATGTGTCAGTGCTGGTTTGGATCTGGTTATTCATTTTAATTTTTCATCCTAGTTATCATGTTTCCTTTTAAGTTTGCATTGGTTTCGTTCCCTGGTTTTTGCCATCTCTCTCGCTGTGCAGCTTGAGAGGCATAGGCTTACCTTGGTGCATGCGGGTTAGTTCCTGATATTTCCCCATGCAGCAAGTAGTAGTATAGATACTTTAGAATTTATCTCAGTCATCCTTAACACCCTAACTACAAAAAAAAAAAAAATTGGACTTTTTGTAGGGGAAAAAAGAAAGAAGAGTTCCTAAAAATTTGACTTCTTGACATATTCTCTACATCAGAGAAATTCCTGAAAATCAAAATTTCTTTTAAAATATTTGTTATATTGGATTGCATTTGATGATGTACATCAGGTTCTAAATCTCTCACTGTAAAAAAAAAAAATCATGCCGAAGCGTATGGGTAAAATTCAAATGAAATTACGTCTTTAAGAACAATGAATGGTTTCAGAACAGTAGTAACAGGGTATTCATAACACTGCAGCAACCTCCTGGTTACGGACTTTGCTCTCTCTGATCAGACTTTGCAATTTTGGAGGTCCAGCAGCTTTCAATCTTATATCTATATCCATTGATTTAAATAAAAGATTAGAAGAATGCTGTTTCCAGAGATTGGGTTGACAAAAAAAAGCTTACAGATGGAGCAGACTGAGCAAGGTTGCAAGCAAAGGCAAAGCTTTCTGAGCAAACTCTGTCCCATGCTGTGGGGAGGTTTCTTTTAGTCAGGAGACAGAAAAAAAATAACTGTGAAGTTGTATATGGGACTCTTTTGCCTTGTACTGGCAGCTAATACTTTTCAGGCTGATTTTGTAAGTGGTATGAATTTTGCGTGATGGCTTTATGCCATTTTTTTGTTCTCTTTTGACAGGGCAAATCAAACTGCTCTTATTCAGAGCTGGGAGAATTATATAATGACCTTTTCAGGTCAGATGTGCAATATGAAAGACATTTACATTTTGTAGTTCTTTTGAGTCAGAAGAAAACTACTCAAATGTGTCTTTAAAAACTTTAGCTTGTGAAACTTCTGCTTCAAAACAAACTCTAGCTTAAATCAATCTGCAAATTACTGTTTTTGTGTAAGCATTTCTCTGTGTGTCTGTTCTGCCAAAATCCAGCACTTGCAGTAACATTAGTGTTGTAGCTCCTTTGCTATTCACTGACTTGTTCTTAGAGTTAAAATCCTCTGCTCATTTTTCTCATTCGTTTTGCTACCCCTTTCTTCTCTTCAGCTACTGTTGAGGCTATTGAGGCTGATGAAGGTAAATTGGCCAGTCCCCTTTCTGTTGGTGCCACAACAGATAAGGGCTCTGCTGGGTGTATTCATTTTGCTGTAGCTTGTACAGACTGTGTGGGTGTTGGGCTAACAATTGTGGCTCGGTATTAACCAAAATGTAATTGCTTTAAAGGGGAAAATGTTTTTTTGGTTTTTCTTTCTGTTGCTGCTGTTGAGGTTTTTTCCTTTCCGAAAGCTACAATCACGTTGGAGTTGCTGTATGTTGAACTGAGCACTAAATAATGCCACAGGAAGAGATCAGGGAACTTGGATGTCACGGGACATAACTCAGCAGCAGATCATAAATGCTTTGTGACACATAGCTCAAAAGCTGTGCGCTGGAGACTGGCTCTTGTCTCTGCCTCCAACTGTCCTCAGTGAGCTTGAGTATAGGAAAAGACACAGCTTTTTATAAATATTCTCTTTTTTTTTTGGTGATTTTGTTTCTTTCCCCCTTTTTCTTATTTTTGCCTCAGTTTGTTTCCTTTCTTTTAGATAACTAGTAAAAAAATTTTATTGGTCTTTTGTTACAGTTCAGCATGTTTCTGTTTCTCTTTAAAAGTAAACCAACATGAGACATTTGTCTGCAAGATGTCTGCTTCCTCTGGTAGTGGCAGTTTACACACTGGATATTTGCATTAGAGCAACCATTAACACAGGCACCATTTTAGCTACAAATATAAAGTGACTGGCTGCCTTGAAAGACTTCTGAATGTTCAGCATTGAAAACTATGGTGTTTTGTTGACAGACCTCTAATTTAACCCTTAAGCAATTTTTAATGCTACAGTTAAAATCTAAGTAACCATGTATTACAAAGTAGATGCACAATATTCATTCAGCATTATAAAGTTTTGAAAGAAGAATTTTCAGAATTCCCCTTTAAAACAAAATTCTTCAGTTGTATTTTGTTCTTGCCCCTCTCAAATTTTCTGTGGGTATTTTTTTTTTTTTAGTTAATTTTAAAGGAAAAAATCTGATGATTGCTGTCCGTTGGTAAGATGTGCCCTTTTGGCCAGTCGAATTTGTTTTTGAATTTTGTAAAGCAGTGAATAAAATTACAGAACAAACAAGTAAGAGAAAATACAACTGCTTTCTAAATAGCAGTGAGTAAGCTGCTATTTATGTTGGAATTACCTATTCCTATCGACAATCTCTAAACTGCAGTGTGCATTCTTGTTGAAAGTTTGGCTGTTTTCTGTGATTTTCTGTGATTATGTGTTGTGTTTTAGTATATTCTCAATGTAACCTGCTAATACTCATTGTCTGACCAGCAACTACAGCAGAGCACCTTCCTTAGTATTACAGATGATAACGTGTCTACTTGAAATACAATTGATTGAATGTTCCCCCATGCCAGCAATATGCACCCTTCAAGTTAATTCTTCAAGATTTGCCATCCTTGCTAGTTAGACACCGTCACTGTAGTTGCAGCAACTAGTCTGCATACATGAAGCTTCTGATGGGGAAAAGGTTCACCCTTTACTAATTGTCGTTCTGCAGTTTGATTCAGGGCCCAGTAACACCAACTGAGCAGTGCTAGGCAAGCTCCAGGGCACAGCAAGGGTTTCAGCTTCAATGCAGCCATCCATTAAACTGTTGCTTTAAGGGATTGGCCTGGGTGCTTGTTAGACATCTTAAATTTTGTGGGAGAAGACACAGGAAAAAAAAGAAAAAAAGAAAAAACCCAACCCAAACCTCTAGAAAACACACTCTAGGGTCTGTTCTGTTTTTACTGCTCCATCCCTACTCACTTGACTAATCACCATTACGTTTTTGTTGTTCTTCTGAGTTGAAGTATAATAAATGTTAAAACCCATGCACTTCACAAAGTTCCAATATAACACTTGTGAAACTGGCTGAAGAACTAAATTCTGAGGCAAACAGGATCTATCAATTTTCACAGGAATGGTTGGCAAAACTATGAGCATGAAAACGCTTTTCTCACTCTCCCCAAAATGTAAGGAGTGGTAGATTGGTACCAGGGATGTTCTGGAGTTTTGGGTGTATTTGCTGTTTTTTAACAGAATTTACCAACTTGTCTGAAATCGGGATGGCATATTGGAAGGAGAGCGGGAGTACTTTGGGGTAAAGAGAAAATAAAATGGGAGAAGGACTATTAAATTTGATCTTTGAAACTCCCCTACTATTTTCTCTTCAGGGAGTTTGCAGTTTCCTGGTACTAACACACCATTTCTGCTCCATGGCATGTTATGATAGAGGCATAGCAGAAAGGCCAGTTCTGGAAGTGCAGTTCATTGATTTGGTGCGGACAAGAGAAAAACACACAGAAGGCTAAGACAAAGGATCTGCAGGGCTGTAATCTGCTGTTTGCCTGCAGTGCTTTTTTCTCTTTTGCTTTAAATCTAAAGATCTTCAACACTTGAATTAAAGAGATAATAAAATTAAATAAAAATCACACTCTACAAATACATTTCCCAGCCTGTGGCACTTCCTTCTGAGGTTTGCGTGGCCTCACCAATGTCGCTGCTGAAGGGCAGATCAAAAGTCCTCTGGATCAGTTGGAACTTTGGTCTTTTGTCAGTGCATTTCTAAAACTAAACTGTAAGAATGTGCCAAAATGACAATATCCTGGGTTCATATTGCACGGTGTTACTGCTGTTTGACTCAACCTGCTTTCTGGAAGTCCAGGAATGTGTCAGGGAGGGTAACTGCCCTGAGCATTCAACAAGCAGCTCACCTGTATTGAGAACATAAAGCAACCTGTTGTAGGGTCACCCCAGATCTCCCATAGCTTAAATGTATATCCCACAAACTGGCCTTACCATGTCATCACCATCTGTAACCAGCCGGCACTTTTTCCCTGATTTTTGAAAGTCACGTGGGAGTTTTGCCTCATGAAGGGGTGTAAGGGCAAAGCACAATGTCCTTAAAGCTGTAAGTGATGACAACAAATGCTAACTCACAGCTCATGGTTGTGCCTTAAGCACGCTTCCTAATCGCAAACTGTAATTTTGTGTCAGCATCTTAGCGTTTTAAGCTGAACCCCAGAAGTTGGATGTTGATTGTATTGAAAAAAATAGTTGTGTTTCAAGAGACAGTGGTGGTTAACGCCCAGCTCATTCTGAGCGTGGTAAGCAGTCGGTCATGTTGTCAGATCTTTTCATTGCTGCCTTCGCAAAGAAGGACTTTCACACTTGTTACTGAGTTGGGGAAAAAGCTGCTGACAGTTTTACCTTGCTAATTTTACTTTTTAATAATCCTTTATTTAGCTATCAAAGGATTTTCACCCCAGCATAAGATCACTAGCTTCGAAGAGGCCAAAGGCTTAGATCGAATTAATGAGCGAATGCCTCCGCGCAGAGATGTGCCATCCGATGCCAACCTTAACTCCATCAACAAGGCAATCTCCACAGAGACTAATGGCACGGACAGCAACGGCAGTAATAGCAGCAATATTCAGTGACCACTGTCCGGGAGGGGGGTTGAGCTGCAGGGCGTGTTGGGGTTGCTGCACATCAGCAGTGGGATGTTCTTGCCTCTGATAATAGCTTACTTGCTCTGGGGGCCAGGTGTTGGATTCAGTTTACAAAAATCATCCACGAAGAGACCGTCAACTTTAATTTGGTGGGAGGGAGGGTGGGGGAGAGACACCTCCTTTGGATATGCCTTTAAATGCTTGTAGAAAAATGAGAGCTCATGCTGGTATATATTGCAAAGTTAGGGGAATGAACATGTTTTCCTACTGCATTGGGAACGTCTAGATATGTTACTGAAAGGCCTTTTATTCTGTTACTGGACATGAAAACTTTGTTTAATTTCTTACTAACTATTGTACGTTTACAGTTGCAGCACTCAACATCAACAACATCAAAACATTTTTAACAAAATGTACAAACTAAATAAGGACTATTTATTGATAATGTTTTGCTACTCTTGTCAGACAATGGCTATGAAATAAATTAGGCAGTCTTTAAAAATACAGAGAAAAAAAGAAAAAAAAAAGGATGTTGGAAATTTGTTTAAAATGCCAAAAAAAAAGAGAGAGAGAGAGTGAGAGAGCGAGAGCGACAGTTTAATTTTGTACAGATAATGCTTACCTCAGGTTTCTTTAGTGTGCTTCAATGCCCTTCTTTAAATATAACACTTATCTTACTAATTTGGCAGCAATTATCCTTTTCTTTGTTTAAAAAAAAAAAAAACTGGAATAATAACATTTATCTTTTTTTGCTGTTTATATTTAGGGGGGTTTGGTTTGGGAGGTTTTCTGGGTTTGTTTTTTTTTTGTTAAATCAAGTCTTGGTTGTGGCTTGCTGAAGTTAAATATTTATGAGTGGTGCATTTTTAAGTATAGTGAACAAGACACCATATTAAGTGCAGTGAAAAGCATCTATATTCTGTAAAAATCTGCCTATGCATGTTTTTTAAGAAAAAATGGCTGTATAGGCCTGTATGGGACTGTAATGCGCTTAGTGGTCTGACTTATACTGGAAATGTATGTATACTGGCGTACTTTATATTCTCTAAAAAAAAATGCTTAATGCCTTTGAAATTTTGTAATCAAAAAAAAGCTTTGAAAAATCTAAGGGGGAGAGTATTCTTAAAGTTTTTAACATAAGCTTGTCAGTGCACATATAGATGGGTAGCATGTTTAGCAAACCTTGTGAAATTTAAATAAGTTTGTAGTTACATGTGAAATTCTAAATGCATGATAACTGTTAATGTCATAATGGTTTAGTCATTTTGTTCTGTTTTGTCATGTGCCACAAAATGTGTAATTTTTTCACTTTTTTCCCTTTGTATATCAGTTACGGGTTTCAACTGGTTCATTCTCAAAAAGAAAAGGAAATGAAACAAAACAGTCCATTGATATTTTTTAACAATTGTATAAGTGCCCAAGTAATTCACTACAGCCTACAGCCTTGCCTTTGTAATTTGACTTCGAAATGTTGGCAATCAAAGCATGCACTTGTAACAATGAAAGAAGCATTTTATATTACTACTCAATAAAAATGTGCATGAACTTAAGCATTCTTCCCTTTCTTGGTGTCTCAGAAGCACGCAGGCACCACGCGCGTGTGTGCTTCTTGTTCTCTTTTGCTTTGGACAGGAGAAGACCGTCGGTGTAGGAGAAGAGTGATTTGTTTCACATCTTAAGGTCAGTTCCTTACTAAGAAAAAAGTTCACTTATTACCCAGCTGTTTAGGCTACTGACTGTCTGCAGACATCCCCAAAGTTCTGGTTAGGAAATTGGGTTTTCACTAAAACGAGTAGGATGTAACCCACAAGTAGAGTGCGCAGAAAAAGTTTGCTTTCCCCTATCTGGAGTGTTTTAAAAGGTCAGTTAGTATAATTTTTGATGTACATTTAAGGGCAAAAAAACCCAACAATTTTGGATTTCAAGTGCTTTCTCTCTTAGTCAGAGGTGAAATGTCAAAGCTCTGCTTTCTTGCTTTCTCTTTAACTGTGCTCAGCATCCTTCCACAGTCCATCATCCTGTGAAGAACTGATGGATGATGCCAAATGGTGCAATGACGTGGATATTGCTTTAGTCCTCCTTTCAGGTACCATTATTAATTATAAGCTCAGTGTCTGCTTTCTTGCATGTTTTTCCCATTTTAGCTCCTGCTAATTTTGGTAAAACATGACAGGTGGCAAAAATAAAGAGTATTCATAATATCTGGGACTAGGAAGCTAGATTGATTTCAGATTTAATTTTTCAGATTGTGTAGGGATATAGCACAGGGAAGAGACGTGTAGAGTCTTAACTGTTCATCTGATCAGTGAAGCTGCTCACCTGATTAATGGGCATGGCCTCTGCAAAAAGGAAGGGTGGAAGTTTGCGTGACTGCTTTGCTTGCCCGTTCAGCCCTGTGTACATGTTCCCTAAACAGCTGTAGGTTACCTCAGGTAAGTTTGCCTGTGGAGATGTCTGAGCCAGCGCTGGGCAGGCTCCCTGTGCAGCACCGAGCAGCACTGCTGGGCACTACAGCAGCGTGTGCTGTCTGCTCTCATTTGACTTGGGCCCTGGCAGTTGCACGAACCAAGCTGACAGTAAGGAAGGGGTTTTTCCACTCAGCCGTGACAGTGTGGCGTAGGCCTCTCAGTTGGTAGATTTAACCCAAAATATCCATGCTACAAGTTAGGGCTGGGTTTGCAAATGCCTGCTGTAATTGCTGAAGAGCTTATGGATAAGTAAGGTAGCCCAGGATGAGTAATCCATTAGGGAATGCACAAAATATCTAGTCACAAAGGAGATTTTGGAACTTTCTATAGCTCAGAAGAATGAAAAATATTCTAAGCATGCAAAGTAACAGTGTGTGCTGGGTGTCCAGGTAAGATGGCCTGGCTCTCTTTTGGAGCGAGCCCCACTCGCCTACCATGGGGCAGTCTGGTGCCATTGGATAGTCTCAGTTATGCTCAAATGTTCCTAAAAGGATAAAAAAAAATTCCAAAGGTTATCTCTTTTCAGGGCATCCAGTCTCTTCCAAGTGTCCCTCCTCCTTCCTGATGCAGAAGGAGCTGTAGACGAATTGGAAGAAAAAACCTGATGCCACTGAAGGCTGAGTTTTGGATTTCGTGGCCTCACTCAGTGACGTGTCATGCACTGGACTGTGTCTCCCAATACAGGTTTCTTCCTTCTTACCAGATATGCTTCCTTAATGCCAAATGTATCATTGATGCCCACATCAAGATTTACTATATTTTTTTAACTACTTTAATCCCACTGTGTGAGATAGTGCATTGGATACATGTATTATATTTTATGCACTACCATAATTTTTCTTTTCAATGTCTATTAAGTATGAAGTATGTTAGCTCTTAGTGTACGTTTTCTGAAGAAGACAGTATTCAAAGTTTGTCCAGGGTTTCCCCCAAAATTAGAGTAGGTTTAACCCTGCTTAAGCCTGTGCCAGTATTGCCAACTGTCAGACATGGATATAAATTCTTTCAGCATTTTCTTAGACAGCCTTTTTTATTGCCAGAGGAAGATCTTCGGGAGTTTCTAGAGAGGCATAAGTATAATTTGGATTTCTCCTGGCCAGCAAAATTGAAACAACAGAAAACAGGACTGAAAACAGGCACCAAAAGATGCTGCTTGTTAGTACAGTCCTGATCTCTGTCCTCTCTGGCTTTAGTTTTTAGTGAAATGGCATTCAGAGTGGAAAAAAAAAAATGAAAATTTAGGGACACTTTCTAGGTTCAAACTGAATTTACAGTTTTAGTCCTTACAAATCAGTTTCCCTTCTTTTATTTCAAGATACTGTTGCTCAGATTAGTCAGATCCATGAATCTTCCCACTTTTTTCACAAAGAGAGGGATGTGAGAATCAGCTATTCCAAATGTTAAAAAACCACAAGCACCAAAACAACCATTTGGAAAATAGTTTGCTTGCTTAGTTGCTTTTGGAATGTTTGATCCTCCTAAAAGTGGCCATTTTGGGCATGCAAAAGGATGAGCTTTCTTGTTCTTCAGTAACTTAGGAACAAAAATATCTACATTCACATGTTTTCATATGAAATGTTTGTAGTTGCAGCCACCTTCATGGGGGTTACATGAATTGTTGGAGCTAGAGGTAGGAGTTAGTTTTTGAGTCTTGCTGAGCTGACTTTGCAGTATCAAGCCTGGTAAGCATTATAAAATACATGTTTTGTGAGGCTCTGGGGTTTTTTTTACATTTTTTAAATAACTTGAGAGCAGTTTTACATGTGACACCAGGTTTCATCAAGCTGACAGATAGCTGTGTGCTCTGGGCCATATTCTGCCACAGCACGTGATTGCGAAGGGAAGGGGCTGCCTTGGCTCTGTCATCCCCATCAAAAGCTTGGTTTTAGTAAAGTAACTTGGCAAAGAATGTGCTAAAGGACTGATTTTGCCAGGGAGAAGCTTGCAGGCATGGTGATAGACATGACAGCATCTGCTCCTTTGTGGAGTCCCACTGGTGGCCATCACAAGTTGCTCTGAGGTTCCCCAAGGCCTCCTCTCCCTTTTGGGCAGAGCCTGGTGTGGTGGTTTGCTGCAGGTTGGATCTGGGCACCCAGTTAGTCAATTCTTACAACAGCAAGACTTGAGCAAGAGGCGGTTGTTTCATATTTTAGCTATTACATTCCTGAGACAGTTGATGTAGACAACCATGCTGTGACTGAGCAAGCCTATTTCTCTCAACATTTGGGTGTTTAATAATCTCTTTTGCTTTAAATGAGCAGTTGAACACTGACATGGACTAATTTCCCAGTGTTTTATGGCAGATAAGTCTCTTATGTTACAGAACAGACCTGCTGAGGCCAGCAGGCACTGCTGAGGTCAGCTCCTCCAACTCAGCAGCTCATGCAGGGTCAGCTGGAGCAGGTTGCTTGGGGCCATGTACAGCCAGGTTTTGCGTATCTGCAAGGATGAAGACTCAGCAAGCTCTTTGGGAGACTTGTATCAGTGCTTGACAGCTCTTACAGTAAAAAAGATTTTTTTTCCCCTGCATTTAAAAATGTGCCATATTTGAGTTTGTGCCTAATGCCTCTTGTCTTGTTACCAGGCCTCAGCAAGAAGAGCCTGGCTTCTTCCTTTTTGTTCCCCCCC